>JARJEI010000003.1:16923106-18175853 GCA_029955415.1 Lottia scabra
GAATCGTAAAATATTTAATATGAATTATTGCCCTTGTTCTTTAAAACGCGTTCGATTTTTAGCTCGTTAACACTCTACAAGTCACAATTCTTTACGGATTTTGACGAAACTTGCTGAAATTGTTTATTATCACCCAAGGATGAACCCTATTTAAAATCAAAAGAATCGTAAAATATTTAATATGAATTATTGCCCTTGTTCTTTAAAACGCGTTTGATTTTTAGCTCGTTAACACTCTACAAGTCACAATTCTTTACGGATTTTGACGAAACTTGTTGAAATTGTTTATTATCACCCAAGGATGAACCCTATTTAAAATCAAAAGAATCGTAAAATATTTAATATGAATTATTGCCCTTGTTCTTTAAAACGCGTTCGATTTTTAGCGCGTTAACACTCTACAAGTCACAATTCTTTACGGATTTTGACGAAACTTGCTGAAAGTGTTTATTATCACCCAAGGATGAACCCTATTTAAAATCAAAAGAATCGTAAAATATTTAATATGAATTATTGCCCTTGTTCTTTAAAACGCGTTCGAATTTTAGCTCGTTAACACTCTACAAGTCACAATTCTTTGCGGATTTTGACGAAACTTGTTGAAATTGTTTATTATCACCCAAGGATGAACCCTATTTAAAATCAAAAGAATCGTAAAATATTTGATATGAATTATTGCCCTTGTTCTTTAAAATGCGTTCGATTTTTAGCTCGTTAACACTCTACAAGTCACAATTCTTTACGGATTTTGACGAAACTTGCTGTAATTGTTTATTATCACCCAAGGATGAACCCTTTTTAAAATCAAAAGAATCGTAAAATATTTAATATGAATTATTGCCCTTGTTCTTTAAAACGCGTTCGATTTTTAGCTCAAAAAGACTCTACAAGGCACAATTCTTTACGGATTTTGACAAAATTTGCTGAAATTGTTTATTATCACCAGAGATGAACCTTATTTAAAATCAATAAAAATTTGAAAATATTCAATATGAATTGTCATTGTTCTTTAAAACGCGTTTGATATTTAGAAGGCACAATTCTTGATAGCTCTTAAAGAAACCTATTGAAATAGTTTATTATCACTTGATAGACCCTATGAGTTATTGGACTTCTTCTTCGAAATACGTTTTAGTTTTTAGTTCTTACACACTCTATAAGGCAGAAGGATTTTGACTAAACTTGATGAATGCTGAACCCTTGATGAAATCGAAAAAAAAAATATTTTGACGACACTTAATTTAAGTTCTGAATGAAATGTTGAATATTTGATGGTTGCTGTTTTCTGCCAAATGTTCTTTTTTAAACAAAGTTGCCAGTGGGCGTATATTACCTTGCCTGGCAAGCTATCTTTATAGGTCTGTATTGGTAAAATAACTGCAAGAGCTACTTATATTGCTATTGTATTTTATAGATCCTACTTATAACAAATCTGTTTTAGTATAGATCAACTGTTAGTATTTCTTTAGATACATCTTTATTCTGATAGATATATTTATATTGCTATAGATCCTAGTATGTATTTTATACATCCTACCGTATTTTTATATACATGTTTCTGTATTGGTATATAGATTAACTGTATTCTTTTAGATACATCTGTATTCCCATAGATCCACTTAGATTGCTATAGATCCTATTGTATTTTTATAGATTCTATTGTATTTGTATTGATACTACTGTATTGTTATATGAATTTGTTAGATACATGTGTTACTGTACATGTATTGTTATAGATCTGTATTGGCATAGATACATCTAAATTCCAGTAGGTCTTCTTTTATAAGCCTAAAGCTATAGATCATACTGTATTTGTATTGATACTTCTGTATTGTTATAAATAATACTGTACATGTATTCGCTTAGATACATCTATATTCCAATAGGTCCACTTATATATAGCTATAGATCATACTGTATTTTTTTAATAGATCATATCTGTATTTCTTCTATAGATCTTGTTTTTCTATGTCTTTATATATCCTGCTGTAATCTTAAGTAGTCTCTTAGAGCTATTTAAGTTAGCTCAAATCTAGCTTTTCTCAATCAATTTCTAGAATATTTCAGTAACAAAATTAGCTCTAAGAGGTTAATAAGATTCAGCTTGTTAATGTTGAATCTGCTGAAGCTATTGAATCAAACAATATAATTATTATGTATTAGGATTTTTTATGAATGATCAGTCCATATATTCCTTTGTATTAATTTTATATATTTCCAGCTCAATTTGGTTATTACTTAAGTAACATTTATTTGTGATATGTGTGTTGTTTTTTTAAAATAAGCCAAACTATGTTGCAAGAACAATGTGCTTAAAGGAAGTTTGTTTATCCTATTGGTGCACCTTTTTTTCAAATGTGGCGCTTTGTAAATATTGCGCCCTTTCAGTCATTTGTTGCAAAAAATATTCTTTGTTTTGGTTTTTAAATTTTCATTATACAAATGTGGTAGTAAATTGAATAAATGCAAAATTGATTCTACTAATTTTCAGTATTCAGTTGTGACTGAGTTATAATTTATGTAAGCTGAATTTTATCTGCTGTTGAAATAGTACTCAATACAATTTATTAAAACGTTTTTTTATTATATTTCTTGAACATACTTAAATAGTCCTTTTGGATATGTTATAGAATTTAGCTATCTGCTCCTTTTGTTAATGTTTTTGCTAAATTCATGTTTTTTTTTTTGTGTATTATGTTAAACATTTGTCTTGGTGGCTTCGCTCCTTCCACCAACATAAATTTTTATTAATGTGATCTATTCCTTATGAATGTAAATGTAAGACATGTTTACATAAGAAATATATATAATGATATTATGACTTGTTCAAAAAATTGTATTAAGCAATAATTTTTTAGAAAATAGCGAAAACTATTTTCATTTTTATTAAAAATAAATATGATTGTACATTGGAATTTTTATCAAAATTTATGTCAAAAACTGATTATGGCAAAAAGTGGATTGATTTAAAAACAGTTCATGCAATCATCTATATACACATTTAGAATTTAATGTTAGTTTATAAGGTTGATACAGCGAACTTTGAACTTACAGACACAAGTAGAACCTATGTTTAAATTGCTCAATTTGTTATGATCATTCATATATTATGTAATATTCTGGTCTATATTATTTGTGATATATTTATTATTTAATCTTTAGAAAACAATTTTTTGTTATTAACAAGATGTATATAATATATTTAGAACCTTTTAAAATGTTTTTCTTTTCTATTATGACTTTTGATTCTCAAGAAGTGAATCTCAGGGCAGAATCATTACTGTCAAGGGCAGTGGCGTTTCTACAGGGGGTGGCCCTGGCCCCCCCAGAATTTAGACTGGCCCGGGTTGGCCCCCCCCCCCCACTTTGAAATTTTCTTATGTTAAATACAGATGGTATGTGCTGGTGGTCCCCCTGACAATTATTTGGCCCCAACTCGGCCCCTTCACCTAAAAATTCCTAGAAACGCCACTGGTCAAGGGTATAAATATTTTATGCAGAAGTCATTTAGGCTAAGTATTTTTGGTGTGCCTAAATTTTCTCCAGCATAAAAAGAGTATTTAAATGACTTTGGCTTAAAATATTTGTGCTGTACCTGACAGACAACCAAAGCATAAGCCTACTCTTTGTTGACTTCAATTCTCAAGGAAACTTATTTAGTAAAACCCTTACATTATTTTCCAAATGGAAATTGTTTCTGATATGCCATGTTGTTGAAAACAAAGCGTCGCCGATTTAAGTCAGCCGATTTCTGCCACTTTGTAAATGAATTAAAGACGATCGTCACTTAGACCTACCATGCTGAACATGATAACTTTCATCCATGATAATTTAAAACTATTGCAGTTTGATTAAGATTTTGAATTGTGAGTTGATTATTCAGAAATAAATAACTTGATAACAAACACCAGTTGTTTATGATGCCTGCAGTGTATAATGTATGTTCCTTCATTATAACTCAAATGTTTAGTGGAGGAAATCCGTTTTAGCCGCTGAAAACCACAGATTTTTTTTGCTAGCCAATTCAGCTAGTTCATCTGCTAGCCAGTCACTTTTTACAAAATAAATCGGCGCAAGGATCTATGGACAGTAATCTTTGTACAGATTGTTCCAGTTCTGACAGTTCTGGCTGTTCTGGACTATAAATCGTTAAGAACCTATTAGTTATTTTTTAAACAACTTGACATCCTTTTTTGAGAATTTATTTGCATACAACACATCACAGAATTTCTAAATAATGAAAATAAAAACAATTTTTACATGGTTTTGTTCATGATTTTGTGAAAGTCGTATTTCAACCTGAGATAATGAACATTGTGATAATAAAGAAAACAGGCTTATTTTGATTAATGAATTAAGAAAATAAGGAAATTTAGTGGAAAATTGTAATAATATTTGTGACTTTCATAGTAAAATACTGTTTTTTAACATCTCAAATGAGAAGTAAAGAAATGATTCTTTATAAACAACTACAAGAAGGTGTACATCATTTATTTTTTTTTAATTTTGAATTATCAAAAATTAACTTTTTTTTATTCAAAACTAAGTTTGATAATTATATTCCACTTTTATAATTCAAAATTAAAAAAAAATAAAGATGTCCTTTTAAATAATATCACAACCAATAACAAAATTTCAACAAAGCATAAATATATTTAGGCCTATATAGACTTTAACAATTACGAGACATTTATGATTGAGTCAATAAGATATGGAATAATGGAATGCTAGTTAAGAGCTAAAAAATTTTAGAATTTACTTTATCAGATCTTATATAGAAATAAAATATATAGGAAAAAAATTTCAATGAAAATAATGAGATTCACATATGAGAATTAAAAATCTTAAATAAATATATATTGAGCAAACTAAAATGGAAGTAAAAATTATGACCCATGTATAAATAAATTTGAACACAAACTAATAGTAAATTTATTAATAAATAAATTAATTAAATTAATAATAATATCGCTGTACTAAGGATGAGACATTCGTTGCTCCCAACAAAAGATGTAATTAGGGTTCAATAACTAAAATATATACTTATTAAATTAATATGAATCATCCATTATATTAATGCAGGAAAAAAACATTTGTGTAAAACTTTCTTTTAGACAGAAGTGTGTCCTATGCAAAAAAAATTAATTGAAAGAAATTTTGGTGGCATTCTGATACATTAATACCTTGAATCAAAATCAAAATCAGATAGCATTTGTACTATGTGGTAATCGCACAAAACAGTTCAAGTTACGTTTTTTTTAATGTTTGTCATGTTCTGCAAAAAATACAAGCCAATGGCTTAAACCGACAAGCAATAATTTGTTGCTTGAACCTAGCTTAACTAACCTTTGATTGAGAGCTCAAATAAAACAGAAAAATACTGCAAATTCCTTAATTCTTGAAATCTTTACCGAAGGAATCCAAATTTAAAGAAATACAGTTAAGTAATTGAGTAATCATATGGTTCGAACACTAAAAAAAATTCAAGAAAGAGGTCTGTTTGCAACTATAATCTAAAACTAATTAAAATTTATCGTAAATCCTTACCCACAAGCAATTACAAGCTTAAGTACGGTAAATAGAACAAACACCATAAGTACCAATAAAACTATCACAATATTACCCCTTCATTGTACAAAACTAGAATACCGGTATGAATATAATAAACACAACTACTAAACAAAACTGATTTGACATCCTTTTAGATAATGATATTACCATTTCTAAATACATATTTATTTTAGTATATTACATATTAGCTTAGTCTATCAGTTTTAGAAATAAAATGCCTAAATATAATTATGTTTTATTTTATAAGGTGTTAAATTTCCGCTTTTCCTACCAATATTCATAAGTTACTGAAAATAGCTAAAATCAATCTATATCAGCTAGTAAAGCAAAGAATTAGACAACTGTATCTTTCATACAAATTTATAAATCAAATTTATTATTGACTTTGACAACTGTCATTCATTATGCCACATTATCATTTTTAGAATCAAATATTGATTTAAATAATGATATTTAATTGAATTCTAACATTTCATATAGAATTAGCATAATGACAGTTAATCTATAATATTAGTCATGAATATAAATTACTTCATTTATATGAATTATATATATAACTTTATCACTTATCATTATGTTAATCTATTCATTAATGATAATAACATCAAATATCATTCCACTAACATATTTTTCATTGCTATACTGAACTACTCGGCAATCAAAACTATTTTAATCATAGTTAAAGATGTCATATTTCTGGTTTAAGCTTATATAGTCTTTCATTTAGTTTTAAATTATCTCAGAATTTCGGGAATGGTAAATTGTCAAATCTTAACACAATTAGATTTTAAGCTGGAATGTCATTTAATAAGGAAATACTTCGCTATAGAAATACTCATGCCAGCCATACGTGACACTTTTCAAAATAAAAATTCAACCTTTGATTCTCTTACAATTCAGCAAAAATATAAATCACTTTCAGACTGTTATTAACAAATAGATTGGACCATTGACATCATTGTATATCTGCGTCAATTATTAAATTTTTTGGGTTTTATTCTCACAAGTGATGCAAATGGCTATCAACCAAAAAATCAAATATTTATATTTATAAATAAAGCTTATATTTAACGCAGTAGGAATGTCAAAAGAGCAAAATAGTCACAAGTTTACCCTGTATATGAACAATATCAATCATTTAAACAAAGTATATAAATACAATACACTTTACAACAATAAATATATCTACAATGGAAGTAATAAATACATACATATTACGAGATTCTAGATAAATTATTTAAACTTATAACACTGTAATAGAAACTCTTATCACAACATATTAAATAACACTTGACAATCATAATAATATGATCAATTTATTGCATGTACATCAAAACTTGTAATAACACTATAATAAATACATATAACATGACTGTTGAATAGCAAATGACCTTGACCTAGCTTACATTCAAATATCAGACTTTAATTATATAAGTAAGTGGACAATTCTTGTTATGCTTATTTATAGCCTTGTATATATATGCAGTTGGTGGATAAAAGAGACTACTTTAAAGGCGTTTTTGTGGACCATTTCAATTAGGTAGTACGATTTGGTGCAGTATGGTTTAGATTTGCAGTGGTCCACAAACGCGAAATGTAAATCTGCCAGCGCTGACAACCAATGAAAGATTGCTATTTTGTTTATATTAGCAACTTCCACATGCTGCCATCTTGGAATCGCCTAATCACCTAGTGGGACGATAAGGTTGATAAGGTCGATAAGGTCGATAAGCCAAATCAGTTAAAGTAAACTGTCTCACAAATGTACTGATAAGCCTAAACGTCCTGGCTAAAAAATGCACAAAATAGCTAATCAACCTAATCGAACCGGCCAACAAAAACGCCTCATATCATGTAGGTCATGTGACATCTGACTAGTGTCTGACACCCAGACTACTGTCTAGGACGAGGACTTTATTGTTCAGGTCTATTAAAGGTTCTTGACTGTAAGAAACTGCAAACATTCTCCCTATCTTTTAAGTTAAAGTGATAAGTTAAAAATATTCATCAATATTAAGTAAAATGGTGAACACATTGAAATATGAAAACTTTACAATATTATGAGTTATCTTTTGATTCTACTTTCTTTTTACCTTGTCCCACATCCTGAAATAAATTGAATACCAATGATTTTTATATGATTTGGTCTTGAATATGTGTCATAATGCTCAAAAACATTTCCAGGGCAGAACCCCTCAGACCAAGATATTCACAATGCTGACAGTTGTCTCCCAAATTATTGAGTCTACCCCTTATTTGCACTGCCAGTTTTTTTTAAGTCTGGCAATGCCATTTACATCATTAAAGCTGTCATGAAGTTTTAAATATTGTTTTATTACACATCCATAAAGCATAGACCAATGACCAAGTTGCTCAATGAAACTTTTTCTATGAGTATGAGGTGTCATAAGCAACAAAAGATATATCAGTACTCAATCTTCCAGCTAAATCTGACAATATGAAATGTGTCTTTATTATTGTGTATTTTGTATGACTATATTCCCACAAAGCCACCTATTCTAGTATGTCTCTACAGAGCATCAGTTAAGAATAAATATTTTAGACATTATTTATTTCATGCAAAAATCATGCCTAAATATGATCTATACATACCTGCATTTCTCTGCCCTTAGTTTCTATAGGTAACATCCATGCTGCTATAGTAGCTATTAAACACATACAACCATATATAGATATGGATAAATATGACGATTTTTTTAACAGAACCTAAAATTGAATACAATGTCCCTAAATAAAAATATTTGAATCTTTGTCTAACTTTTTGTTGGATCAATTGTAAGTCGCAAAAGCACTCTCTGTGAAATTTCTTAATTCCTTCACAGGTTACAAAGAAAATGTTCAACTTTTCACTTTTATTACAAAATGTAAATCTATAGATAGAGATCAGATGATTTCTTTATTGAAAAATTTCGATTATTAATCGATTGATCGGTAGCCATTGATAATCAATCTCAATTTGGTTAATTATACCCAGCCCTAACATATAATGATATATGTATGCTGAATCCGTAAGGAAAGGGATCTCCTACCAATACCTTACCTGAGCTATAAAGGGGGTTATTATTGCACCAATCCTGGCCATACCACTACATGCACCCAAACCTAATGCTCTCATAGAAGTGGGATAAATCTGAAAATATTACATTCAATTTATTTACACAAACACTGATATGGAGTTTTACTTCATGCATTCTGTTATGTTTGTTTCATAACTCGGTAAATTCTGTGTTTATAAATGACACTAATTGTTATTTCTATAAAAAATAAATCTGTACTCATTGCTTACAGACATAAGTTAAAACAGGGAACTCATTTGTCAATAAAGAAACCAAGTACTAACGATCCAAACCGCAAAACAAAACTCGAAATCCAAAAAGACATTTTGACGAAACATAGGTAATAGCTTATGAACTTTTCACATGAGGAATTATATCAATCATACATGAGTATGTATTCATAATGAAAATGCCTTGCGCCACACTAAATATGGAATAAAAAGAGTGAGTTTAACATCCAACTTTTCTGCACCTTTTTTGGCTAATGAAGACTGGGCAAAAGTGCAGTTTGCAATGAGTATAATTAGCCTACTCATTGACAAACAACTAGTACATTCTTACCTCTGGGGTATAGACATATGCAGCTTGAAAAGCACCTGATATAAATGCTCTAGCTATAAACAGAAACAATGTTAACCACACTCTGTAAGAAAATTATATGATATGTAGTCAATTATATTACTGGTGATTTGATGCAGTGTGCAATGAGGCAATGAATATGTTATTTCCCTATAACAACAACTTGGTCCACATTTATGATATCAGCAATTGAAAAAAGTTAGCTAGCACTCTGCATCATATCAGAGTGAGGTCTATAGCAAAGTTGGTTAGGGGGTCGTTCTTTACATTATTTGCTTGGTTACAAGTAAATGGTGGTTGTTGTGTTTGAGAGATCAGTTCTCGATTAGGGTGTGAAAGTCTGATGACCTTGAATACCTACCCAGCTGTAAATGGGTATGAATAATCCAGGAAAGATTAATTCCAAGAGGTTTGGCCAAGGACCGGATGAGAGAAGGATCCTTATGAGAACCTAAGTTGTTACACTCGTAAAATATAGATGTTAAATGGCGGTAATTTTATGATCGAACTATGTCAAATTTGACATGCCCCAGGAGACAAAATAAAATCCACTTACCGCTTTGTACAAATATTGACTAAGAGAACAAATACAGTGAAGACAAAAAATTGGAATGCCATGGTCTTTTTTCTACCAAAATAATCAATAATAAACACTGTGACAAATAATCCTGTAAACATAAAAACAAAATTATGAGAAAAAATAACACCATCATGTAACAATAAAATAGAGTGGATGACACTCATTCAGCACGCAGTTGGCTGAATGAAAAACTTTTTTCAAATGATCTAAATTGATGGAAAAAAAAAACCAGTTGAATACTGAAGGAGCTACAGCATTTTTAAATATCAAAGTGATTATACACAGGAGTACTATTAAAATGACAAAATTTTAAAATAATCCTCATTTCAGGATAAGGTATATCATTACAAATTGCATCAAATCTTGACATCATAAGGCACTTTTCTTGCATCATGTACGGTAAGTTTTCAAATTCAGCAATTTGCACAATTATAAGATCTATCTGTCTACTGGTCTCTGCCTAAAGAGCTCTTTGTAGACTTGTGTGATACAAGAAATATGCCTAATTATGTCAAGATATTAGATTCATTTTGTAATAGCTTGACATTGTAAAGATGAGTAATAGAATGGGTCTGTCATTTCAGTATTAAACGGATTAAGCAACTTTTATTCTGAAACTCTATAATTAGACAGTGAAGACCAGTTGGTATCTAGAGATATAACAAATACAAAGTAAACTTACCAGGAAATTCAGCAAATGTTGTCCAAGTTAAATCTCTATAGTCATCTGTTGTTAATGTTTTACACTCTAGAAAACATTTAGGTTCTGGGTTTGTTTTTACATCAGTACCTATAATACATGTACATTCATTAGATAGAGGCCATTATAATTTCAAGTTTGACATAGTTTGAGGGAAATTCTGAACAGGTTCAATTAATTTAATAATGACTCAATATTTTGGTATCTGCACTATGCCAACTTGTTGATTTTTTGGTCAAAGACATACTTTTCCAGATTATCTCTGACATATGATGGAACATGCATTACATTTGCAATCAAAAGAAACATTTTTACTAAATTACAGGAGAAGCTGTCAACATCGTCTTTAAGACGTAAAGTACATACCATGACAGCCATCAGGATTCTCAAATAGAGCTGTAGTCAGAAGTACAATACCATAATAAGAGAAAGCACATACTAGCCTACAATAGAAATAAAGATCTGTCAGAAAAAATTGCTAAAAGGCTACACATCACAAATGATGGATCATGGGTTTCAATTCTGGTGGGCGTGTGTTGTCTGATGAAATGTAGCCAAGATCGATTGAGTACAGAAATCTTGGTAGAAATTGGTTAGATGTAACAAATGATGGGTCATGGGTTTCAATTTTGGTGGGCGTGTGTTGTCTGATGAAACGTAACCAAGACCGATTGAGTACTGAAATCTTAGATATAACAAACGATGGGTCATGGGTTTCAATTTTGGTGGGCGTGTGTTGTCTGATGAAATGTAGCCAAGACCGATTTAGTACTGAAATCTTGGCTACACATCACAAATGATGGGTATGGGTTTCAATTCTGGTGGACGTGTGTTGTCTGATGAAATGTAGCCAAGACCGATTGAGGACAGAAATCTTGGTAAAAATTGGTTAGATGTAACAAATGATGGGTCATGGGTTTCAATTTTGGTGGGCGTGTGTTGTCTGATGAAATGTAGCCAAAACAGATTGAGTACTGAAATCTTAGATGTTACAAATGATGGGTCATGGGTTTCAATTTTGGTGTGCGTGTGTTGTCTGATGAAACGTAACCAAGACCGATTGAGTACTGAAATCATGGTAAATCGTTGTTACATGCAACAAATGATGGGTCATGGGTTCCAATTTTCTTGTTGGTGTGTGTTGTCTGATGAAATGTAGCCAAGACCGATTGAGGACAGAAATCTTGGTAGAAATGGGTTAGTTGTAACAAAAAATGGGTCATGGGTTCCAATTTTGATGGGCGTGTGTATAAGTTCAGAAGGCTATTTTTTCTTTTGAACTTATTGTCAAGCAGTTGAGTATATATAGACTACGATGTTGCTTTGAATTGAAAGTTGAAGAGTTTGTGAAATTTCAGCTGAAATACTAGCAAACTTACCAAATGATCCAGAGCAAAATAGTAGTAACTTTTAAATCAGGCGCGAATAAATCCTTGTATGCACCTCTAGTTATCTCCTGTCAATTACAAATAGAACTTTATCAATGAGATGTATATTGGGTAATTTTCATTGATCGAATAATTTCAGTGGATAAAAATTTCAAAAACCTAGAACATACATCTTAAAAAAAAATTGTGAAGATCATTGAATTCAAGAAAAGTTTACCACAGGAAAAAAGATAGTGGACCACGGCCATATACGCCTAACGAAAAATTCAATCAGGATAAAACTAAACTTTCTCAAACCTTTCGATTTAGGTCCAATAACATCCATTTTAAGTTTCATCAAAATCGGTTGAAAACTAAGAGAGTAATAGCATATTTAAGATTTGGGGCAAGGGCAATAACTCTGCTTCTAATGACCGAAAATAGCTCAAATTCGAACTTGATCTTTGTTTTATGAATATGTATACACATATCAAATTTCATTTCATCCGTCAAAAACTCTAGTTTTTAGAGCGTTTACAAGCAAATGTTGACGGACGGACCGACGGACGGACGGACAGGGGTGACTACAATATACCTCCTCATAGAGAGATGAGGGCGTATAAAAAACAACATTCAAATTTGATTTTTGATCTCATATGTGAAAATCTTCCACATCTTTTAGTTCCACTTTGAAAGCACTGATAATTTTACTAGACATGTCTATGTGCATAACATGACTTTGGAAACTGAAAGAGACATTATAGTGTTTTAACATCATCTTAGTGAATTCAGAATGCCATAGGTTCTAAAGCCCAAAGACTATTCATAGTATTCTTCATTATGAAAATGAACTAACCTCTGCTTTAGGTTCCACTAATCGACCAGGGGGTGCAGGTTTTCCATTCTCTTCAGCTATTCTATTAATAGTAGCTACAGCCTTTTCATAATCACCTTTAGTCATATCATATCTAGCACTTTCTGGTAGCCACTGAAATTCCAAAAAAAAATATTACACACAACACTAGAACATTAGGAGAGGAATTTTTTTTTTTTAAAGGAACTGTAAAGCGTATTTCTAAACTTTGTTTCTAACCACATATTATGTCAGTATATAAATTGAAATGGCGCAAATTGATGCTATCAGTGACCCTGATACACATACAAAGTTTAGAAATACGCTTTACAATCCCTTTAAAAGTCATTCTTTATTAAAACACTAAGGTATATGGATATACTTCTTCTGCATTTATTACATACTACAGTCAAACTTGTGTTAATGTAATCTTCCTACTTCTTTCTATATGTCTTATAAGCAAGTCATTCTTTATGTTTAGACAATCAAAACTCTAATAATATCATTACCCACAACAACAAGATCTCAATTGAGAGAAGTCAATACTGCAACAAATTATCATGAATTGTTTTAACAGTTTACAGAATCCACCACCATTTCTGTTCAAAAATTGTCCTTTTCAAATTTTTCAGTAATGTATTTAGCAGTAGTTCTCCAATTGTTACAAGTACCCCAAGTTGGGATCTGCCGGCTGAAGTTATGTTATTTTATCTGCATGTATTATAATATAAGAAAACAAGTGGTTGACTTCCCTTATAAATATTTAGTACTTCAAGAGCGCTTGCCAATGTGTGTTAAATGGTACCAAAAATCGAATGTCTAACCTGTCAAAAATATTGTAGATATCCCTTAATTACATTTTGACTAAGTCATGGGCAATAACTCAAAATATGTTCATCAAATAATCACCAATTTCGAACTTGTCCAAGATCTCATTAATACAAATGATCACAACAAATTTAATTCAAATCAGAAGAAAACTGTAGTGTCTAACGCGTTCAAAAGCCAATTGTGTACAGACGGACGGACGGACGGGGGTGACGACAATATACGAACACATTATAATGTGGGCGTATAAAACAGTTTTAAAGTAAATATGAGTGTATACTTACAAAACAACAAAGAGAGAAGATAACTAATGGTAGAGCTGATAAACCTAATAGAGTACTCCAACCATAATTTGGCATAACAACCAGAGCTAATAATACCTCAAAACATGCTCCAAATGCCCAAAATACCTGAAAAATAAATGAAATATTGTCAACTTCCCCTCAAATTTAAAATAAAACTGAGGCTAAAGTTTTAATTCATCAAGGTCTTCAAAGTGGTTCTTGGCCTTGGTTACCAATCTTTCACATGCGAACTGTAATTAAAACTAAAACCCTCCCTCCTCACTTTGGTTCCATTGTAAAGATTCAATATTAAAGGCACACTGCGGGATTCGTTTGTTTACAAAATGAAATTTACGGGATTTCGGGACAAAAGGTATTCTAGCTTAATCTCTGATGTTTAATTAAGTCAAAAAACTAAAATTCACGGCTTTGGGTACTCAGATGGCTTCGATGCAGCTGGATTTAAAATCGAGATCTAATAAAATGATTTCCATTAAATTACATGCAAATGAAGTCAAGCGGGGGGCGTGTTAGTTAAATGACGTCACACTCTAATCTCCAGTAGCACGTGCTAGTAGTGGGCGGAGCTTGTGAGTTATTGACGTCTCCCTCAATCAACACAGTGTTGAAACGTAAACAAACAAAATTTCCTTCAAATGGCTGTAGAATTGGAACCACGAAAGGGAATCGAATTTTTTTTTTTTTCAATATTCATTTTTAAGTGCTAACTTTAAAAAAAATACGATGAAAAGGCTTTTTCTCAATGTCCAAGTCTGGGCTTATGTGGCTTTAAAAGGCCACTGGGCTACCAAATTATCTACTTTAAACATACAATTAAATCTATACCCTTACCTCAACCAAAACAACACATCTGGCTCGCGATTTTGATGGTAAAAATTCAGCATATAATGTGACCCTACAAAATAAGATTTCAAAATAAAACATTTCAAACATTACTTGATGTTAAAAAAAATTAAAAAATAGCGATGCCCCATCGTAATACGCCCACTTTTGTAATGGCATCCAAGTCGTTTGGGAGGTCGACAAGAACTATCAGTAACTGAAACATCTGTCGAAAACCGTGCCATCAAGAATGTTTACAAAATTGAACGATTTTTGAGTGTTTACATCTACAAGTTAACAATAACCCATGAAATATTATTTGATTAATCTGATTTTCAATAGGGTTCATCCTTGGGTGTTTATGAACACTCACAGAAAGTTTCATCAAAATCCATCAAGAAACCAGCTCTCTATCGTGTCCACAACTTTGTTAAATGCTGAAAAATTAACGCGTTTTAAAGAACAAGGGCAATAACTCATGAAATATTTTTCGATGTTTCTGAGTTTCAATAGGGTTTATCCCAAGGTCAAGAAAGAAAAGAAAGAAAGAAACATCTATATTTTACAAGGATATCAACTTAGGTTCCGTGAGGATCCTATCTCCCAGCTGGTCCTTGGCCAAACCTCTTGGCATTGATCTTTCCCGGATTATCCGTACCCATTTACAGCTGGGTGGACTGGAATTATGAGTGAAGATGACTTATTCAAGGTCATCGAACTTTCACACCCTGGTCAGGGACCGAACTCTCAAACATAACAACCTTCATTTCCTCGTATCCAAGCAAATGATGTCATGTTTGTAAAGAACGATGCGCTAACCACTGTGCTACAGAACCTCACAAATACAAACACTCATACCAAGTTTCATCAAAATCCAACAAGAAACCAGCTCTCTATCGTGTCCACAAAATTTTTTCAAAAGCAAGGGCAATAACCCATGAAATATTTTTCGATTAGTCTGATTTTCAATAGGGTTCATCCTTGGGTGTTTATGAAAACTCACAGCAAGTTTCATCAAAATCCATCAAGAAACCAACTCTTTATCGTGTCCACAATTTTGTTAACGGCTGAAAAATTAACGCGTTTTAAAGAACAAGGGCAATAACTCAAATATTTTTAGATGTTTCTGATTTTCAATAGGGTTTAACCCAAGGTCAATACAAACACTCATACCAAGTTTCATCAAAATCCATCAAGAAACCAGCTTTCTATCGTGTCCACAACATATTTTCAAAAGCAAGGGCAATAACCCATGAAATATTTTTCAATTAGTCTGATTTTCAATAGGGTTCATCTTTGGGTGTTTATGAACACTCACAGCAAGTTTCATTAAAATCCATCAAGAAACCAGCTCTCTAGCGTGTCCACAACTTTGTTAACGGCTGAAAAATTAACGCGTTTTAAAGACAAGGGCAATAACTCATCAAATATTTTTCGATGTTTCTGATTTTCAATAGGGTTTAACCCAAGGTCAATGCAATCACTCATACCAAGTTTCATCAAAATCCATCAAGAAACCAGCTCTCTATCGTGTCCACAACATATTTTCAAAAGTAAGGGCAATAACCCATGAAATATTTTTCGATTAGTCTGATTTTCAATAGGGTTCATCTTTGGGTGTTTATGAACACTCACAGCAAGTTTCATCAAAATCCATCAAGAAACCAGCTCTCTATCGTATCCACAACTCTAAAATCCATCAAGAAACCAGCTCTCTATCGTATCCACAACTTTGAGAGTGTAACAGTTGAAAAATTAACATGTTTTAAAGAACAAGGGCAATAACTCATAAAATATTTTTTCGATGTTTCTGATATTCAATAGGGTTTATCCTAATGTCAATACAAACACTCATACCAAGTTTCATCAGAATCCATCAAGAAACCAGCTCTCTATGGTGTCCACAAGATATGTTCAAAAGCAAGGGCAATAACTCATGAAATATTTTTCGATTCGTCTGATTTTCAATAGTGTTCATCCTTGGGTGATAACAAACACTCACAGCAAGTTTCACAGACAGGGGCGACTACAATATACGCCCACATTAATGTGTGGGCGTATAAAAATTGTTTGTTTCTAGCATAGTAAGGATCAAAAAATGAAATGTAGTTTTACGTCCTGCGTTTCAGCAAATGTATGGGCTAATGCGGACGGGCAATTGCCATGCAGTGTGCATATGAGGGAAATTTTGCTATGACAGTGGCATAAGCCTAGCCTATAACTTTCATTTTAGATTTTCAGCTGTCAAATGATCTTGAACGTGCACAGCCAGTAGCACATGGGTCCTCAGTTTTTTGTCCCATAGACAATGACTAGACACTTTTTTTTTCCATGTCAGCCCTTCCAAACTGAATCACTGACAAGGGGAAACCTGGTTGAAACAACCAAAGGTAACATCTCAATCCATGCCAGGATTGAACCCTGTACCTTCAGGATAGCAGCTCCCACAGTATAGTAATCAAATGATCATATGGAAATTCATAAGTCAAATCAAATAAAATATATACATGTATTTACAGTTCAAATATTCAACAAAAATATAACCTACACATCATATCTCAGCCATTTTTATTACAAATGTAGTTCAGAAGAAAACTTAAACTTACGATTGTGGAGCTCCCCCTATACCAAATCCGACTAAACCTCTTAATATTAACATCCAATAAAAATTTGGAGAAAATGCACTCAAGATACCAAAATAACATGTAAACACAGAACACAAGATTAATTCCTGAAAGAAATAATGGTCTCACATTATATATAGGAGAGAATAATTTTCAGTATAAGGATACTAGAACAGTAATCAAAGATTTCTATAATTCTCATGCTTTCATCTATTTCATTAAAACATTAAAATCATTTGAAAATATGTAATTTTACAATGTCATCAACTTGAAAGGCACAATGTCCAAACTTCCTTTTTTAAATTTTTCAGGCTTCCATCCTTTAACCCTTAGAGCTTGTCACCCTGATATTTCGGGGTCTATGAAATTTGTTTTCTTCCCGTTACACCGATATATCGGAGTATGATAGGTCAAAGTGCGTGTCAAAGGTCAATAGGCATTTTAACCAATCAGATTAGATGTGGTACAGTGGATTTAGCGATGTTCTGGCTCTATGAGAAAGCCAAGTTGCAGCCGTCAGTGGCTTACATTAGACGACGTACGTTCTAGACGAACTTGATAATGACAATGAGGATGTTCTCGCTCACGAACATTATCCTTTCGGTGAATTAACATCATCTGATGATGAAGACGAAGAATTTGATGTAAACAATAATGGAGCCAGTGATAATTGCAATTATGGATTTGTATTACATTTTTATTATGTTATATATCAGAAGGCCAGGATAGACGTCACAGTTGGGTGACGTCATTAGCGTTCAAAGGGTAAAGCAAATAAAGCAGAATTTAATAATTACCCTTTTTCTACCATATTTATCACATATACTACCCCATAAACTAGATGATAACATCATTCCACAAAACACTACCTGAAAAATAACATTGTATTTATATTACATTAGTCAAAGTTGTAATATTGTCTGCATTTATGTACTATGTATAGTATAGTAATTGGAACAGTAAATTTTCCACATGCAATCCCTTAAAATGATCAGGTTTTTACTGAACAAAATATTCATAACTGAAATCAAAAGTTAAAATTTTAAAAGAACGAGACTAGTCACGTGATCAAACATGGAGTCTAAATTTAGCATTCCAAAGTGAGTTGAGTCAAATGGATTACCCAAGCCTCTCTACGTCCACATACGGTTTATTAACTTATGAATACATGGATTATTCATTAGAAACACCGATTAATCAATTAGAAAACTTGATTTGACCCTAAAACAATGAAAAAACTCTTCTTTAACAAATACTTATAATATTGTTAATTAATTAATATTTATAAATAACAGTTCAAATGTCAAATGCAATATGAAGTAACATCTGTTTCCAATAGAAAAAATACCATAAATATTCATAAAGAACAGAAAAAATGTGCAGCAGTATGAAATAAACATCTGATTCAAATATATTGGGTGGCTCAAAAATGCGATCAAAGCTAAGACCATTAAAATTCAACTTCATTTTTTTAAATATATACGTAGGACTGGGTATCGATTACCAAATTGAGATCGATTATCGAAGGCAGGTTACCGATCAATAATCAATTGATAATCAAAATATTTTAATTGGGAAATCGTCTAATCTTCATATGTTTATGTACATTTTTGTACCTGAATGTTTGTTATTTATCAATATCAGGTATTGAAGACAAATGAAGCTGAAGTAATGTCCAGAATTTTGTATGATTATCATGATAAAATGGGTTGTGATTTCTCTGATAAGTGTGTAGCAGATAATATTAAAAGAAAATTTGACAATGAATTTTAATCGATTATGAAATTTAATAATCGAAATAAATAATTCGTAGCGTCGATATTCGATTATTTCAATTATTAGACCCAGCCCTATATATACGACATGTTTTCATGTAAAGCTTCATAGGTTTAAAGGTTTTGAGCAGCATTTTGAAAATATTTTGCCAACAACTACATATCTGATTCTTGTCATAAAGACTGGATGCAAATATTAAGTGCCAATTAGTATCATAAGAAAAAACACAAAAGTTGATGACAGAGATTCAAATGTGGATGTAAAAAAATCATTTTCACAGGTGTGTAAAGGACTTTAATTTTGAAAGTGAGTCTTACTTGAGTTATTAATTGAAAGATTTTTATCGGACAGTTGACTATGCCTTGAAGATACAAGATGCAAATATGTCTTTCATTGAAGCTGTGTAACTCACAATCTTTCTTGCAGAAAATACTTCAATTTTCATTTTTAAAAAAGGTAAATGGCCACCCCAACCTCCTAATTGCATTCAAGGTCTTTTATACCTGAGCTACACAACTGTATGTCTGGAAGACACTTCTACATGGAAAAAGCATTGATGGCAGTTTGTGCTGAAAATTGTGGCCACATTGCCATTGGTTCAATTAGAGATGTTAGTGAAATTGCAATATCATAGTTCGGCAAAGAATTTTTACAGGAAATTTTAGGGAAAGATGTGTAATGTATCTATAAATATGAGGTAATATTTTTATTGTCCGGAGTCATACTTTTGATACTAACAGAATAAACTTGACATTAAAAGTCGTATTGTTTTTATGGCCCACCCACTCATTCCACTGTTGATAAAGTTATCTAGAGAATAATTTCACGCTATATGATTCTAATTAGCATACATCACTCAATATCAGTTTTTATTAATGATTCTATATTGCAGATGAAACAAATTCTGATAATTGCATTTCTCTTATCGTGAACCTGAAATATTACCATGATTTCTTACTCTCTTTTTCCAAGTATGTTTTTCTCAATTAGATTTAAACTATTAATCAAAACACACTTTTTTTCTAAAATTGTTGGAGACACTTTTCTTTAAGATAATGGACCAAGCCATATACGCCCACCACGGCATGCAGATGGTAAAACGAAAAATAGCGATGCCCCATCGTAATACGCCCACTTTTGTAATGGAAGCCAAGTCGTCCGGGAGGTCGACAAGAACTATCAGTAAATGAAACATCTGTCGAAAACCGTGCCATCAAGAATGTTTACAAAATTGAACAATTTTTGAGTGTTTACAACTACTAGTTAACAAGGGTAATAACCCATGAAATATTTTTCAATTCTTCTAATTTTCAATAGGGTTCATCCTTGGGTGATTATAAACACTCAAACCAAGTTTCATCAAAATCCATCAAGAAACCAGCTCTCTATCGTGTTCACAAAGTATTTTCAAAAACAAGGGCAATAACCCATCAAATATTTTTCGATTTGTCTGATTTTCAATAGGCTTCTTCCTTGGATGATTATAAACACTCACAATAATTTTTATCAAATTCCATCGAGAAACCAGCTCTCTATTGTGTTCACAACTTTGAGAGTGTTATGGGCTATAAAACTAACACGTTTTAAGGAACAAGGGCAATAACTCATAAAATATTTATCGATGTTTCTGATTTTCAATAGGGTTAATCCCAAGGTCATGACAAACACTCACACCAAGTTTCATCAAAATCCATCAAGAAACCAGCTCTCTATCGTGTTCACAAAGTATTTTCAAAAACAAGGGCAATAACCCATCAAATATTTTTCTGATTTTCAATAGGCTTCTTCCTTGGATGATTATAAACACTCACAGCAAGTTTTATCAAAATCCATTAAGAAACCAGCTCTCTATTGTGTTCACAACTTTGAGAGTGTTACGGGCTATAAAATTAACACATTTTAAAGAACAAGGGCAATAACTCATAAAATATTTATCGATGTTTCTGATTTTCAATAGGGTTAATTCCAAGGTCATGACAAACACTCACACCAAGTTTCATCAAAATCCATCAAGAAACCAGCTCTATATCGTGTTCACAAAGTATTTTCAAAAACAAGGGCAATAACCCATTAAATATTTTTCGATTTGTCTGATTTTTAATAGGCTTCTTCCTTGGATGATTATAAACACTCACAATAATTTTTATCAAATTCCATCGAGAAACCAGCTCTCTATTGTGTTCACAACTTTGAGAGTGTTATGGGCTATAAAACTAACACATTTAAGGAACAAGGGCAATAACTCATAAAATATTTATCGATGTTTCTGATTTTCAATAGGGTTAATCCCAAGGTTATGACAAACACTCACACCAAGTTCCATCAAAATCCATCAAGAAACCAGCTCTCTATCGTGTTCACAAAGTATTTTCAAAAACAAGGGCAATAACCCATCAAATATTTTTCGATTTTTCTGATTTTCAATAGGCTTCTTCCTTGGATGATTATAAACACTCACAGCAAGTTTTATCAAAATCCATTAAGAAACCAGCTCTCTATTGTGTTCACAACTTTGAGAGTGTTATGGGCTATAAAACTAACACGTTTTAAGGAACAAGGGCAATAACTCATAAAATATTTATCGATGTTTCTGATTTTCAATAGGGTTAATTCCAAGGTCATGACAAACACTCACACCAAGTTTCATCAAAATCCATCAAGAAACCAGCTCTCTATCGTGTTCACAAAGTATTTTCAAAAACAAGGGCAATAACCCATCAAATATTTTCCGATTTTTCTGATTTTCAATAGGCTTCTTCCTTGGATGATTATAAACACTCACAGCAAGTTTTATCAAAATCCATTAAGAAAGCAGCTCTCTATTGTGTTCACAACTTTGGGAGTGTTACGGGCTATAAAATTAACACGTTTTAAGGAACAAGGGCAATAACTCATAAAATATTTATCGATGTTTCTGATTTTCAATAGGGTTAATCCCAAGGTCATGACAAACACTCACACCAAGTTTCATCAAAATCCATCAAGAAACCAGCTCTCTATCGTGTTCACAAAGTATTTTCAAAAACAAGGGCAATAACCCATCAAATATTTTCCGATTTTTCTGATTTTCAATAGGCTTCTTCCTTGGATGATTATAAACACTCACAGCAAGTTTTATCAAAATCCATCAAGAAACCAGCTCTCTATCGTGTTCACAACAATTGTGGACAGACAGACAGACAGACAGACAGACGGACTACAATATACGCCCACATTAATGTGTGGGCGTATAAAAAGCCTTAAATTTAATCAGAAGTAAACTAAACTTTCTGAAACATTTCGATTTAGGTCCAGTAACATCCATTTTAAGTTTTATCAAAATCGGTTGAAAACTAAGAGAGTAATAGCATATTCAAGATTTTTTAGCAAGGGCAACAACTCTGCTTCTTAAGGTTGAAAATAGCTCAAATTCGAACTTGATTTTCATTTTATGAATATATATCGAATTTCATTTGATTTCATTAAAAAATCTAGTTTTTAGAGCGTTTACAAGCAAATGTTGACGGAAGGAAGGACGGAGGTGCTTTTCTGGAAAATGGGTCAAAATATTTTGGGTTCTAGCCCCTATGACTTGTAAAATACCTATGACCCTTTTCAGAATGCAAAAACACATTTAGATTTGATTTCACTGTAAGGGGTTGAAGTGACTACATAATACTTACTGTTGTTATAGAGGCCTCTTGTATTCCTTTCAGTTGCCATTCACAATGTAATGCTGGTGATAGGATAGATAATATCATCATTTCCATAGCATCAGCCATCTATAAATAATCATCATTATCATGCATGATTTATTTTTTATATGATAGCATAGCATATCATGCATACTTAAAAAAAATATCATTTATACAAAATAACATAATATTTCTAAAGATGTTTTCCAGTGTCATGGGTGAAGAACTCATTTCATGCTGCAGACATGTTTTTGATATGCAACCATAGACATGACAGCTAATTTTCGTGTCTGATACCTGCATACATAGTTGACATGTTGTAACAATAATTTTCTGAAACTTAGTTGATTTCCATCAGTAAACAGATGCTAAAAAAGTTTTTGAGCGCTAATAAAAAACAGCAAACTATAACCTTGTGTGCCAGGGCTTTAGATCACAGGCTAGTTACAACGGAAAACATTGGGCCCAAATAAGCAGCCCCCAAATAATTATGCTCCAAACTCCATTCCATTTAAGTACTGCAAAGTCAGAAATGCCAACAACTTTGATAATGACTCCTCAATAAATGAATATATCACTTAAATTGGTGAAAATACTAAACCATTTGATTACGCTAATAAGATACACTACCATGAGCATAACTATGAAACTACAGATAAAATCTAAAAAAAAAGGTTATATGTATTGCTTACCCATGCAAAGCCAGTTAGAATAGACAGCTTAACTTGAAATTTACCAAATCCAATATAATCTATTGCTTCTTGAATTGTATAAGTTTCTGTAAAAAAAAAAAAAAATGCGATGCCCCATCGTAATACGCCCACTTGGGAGGTCGACAAGAACTATCAGTAAATGAAACATCTGTCGAAAACCGTGCCATCAAGAATGTTAAAAAAAATTAAACGATTTTTGAGTGTTTACAACTACAAGTTAACAAGGGCAATAACCCATGAAATATTTTTCAATTCTTCTAATTTCATCAAAATCCATCAAGAAACCAGCTCTCTATCGTGTTCACAAAGTATTTTCAAAAACAAGGGCAATAACCCATTAAATATTTTTCGATTTGTCTGATTTTCAATAGGCTTCTTCCTTGGATGATTATAAACACTCACAATAATTTTTATCAAATTCCATCGAGAAACCAGCTCTCTATTGTGTTCACAACTTTGAGAGTGTTATGGGCTATAAAACTAACACGTTTTAAAGAACAAGGGCAATAACTCATAAAATATTTATCGATGTTTCTGATTTTCAATAGGGTTAATCCCAAGGTCATGACAAACACTCACACCAAGTTTCATCAAAATCCATCAAGAAACCAGCTCTCTATCGTGTTCACAAAGTATTTTCAAAAACAAGGGCAATAACCCATCAAATATTTTTCGATTTTTCTGATTTTCAATAGGCTTCTTCCTTGGATAATTATAAACAGTCACAGCAAGTTTTATCAAAATCCATTAAGAAACCAGCTCTCTATTGTGTTCACAACTTTGAGAGTGTTACGGGCTATAAAATTAACACGTTTTAAGGAACAAGGGCAATAACTCATAAAAATATTTATCGATGTTTCTGATTTTCAATAGGGTTAATCCCAAGGTCATGACAAACACTCACACCAAGTTTCATCAAAATCCATCAAGAAACCAGCTCTCTATCGTGTTCACAAAGTATTTTCAAAAACAAGGGCAATAACCCATCAAATATTTTTCGATTTTTCTGATTTTCAATAGGCTTCTTCCTTGGATGATTATAAACACTCACAGCAAGTTTTATCAAAATCCATCAAGAAACCAGCTCTCTATCGTGTTCACAACAATTGTGGACAGACAGACAGACAGACAGACAGACAGACAGACAGACAGACAGACAGACAGACAGACAGACAGACAGACAGACAGACAGACAGACAGACAGACAGACAGACAGACAGACAGACAGGGGCGACTACAATATACGCCCACATTAATGTGTGAAATCAAACTAATAATAATAGTTGAACATCCAAACCAGTCATGAAGAAGATAATGGTGATCACAGTTTACTGGATAAACTGGATTCTAATGACAGGATACAAAGTGAGTCCAATACAAAATAAAAAAACACTGTCATATTAAACCATTTAAAATCCAACGTTTCGCTCTAATAAAATAGAGCTTCCTCAGGGAGGACTAAAATACAAAATAAAGAGATAAATTAAGATGAAGTCATAAAAATTATGACGTCATCAAGCTAATGACATCAGAGGTCCTACCCAACAACACTCCTAACAAAAATTCTAGCTATAATTAAAGTAAAAGTAAAAGCCAAAATAATTTAAAGGGAGTATTGATCTAAAAAAGATTTTTTACTTTGAAAAGTTTTTGAGATTATCAGGATTTTGTTCATTTAAGCCATTGGGCCATACAGTATTAAGTCTATGAATCCAAAATGATTCAGCCATATCTAATCTAATTTTGTTCTCATGGTAAATTTTCTGGAGAATAGTCCATGTAAAAGAATGACCTGGCATATTAAAATGTGGCGACACTCTAGGTGCTTTTCCCTCTTTCTTTAATTTAATATTAGAACGGTGTTTGTTAAGTCTTACACTAAATGATGTTATAGTTTGTCCTACATATTGAATGCCACATTCTGAACAAGTTAAACAATAAATTACAAAATTGGATGAACAATTAACAGAGTCTTTTATGTAAAATACTTTTGAGTCTTTGCTTGTCACGATATTAGTAATGTTGATGGTGTCACACGCTTTACAAGGAGGTCTTCGTCTTAAACATGGTGTACATCCCCAAGTTTCTGTATTAGTTATACTGTCATTCCGTAATTTATTAGCTCGAAGGATGTCACCAATAGTTTTGTTTCTTCTTTCAGCCATGATGATCTTACTATCTTTCAATACTTTCTTCATTCTTTCACTGGTGTCTAATAATGTATTATCTTTAGCCATATTTCTGATGTTAGGTTGTCGAGGATCATAAGTAGTAACCCAAGGAATAATTTGCTTGTCATTGTCGTTTTTGTTGGTCTTGTACTGGAGGAGTTCATTGCGGGTTTAATGTGTGGGCGTATAAAAAGTTTAAACTGTTATGTTGAATGTTGAAATGTTTTTTTAATTTTAACTGCATCAATATTCTTTGATTGGTAATTTGCCAGAGGAATGCAAAAATAATATGATAAATTTCTATTATGGTTTGAGTGCTCACTCACTTCTATGATATGAATTCTTAGCCGTTATTTGCCCATTAATGCATTATTTTTTACAACAAAATTATACACAAGCTTATATACAGGTATATACAATATAAAATCTTAAATAATAATTAATTGGTCTGGCCGACTCTGGCTACTGGCTAGGGCTGGGTCTAATAATTGAAATAATTGATAATCGACGCTATAAATTATTTATTTTGATTATCGATTATCAAATTTCATAATCGATTAAAATTCATAGTCAAATTTTCTTTTAATATTATCTGCTACACGCTTATCAGAGAAGTCACGACCCATTTTATCATGATAATTATTCAAAATTCGGGACATTACTTCATTTGTATTCGATACCTGATATTGATAAATAACAAACATTCAGGTACAAAAATGTAAGCTTACATGAACATATGAAGATTAGACGATTTCCCAATTAAAATATTTTGATTATTAATCGATTATTGATCGGTAACCTGCCTTCGATAATCGATCTCAATTTGTTAATCGATACCTGGCCCTACTACTGGCTATATAATGTTAAAGAGGTTTTAAAGACATTTTCTAAATTTTGTATCTTATCAAATCAATTTGTAACATTATCATTTTCATACGTTTGATGGTGTCGCATTCTGATTCACACATGTCTGATGTGATATGGTACAATTTAAATCACCTAGTTTAAGTGGAATGACTTGAACCACAGACCTAAGATAGTAAATTAATGTGTCCCTGATACACATTCAAACTTAAGAAAATCTCTTCAAACTCTCTTTAAGATCTCCAGATTATGATAAGCTTACCAGTTGAAGGAGGTTTGGCTGCAGGTACATTACTCACTACAGTAGAATTATTCTCATTTTGTTGATCTTTATCTATTTCTCTATACATATCAGTTATATCCATTTCTACTTTCTCTGTGCCAGCAATATCTTCACCATGTAAGTTTTCGTATGAATCACCTCGTCGAAATTTAACAAATCTGAAAACAAACATTCAAAGGTATTAAAAGATTTTTGCAAAGTTTCAAAAAGCTGGTACAGTGACACTCCTGATCTATAATAAAGTTTTAAGATATAGGAATACGGTAGCTTTAGCACCGGCAGTTGTAAACCATTTAAAAACTTTCATTCAATGTGTCAAATTTACAAAAATTGTAATAGTTGCATTGTTCTCAAATTGATTCATGATTCCTATAAATATGTTTCTTACACATTATCATACCAATGACTGTTGATTTTCCTACATTTCATTATCTTTAATTAAATCAATTTTATCATTAAAGTAAGTTCAATGAGCTCTCATTACGAGAAAAAACAAAATTCCAAAAGCTGCTATTTGTAATAATAAGTACGGTATGGAAATTTAATTTTGTTATTTAAAAGTGGAGTCACAATGCTTTTTTTAGTAGAATTAAAAGAATCATAGACTTTTTATTGAAAATTGAAATTGTACCAATTGATGCTTTCAGTAGGCCTATCCTTAATACAAATGAATAGTTTAGAAAACCCCTTTTCAAACCATTTAAATATTTAAACACAAGTTTGTGTTGTCTTTAATTAATAAATTGTAGCCAAGTTTGCCAGTTTTTGGAAAAAAATTCAAAAGTAAAAATGATTGAACCCTGACATTAGATATACCTTCAAATTAAAAGATATTTTACCCAGTTCAAAATAAAAATTTCAATGCCTATAGTTTTATAAACCATCCAAAATATTTTATTTTGGAGCTGAAATTCGAGCTTTACCTCATCAGAAACTAGGCTTTATAATATACACAACAACCAGGCCTCCTAAACTTAGCCTAATAACTTCTACTAGAATGCATAATATTACTGATTAGACACTGCACAATACAAATTACAAACATGTTATTGATATTGTTGTTGACACAGTAATCAGACAAGCTGACAATTGGAATTGGACAATTGATCACCAACTCAAACTCCGATACAAATTATCAATGCATAGCATACCTATTCATGTTGATCTAATCAATGTATCACAATTTCCATAAATTGAAAGTATGAATTAAATTTACATAGCTATTAAAATGAAATTGACAGATCAAAACAAAACGCTGCCATCTGTCACCGTCACAATCTTGATAATTAACCAAAATAATTTATATAAAGGGAGGTAACTCGTGAAAATAATAGATTTATGTCCCTTTATTAGGACACAGACAACTAATATTTTCAAACTGAATAGATTAGATTCATTTCCGATATTCTATTTATTTGCTGTGTTTGGATAAGAATGTTGATTGTTATGTTTGCATTAATCGCTCTGTGCTAGCCTTTACATTTTTGTATCCTTTTATCCTGCTTTTTTTTTCTTCAGGAAGTTGACGGTTTTGTGTGTCTTTTCACTACCGCAACCATCCTACAAAGATTGGCAACTTCTTGAAAAAAAACAGCGTTTTGATTATGAAAAATGTTAACACATTGTAAAAATTTAAACAAAATCTAAGCTATTTCAGACACGGTTCTTGGCTCAGAACATAGGCATACGGGCTGGGGTGGGGGTCGACTTGTCGGGCATATATATTTCGTATTCGGGCAAATTGTGTAGGCCTATCGATATTTTTTGTCATAAACGTTAATAAGTTTTTTTTATGATTTTACTCAATTATTGTCGAGGACTGAAATCTTGCACTCTGAATGTTGCCTTTATTCTATATATGACTATAGCAGGCCTAACCCCAACTTTGACCAACTTTGAAAATCATTACAGCACGATAGATTTATCTTAACGGCGATAGTCAGGTAATATCAATAGTATGTAAATGTTTCAAATTTATCTGCTGAACAAGCAAAGCAACCTATAGGCTAACACTTTTACATATAAATTGGCTCTGCGAGTGATTTAATTGGCTATGTTGTTCCAAGCAAGATTTCCGATTGGCCAATAACCGGCTTTGAATACGTCTTTTTTTTTCATTTCTATGGACTACGAAAGGAATGGCAATTTGGGGGCGTGGTTTGGGCACGGTGACAGAAAAATAAGTATATCCCATTAAATTTATTCAAACTTTTCCAGAAAAACATCTTAAGCTTACTACTTTCAGGATGCAGAAAGCTGTTGAAACTTTGGTAAATTCACAGAACTAAGAAAATGGAATTATTATTACTGATGTACATGTATTTGGTTATAAATAGTGTACAAGCTCATGAAAATCCAAAAGAAGGTTGGTAGGAGTTTTTCTACATTTTGGTGTCTGATACAATAAATTTTAAATAATGTGACAATAAATGTTTCATTTACAGATTATAGGTTACATATTAATCCATGAGAATTTATTCTTCGTCTTCGTCTATATACGTACAAGAATGATGATCTGGAACGTTTGCAAGGTTATTTATAGCAGAAATCATTTCATTTAGTCCACCAAGAAGTTGATTTTTCAATATAGAAAATGATCAAGATAATCTCGTATTATGATCTCTGCAAAAATTTTGATATTGCTGATGCTGTGATATTAATATTTGTTTGTTGCAGCAAAAACAGTTTATACGTATTTCACCAAGCCCAGATCGTGGAAAACCGCTACACAAATTTGCAGACGAACTATTAGTTTGTTAGAAGTGAACAATGCATATAATCACCCAATAGAAAAAGATAATTCTAAAAGGTATCAGAGAAAATATTCGTTAATATTTATTTAATTTAAAGGGACAGTCTGAATCTGAAAGTTTTAAAGTAAAGGTTTCAGCTAGAAATATCGAGCCATTATTAAGCCAAACACAAAAACTAGGTCAAACTGCTTAATTAACAATAAGTGCTCCTTGTTTGTAATTAACCCTTCATTTAAATCAAGAAGATACAGAGATACAATAATCATACTTTAAAATTACTTTCAGGTAATATTTGCGCTGTTTTTGATAATGGAATTTTTTTTTAAAAAAAGCAGAATGGCCCTTTAAAAAAGTGTTCCCTTTTTACACTCTTTCCATACAATAAGTACATTCATAAATATTAATGTATAAAAAAAATGTTATTTTTAACTGATAATATTTTTTTCAGTTTCTTTCAATCGTTGATTGGTCTCCTTGCGACAAATGAGTTCAATAATGGGAAAGAATGTCCTACACTGGATGATTATCAACAGATATCAAATGTTTATACAAAATTGGACTGGTGCTACCAAAAAACAGACGACTGGTTACAAGTAGTGACACATTGTGGAAACAACCACACATTTATGTGTCAAACGGATAAAAGTATGGTTTTATTCATGTTCCTTCAGCAACGTTAGACATTGGCATTATCTATGTAATGAAATGAAATGATAGCCGTTGCTAAAGGAATATGGGTTTTAATTTGATCTTTTGTGTTTTTATGTCAAACTTTTGTTACAATTGCACAATTTGCGTTTTACATTGATATGACAATGATATGTTGTTGAAATCATTGTTCTTTTGGGAACAAGACATTTCTTGTTCTTTTATCAACGGTATACTATCTTACCGACCTAATCATTGCGTGCGTGACTCACTATTTTGGTTTTAAAAAATACTTTGTGAGAACCATACGTATAGGCCTACTTTCGAATGACCTTTCCGGGACGTAAACATCAATTTTCAAATTCCATTTACCGTCAGAATGCTCGACCGGTTTACATTACACAAAATTCATCCGTTCCGTTCTCAGAACGGAATATTTTTGTATTGTAAAAAGGCTTATTAATTTATTTAAGATTTCTATCGAAGTAGTACGGCTTATCAAAGTTTGTATATTTTTTTTTTTAGAGAATGGTTGTTCAACTGATGCCTCAGATCTCGCCGTATTCGATGTTAAAACAGTCAACCAGGCACCCTGTAATAACTGTACTGAGTTGTGTAACACTACTGATGGTTGTTTTTTAACTGGTGCGATAAATTCTACCCATTGTACAATGTTTCTTACATCGAATGTTTCTGATTCTTCTAAAGGTGTTAAGAATTGTCGATATGGTAAGTGAGTTTTGAAAATAATGCCTCAATAATTATGGCATCTGGTTTCGGGCAATCGGTTTTTCATAATAAATATGTTGCACATGGCTACAATATTTTGATCTATTTTATATCTTCTAAATTCATTTTATTTATTCATCTAAAATAAAACAATATCTCAGTTTAAGTAGGTAAGAGGAATTTACTCCCAGTTAATACAAGGGTAGTAAAGAATTTAACAACGAGTATCATGGACACCAATCTAATTAAAATTAGAGTACATTTCGTTTCGGTTATTTTTTGATTGTCTAAAAGTCATCTTCTGGTTACGAATAAGCTATTTATTGCATGGACACAGATACACTCTGAAATATCTCTCATTTATAATTTTTTTTTTATAAACAATATTTTATTAATACATTAAATGGATTAGGGAACAGGCTTAAGCCTATATGACCCCTCTCTCATTTATAATGGTCATATCAATTATTGAACCATCTTTTTTTTCTTTTTCAAATTCCTATATTTTAACTCATGAAACGATAGCCTAATCATTCATTAATAAGTTATTTTGACAATTTTTAGAGATCTCTGATTATAGTTCATTATTTTATGGTTCATCGGTGTAACCCATGAAACAGGAAATAATAATTAATTCGATTTTATAATATGAAACAACTTCGTACGAAAAAATATCTCGTCCTTATTAACTGCTTCTAATTATTTCGTTAAGACTTGTGTATTAAGTTAAAGTATTTAAAATAACCTTTCCAAATTGTATTATGCCTGATCAATCACTTTCTTTCAATGAGATATCAAATATTCATGTCTCAACTTCTCTGGTTACAATCTAATCTGTATTATTATAGTGGCGGAATATTTGGAACCTGACTTGACAAATGTTTTCACAGATGGATTGTAATAGTCAGCTAAATAAAAACTTTATCCCAGGCCTACTTGAATTTGGCTATTTAGCACCTCAGATGATCCCACACATGAAGATCATAAAGATGCATAGGTATAATGAGCATACAAATACTCTCAGGTAACATTTGCGATGTTTTTGATAATGGAAACTTTAAAAAAAAAAAGCAGAATGGCCCTTTAAGCATGAAACTGGTTTCTCGTTTCACCTACCGCATGCCGGTTTGGGTGCGATTGAACTATCTTTATCATTGCAGACAATACAGTAAATTTGACAATCAACCAAACTAACGTGGTAAATGATAGTGAAACCCAAAGTTTTGAAAAATTCGAATCGATTTTATGTGAAGAGTTCAAGACACAACAGTTGACAATAACAACAACAGAACAATTGACGACAACAATAACAACAACCGAACAATTGACGACAACAATAACACCAAGTTGTATCGTTACGACTGTTATACCAACAGCAACTTCAACGATAGTATCAACCATTACTGAGACGATTTCAAACTTTGTCCAAGCAGATAGTACATGTATAGAACAATCGAGCATCATACAATCATCGGTTAGCTCAGTGGGATTTCGGGATTCTGGGGGAGTTTTAAGGACACACATTTGCCGCGATGTGATAGTTGTAACGGAAGATGTACCGGCCACAGAAAGAGCTGTTTCCAGTATTTTCAGTGATCTTATTGTTAAAAAATCCAATATATCGGCATTTTATAATAAAAAGATCAGCGTTGTGGATTACAGAACAAGTTCAACAGCAATAGGTTGCATTGGTATAATTCTGTTTTCAGTACCATTTGCTCTTCTATTAGCATCTGACGGGGTTACTCTTTTAGCAAAGGCTCAACGGCTTGGTTTTATCAACCGACAGATAGAAGTAACTGGAGTTTAAGGGTTTGTCAAGTTTTGAATATTGTCTAAATGATAAACATATGCACATGCATACTAAAAAACCCGATGTATAAGCGTATCAATATCTTAGTTGTGTTTTACATTGTATTATTGGTTGATCTTGTACTTGTATACTTTCTATAATATATAGTTGTTGATCTAGTATACTTTTCCTAGTTGTTTATCTCGTATACTTTTCCTAGTTGTTTATCTTGTATACTTTTCCTAGTTGTTTATCTTGTATACTTTTCCTAGTTGTTTATTTTGTATACTTTCCATGGTTGTTTATTTTGTATACCTTTTTTTTTTAATTCTATACTATTTTTAGTTGTTGATGCATTCCCTAGTTGTTTATCTTGTATACTTTCCCCAGTTGTTTATCTTGTATACATCCGATAGTTGTTTATCTTGTATACTTTCCCCAGTTGTTGATCTTGTATATTTTTCCAGTTGTTGATCTTGAATGCTTTCTCTAGTTGTTTATCTTGTATATCCCAGATATTGATCTTCTATTTTATTTCCAGTTGTTGATCTTGAATACTTTCTCTAGTTGTTTATCTTGTATATTTTCTCTTGTTGTTTATCTTGTATATTTTCGATAGTTTTTTTTTTATCTTGTACACTTATCCTATTTGTTTTTCTTGTGTACATTCCCTAGTTGTTTATCTTGTATGCTTTCGATATCTGTTGATCTTGTATATTTTTCTAGTTGTTCATCTTGTATATCCTATAGTTATTGATCTTCTATACTATTTCCAGTTGATCTTGTATACTTTTGTTAGTTGTTTATCTTGTATATTTTCCCTAGTTGTTGATCTTGTATACATCCGATAGTTGTTTATCTTTTATACTTTCCTTAGTTCTTTATCTTGTATACTTTATCTAGTTGTTGATCTTGTATAATTTTCCTTGTTGTAAATCTTGTATATTTTCTCTTTTTGTTGATCTTGTATCATTTTTCTATTTGTTGACCGGGTATACTTTCCCTAGTTGTTTATTTTATATGCTTTTTCCAGTTGTTGACCTTGTATACTTTTTCTAGTTGTTAATCATATCTTGTATACTTTTTCTAGTTATTGATCATGTATACTCTTCATAGTTGTTTATCTTGTATACTTTCCCAATTTGTTTATCTTGTATTTATACATGTACTTTCTCTAGTTGTTGGTCTTGTATACTTTTTCTAGATGTTGATCTTGTATACATGTACTAGTATTTTTCATGCATGTACCGCCATAAACAACATCATTTCTGTGTCTGTGATAATTTGTTTACACCGCCTGTCTGTTCATGTTTATAGCTTCATTGTGTTTGTGTACGGACAGAAACTTGCTGATGACGAACCCCTGTCTGTTGTTGACATCTTTAGCGCTTTTTTTTTTTACATTGCCTTTGATATATTTATAGAATCACAATTAATTGTGGTATTTACTGAACTATTTTGTTATTAAAGTATTGCATACTTGTATATTGCCTCCTAACTAACAAGGCATGGGTCGAGATGATACCTTCGGATTTTTCAACCCGGTTCCCCCTGTCAGTGATGCAGGTCGGAGGGGCTGACATGGGAAAAGCGTCTAGTCGTTCGGATGAGACAATAAACCGAGGTCCCGTGTGCTATTGACTGTGCACGTTAAAGATCCCTCGACAGTTGGAAATCTAGAGCAGGCTAATGCCGCTGTCCTGGCAAAATTTCCCTCATTGCACACGCGTTTGCCCGTCCTCAATTAGCCCATATAGGTGCAGAAAAGTAGGACGTAAAACTCCATTCATTTCATTTTTTTTCCTAACTAACAAGAGTTTTTATTACGTGTACCGTAACTGCTGCCAACGCATTTTCGTCTCATTCGAACAATTCTTTTGAGAAAGCCATCTTAAATATTTATTGATAAACTGTATGTTGTCTATGTGATGGACCACAATTAACTCTGCAAGAGTTATCTCACTTTATACCTCTTATTTTAGAACTCTCTAATTTTGGAGTCATTTTTGGTCAATTATTTATTTTTATGAAAATGTCGGTTTTTACTTCGGAAAATTTCTTTAGATTTGGCACACCCACAGTGTAAGTACATTGCATAAAACCTGTAATTTATTTGGTTAATATGTCCCTTGATCATTTTATTATATTTCATGTATGTGTATAGGTTTGTCTAAACTATTAATTGTCAATTATATGTCAGAATCTCTCGACGTCCATTTTACATTGAAGACCACGTGATAGGCCTATAAAGCACAGTAAAGTCATAATATCATATTAGATTAGAATTTAGGTTTATTCAATTAAACTGCTATTTATATATATGTATCATGTAAATTTGTAACTCTAATTGTAAGAGTAATTATTCTGTATTTTTGTTACAGCTTTTTACCACATCAATGTACACAATTCACATAAATAAAGTTTCAACAATGATTCCTGGTTTGTGTGGTGTATAAGTTGGTTTAGGCTATCTGCATACCTGGCAGAATAGTAAAAAGACTATGATGATGTCATCTAAAGACAAGGAAGTGGTTCCCACTGCAAAAGATAAACCGGATGTGGATACCCACAGAATAGAAAACATGGATGTGGAACCCCACAGTCTTCCAAGGTTAAGAACATTAACAACAAAAGGAGATGAACATTATACCTCCAAACTTGAACATTTTAGAACAAGATTTAACCAAATTAGAAGTGACATTGATCATGAATTATTAGTTTTTAGAAAAGGTGATTTAAACTTTTCCTCTCTGATACAAGTAAGAGAACGCCTTCAAAAATCATATGGCTTGTTTGTTACACATAATGACACTTTTGCAGAATTTTTGAGAAATACTAGAACTGTTGAAAGTCAAGAAGAACTATTCAATGTTAACAAAACTGCAGAAAGTTTAAGAGATTTGTTCAATTCAACAATGAATGCAATTGATGAAAAACTTGAGCCAAAATCTACATCTAGCAAGAAATCTAGCAGTGTTAGGTCGACAAATTCCTCTATACTTCTTAAACAAAAACAAAAAGCAGAAACTGCCAAAGCAGAACTGCAATTAGCAGAAAGGGAAGCAACTCTAATTAAAGAAAAGGCACTTCTCGAGCAAGAAGAAATGAACTCAAAGGCCTCTTCTCTGCGTAAGAAAACTGACTTAGAAACTGATTTGAAATTACTGAGTATACAAAGAAAATCTATTTTAGCAGAAACAGAACTTAAGTGTTTGTATGAACAAGAAGAGCCTCAGGGTGGTTCAAATATACTGTCACAAATAAATAGTCAACAACGTGTCAATAATTATGTTCGTGATCAAAATACTATTTTAGAATCCCAAGAAAGCAAATCAATACAAAGATATCCTCACAACGAAAATAATGATACAACTTATGGTTATCCCCTAGACCAAACTTACCCCATCTTTCAAGATCATCCTGTTCCCCAAACTCATTATTCAACCCCAAATCAAGGACCTGGCAACAACAATAACATTCAATTTGGTGATATTTCCAAATATTTAATAAGAAAAGAACTTTTAGTGTCAAGATTATTCAAATTTGATGAGAAACCCGAATCGTATTTAGTTTGGAAAACAACGTTTCGTTCAGTTATGGATGAGACTGGTGTAAATGCTGCAGAAGAGTTTGACTTATTAGTTAAATGGTTAGGTACTGAGTCTGCAAAACATGCTACAAGTTTGAGGTCATCTAGTGCAGGAAATCCTACTAGTGGACTTAAGCGACTTTGGAATACTCTAGATCAAAGGTACGGTGGTGCTGAAATGATTGAATCGGCCTTAAAGAGCAAGTTAACTAACTTTCCAAAATTAACATACATGCATAAAGACAGAAAGAAGTTTTTTGATCTGTCAGATGTTTTATATGAAATTCAGACTGCCAAAGAAAATGCAAAGTATTCACAGCTGTTAAGTTACTTTGACAGTTCTACAGGAGTGATCCCTATTGTCAGTAAACTGCCACCTGCCATGCAAAATAAATGGAGAGAAAAGGCAACAAATTACAAAAAGCAAAACGAATCCCCCTTTCCACCATTTACGTTCTTTGTGGACTTCATTCAAGACCAAGCCTCAATGTTAAATGATCCTGCTTTCGCAGTTGAATATGACAATACACAACAAAAACGTGATCACAGTCATAAACCATCCTACAACAGACCAGTCGTTGTCAATAAAACTGCTGTTTCTGATCGAGATGAATCGCCATTGACAAGATGTATTATACATAGATCAAACCATTCCTTAAACGAATGTAAAGCATTCAAAAATATGTCCTATGATGAAAAACGGAAAATCTTACGTGAACATGGCATCTGCTACAGATGTTGTACAACAAACAAACATTTCAGAACTGATTGTAAAGTAGAACTTAAGTGTATGGATTGTGGCAGTAGTCGACATTCTACTGCGATGCATATACCTAACTATGTTGCAAAACCTAAAACGACGTCAAATCATGGCGGGGAGAGGCTTGCACCTCTAGAACAGAAAAGTGAAGAGACTCTTTCTCAACCAGCTTCTGACATTGTTAGTAAGTGTACAGAAATAAATAAAGGTGAATTCTCAGGGAAGTCATGTGCCAAGATTGTGCCTATAATTATTTCACATATTAACTCTAATGCTAAAAGTATACGTGCATATGCTATTATTGACGACCAGAGCAATAAGACACTTGCTAGAAGAGAATTGTTTGATAAGTTTAATATAAAAGGTGAATCTGAACTTTATACTTTAGCAAGCTGCGCAGGCAGAGTGAAAATGTATGGTCGAAGAACGAAGGGATTTATCGTAGAATCTTTAAACGGTGAATCAAAACTAGAACTTCCTAATGTAATAGAGTGTGACGAGATCCCAAATAACAGGGACGAGATCCCAACACCAGAGGTAGCTCTACATCATCGTCATCTCCAAAGTATTGCTGATCAATTGATACCTCTTGATATGAACTCAGAAATCCTTCTTCTGATAGGAAGAGACTTACCAGTAGCCCATCATATTATTGATCAGAAAATTGGACCATCTAATGAACCATACGCTCAGAAATTAACTCTCGGCTGGGTTGTAGTTGGTGAAACCTGTTTAGGCGGTGTACACGCACCTAATATTGTAAAAACTATGAAAACGTTTGTTAATTTTGACGGTCGTACATCGATCATGGATTCATGTGAAAGTGACTTTTATGTGAAGGAGCACATAACACAAAACAGTAAAACGAACGTTGACAAAACGATTGGTGAAAATATTTTCGTTCAAACAAAGGACGACGATAAACCAGCGATGTCTATTGAAGACAAAGCATTTCTGAAATTGATGGATGAAAAAATGTACCAGGACAAGGGAGGTAACTGGGTAGCCCCTCTTCCATTTCGGGACTCCAGACCGAAACTGTCAAATAATAGGTCACAGGCATTGTATAGAGCCAAAAGTTTAGAGAGCTGTTTAAAAAGGGACCCTGTGAAAAAGAAACACTTTTTTACATTTATGCAAGCATTGTTCGATAATAATCACGCAGAACTAGCACCACCCATTGGTGAAGAAGAAGAATGCTGGTATCTGCCGTTGTTTGGCGTCTATCACCCCAAGAAAAAGGATCAAATCAGAGGAGTGTTTGATGCATCGGCAAAATTTGAAGGACACTCACTCAACAGTGTATTGTTAACCGGTCCAGATTTGACCAATAATCTAGTCGGAGTACTTATGCGATTCCGGAAAGAAAAAGTAGCTGTCATTGCGGATATAAAACAGATGTTTTATTGTTTTCTAGTTCGACCAGATCACAGGAATTATTTACGATTTTTGTGGTATCAGGACAATGATTTTGATAACGAATTAGTCGAATACCGGATGCGTGTTCATGTGTTCGGAAATAGTCCGTCACCGGCCGTCGCCACATATGGCCTTAGAAAAAGCACACAAGTTACAGAAGGATACGATGCTGATGTTAAAGCTTTTGTAAATCGCAACTTTTACGTGGATGATGCGCTGTCGTCACACATTAACAGTAATGATGCGATAGAATTACTTAAACGGACACAATCAACACTCAAAGCAAATGGAAATCTTCATCTGCACAAAATATCATCTAACTCAGAAGAAGTACTTATGGCCTTTCCGAGTGAAGAATTGGCAAAGGGTCTTATTAACATTGATTTAGAAAGTGACACACTACCGCTACAACGTAGTCTCGGACTCATATGGGATATAAACCAAGATACATTTAAGTTCCAAATAAGTGATGAACATAAACCGTTTACACGTCGAGGTGTGTTATCGATGGTAAACAGCATCTTCGACCCACTTGGTTTTATTGCCCCAGTAACAGTGCAAGGAAAGCTTCTCTTGCGAAAATTCATGTCTAATGGTATAGACTGGGATGAACCGTTTGAACCTAAAGATCGTACTGAATGGGAAACATGGAAGGATTCTTTGATGGCTCTTGAGTCATTACAACTACCAAGGACCTATGTTTCTATCTCACCAAGTCAGGCTTCACGTCGAGAATTACATATATTCTGTGATGCGTCTGAGAAAGCAATCGCTGCAGTAGCTTATATTCGAGTTATCGAACCTGATGATATGTCACATATTGGATTTCTCTACGGTAAAAGCAAAGTAGCACCTGTTCATGGACACACCATACCACGGTTAGAGTTATGCGCCGCGGTATTGGCTGTTGAGATAACTGAATTTTCTGTTGATCAATTAGATCTAGACATAGACGAAGTTAAATTCTATTCAGATTCAAAAGTTGTGCTCGGTTATATTAAAAACGAACAAAGGAGATTTTACGTATACGTGGCAAATCGTGTAGAACGCATTCGTAAGTTTTCTCGACCAGAACAATGGCATTACGTTCCAACTAAAATTAATCCCGCTGACGAGGGCACACGTCCTGACATAAATCTTGAAGACAGTACATGGCTACATGGACCTGTTGAATTCCTCAACAAGAACAATCATCCTAATAACCAGAATTATGAGTTAGTGGATCCTGATATAGACACTGAAATTAGACCTATCAAATTAGACAATGTTAATACGTTAAAAACTGAAATTTTGTGTTCTACAAATATAGGAACGAAACGCTTCGAAAACTTCTCTACATGGAGAAAACTAGTGAACGCAATAGCCTTTTTAAAAAGTAAAGCACGCAACTCTGGTACAGATCATAGAAATGTGGAAATCTACGAAGAATCGGAAAAATTCATTATAAAATCTGTGCAACACGAAGTATATAATGCTGAGATAGCAGCTTTAATTCGAGGTGATAACATTCCTAAAAGTAGCTCTATTATCGAACTTAGTCCATATATCGATGAAGACAATGTCTTGCGTGTTGGTGGAAGACTGAATATGTCCAAAGATATTGTGAATAAGAACCCAATAATTCTACCTGGAAAACACTATATATCAACTTTAATTGTGAGACATTATCATGATAAAGTGAAACATATGGGTCGTCATTTTACAGAGGGTGCTGTAAGAACAGCAGGAATATGGATAACTGGAGGAAAACATCTTATTTCTTCAATATTACACAAATGCATCACATGTAGAAAACTTCGAGGAAAGGTTCAGTTTCAAAAAATGGCAGATCTGCCCCAGGATAGGCTTGAGCCAGCCCCACCATTTTCAAACGTTGGTTTGGATGCCTTCGGACCTTGGCCTGTTGTTACCCGGAAGACACGCGGAGGTCAAGCCAACTCTAAAAGATGGGCGATAATATTTACGTGTCTCGTTACGCGAGCCATACACATAGAAGTTGTAGATGAAATGTCTTCGTCTGCCTTCATCAATGCTTTGAGAAGGTTCATAGCAATTCGTGGTAATGTTAAACTGTACCGTTCTGATCGTGGAACTAATTTCATAGGATCAACTGATAGTTTAAGGATTGATTCAGTTAATGTAGAAGATGGACCTATAAAGGAATTTCTGTTTAATTCTGGATCAGTTTGGCGCTTCAACTCACCGCACTCTTCCCACATGGGTGGAGTCTGGGAGCGCATGATAGGCGTGACCCGCAGGATTCTGGATTCAATGCTACTTGAAATGCATGGTAAAAATCTAACCCATGATGTGCTAACAACTTTAATGGCAGAGGTTTGCTCTATTGTTAATGCAAGACCTCTCGTATCAGTTTCTAATGATTGTGAATCACCATTTGTATTATCACCAGCAACTTTACTTACTATGAAAACTGAACATTCGGTAAAGTCATTCACTATGGAAGATTTTGGTGTGAAAGATTTATATAAGACTCAATGGAAACAAGTGCAATGTTTGGCTAATCAATTTTGGACTCGGTGGAAACAGGAATATTTGTGTAGTTTACAAAGCAGGAGAAAGTGGCAAGATATAGTAACTGATTTGAAAAAGGGTGACGTTGTATTGTTAAAGGACAAAACTGTTCATAGAAATGAATGGCCACTGGGCATAATTGAAAATCCAATATATAGTTCAGATGGACATGTTAGGAAGGCTGAAATTAGAATTGCAAAAGATCGTAAAGTTTTCACGAGACCTGTGAGCGAGATTGTTTTGTTGTTATAAAATTTTGTATAATTATTGTATGTTATGTAATATTAATTTTAAAATATGCATTTTATAGTGATATCAAGTAGATATCAGACGGGGAGTGTGATGGACCACAATTAACTCTGCAAGAGTTATCTCACTTTATACCTCTTATTTTAGAACTCTCTAATTTTGGAGTCATTTTTGGTCAATTATTTATTTTTATGAAAATGTCGGTTTTTACTTCGGAAAATTTCTTTAGATTTGGCACACCCACAGTGTAAGTACATTGCATAAAACCTGTAATTTATTTGGTTAATATGTCCCTTGATCATTTTATTATATTTCATGTATGTGTATAGGTTTGTCTAAACTATTAATTGTCAATTATATGTCAGAATCTCTCGACGTCCATTTTACATTGAAGACCACGTGATAGGCCTATAAAGCACAGTAAAGTCATAATATCATATTAGATTAGAATTTAGGTTTATTCAATTAAACTGCTATTTATATATATGTATCATGTAAATTTGTAACTCTAATTGTAAGAGTAATTATTCTGTATTTTTGTTACAGCTTTTTACCACATCAATGTACACAATTCACATAAATAAAGTTTCAACAATGATTCCTGGTTTGTGTGGTGTATAAGTTGGTTTAGGCTATCTGCATACCTGGCAGAATAGTCTATTATGAACGTGAGATATGATATTTTTAATTTCTCCATGAATATTTAAGATTGGCTTGATTAACAAAATGACAAAACTTGTCCTTTTTTCGTCTCATTCGAACAGTTCTTTTGAGAAAGCCATCTTAAATATTTATGAATAAACTGTTGTCTATTATGAACGTGAGATATGATATCTTTAATTTCTCCATAAATATTTAAAATTAGCTTGATTAACAAAAATGACAAAACATGTCAAAAATGAGAAATTGATATTTCCTTGATCTAATATTTTCAATAATAAATTTTAAGGGGAACAGTCGATGTTTTCAGTGCTCTAAGTTTGACATTTATGATTGAAGCAATGTATTCTTGTATTTTTAAGATATAACAAGAACTTACTGGTATGTTGTTAGGACCATTAAACTCAAGATTGCTTTATATAGACAGGAGAAGCCAACCCTAAGGCCTTGAATGAGTTTTGCGCAATTTGCCCCCCTCCCCAACCCCTCCTTCTATATGAAATTGCTTCCTACGGGCCTGTTTAAATATACCCCAAACTACAAATATTACTACCATTTTTTATTTGCTTGTGTTTTAAAGGACTTGATCTCTGAAGATTATGAGTCGTATTTTTTACTTTCTTAATTGGATTCTTATGGTTATACATGCATTTGAAGTAATTTTCCATAAACTTTCAGGTTATGATTGAAAACGTTTGAAATATCCGTAAGCGTTTTTCAATTATTGAATATAAGACAGTTTTTATGGATTTATCAGGTAATCTGTTTTATGTTTATGACAGCAGCTAGGTTTCTCAATGAATATAAACTCTTAATGACCAAGTTTGAACATTTTGATTTTTTGATCAGAAGTACAATGTAGAGTATTCCTTTAAATTATTCCTCGTTCCAATCTGATAGTTGGACCTGTTTTGCATTGAATACTGAACAGATAACTGTTTTATATTTGATTTTGTTTCAAATTAACAGAGAAAACACTTCAATTGATGATCTGTTATAACACATTAATAACAGATTTGAAGAAACACAATTCTTTGAATGATTTGATTACTGATACGATTCAATATCCTACATGAAATCTCTGTCTAAAGGGACTTGCATTTGTTAGTCTTTGTATGTATGTATAAACCTGTAAGTTTTGTAACTTTATTACATGTATTCATAATTATTATTGATGAAATTATAACAAATTCTCGATACCGCTCAGTGCAAAACGCTTTTTAGACACAGGAAAGAAACACAATTCCTTGAATAATTTGATACTATATACAATTGCCTGTATGAAATCTCTGATTATAGGAACTTGCATTAGATATTTTGGTCTTTATGATGGTTAGTGTATCTGTAAAATTTGTAACTTTAATAGATGTATTCATAATTATTGCATAATATAAAAAAAATTCCTCTGATATTTTTTTTGTATAAACGAGTGAAAGACGTTGGACGCATTTAGCCGTATACATGTACATGTAGTACAACTTTTTGGTTGGTAGATGACAAGTTAACGTTTGTCTCAAACGGTTGCTGATATCGCGAACTGGATTATAGTTGTTGGCGATTTACTCTGCTATAGGGAGTGGGCGTGACTGAAGTTGTCGTCACCCTCAAAGAAAGTCTTCAGTGATGTAAGCAAGCGAATTTTGCTTGAACCACAGGCGTCTGATTGCAATTGGAATGGTGCGAATGAATATTGAATGCTGTCAGTGTCCCCAACAAATTCCTTACAAAGTTTTTTACAATCCCCCCTAGTTATAGAATACTATACAGGATAAAAAAAAACCTTTCCAAATGCATACCTTGGATATTGGCAAATGTATAATTAGTCAAATCATCTGTATTTAAATTAACCATATAATCAAGTGGTTCCTGCATCACTGACGGGCGGGGAATTTGAAGGGATATATCAGCTCTAGAGAGATAACGTTTTATTCACTGAATCCCTTTGATAAACCAAGTTTAATTTTATTATGATCATTTATTTCCAAATGAAATGTAGATTGACATTACATTTTCATCATAAGAAAAAAAAACAAGACTTTACAATCTCAATTTAATTTATTTTTTTCATATATAACAATGTATTTCACTGGATTAACAAAGGCCTACAACAAATGCCACTACACATTAGAAATTTCATTCCATTTTGTCTATAATATAACATATTTCACTAGTTTAACAGATAACAATGTCAGTATTTTACTGGTTTAACAGATAACAATGTCAGTATTTCACCGGTTTAACAGATAACATTGTCAGTATTTCACTGGTTTAACAGATAACAATGTCAGTATTTTACCGGTTTAACAGATAACATTGTCAGTATTTCACTGGTTTAAGAGATAACAATGTTAGTATTTTACCGGTTTAACAGATAATAATGTCGGTATTATACCGATTAATATTTTTTTTAAAGTTCGACTGTAAGTAATATAAGCATTTTATGTAAAACATGGAATTATTCTAAATAAAGAAATTGTGAAAATCTCACAAATTAGGAAGCTTAAGAGTATTCTTTTTGAATTTGTCTCCCATTATGTCAAAAGATGGAATTACTATTTAAATACAATGCAAATTGGCACACACATCGCAAGTGGGGGTATAGAGTACTAGTTAATTAACTTCTATTTTCTGATTATTGGCCAACATCAAATAAATTCTTTATTTTCGTGACTGTACAACCCTTCAGAGCCTGCAAAAGAGGCATGCACTGCTGGCTCTTCCATTTTTTGAATCTCAACCCCGACAATTACACCTCTAATGATAACTATTGATGACCTGTGTGTGCAGCTGAAAAATTATACCACATATTTCGTGATGACGTGGTACATAATTATGTACAAGTTGGTTCCTTTATGGTTTTCTCATTTCCTGGGATGCAAACAGCTGCATATAAATCTGAAATGCCTTGTCATAATGGAATGTGATTTGGTATATATTGTATATCGGTACAAGGTACACTGCCATGTCATTCGACCCGACCAGATCTTACGAATTCTCCAATTACCAAACCAACAGCACAGTACCATCCTATTGAACCAATCAACTACCAACTACCACCTACCACCACTACCAACAACTACCTAGATTGCGATATCAGCTGCTGCTGGAAGCGAACGTTAACTTGTCATCTACCTACCTAAGGTATCTGATCAACAAGAACATTCAAAGAACGTTTTTTTTTTATTTTGTTGTTTGACAGGCGGTGTAATAGATAAACTTAACGAATTCGTACGGGGGAGTTCAGCTGCAATACAATCTAATATCTTATGTAAAGCATTCACAACGTCGCTGGATTTGTTCATAGAAACTTCAGCATATTCTCCACTGATATGTTCTGAGAGTTTGATGGCTTTTTCTGTAGAGATTTTAGGTTCATGAGAAGAAGAAGAAGTACCGATTATCATAGTACAGATTAAATGTTGGTGGTTGAAGGAATTCAATTCATCTAACCTAAAATACAACATAGACATGGTTCAGAAACCTAATCTGGGTAATTACATCTGCATGGAATAGATTCTGTCACGGAAGCTTTGCTGTTGATTTTCAACGAAGGGCCCGAAGTTGCAGCAAACGATTCGTAATAGTATTACTGCAATAGCATGAACGACCCAAAACTCTTACAGTAATGTAAATTCGTGAAGTTGGTAGAACGGTTCAAGTGCTACAGTAGGACTATCTTAACGTTGCAAAGTTTCAGATAATTAAGCTCTTGAGGTCGGCAAAGAGTGAATACTCCAGGCACACTAAACTAATATTGGGCTCAAGTGATGAACAAATATACACATTTTGGTCCTTCCCGGTATCTCTGACGTAATATACGAGATTGATGTCGTAATAGGAGGCGGAAAAGGGAAATTGGGCTACTCTCAATATAGTGCCTGTAAAAACTTAAACTACCGTTACTTACCAACTTATAATATTATTAAATGTTTGTTCTCTATTTTTATTGAACAACACAAAACAACCATGTACTCCTCTATAATAGGATGCTGTTAAACTCCGGAATTTCTCCTGACCTGAAAGTCAAATTAAAAAAGACTACATATCGGGACATACAAAATGATACTACATCACCTAACACAACTCTGTATTTGGGTTTGTCAGATTCTGCCAGTTTCGTTTTCCTTGTATAAAAATAATCCAGAATGTGTGAGATGTATTTGTATGTCATAACAAAGTTTTGGTGCGTTCCTATATACTAACATATTTTGGCACCGTTTGCCCACCATACAAATAAAATTTATGAATTATGGAAGAGATCAGCTGGCAAAACTTATCACATGTGCACACTGACATAGTTATCGTTATGATAGGATTGATAACACACAAAAAACAACATTAATTTTAGATGAATCATTCTTGACTAACGACTGAGGGCATTGTTGCTTGTACACATTGGGAATCTTCAATTTAATGAAACACTTACCTCCAGTATCAATAATTCTAGCCAAGATTCGTTTTCCATCTCGTATACACTCTACCTCGGCATAACTATTCTGTTGATAATCTTTACAACAACATCCCTGTTCTAGATCAGTTTGTTCAGATAACACTCGAATAAAAGACGATTTACCAACGCTCACATCTCCTAATAGGATAATTTTTATTCGATAGTCATATTCCTTTTTATTTTCACCGTTCATATCTATTACCGTAGTCATTTAGAAAGTACTATGCATTCCACTCCTCATCACCTTTGATAGAAAATTTTAGTCTTTTGGTCTTGCACAGTGTTCTAAGTATTTCGTAATTGAGAATTCAAATTCCTTGCGTTATGTTAAAAATCTAGGGAAACTGAATTGGTATAATCAGACTAAAAATCAATTTCTTTTGACAAACTAATAATATAATCTATTTGAAAATCCCAGATTTGTAAGTGTCGCCTTTCGATTTGCGATTGGTGGTTTTGTAAGTATCAAATATCCACAGAATGTTCTAATTACACAGACGTCACGATCTCATCGAAATTTCCAGTTTTGTAAGCGTCACGTGTCCACTGAAATTTCAAGTTTTGCAAACGCCACGTTTCCACCGAAATTCAAGTTTTGTAAGCGCCACGTTTCCACTGAAATTTCAAGTTCTGTAAGCGTCACGTGTCCACTGAAATTTCAAGTTTTGCAAACGCCACGTTTCCACTGAAATTCCAGTTTTGTAAACGCCACGTTTCCACTGAAATTTCGAGTTTGGTAAGCGTCACGTGTCCACTGAAATTTCCAGTTTTGTAAGCGCCACTTTCCACTGAAATTTCAAGTTTTGTAAGCGTCACGTGTCTACCGAAAGTCCCAGTTTTGTATAGCGTCACATATTGTAATAATGCTTTAGTTCAATGTTATTTAAATGCACATGTAAATAAAATACACAACGCCTACCACGATATTATAACACGTTATAAAAACGAAGAATGATAATAATCTTATCAAGGTATAATAAGATCATATTTATATATAGTCATATCACAAGGGATATTGACCTTTATCACAGACCTTTACCGTGTTTTACCTCAACAGTAAACAGTCTTACTGAATTGGAGCTTTTTCTTAAAGGGATTTTTAAAAGGTTTTCTGAAAAAAATAATTGTGTGTAGGGAACACTCATAAGATGATTTTGCATTAGTCCAATATCAAATCTGTGGTTCCAACAATTCTACTTTAACTCAAGCTTGCGAGATGTCTCACTTAGTTTAAGTGGAATTCCTGGAACTATGGACATCTCATAAAAAAAACCTCAAAATTGATGCTATCAGTGTCCGAAATATGCAATAAAAATTGCAGAAAAGCTGTTTAAAATCCCTTTAAAATAATTTTCCCAGATAGATTTGATGTCTTCAATGAAAAAGTATAAAAAAAAGTATAAGTAGAAATTTGTAGACTGGCTAAATTAATAAAAAATAAATCTTTTCTTGATTAAGGGAAATTTGTATGGGCATTATAGAGTGATATAAATGTTATCACGTACGATATTGCATATGGGGATTTCTCAGCGTAATATGTGAGTTTACACTATTTGTAAATGGCACAGTACATTTAACGTTTCGTTTCGATGAATCATAATCTCAGTGGACTATAAATTATAGAGTACAGAAAGGTTAAGATGAGAAACTGAAATTGCTTATATCATGTTACCTATAATAACAACATTGGCTATGGAGTAGTAGGTCTGTATCAAAACGCATTGATCGGCGTTCATGTACCAAACATTCGAATTCCATTCAATATAAAGATCAGCTCATTGGGTCACGAACCGTTGAGATGCATGTGTCATCAGCTCCAATGAGTCATGAACCATAGAGATGAATGTGTCATTAGCTCTGTGGGTCACGAACCGATGATATGTATGTGCCATCAGCTCCAATGGGTCATGAACCATTGAGATGAATGTGTCACTAGCTCTGTGGGTCATGAACCGATGATATGTATATGTCATCAGCTCCAATGAGTCATGAACCATTGAGATGAATGTGCCACTAGCTCGTGGGTCACGAACCGATGATATGTATGTGCCATCAGCTCCAATGAGTCATGAACCATAGAGATGAATGTGTCACTAGCTCGTGGGTCACGAACCGATGATATGTATGTGCCATCAGCTCCAATGAGTCATGAACCATAGAGATGAATGTGTCACTAGCTCTGTGGGTCACGAACCGATGATATGTATGTGCCATCAGCTCCAATGAGTCATGAACCATAGAGATGAATGTGTCACTAGCTCTGTGGGTCACGAACCGATGATATGTATGTGCCATCAGCTCCAATGAGTCATGAACCATATAGATGAATGTGTCACTAGCTCTGTGGGTCACGAACCGATGATATGTATGTGCCATCAGCTCCAATGAGTCATGAACCATTGAGATGAATGTGTCACTAGCTCTGTGGGTCATGAACCGATGATATGTATATGTCATCAGCTCCAATGAGTGATGAACCATAGAAATGAATGTGTCACTAGCTCTGTGGGTCATGAACCGATGATATGTATATGCCATCAGCTCCAATGAGTCATGAACCATAGAGATGAATGTGTCACTAGCTCTGTGGGTCATGAACCGATGATATGTATATGTCATCAGCTCCAATCAGTCTTGAACCATAGAGTTGAATGTGTCACTAGCTCTGTGGGTCATGAACCGATGATATGTATGTGCCATCAGCTCCAATGAGTCATGAACCATAAAGATGAATGTGTCACTAGCTCTGTGGGTCATGAACCGATGATATGTATGTGCCATCAGCTCCAATGAGTCATGAACCATAGAGATAAATGTGCCACTAGCTCTGTGGGTCACGAACCGATGATATGTATGTGCCATCAGCTCCAATGAGTCATGAACCATAGAGATGAATGTGTCACTAGCTCGTGGGTCACGAACCGATGATATGTATGTGCCATCAGCTCAAATGAGTCATGAACCATAGAGATGAATGTGTCACTAGCTCTGTGGGTCACGAACCGATGATATGTATGTGCCATCAGCTCCAATGAGTCATGAACCATAGAGATAAATGTGTCACTAGCTCTGTGGGTCACGAACCGATGATATGTATGTGCCATCAGCTCCAATGAGTCATGAACCATATAGATGAATGTGTCACTAGCTCTGTGGGTCACGAACCGATGATATGTATGTGCCATCAGCTCCAATGAGTCATGAACCATTGAGATGAATGTGTCACTAGCTCTGTGGGTCATGAACCGATGATATGTATATATGTCATCAGCTCCAATGAGTCATGAACCATAGAAATGAATGTGTCACTAGCTCTGTGGGTCATGAACCGATGATATGTATATGCCATCAGCTCCAATGAGTCATGAACCATAGAGATGAATGTGTCACTAGCTCTGTGGGTCATGAACCGATGATATGTATATGTCATCAGCTCCAATCAGTCTTGAACCATAGAGTTGAATGTGTCACTAGCTCTGTGGGTCATGAACCGATGATATGTATGTGCCATCAGCTCCAATGAGTCATGGACCATAAAGATGAATGTGTCACTAGCTCTGTGGGTCATGAACCGATGATATGTATGTGCCATCAGCTCCAATGAGTCATGAACCATAGAGATAAATGCATCACTAGCTCTGTGGGTCACGAATGGTGAGATGCATTTGTCATCAGCTCCAATGAGTCATGAACCATAGAGATAAATGCATCACTAGCTCTGTGGGTCACGAATGGTGAGATGCATTTGTCATCAGCTCCAATGAGTCATGAACCATAGAGATGAATGTGTCACTAGCTCTGTGGGTCACGAACCGATGATATGTATGTGCCATCAGCTCCAACGGGTCATGAACCATTGAGATGAATGTTGCATTAGCTATGTGGGTCACGAACCGATGATATGTATGTGTCATCAGCTCCAATGGGTCATGAACCATAGAGATGCATGTGTCACTAGCTCTGTGAGTCATGAACCATAGAAATGTATGTGTCATCAGCTCCAATTTGTCATGAACCACTGAATTGAAGGTGCCATACTCTATGCCATCAGATCATGAATCGTTGAAATGAATGTGCTATTGAGGTCGAATGGGCCATGGTCTGTTGAGATGAATGTGCTAACATTTCTAATTGGATTTATCGAACTATAGAGGTATTCTGTCGTGCCACTTAATAAGCCTATTGAAGAAATTCCCTTATTGGCCATTTTTAAAATATTGAATACCTTTAAAATTAAGTAACGATGTTATATAGGATTAATTTCAACGGAACATGACCAGTGATGAATATGGGTATTCATAGCTAGTTGGGTTTTTTTAATAAGTAAATTGTGTTTTACAGTTGAATCTCCTGATAAGGTTGTGACATTTTGGTACGAAAATTAGTTTGAGTTGTGATATTAAATGTTTTCCACTCATTAGATGTGGCAGGCAAAATAATGTATAGGTTAATGGCCGAGTGACGTTCAATAACTTCAAGAATGTCCGTAGCTAGGACATCACAACTGTATTTTAAGAAAAGTTATGATAATATATTCATGAAAAGAAAATTCAACCCCCAAGAACTTCATGTTTAAAATTAACAGTCGGCACTTTCGATGGATGATTTGGGTCTTAAGAGTACTTCAACCTTGGTTTTCAACTTGTTTTCTCAAGTGTTCCCGATTATGCATGAGGAGAAAATTATCATGACCCCTGAACAGAAATTGTCTGCAGAAGTCATCAAAAAATGCAATTTCGGGGCATGATAAAGTTACAGCATTTGTCCAGATAATACAAAGCATTACATATTTTTTCAGACCTGTAGCTCAGTTTGTGACCCCCGTAAAATGTCTAAATATCCCCCAAGTTGAAAACCCAGTTTCTAGTACTTGATAAATATGATTACATGTAAAAATTCTGATAAATTACGAAAAAGGTGTTTTTCAATAAAAACTTGTAATTTTTATGAGCATAGGTCAATCATATCACAGTATTTGCAAAGTTATGTGATAAAGACGATCCTAATAAGTACCGAAACAGAAATTAATCTAAAACAATTCATAAATTCACTAAAAAGAATCGAATTTGCCGCCATTTAATTCAAACAGAAAAAAAAGATATTTCTGCAAAAAATTTCAAGGTTTTAGAATTTTTCATGCATGTAAATTGATGATTTTCTTTTTTCAACTTGCCATCTATGATCTGATGAAATTGTTATGGAAGACATGTTGTAGTTCGTTAAAATACTTAGCCAATCTTAAGATTCCTAACCAGCAATATAAGTGTTCTATTGATCAGCTAAAATATGCATGAACATAATTTTTAAGAAAATTTTGTCAGATTATGAAAGGCAAGCAGTGCAGAGTCTATTGCAGGAAAAATTGAAACCATTTTAATTAATATGTGAAAAAATAATTTAAATGGATTGTAAAGAGGTTTTCTAAACTTTGTATGTGTATCGGGTACACTGATAGCATCAATGTGAGCCATTCCAATTTCCATTCAGACATTTGTGGTTTTTGCAATTCCACTAAAACTAATGCGTTTAATGACGTCACAAATTGATGCTATCAGTGTCCCCTATACACATACAAAGTTTAGAAAACCACTTTACAATTCCTTTTAAAATTTGAATGCTGCATCCTATATCCCAGACTAAATTCACTAAAAATGTCTTCTCTACAAATGCAAAGAGTATAAAAAATGACTTGGATTGGACAAAGCACTGACGTTACAGATTAAATTGTTTTTTAAGATCTTGTAATGTCTCCAAATTAACCATACTTCCGCCACAAACTACAACTAGAGCATTATCAACAGTTCCTAATCTTCCCTCCTCTTGAAGTCTCTGTATACTGTTACTATAAATAGCAGCTAGAGTGGCACCACATGCAGGTTCTACCAGGAATCTGTGGTCATCTACAATGATAATAGTGAACCTTATTTTAAAGTATGAAATTATAAAGAAAATCTGGTCTTTCTTATACTTATTTTCTATCTACCAACAACATTTGTTTTGAAGTTTTTAAATGTCATCTTCTGAAAAACTAACGTGCACAATCTTAAAAATGCTACAAAGAGATAAATATCACAAAGACAACAACTTCCTAAGTGGAACCTTTTACCAAATTTTCCTTGGAATGGAATAATCTGATGGCAGTGATCTTTTCTGGATTATCCAAATCAATTTACAGCTGGGTATATTGGAATTATGAATGAAGAAGGCTTATTCAAGGTCATCAGACTTTTACAACTTGATCAAGATTAGAACTTAGACCACAACAACCACCATTTACTTGTACTTACTTGTTATATGAATAATATTGCAAAATCAAATTAAAAACTTACCAGCAAATTTGAGACAAGCATTCACTGCCTCCCTATCATCTACTATTACTGAGTGAATTTCTGGTTTAGCCTCTTTATAATAATCAAATGTTTGCTTGGATACTGTTAGAGATCCCAGGCTCTTAGCAACACTATAAAACAACAAAAATTAGAAATCAGGATAATTTTAGTACACGTTTTATTCTGGTTTGATGGCATACAGCATTACAAAGATTTCCAGCCAAACAAATTGTGAACATAGCCTGCTTTGCTAGACACCCAAAACAGTACTCATTTTAGTGGAGCTCAAATACATATTGTTGAAGAGGTTTTCTAAACTTTGTATGTGTATCGAAGACACTGATAGCATCAATTTGCGCCATTCAAATATCCATTCCGATGTCTGTGGTTCTTGCAATTACACTTATGCATTTTATGACGTCACCCCCACTGATCTGAATAGATATCAATAGTAGCTTCAGGTAGACAATCCCTTTAAGTTTTAGGACTTCAACTAAAAGGAAATCAAATTAGTTTTTTCTTACTTTTCTTCACCTGTTTGAGCTAATGCAGTGTGCAATGAGGAAAGTAGCATATGATTAGGCTACTCTTTTTTTGAATTTCCAACTGTCAAGGGATCTTTAAAACGCAAACACAAATAAACACATCTTCCATGCCAGCTTCTCTGTCTAGCATCACAGACAGGGGAAAAATGAGTTGAAAGATCTGAAGGTATTACATCCATCCATGCCAGGATTGGACCCTGGACCTTGAGCTTAGCAAGAAATTCAATGAGCTACCCTAGCCTCCCCAATATCAAAATCAAGCAAAGTTACCTAGTGATATCTGGTAATGTGACAATTTTATCAGCAATAACAGCTTTGTTCAAACAATCAGCACCAATGGTTTCCATGGCAACAATAGGTATGTCTTCCCATCCCACTTTTCTCATTCCCTGTACAATACCATTGAGTAATCCACCACCCCCAACACAAGTCACTATTACATCAGGTTTCATCTTCATCTGATCTGCTACTTCTAATATTAGACTAGAGTGACCTTCCCTTAAATGAAAAAATCTTAAAAATTATCTTGAAAATTTTACGGCAAAAAAAAGTTTCCTTGCGTTGCATGTAGTCAAGGGCATGAATTTGTTGGGGACCAACCAAGAATGGTTCCTTAACAGAAAGTCCTCTCCCTAAAAAAATGGGAAATGAAATGGATTTGGTACATTTTCAATCATATTTTGGGATAGGAGGTTGAATTTTGGACTTCTGATTGATTTTCATCTGACTGAGTTATGGAAAGGACTGAGACCATTTTGTTCCCCTTTCTGAGTTCTGAGGACCAATATATCCAATAGTAACATATTTCATATCCACATTAGCATGTATATCACTATAATGACAATTTAAATTTGGAACTTACCATATTTCTGGAAGATTGAATGGATGAACATACTGACACTCTAAAATAAACAATTACAAAAGTGAAAAATTGCATTATGATCAAAATTCGTACAAGCAAAATAATTCCGTTTATTAAAATCGCAACCAAATTCAAAATCAAGAGTTTTTATATTTCTTATCAACATAGAATTTGAAATCTTCATGAATGCATTTAAAATTACACTGGGGACAAAATATTGAGACAAAATATTTTCATTTGACTACATTGATACACAAATTACATATATTATGTGATGTTACCTGCATGTAAGGCTAACGACTCAGCATATTCATTGGCATGATCGAATACTTCTCCTTTTACAATCACTTCAGCATCCTGTAATATATATATTACCATGATTACTAAATACTGTAATACTTAGGAAGGAGAGCAGTTGTCATTTGTTGGGGATGATTTCAATCTTGAGTATATATAAAAAAATTGCAAAATTTCCTTCAATTATACATGAAACTATAAATTTCACATTTTTTCTACATGTTTCACTATTATACAAGTCATATTTTTAAATAAAAGTTTGTAATTTTGGTGGTTTCACAAAAAGTTTTTTATTTAAAAGACTTACATAATCTCTAAGTTTATCAGCTATATGGTCTGGTGTACTCTGTGGTAGAACTATTGTACAGGGTGTATTTAATTGTTTAGCAGAGTAAGCTGTAGCCAATCCAGCATTGCCTCCTGATGCACATACCAACTTTTTACAATTTCTTTCATTAATGGCCTGTAATAAATAATAAATAAATCTTGGGTGCTTTGTTCAAACTCTGTACATTAATTTTTTTTTTTTTTTTTTTTTTTTTTTTTTTTTTGTTGGTGTCTATATGTTGTATATTGTATCTATGTTTGTCCCCATGGGCTGGGTGTGAGACAGGACCGTTACCATACCACCACTCGTGGTATTGGGCCTAATTCTGACCCATGTAAAATAAAGAGTTTATTATTATTATTATTAAACCCCAAAAGTTAATCTGATGAATTTAAAAAAGAAACAAACCAACAACCATACTTTACAAGGCTAACAACAACAACCATGGTTTCTTAGAGGATCCTTTCTACCAGTGTGTTCTAACCCTTGTGGTATTGATCTTGCCAGAATATTCATAATATGAATATATTATACAGCTTGGTTTACTTGAATTTGAGGGATAATGACATACATAAGCTTATATAAGATCATTGAACTGGCACAACCTGATTGATATTAGAACCAACAATAACATAGTAAACATTTTAATAAAAAATGCATCCCATGACTGTTTCTAGCAGAAGGCTGGTGAGCCGAAAGTGCTGATTCAGAAATCACTATTCAGGTGTTAGGTGTCCATAGCATCAAATATCAATTTAGAAATATTCAGTATTTACCTTTTGACATAGATATGAAATGCCTCTTAATTTGAATGAACCTGGTGGTTGAAGATTTTCTAATTTTAAATGAACTTTGAATCCTGCATGTTTAGTTAATGGTTTACTCTGGACTGTTGGTGTAACTAAATACAATGCTCCATTATTTGAACTGCTCATTATGGGTAGTTGCCTTGCTAAATCAGTTCTTTAACCTTAAGAAAGTGAGAATTTGAATCATTAAAGGGATGGTAAAGTGATTTTCTAAACTTTGTATGTGTATCAGGGACACAATTTCCATTCCGACGTCTGTGGTTATTGCAATTCCACTAAATAGAAAAACTATCATGTTTTATGACGTCACTGACAGTGATCTGCATAGATATCAATAGTAGCTTCCGGTAGATCACTGTCAGTGACGTCATAAAACGTGTTAGTTTTAGTGGAATTGCAAGAACCACAGGCGTCGGAATGGAAATTAGAATGGTGCAAAATGATGATATCAGTGTCCTCGATACACATACAAAGTTTAGAAAATCACTTTACAATCCCTTTAAGATGATATTTTTTCATTATGTCACTATCACAAAAGCTGCTAATAGGCTATCATGTAGAAAGAATTGCAAGAATTACAAGAATTACAAAGGTCTCATTTAAGTGCAAATCAATGATATCATACAGTGTACCACATACACAATAATATAAGAAGTGTAGATCATTTTTAAGCAGGTGTACACATTTTTAGTGTCTTTAAAACTCCCAAAATCAAAACAAAAAACTTACAGTAATAGTAGTCCGAAACTAACTGACTCAACATGCCTTTGAGTCTGGTAGATTTTTTTGACAATTCGATATAGGTTGTCGATTTAGAATCAGGGAGGCAATTTTCAAGGTATAAAGGTCTTAAGCTCAATATTTTTTAATCCCAATAACTAATAACATGTACCAAAAATATAGCAACCCATACAAGTCTGTTCATTTCGGACTAAATTGAAAGTAGATCCACAGAAGATAAATATTGTCTATACTATTACTACTGTCTCAAAAACCCTGAAAGTCGAGACATTTTGGTCATGCCAGGCAACCATCACATATACAAAAAAATAAATGGAATGTCATGACAAATACAAACCTAAGCTCGTCTATAATGTTACAGTAGTGATAATTATAAATTTTCTTCAAATCTAATTCTTGTTCACGTTTTAATAATTGATTTAGTGAAATTGGTCAAAGGGACGTAACTATCTTACATGTAGGCAAACGCCAGACCACAGCAATATAAATCTGTCATAGAATTGAGTTAGAGTTGTAAGCCGTTAGTTACAATAATCTGCTTTATAATTAATGTCCATTGATATATATATGTTATTTTTCTGAAATCAATCATAGACTTCAAAATTTAATAATTTGAATTTGAAGAAAAAATACCTATAGTATAGACATCAAGGGCACAGATTTAGAAAGGGGGGTGGGGGGGGGGGGGGTGCGTTGTAGGGGAAGAGTTCAGAAGAGGGGTCTGTCTTTCAGAATACGCCAGATCGATGCCATTTTTCTTTTTTTTTCTCTAGGGGTTGGGGTTGAGTACCTTCTACTGGGGCGACGTACCCGGACTCATTCTGTTTCGTACCCCCGAAAAAACTTTTGGACAAATCTACGACCTTAGTAGCCATTGAGGCGTACACAAATTGCATAACAAATATCGTGCCTAACTAGTTCTGACTGTGTTTGGACAATGACAGTTTTCTGTTGTCAGATTGATAGAAATCACTCTATTAAAATATAAATAGTCTAGAGTCTATTTACAAGATTCGGCCCTCTATGAAAGTACAAGACTAATCTTAGCAGGTCTTTCTCAATGAAATCAATAGAAAACACTCAAGTTAAAAGCTTTTTCATCACCGTTCGTGTCATTTAAAAAAAATAATATTTTCATAATAATTGTACTTGAATTTCAGTATCCTTTTTTCGAAGACTGACACTTAGGCTTAATGTGCTTTTGGAGATTTTTAAATTCTTACATTTTTTTTTCAGAATTGATCTTAGGGGGGCCCACAGGTACCTGATTCTGGTTAAAAAAAATCGTATATAGTTATAGGGTATACGATTTTTTTTTTACCAGCATCAGGTGCCTGTGGGGGGCCTAATCCTTATCTTATACTGAACATTGACTGTTCAAATGACAGACTTTGCATCAACACAGACGTCTTTATTCGGTTATCCGCTGTATGACTGTACATCATTCAGAATTCCTCGGAATATCTGTAAACCATAATCTATTGCAGAGAACTAGCAAAACATGAAATGGAGTACATGTATTACGATCTACTTTTTTGCACCCGTTTAGCTTAATTGGCAAATTCTCTCGATCAATGAGCCATAAGGTACCCTCATCAAATTAAAACTCATGGATTTCAGTCTGGATGATCACTGCTACTGCTAATAAGCACCCAAGCCGTTTTTTTTATTTAACACAATCGCCCCTTTCAAGGAAAAATAATGAAAAACAATTCGTACTCAACTTACGTACCATATAGCACATTCTGTCATATATTTCATAATCTAACATCATTCAATCTCTGATCTTTGCAAAAATTGCAAATGAAAGAGAATGCAACCGTTCATAAAAATATCGACCTTAATATCAGGATTTTTTTCTACAAAATTGGTGATTTTTTTACCATTAGATACGAGTAATTCCGAACAAAATGTGACTGTAAGGTGCAGAATGTGCCGACTGATTAGACCAATTCTCACCAATCAGTGTCAATCATGTTGAATTTTAACTCAGTTGTTGAACATAAAGGTTTTCACATATTGTTCAGGTCTGTTTTTGGCTAGAAGTGAATACACTTATACAGTACATGGTGATTTTGATAAGCTAACACTATAGGAACGGATGGATGCTTCATAATATGATGAAAACTAACTTAACCTACATTGAGAACTCACGAAATCAGAACCCCTTTGCGTCTAGGAACTTTTTCTGCAAACTTGTTCCCTAAGAGATGGTGTTCAGAACTGTTCACAGCAAATTTGCCATTGTTGTATATACGGTATCGTATTATGGTTCTGCGTGTCCAATAGGCCACAATTAATAAAGAAGCGGAAATTATTTCTGGAGGATTTTGGCTAGATTCAAAATGATGCATTATTAGAATCAGATGGCAATATTATTGGTCACGTTGACATGTGTATTATGCAGACGTCGTTTCCGATTTTGATTATAATCTAGGATTCTATTATAGGCTACTGGGAGCCGCGGTGGCTCAGTGAGTTAGACGCTTGCTCGCTAATCTGAAGGCCCAGGGTTCAATCCCGTCATGGGTCGAGATGATACCTTCGGATTTTTCAACCCGGTTTCCCCCAGTCAGTGATGCAGGTCGGAGGGGCTGACATGGAAAAAGCGTCTAGTCGTTCGGATGGGACAATAAACCGAGGTCCCGTGTGCTATTGGCTGTGCACGTTAAAGATCCCTCGACAGTTGGAAATCGAAAATAAGAGCAGGCTAATGCCGCTGTCCTGGCAAAAACTCCATTCATTTCATTTATTATAGGCTACCGTAGAAATGTGATTATACGGACCTACTATGTGGGGATTTATTACACAGACGCTCTATGTGGGGATTTTTATTACTTCGCTACTAGTACGTACAATCTTCTCAAGTACAAAAAGGGACTCCAAGGATTATGTAAGCGTCTAATCATACAGCTTCAGTGGCCGGAATTAGCTGAAATATACATGTACGTCTGTATGTCTCACTTATTTTATAATGAAAATCCGACTTCAGGTCCCTCAACAATTAATTACAAAACAATTAACATCAGTAATTAATTCTAAAGCTGCTAAAGCTGACGTGATATTATGACTTAAGTGATATGATTTCATGCATATCATGATGCATGATGACTATTTTTGTAAGAATTTGAGATAGATCACTCCAATAAGCAACATGGAGTTACAATCGCCAATTCACCAAATCAATATCTGGGATTTATGGAACCCGGCCGTGGTCATTACTACTGTCAACTTTCCGCCCATGAGGAAGCAAGACTAGAAAGCCTTTTCCTCATCCCCGACCCTTACCTATAGCTTTCACGTGGGTGAGAAATCTAGAGTAGTATATAATGGCCGCGGTCGGCTTCCATAATAATGAAGCCAATAAATCAGACGGTCACCAAACCGTCTTGACAGCATTATTGAAGATGTATGTAGACGATCATCGCGCTATGGTAGGATAGTGGGACATTCTATCATCAACTAATGATGTATAGGTTTTGAGCTTTCTCATGTTCTTAAATTTTTCGATTATACAACAATCAGAAGAAGACCATTTTTTTTTCAAGGTACACACCAAGACCTTTTTTTTCAAGGTATACACATAGGCTGCCGTGTGATCGATTGTTGGTTTCCCTAAACATGATAATTGGTTGATTTCCGTATTATTGCTACAAATTACAAGAAAGGTTTCCTTTAACATGATAATACGTCTATTTCTGTATTGTAACTAATGGTATGAAACTCTTATGATACAAGTTACAAGAAAAGTTTTCTTTAACATGATAATTGGTTGATTTCTGTATTGTAACTAATGGTATGAAACTCTTATGATACAGGTTACAAGAAAACTTTCCTTTAAGATGATAATACGTCTATTTCTGTATTGTAACTAATGGTATGAAACTCTTATGATACAAGTTACAAGAAAAGTTTTCTTTAACATGATAATTGGTTGATTTCTGTATTGTAACTAATGGTATGAAACTGTTATGATACAGGTTACAAGAAAAGTTTTCTTTAACATGATAATTGGTTGATTTCTGTATTGTAACTAATGGTATGAAACTCTTATGATACAAGTTACAAGAAAAGTTTTCTTTAACATGAGAATTGGTTGATTTCTGTATTGTAACTAATGGTATGAAACTCTTATGATACAGGTTACAAGAAAAGTTTCCTTTAACATGATAATTGGTTGATTTCTGTATTGTAACTAATGGTATGAAACTCTTATGATACAAGTTACAAGAAAAGTTTCTTTTAACATGATAATTGGTTGATTTCTATATTGTAACTAATGGTATGAAACTCTTATGATACAAGTTACAAGAAAAGTTTCTTTTAACATGATAATTGGTTGATTTCTGTATTGAAAATGGTATAAAACTCTTATGATACAAGTTACAAACTAGAATCGTGAGACGATACTGGGCAGTGCGCATCCGGTTTCGTCTATGGGTGAAAAGTGTCATTTTTAATCCATACATATAAATTGTTTATATTCGGGAGTGAAAAGTAGAATAACCAGTTCACGTTCGGTGAAAAATAGAATAACTAGCGTGTGATCGGTAGTGAAAAGTCATCTGATTAAAAAGTCGTTGTTTTTATTTATGTACATTTTTATACATCATTGGAAGTAGAATAGTTAAAGAATATTTATTAATATTTTTCATTATGCAATATAATACATATAAAAAATGAAGTGAAATGAATGGAGTTTATGTCCTATTTTTTCTGCACCTATATGGGCTAACTGAGGACGGGCAAACGCCATGCAGTGTGCAATGAGGGAAATTTTGCCTGACAGCGGCATTAGCCTGTTTTTTTTCGATTTCCAACTATCGAGGGGTCTTTAACATGCACAGCCATAGCACACGGGACCCTGGTTTATTGTCCCATCCGAACGACTAGGAGTTTATGTCCTATTTTTTCTGCACCTATATGGGCTAACTGAGGACGGGCAAACGCCATGCAGTGTGCAATGAGGGAAATTTTGCCTGACAGCGGCATTAGCCTGTTTTTTTTCGATTTCCAACTATCGAGGGGTCTTTAACATGCACAGCCATAGCACACGGGACCCTGGTTTATTGTCCCATCCGAACGACTAGGCGCTTTTTCCATGAGAGCCCCTCCGACCTGCATCACTGACGGGATTGAACGAGCAAGCGTCTTACTCACTGAGCTACCGCGACCCCCTTCATATCATAACACCATTACTTATTATGATATTTAAATAACATCAGAATTCTGAATGCTAAATTTCATGTAAGTGCGCAGTTCAGCTCGTAATTTATCATCTTATAGAAAACATGGCAACAAATTTATAATATTATTTTTTTTAAAAAACATTTTAATGGTCAACGTTTTTAGACATGCAGTTAAAACTTTTTTTTTTATAAATGACAGAACCAGAACGAATTGTCTTCTTTTGGCATCGGATCGTTATCTTCTATATTTAGATTTTATTTTTTCATTTTTACTACATTTACTAAAATGTTAAAAGCGCAAGTGACAATGTAAGAAAGTAAGCACTTGCAATTGTCAGTTGAGGGGATAGAACTGCATTTGAACATAATATAGACAACAAACATTTGTCAGTTGAAGGGAGAGAACTGCATTTAAACATACAGACATCAAACATGTAAGTTTTAATCTTATATTTTGCAAGCAAGTGTTTTTTCAGATCATTTGAAAAATTCTTAATATAGTTTAGTAGGATACAATTCTCCCCAAAAAATTTCATTGTTGTATTTTAGTTTTATGATATTTTAAAAAAACATTTGTTGTACATTATATCAAAACATTGACCAGTGAGAAGCGTTAAATGAAACAATACACAGTACACTTATCTTGAATTGTGTGATGTGCTGAGGGGATGATACATTGTAACACGACCAAGTAGACTCTCACATACCATCAGATATGGATGGCTTAGTGAGTCAGACGCTTGCTCGCCAACATGAACGTCCAGGGATAAATCCCGTCAGTGATACAGGTAGGAGGGGCCGACACGGTAAGGGGCGTTCAATCATGGGTGTAAATAAACCGAATTGGCTGCTAATTGGCTGTGCATGTTAAAGATCCCTCGACAAATGAAAATTGATAATAATATCAGGCTAATACAAAATTTTCCTCATCGCGCACTGCATGGCGTTTGCCCGTCCTCAATATAGGTGCAGAAAAGCAGGACGTAAAACTCAAATGGAAATTTTTATAATACTTCCTCTGTAATATATTTTTTCCGGGTCGCATACATTATTTATTTCTTTTATGATGACCATTTTTAACATAATGCAAGCAAATATTTTCAAATATCTCCAAAACTAAGGAAGTTAAAATTTCAAGATTACAAGCAATTGACTCAAAACCGGGAGTGATATAAAGATTCTAGAAATATTTTTTTGTTCAGAATCAAATTGTCTATCTACCTGTAAGTTTTTAGATCGATCGAAAAAATTTCAAAAAACACGCACAGTTTCAATGGAATTTGACACAAAATTTGCAAGTTTTAAAAAGCGCAATTTTGATTCAAATATATTGTGCTATATATCATTTGAAAGAGCAGATTTAGCATGGTAAAAATGAAATAGAATTTGTGACGTATGTAAATTAGGTCACGTGACAGAGCTCTTTAAAGTTAAAAATTGCAATTTTCAAATGGCGATAAAACCGGAAGTAAACATCAGAAATCGGAAATGAATATATCATCTGATAGATCTCGTCAAGGGCAATAATTTTTGTACAGGTCAAGAGGTCATCAAAGGTCAAGGTCACTAGATATGAGCCTTGAAAGTTTCGGTCATTACTGAAATTCTTGTTCCGGAAATGTAAAGAAATTGAAATCGAAATTCAAAAATCGACAACCTACATTTTTTTTGCAATCGATTGAAGTAGTAAATTTCAAAATTAAAAAAATCCGATTAACCTTCGTTTCTGAATTAAAATTTTAAGAAACATAGGTCAGTTCAAGATGGCGGCTGATCCCTTACACCTGGATAAAATTTCATCATTTTATTTTTTATGTATGACCAAATCTATGATAACACAATTTTTTTTTTTCAAATATCTTCAATATTCCGGAAGTTGAAATTGAAAGTTTAGAAGCAAATGACGTCAAAACCGGAAGTGATATCGAAACTTTATCAATTGATTTTCTTTGGAAATGCATATGTCTATGTTAATGAAAGGTTTCAGATCGATCGAAATAAAATTGCAAAAGTTAAAAAAAATGCTTTAAAAAGTGCTCCAGAAGTCAGCTACAAAAGTCAAAATATGATTTTTTCAAAATTGCAATTTGTAGCTATTAGGTTAAACAAACGAACCAAAAAAGACCGATCACAATCTGTTGGAAAAATGAGTTGAAAATGGAAAAACCCTGATATACGACTTTTTAATATACGTCATTTCCGGTTAGGCAAAAATGCGCCATTTTACATTTAAGCAACACCGAGCAGTTAATCATCGCAGGAAATGATGTCAAGTTATGTGTGGTATGTGCAGTTTTGGCTGGGGAGCGTGACCAGAAATAGACAAAAAAAAAATAGTCAATTGCAAACCAAAGCAGTGCGTTCGACAAATCGAACGCACTGCAAAAAAGTTTCTTTTAACATGATAATTGGTTGATTTCTGTATTGTAACTAATGGTATGAAACTCTTATGATACAAGTTACAAGAAAACTTTCCTTTAAGATGATAATACGTCTATTTCTGTATTGTAACTAATGGTATGAAACTCTTATGATACAAGTTACAAGAAAAGTTTCTTTTAATATGATAATTGGTTGATTTCTGTATTGTAACTAATGGTATGAAACCCTTATGATACAGGTTACAAGAAAAGTTTTCTTTAACATGATAATTGGTTGATTTCTGTATTGTAACTAATGGTATGAAACTCTTATGATACAGGTTACAAGAAAAGTTTCCTTTAACATGATAATTGGTTGATTTCTGTATTGTAACTAATGGTATGAAACTCTTATGATACAAGTTACAAGAAAAGTTTCCTTTAACATGATAATTGGTTGATTTCTGTATTGTAACTAATGGTATGAAACCCTTATGATACAGGTTACAAGAAAAGTTTTCTTTAACATGATAATTGGTTGATTTCTGTATTGTAACTAATGGTATGAAACTCTTATGATACAAGTTACAAGAAAACTTTCCTTTAAGATGATAATACGTCTATTTCTGTATTGTAACTAATGGTATGAAACTCTTATGATACAAGTTACAAGAAACGTTTTCTTTAACATGATAATTGGTTGATTTCTGTATTGTAACTAATGGTATGAAACTCTTATGATACAGGTTACAAGAAAAGTTTTCTTTAACATGATAATTGGTTGATTTCTGTATTGTAACTAATGGTATGAAACTCTTATGATACAGGTTACAAGAAAAGTTTTCTTTAACATGATAATTGGTTGATTTCTGTATTGTAACTAATGGTATGAAACTCTTATGATACAGGTTACAAGAAAAGTTTCCTTTAACATGATAATTGGTTGATTTCTATATTGTAACTAATGGTATGAAACTCTTATGATACAAGTTACAAGAAAAGTTTCTTTTAACATGATAATTGGTTGATTTCTGTATTGAAAATGGTATAAAACTCTTATGATACAAGTTACAAGAAAAGTTTCTTTTAACATGATAATTGGTTGATTTCTGTATTGTAACTAATGGTATGAAACTCTTATGATACAGGTTACAAGAAAAGTTTCTTTTAACATGAGAATTGGTTGATTTCTGTATTGTAACTAATGGTATGAAACTCTTATGATACAAGTTACAAGAAAAGTTTCTTTTAACATGATAATTGGTTGATTTCTGTATTGAAAATGGTATGAAACTCTTATGATACAGGTTACAAGAAAAGTTTCCTTTAACATGATAATTGGTTGATTTCTGTATTGTAACTAATGGTATGAAACTCTTATGATACAGGTTACAAGAAAAGTTTCCTTTAACATGATAATTGGTTGATTTCTGTATTGTAACTAATGGTATGAAACTCTTATGATACAAGTTACAAGAAAAGTTTCTTTTAACATGATAATTGGTTGATTTCTATATTGTAACTAATGGTATGAAACTCTTATGATACAAGTTACAAGAAAAGTTTCTTTTAACATGATAATTGGTTGATTTCTGTATTGAAAATGGTATAAAACTCTTATGATACAGGTTACAAGAAAAGTTTCTTTTAACATGATAATTGGTTGATTTCTGTATTGAAAATGGTATAAAACTCTTATGATACAAGTTACAAGAAAAGTTTTCTTTAACATGATAATTGGTTGATTTCTGTATTGTAACTAATGGTATGAAACTCTTATGATACAGGTTACAAGAAAAGTTTCCTTTAACATGATAATTGGTTGATTTCTGTATTGTAATTAATGGTATGAAACTCTTATGATACAAGTTACAAGAAAAGTTTCTTTTAACATGATAATTGGTTGATTTCTGTATTGTAACTAATGGTATGAAACTCTTATGATACAAGTTACAAGAAAAGTTTCTTTTAATATGATAATTGGTTGATTTCTGTATTGTAACTAATGGTATGAAACTCTTATGATACAGGTTACAAGAAAAGTTTCCTTTAACATGATAATTGGTTGATTTCTGTATTGTAACTAATGGTATAAAACTCTTATGATACAAGTTACAAGAAAAGTTTCCTTTAACATGATTAATTGGTTGATTTCTATATTGTAACTAATGGTATGAAACTCTTATGATACAAGTTACAAAAATGAAATGAAATGAAATGAAGCACCTGTATGGGCTAATTGAGGACGGACAAACGCCATGCAGTGTGCAATGAGGGAAATTTTGCCAGGACAGCGGCATTAGCCTGCTCTTATTTTCGATTTCCAACTGTCGAGGGATCTATAACGTGCACAGCCAATAGCACACGGGACCTCGGTTTATTGTCCCATCCGAACAACTAGACGCTTTTTCCATGTCAGCCCCTCCGATCTGCATCACTGACAGGGGGAAACCCGGGTTGAAAAATAAGGTATCATCTCGACCCATGCCGGGATTGAACCCTGGACCTTCAGGTTAGCGAGCAAACGTCTAACTCACTGAGCCACCGCGGCTCAATACAAGTTACAAGAAAGGTTTCCTTTAACATGATAATTGGTTGATTTCTGTATTGTAACTAATGGTATGAAACTAGTACTAATCAAAGATCCCATCAGTATTTCACTCTTAGCTTACTGATTTGATGGCACAGACGGTTTATTGGTTGACTGGAACTTGTTTACAATATTTATCGAAGTTTCACGAGTTTACCTCTCTATGGTCGATTTCTCTCTTTGATTTCAACAGGATTGTTAACGAACGTTAACTATACGTTTACTGTTATTTAGTCTTCGTAAAAGTTTGAAATTAATTGATTTGGAATATTTGGAATTATTTCAACTTTTTGTCAGATCTTATTATACTCATGCATGGTAAGTTTTTTTTTTATTTGAAAAATCCATCGGCGTGTGTTTCTTTCTTTTATTCATTCAAATTTTATTTGCGTTTGCGAGTTATTGTTGCTTCATGCAATGTAAGAACTACATGTTCTCATTATAGTGGAAATGGAGTTTCACATTTCTGTTTATTGACCCATCGGACGTTTAGACGCTTTTCCATGTCAGCCCCTTCGGGCCAGTATCACCGACAGGGGGACATCCATAAATAAAACTAAGAAGGGATTGATGTTATAGTTGGTGGACATTGTGTTACTTTAGAAAATGGTGTGTTTTCCAGAAACGTCAACCCTTTTCCGACCTGTCAGGATTTGTTTGCTTCGGCACATCTGACAACTTTCTTTCAGGGAAGAGGAAATTTTTTAGCAAAATTTCCTTTGTATGTATATGTTATACTTTCTAGACTTCGGTATTGTATTCGATGCAGGGAATGCTCTTTTTTTCTAACAAAAGTTACTAAATGACATTCGTTTGATCAATTGCCTGAACATGGATTTTGTAATATGGACATCTTTGCAGATTTTGAGAGTTTTATGACGGTTTTATCCTGGTAATTCACTGCCGTAACTGCTATATCGTTTTCGTTCCCATGTGAAACCTGTCTTATTGATAAAGAATGGTTTCTATTTGCGTTCAGTATATAGTATGAGTCGTGCCATTCATCATTCAGTATCCTATATAACTAGAGAATACTGACGGACTGATTCAGTTCTTCTATTGTATTCTCTCCGTCGTCTCAGTTGCTTGGATTATATGTTACATAATAAAGGTAAGACAGATACTTATAAGACGGGGAATTATTATTCTTAACGCCCTTGTTACAATGTGACGTAGAATATCATAGACACAGTGTAACTTTTTTATTCAAATTAGTTTTCATTTTGAGACTCAAATTCCACTGTAATGTCACAATATATGCACTATACGCTTGACAGGTTATTCCTATATTTAATTTTTGTGTACATCTTTTTTATTTGAATTTTGGTACAAAATGTGGTGCCTGTTTAAGTGGTGATGGTAGATGACAAGTTATATTTCCCTTATAGTAAACTGATATCACTAGGTAGTTGTTGGTAGTCGGCTTGCTGCAAGCTTAAACTTTTCTGAAACAGATTTGATGTGCACTAAATCAGTGGTTCCCAAACTGGGGGCCATGGCCCCTTAAGGGGCCATTGGGTATTTGTCAGGGGGCCATGGGACATGAAGATGTGTATAATAGCCCAAATTGTATTTAACTATATTTTGCTATGTAAGGTCTGTAGTTGCTTGTGGTCAAATGCTTTTGGCCTCCCAATGATGAAGGCAATATTTCAACGGGGGGCACGGCTCTGAGAGTTTCGTGAATTTTGGGCCACGGTATAAAAAGGTTGGGAAACACTGCTGTAAATGATAGTCACATATTTTTTCTGAAGCATTTGATTTTCCTTTCATGTGCAATGACATACCACAATCATCAGCTTACGTCGTGTACATTTGAGAACCCATCCGCTATGCTGATTAGGGGCCGAATATTTGCCGTGAAATTGCTTTAATTGGGATACTCTTGCAATTTGTCAGGCATTAAATGATTTGGTTGGCTGTACATGTATTTCGTGATTTTGATCTAGATAGTGGTGGCGGGTATCGCAAGCGAACCAGACCATACTTAGTTTTTCTCATCACCCGATAATACTTCTCGTTTCAGGAGTCCACATCAATACGATTATTGTTCCCTAATTTTATCATGTTTTGGACGAGATTTTTGGTTAACGGAATTTTTCTTTAACGGATTTTTATTAATTCTTGTAGTGAAGTTTACATTTACAATATGTGAATCTGTTTACCTTACGATGCCATCAATGAGTTTATCTATATATGACTTAGATAGCAGATAATTCTTATTGTTTGATACCAGCAGGTATAATCTTCTGGCAATCTTGTGAGGTATTCACTCAGTTTCTAATTCCGTGTTTTATTATTTTTCTCATTCATAACGCACCTTTGTTATCTCAAATATTTGGTCTAGTATCTTATTCACTCCATCGTATTTCTGTCGTAAAATATAACAAGAATTAGGGGCTTGGAACTAAAGCAGTAAAGGCTAAGTGTTACGTTAATAATGATATTATTCACGGACAGTGAATGGCCTAGTCTGGAAATATTCTACTATAAAAGATATTAAGACATGTAAAATGATATACTGTATTTTATCAATGACAAGCCAAAACCCATTCATGGATAAACGTATATTCTGTAAATTAGTTAAATGAATTGAAATGCTGTCTCACGTCCCATATTTTGTAAGAATTCTGACATCAAAACGTATTAGGCATCGGGGGAAACTTCGGCAGGACAATAGACCGTCTGGGAGCTGAAATTTTCACAGCCTACAGTGATAGGTACTAGGTTTATTGCCCTTTTGAACGACAAATAAACAAATATTCAGAAAGAAATATCATAATTTCCAATACGAATAAGAAAACGAAAATAAATTTTAAATCAGTTTCATGCTCTTTGAAACACCAAGCAGTTTTAAAGTCAGTGAAGTCAGTTTAAAACACAGTGAAGTCAGTTTTAATCATAGAGAAATCATTTTCAAACCTAAGTCAGCCAGTTTCAAACGCGGCGTGGAAGTCAGTTTCAAACGCTGCGAGGAAGTCAGTTTCAAACGCTGCGAGGAAGTCAGTTTAACGCGGCGTGGAAGTCAGTTTCAAACGCTGCGAGGAAGTCAGTTTCAAACACAAGGAAGTCAGTTTCAAAATCATGTGAAAGCGAAGTGAAACTAGTTTCTAAAACAGGATAGTAAATTTTAAACGCGAAATGGAAGTCAGTTTCAAAAGCAGAGAAGTCAGTTTCAAAAGCAAAGAAGTCAGTTTCAAATAAAAGCTAATCATGTGAAAGCGAAGTGAAAACAATTCCAAGAAGATGTTTATCAATTTCAAGAAATCAAAAATCAGTTCCTGTAAAGTCAAATTTAAGAACAGAGAAATCTGTTTCTGGAAATTTACAATTTTACGAAATAGTTGAAAAATATCAGTTTGAAAACGCCTTCGATTGCTGAGAAATCTAGAGTTTTTAGAAATAGACTAATCATATTGAATTATTCATCAGTTGTCAAAAAAATATTTTATGTATTCACACTTCTAATTTCATTTACTCATGCTTTGGGAATTGGAAACTTGATTCAAGATTTAATTCCTCATCTCATAGAAAATGGCAAGGACTTTCTAAGTGTCATTAGCCCAACATTGTTCAGAGCCATAGAGCACACCTTAAAACATCGTGTCTACGATTGTTCGTACTTGATGTATCAGGACATAGAAACTGAAATCCAGGAGAATTTATTATCCTCCAATTTTACTTTGTCCTAGTACAGACTCGAATTGGAGTTTCTCCTAGGAGAATTTAAAACTGCCCTAGGAGAAACTAAATTGGACATTATCCTTGGGGGATTTTAAATTCCCCTGGATTTTAGTATAACGGTAAAAATCTCTGATTATTTTTCGTCGTTAAACCGAGGCCTTTCGTGCTACCGACTGCGCTGGCTTACGCTCCTCCTACAGTTGGAAATGTAAAAGAGTTGATTTACGCCACTGTTCTGGTAAAATATTGCTTATACACACCGTAGGGGATTAAACTCAATCAGGTGAGAAAGTAGGAGTCGAAATTTAATATGAATCGAGTGCCCCACGGATGAGGTCCTGAATTCAACATCTTAAATACATCAAGTAACCCTGAAACGGATCATAAAGACCTTTTTTTTTATTTGTGAGTTTCTCGGGGACACTGATGGCATCGATTCAGGGGCGGTCTGGGCCGCATGGCCACATGGCTAAAGCCATGCTGGCCGGTGAGCAGAGGGCCGGTTTGTGAAAAATGACCAAAAAAAAATATTTATATTTTGAAAAATTGGACGTAGGTCTACTCCAAATTTCAAAAGAAAGTGTCCAAAATCCGAAATTTAGTCGTTTGTGACCAATCTCTATATCTTCCAATGGTACCTACAATAAAGATAGATCTGATTATCTTGATAATTTTCTTAATTTCGATATGCATTTCCATTTTCTGGCCAACCAGTTTTGAGAGCTGGAGTGTCCTTGAAAAACACACAAATTTAGAAAACCTCTTTTCAATCCCTTTAATATCTCTGAAATTTGATGAAATTCTATATTATTTATGCCTGTTAGTAAAGCAGGTTGATAAGAACTTCTCTTTAAAACTGTCTGTTTATCAAATTGTTTATAGAAACGCTATCACGAAATAGATAATAATATAAACAAATTATTCATTCTGAAATCTAATAGAATCATTTTAAAATAGTAGATAATATAGTTTAGTCTAGTCAAAATATAATTATACTCTTATTATTGATAGATAGAAGATTGGATGGACTCTGGTATCTGGTTACTTATTTATGTTGTTGCTTCTGTGCGCGGGGGTGATTTGTTCTGGGTTCCCTAAAGTACTGTACACACTGATAACCAACACTGTTGGCCAACATGTTGTCGAAACAATTTGCCCTTGTACACACACGACAACTGTATACACTAACAACATTTTCGACAATATGGCATTTCGGCAACATGTTGGAGATGTGTGGAGATAGTGCCTGCGGGTTTTTTCAATCAGGCTTTCTCTTTTCGTGATGCAGTTCAGATGCAGGAAGCCTAGAAGTAAGGCGCTTGTTCGCTCATCTGAAAGTTCAGGGTTCAATCCCAACATACAAACTACATAAGTTGTGATAAACCTCAAACTACAGTCCCCAGTACACTTCATTAATGATCGAAGGGATTGACATTCTAGATCATCGTGTCGTTCTGATGAGATCAAATCGTCGAAAGACTTAAGCTATAAAACACTTTGTGAGCAAAATAAGCAAAGTGAGCTATCCTAGAAATTGTACAGCGAAAGATCTGTAGATTTAGTTTCTCGGGCGAAGTACTTTGAGCAAGAGGCACCAGTGTAGGACAGACAAAACTAATAATAAGAATTAAACTGTGGGATTATTGAGATTACGATACAGCCAGAAAGTAATTTATATAAATCTGTCAGTGCCACAATGGTATAGTCATTACCAGAATTTATGAAGGACGATTCGTTCGTTCATCTGTTTTGTTGGAGATTCGATTTCAGAACTATTAACCGTGCAAGAAGTAACTGATTCCTGCAAGAAAACCAATAGCAGATTTTCAATATTCAAAAAATGAAATGAATGGAGTTTTACGTCCTACTTTGCTGCACCTATATGGGCTAATTGAGGACGGGCAAACGCCATGCAGTATACAATGAGGGAAATGTTGACAGGACAGCGGCATTAGCCTTCTCTTATTTTTGATTTCCAACAGCTTTTCCATGTCAGCCCCTCCGACCTGCATCACTGACAGAGGGGAGAAATCCTTAAGTATCATCTCGACCCATGCCGAGATTGAACCCTTGACCTTCAGGTTAGCGAGCAAGCGTCTAACTCACTGAGCCACCGCTTGTATTCAGCAACAACCTTAAATGAATAGTCACCAAGATACTTCCCTTGCAATTTTCATTCTACCTTTGCCGAAAACCAACCTGCCACCCGTCACCCTATTGCGCTCTATTTTTCGATAGTTGTCTGGATTATTCTTTATAATAATAAGTGCATTAATATAATGTATAGTCAACGACTGTCAACGATGCCATTTTAGTCAGAGACGAAGCAAGACCGACGAGTTGACTTTAAAGGAGCCTGGTATTTAGAATTTACAGTAGTTAGTTTAAATTAAATTATACGTATGACAAATATTACAATTCCGGAATAACCAGAACGATGTCTGTGACATATTTTAGTCAAATGCCTAGGTCTATACTAAAGGGAGGAAGGGGTGACTGTAGGGATGGGGTCACATATATTAACCCCAAAGATCATTCCCTAGCCCCTTGGTTCCCAACCTTTTGGACTCTTCGTACCCCTATTTCTTTAACGCAATATCTTGGTACCCCTTCGCTCACCTTAAGTACATAAAGAGCCAATATGAAAGTCAAAGGATAAATTGTCGGTTGATGCAGTTTGTATTTAAACCATTCCATACTTTTAAAAATTGTCTAAGAGGCTTCTCAGGTACCCCTTGTGGTGTTCGCTGATACCCTCAAGGGGTACTAGTACCCCTGGTTGGGAACCAAGGCCCTAGCCTATGTTGCTGATAATCAATTGAATTAGAAGTTAGACAATCAAACAACATAGTTTCTGCTAACTAAATACCGTATTGATCTAAATAAAATCAATGAGACTCTATAGTTTATTTAGTAGAAAGTCAAACAAACTACAATATGTTCATAGTCATATTATTCTCTAATGAAATCTACTCCACAATAACCTTGTTATCAAACATGAAAATGTGCTTAAAATCATTAACGGTTGAAGAAAAGTGTGGCAGAATTGATGACTGAAACTTTTTTGTAAGACGGTGGAAGCTATCGTATACATACAATATATGACCTACTTTTTGGGGGATGTTTAAACTGCTTCCCATGCATCTACCTAGGCAGGTCGGAGGGAAATGCAATAAGCCGAGACCCCATATGCTAAAGTGTGCCCCCCTTAAAGGGATATGTTCACTAACTCTTCGACCAAAATAATTTTAGTCTCAGAATCTGGAATTTTTAATTATCAACGTTTGAAAGTACAAAATACGACTCGCCGTTTAGTAAGACTATGCGTTATATAGAAAACACATATGAAGAAAATGAAGGATAAAATATTAAGGTATAATTGAAGGAATTAGCTGATTTTCGTGCAGTTCTAGTACTTCTTGAGGCTATTTAGAAATATTCAAGCCCAAAATTGACCATCGGAAATTCTGAATATTCCCCTTTAAAAGATGAATCGACAGATCAAAAAAATTTTTTATCATGGAACACTGCATGTCAATTCGACTTCATTAACTCAATCAGGTACAGAAGTACATGTAGCCTACTTTAATAATCGAACGTGAAATCATTAATATTCTTTTACGATTAAAGAAAGAACATAAATAGGCATAAATATCGATATTTTACAAGGATAACAACTTTCTCCCAGCTGGTCCTTGGCCAAACCTCTTGGCATTGATCTTTCCAGGATTATCCGTACCCATTTACAGCTGGGTTGACTAGAATAGTGAGTGAAGATGACTTATTCAAGACCCCAGTCGAGAACCTAACATTCACACATAACAACCTTTATTTCCTCGTATCCAATCAAATGGCGTCATGTAACTGACTGTGCTATGGAAGTTGGAACCCCACAAACAAACAGATCACGGATTTGCATGTGGATCTTATAAAGATCCTAAAAGGCTGTTTGAAGACGTCAAACCCGCGCGATGTCAAACACTCAGTTCGAGTGAAATTGCTAGAACCGCAGACGTTCTGACGTTCTGAAATTTGAATTGAGCAAATTGATGCCATAAGTGTCCCTATTACACATAAAAAATTTAGAAAAATTCTTAACAATCCCTTTAAATGAAGCTACCATTAACGATTTTTTTTCATATTTGTATTGTGGGCGACTGATCGCTTTATATTCTCATCTTATCTGTTTGAAGTTATTTTGAGATTCTCCTTAAATCCTATAACACGATTATAAAATACAGAATAAAAAATATGATGCCTCGAGCTGTTATCATCTGGAATTTTTTTTTCTGTTATCAAGGCCATTCCTGATGACTGCTTTATCATACGATTCTTGACAATGGTTATAATTGTGCAGTCCTATACTTCAGATATTGAACAACATAAATTCTAAAAGACCATTTCGCAATCGACAGAGCACTGCAATTACTAATACATTATGATATTGGTTTTCCGTTAATTGGGAGAAATGTTATTTACGGAAATTTTCATCGACTATATTTTGTTTGTTTCAGACGCGAAAGAGCATTCAATTTTTGACACATACATAAATATTATCGCTTTTAAAATAGTTTGGTTCCAAGCACGTGATTTTATGGAAAAAAACATATAGTTACCAGTGGCGTTTCTATACCGGGAAGGGGGGGGGGGGATGAGGGGCATTGGTCGTATTGTTCATTAGGTATATACATGTAATACCAATACCTTTATTTTTCTCAAAAGGTTGCGAAGCAATGCTGTATACCATGACAACAGATGTCATTTTTGGATTATAGGAATATAGCCATTCCGGAACACTTCATGGCACTCTGCAATTGTGAAAGCCAAATCTGCATCCCAAGTGGATAGTTCACAACGTCTATTAATTTGTCTGTTTGGTAAGGATGTTGCAAAACAAAATCACAATATCTTGAATCTATAACGTATATAATACAACATGCGTATCAGATAGCATTTAATTCCAATAATGTCTTTCACGTTTATAGACTCTCTAGGGGCAAGTTTACGAGAGCTTATAATATACGACAATTTTAATATTTCATTCATTTGATTGGTCCTCCAGGAATGATTATTCTGAAAAAAATTCCTGACTTTCTCCATCATCTGAATTTTATCATCATTTAGCGTTATTATCTTTCATTCATAAATCGTCAAAACTTACAGCTTACGATGGTCTATCCAAAGTGAAATCCTACAGCAGGCCTTCTCAAATGGCGGCCCGCGGATCAAAATCCGGCCCTCGACGCCCTTCAAGAGTGACCCCTTCCGCTAAAACGCTCTGTTCGTTATGCTAGCTAAGCTCTATTTGGCCCTTATATTGTTTTCATAAAATGCATTACATTCTGTACAACAGAAATAACAAAATAATGTAGAAAAATAAGAGAAACGTATTTGAGTTAAAGAGAAATAAATAGGTCTATAACAGAAGTTAAGATAAATGATAACAGAAGTGATATAAGATAACAGAAATAGAGATTTGACAGAGATAAGTTTTATGATTCAAACTTATAAAGAGGTGATTATTATAGGCATAAATTCCGTAGTTCAACTTTTCTTTCACTTAAAGGAATACAACTGCTTAGAATGAACAAAAAATCTAAATTTTCAAATTTGATCAAAAGGAGTTTATATTCATCAAGGGACTTGCCTGGTTGCATTCATAACTATACAACAGATTACCTAAATAATCTGATAAATCCAGAAAACCATGTTTATATACAATAATTGAAAAACCCTTAATCAAATTTAAGGTGTTTATCAATTATAACCTGTTATTATATGGAAATTTACATAGTTTTATGGGTTTTTTACATTCTGTTTGTACATCTTTGATGAATATATACTCTGATTGACCAAGTTTGAGAACTTAATTTTGTTGTTCATTCTAAGAGGTTGTATCGCTTTAGGGTAGTTAGATCATGTTCTTGAACATCGAAAACACATACTTCATTTGGAAGTCCGTAACATAATTTTTGAATAGTTTTAAATTCACATAAGCATGTTTATATTATACATGTTGATTATGGTAGACAATAGAGAAAATTTCTTTGAAAAAGTTTCCTTCCTGAATAAATATGCCTCATTTAAAACTGAATGAGTCATAAATATAGTCAATAGGCAGGTCTATTTACTTCAATAATTAATAACAATAGACACATCGTGTACATATCTTAGATAAAAATTACACATCATTAAAACTACGATCAAAAGGCATGTGAGTCATCTAAGGCCAATGATTCATCTTAAAATCGATTTCGATCAATGAGCGAATCTAAATTTTAAAATCAAATGCTAGCCCTCTTTGCAAAACAGGTAATTACCATTTTTCGAGAACATAGATATATTTCAATTAAAGAGATATTACTACTTTGGATTCTCTCTCTTGGTCAGTCACAGTAAATATTCATCAGTGGACATACCTGGTGTCGTAAAAATGCAAACAGAATCTAGAAGATCCATTAAAATAAGCAATTATCATTAAAATTACAAACTATTATTGAAAAATGCTTACAAAATTGTTTAAGCGTTTTTTTTATAATTGTGTTACAATAATTTTAGATTTATCAGATTATAAATGTGCTCTGTTGTATGTTGTATGTTGAATATAATTTATATTCTTGACCAAGTTTGACAATTGGATATTGTGTGTTTTCCATGAGGTAGCAATCAAATTTGAGTTTCGCAAATCGTAAATAGCCTTAGATCATTAAAAATAAATCACCTTGAGACAAATCGGAACTCAATAAGAAGATAGTGCGGGGTTGTTCAATAATTGATTAAACAACACAGATATTTTGTATTTGGTATATTGATTTTTCAGAAGGTGTTGAGTTCAAACAACATGGAACTGATAGAAATAAGTCAATAAATATACATCAATAGTGGTTCAATTGATCGAGAAACCGATAAAAACATCATTATATTTATTATCAAGTACATGAGGTGATTTAAAGGAGCTTTGTGGTCAATCATTGTTCAAGGACACCTCATTCAAAGTAGCATTTGATCCAACTCTGACTGAAATGATACGGGTAAACAGTATCTACTTGCTTTTGGATTCTGCCGTTTGCATGTTCGAAATTTAAAACCTCTTGATCCTGAGATATGATTATCTTAAAGCAATATTGAAATGTACGCATACTCGCAAATGTAAGCGGTGTGAAATGCTCTCAAAATGTCAGGATTCCAGAAGGCTTTCAGATGAAGCAAAGATTTGACAGGGGTTTTCCACAAGCAGTAATTTTATGTAATAGTTTCATGAAAATTAGTATGAACTCCGAAAACATATCTTCGTTTATTTTTTATGTGGAATGGTCTCTTTAAACTAGATTACTATGATGGTTCAATACCAGATTGATCAAATATTGAGAATGAATAATAGTAGTTATGATAGTGTTAGTCTGATCATATAATATCACTACCACAATCTCTAATCAATCGTATACTTCATTATACTAATATTTCATTCATAAACCTTACACATAACACTCATTAACTGACTGGAAACTTTTCAATATCGTACAGGCTACATTCAGGAAATTCACACCAAAGAATGTTAAGAAACGACCATTATTAAACAGCAAAACAGAAAATTAACTTAAATGAAATAAAACTGACATAGAGTTTTGCGTCCTACTTTTCTGCACCTATTGAACTAATGAGGACGGACAAACGTCATGTAGTAAGCAATGAGGGAAACTTTTGCTAGGACAGGTGCATTAACCTTGACTTATTTTCTATTTCCAACGGTCGAGAGATTAACGTGCACAGCCTGTAGCACACTGCGCATCGGTTTATTGTCCCATCTTAACTAGTAGATATTGGAAACAAACGAACAACTATCTACTTATGATTTATAAATCATTATGATCGAACTAATTTTGGATCAATATTGCGTCTAAAGTTCTCTTTAGTATTAGAGACTGTTTGATGAATAGGCATAAACTTATATCTTATTCCGATCTGTTTGTGCGAGTTTTGAAGTAAGAGGCAAAATGTTCTTGATATTTTAATGATATGTATAAGCCTATTAATATATAATTAATAACATTGGATAATAAATAATATTACTATATTACATTTGACCTCGAGCTCTTGTTTACATCTTTATTTTCTTGAGATCCTCGAGTTGTAAACAAAATTTTATATTAATATATGTATTGAATTGCAACTCTTTCAAATACTATATATTAATATTTAATGATGTATGTGTTTTTGTCGTGGGGTTCTAATAGTGATCGGCTTGCGAAATAATGCTGATTTTGATCGACTCAGATGTCAATTGGCTATCAATGGGTAAGATATTCCCAGCTGTCAATAGTTAATATATTCCCAGCTGTCAATGGGTAATATATTCCCAGCTGTCAATAGGTAAGATATTCCCAGGTGTCAATGAGTAAGATATTCCCAGGTGTCAATGAGTAAGATATTCCCAGGTGTCAATAGGTAAGATATTCCCAGCTGTCAATAGGTAATATATTCCCAGCTGTCAATGGGTAAGATATTCCCAGGTGTCAATAGGTAAGATATTCCCAGGTGTCAATGAGTAAGATATTCCCAGGTGTCAATGAGTAAGATATTCCCAGGTGTCAATAGGTAAGATATTCCCAGCTGTCAATGGGTAAGATATTCCCAGGTGTCAATGAGTAAGATATTCCCAGGTGTCAATGAGTAAGATATTCCCAGGTGTCAATGAGTAAGATATTCCCAGGTGTCAATGAGTAAGATATTCCCAGCTGTCAATAGGTAATATATTCCCAGGTGTCAATGAGTAAGATATTCCCAGCTGTCAATAGGTAAGATATTCCCAGCTGTCAATAGGTAAGATACTCCCAGATGTCAATGAGTAAGATATTCCCAGATGTCAATGAGTAAGATATTCCCAGCTGTCAATAGGTAAGATATTCCCAGCTGTCAATGGGTAATATATTCCCAGCTGTCAATAGGTAATATATTCCCAGGTGTCAATGAGTAAGATATTCCCAGGTGTCAATGAGTAAGATATTCCCAGGTGTCAATAGGTAAGATATTCCCAGGTGTCAATGAGTAATATATTCCCAGCTGTCAATGGGTAAGATATTCCCAGGTGTCAATAGGTAAGATATTCCCAGGTGTCAATGAGTAATATATTCCCAGCTGTCAATGAGTAAGATATTCCCAGGTGTCAATAGGTAAGATATTCCCAGGTGTCAATGAGTAATATATTCCCAGCTGTCAATAGGTAAGATATTCCCAGGTGTCAATAGGTAATATATTCCCAGGTGTCAATGAGTAAGATATTCCCAGCTGTCAATAGGTAAGATATTCCCAGCTGTCAATAGGTAAGATACTCCCAGATGTCAATGAGTAAGATATTCCCAGGTGTCAATGAGTAAGATATTCCCAGATGTCAATGAGTAAGATATTCCCAGCTGTCAATAGGTAAGATATTCCCAGCTGTCAATGGGTAAGATATTCCCAGCTGTCAATGGGTAAGATATTCCCAGCTGTCAACGAGTAAGATATTCCCAGCTGTCAATGGGTAAGATATACCAAGCTGTCAATGGGTATGGATAATCTCAGCTGTAAACGGGAACGGATACTCCAAGCTGTCAATGGGTAAGATATTCCCAGCTGTCAATGGGTATGGATAATCTCAGCTGTAAACGGGAACGGATACTCCAAGAAGTCAATGGGTAAGGATTATCCCAGATGTTAATGGGTACAGATAATTCCAGATGTCAATGTGTACAGATAATTCCAGATGTTAATGTGTACAGATAATTCCAGATGTCAATGTGTACAGATAATTCCAGATGTTAATGTGTACGGATAATCTCAGCTGTCAATGGTCACATAATCCAGCAAAGTTCAAAAGGCTTCCAATCTGTTGTGCGTGTTCCTCGAGTCACGAAGTTGCCATCTTCGTAAAATGTGACTATTTCTTCTTGTTTTTAGAGAACGTTCATCCTCATCAAGATTAATTAACTAATTAATGACATGATAATCTCGAGCTGACAGAATCAGAAGAAAATACAGTAATATATCGTGACTGTAGAATTGTAGACCAAGTAACACCGTAACATGCAAAAGATGTTGGGCTAATAAAGTGTGATCGAGCAATAAAACACTATTACATTTATATTTTTGATTTATCCTCGCAATCCTTAAGATTTTTTTGACAATAATACACAGAAAGTTACCTTCTTTTTGCCAAAGTTTTTCTAAACTAAGTAAGACCAAAAATCGATGTCTAATAATGTCAAAAAACTTCTACACAGAGGACCTGTTCGCAGTCGCAGCGTGCTCTTGATTTTGATATTTCTATTTTTCTTGCATTTCACCCCAATGTAACAAAGTCCGTCTGCTGTTCTCTAAAATGTGGACATGCCCCGCTACAGAAGCAATTTATAATGCTATCAGCAACACATTTCCACCGATGTCAATTTTCCGAATCTGCCAGTTATATCCAAAACAACTGCTCTATCAACGTTAAGGAATGTGACTCTCCAGATTTCATCAATCAATAGATTAAGGAGTGAGTCTTATTCATACGAGAATTATTAATCAAGCACTAATCTGCTCTTCATGACATAGCATGACTTCATTTAGTATTCTTATTGACAATTCATATCTCTAGCCGGTATTCCCTATACAGTCATTTACACTGATTCTAGCCACTCTATACTTGGTGTAATAAATCTCGACCAGCAGATAATCACCATTAGTATGTGTTTTGATGAGGTTAATGTAGTACGGTATTCAGATTTTCAGAACCAATTCTATTCTGTTGTTGTCAATAAACTGATGTGTGTTTTGGTGATCAACTCGTTGTTTATCTTCAATTTTGATCGTACGCAACATTGTGCTTTGTCAAATAGTCCCCGTGCTCAGATTGAATGGGTTCATCAGCAATAGTATAAATTTTTGCAGTAATGGCGCTATGTCGAAAGGTGCCCGATCAGCTGCAGTATAATGTTTGGTAGTAATAGCGCTGATCATAAATAATGCCAGACTAGAGTGAATAAGTGTTACCTAGATTTGCCCTTGAGATTGCGATTAATACTTGTGTTGTTTAACTTGTTTTTTTTTTTCAAATTAATCTTAGAGGTGGTTAGAGCTGCTCGTCCTTCAACCCTATGTATTTCCAGTTTAAAAATATATATATTATAACGCTAATTTTTTTTATCGTTTCAGATTTCAAAATAAGGTTATTCGATTCTATCAACTTTTACAACCTTCGAAACATCAAATCAATCCGATGAAAATCATATTTAATCCAGAATGCCGGTTGGTAACAACAACACACCATCGAAAGACCATCTCTTGTTACTGTCCAGCCCGGAATACACTGTCACTTCGACGTGGGAAGATGTCAGAGAAGGTAGACGGAGCTGCTCGAACGCTCCCTCCAACCTGAACTATCACACTTTACCAGATGAATCTAAAACATTAGCTGCAGTTAAAAACATGACGAATGAAAAAGCTACCAAAAGCACCTTGGTCCTAAGTGTGGCCTTTATGTTTATATTTACGGCGTTTGTGTCATTACAAAGTCTTCAGAGCGTGCTTCATTCGTCAGGTATCGGACTTGTATCTTTAAGTTGTATATACACCAGCACTGTGATTTCCTGTTTATTTGCACCGTGGTTGATTAGCAAACTTACCACAAAATGGACTATTGTGGCAGCCTTTGCAGTTATTACTGCTTATTTTGGCGCCAATTTTTTCTCTTCGTATTTTGTACTTATACCTTTTGGAATTTTAATGGGATTGATGGCTGGTCCATTATGGAGTGCCCAAGCTACTTATGTTACAACATTGTCAATAACCTATGCCAAACATATGCAAATGGACGAATGTGATTCGATGATAAACAAGTTTATGGGATTATTTTACGGCTTCTATCGGAGCAGCCAAATTTGGGGGAACCTCATTTCTACTGTGGTCCTTCACTCCAACGTTTCTTATGGCAATCTGTTCGACAATACGACCTACACCAGACACTGTGGTGCTAGTCAATGTGATCTCCATTCCAATGATTTGTCAAATTTTGATATAGTGGTTCCAGATTCCACCAAATATATGCTATTAACAATATTTGTGGCTTGTGGTATCATGGCTGTAGTGATTGTCTGTGTACTACTGGACAATACTGAAGTTGTCAAAACGGATTTTGAATCCGAATTGAACCTAACGAACTCTGATACGTTGATATCCACGCTGAATATGCTGAAGGATCCTAAATGTTTGCTGTTGATACCATTGGTGTTATTTGTTGGGTTAGAACAAGGTTTTGTTTTTGGCGATTTTACTAAGGTATGTATAGTGTATTTTTAGAGTTTTCACCCTTTTTCCCGAAAATATCTGGACAAACATCAAGGCATCGTGTGCTTCTGGATGTTCCTCATATTAAATGTAGGTTGGGTTAGTTAAATGACCAACTGTTTATATCAGTACATAACTGAAAATAGTACTGTTTCGGCCTGTTGGTCCACACTAGTACAGTTCTGCATCAGATGATCCAACAAATAAGATACCGGTATCATGGCACCATATATATACACTGTATGTTAGAGCAAGCTAGAGAGCTATACATCGACAATGGTACACTCTAGGAGCAGGACTAACAGACCCTAGTGTTCGGTCTTCGGGGCTTAATTAGTGCAGTGCTTATATTGGAGGTTGAGCTATATAGCCGCCTAGATCCCACGTATTTGTTTGGTACAGGCGTACCATGTCATAGACCTCAAACAAGCAAGCTAGTGAGCTATGAGTATATGTATGTAAATTTAGTTTTAAATAATCCACCACTAAAAGTTTAGTAACCTTCAGTTCACCTAACAGTGATCTGAATATAGATATCAATAGTAGCTTCCGGTAGATCACAGGTAGGGACGTCATAAAACATGTTAGTTTTAGTGGAATTGAAAGAACCACAGTTGTCGGAATGGAAATTGAAATGGCGCAATTTGATGCTATCAGTGTCCCTGGTACACATACAAAGTTAAGAAAACCTCGCATTATCTTCAGAGAGTCCCTAATGAATTTTAATAACGTAGAAAATATCATCTATACTAATTACGATCATAAGCTATAATCTCATCTATTACACACTGAAAGGGTTAATTAACTTTCTAACTTAAGCATGAAATATTAGGTAATTAAATAAGGAGAGGAAAAGTTGTTAACGTTATTACATATTTAATGATGCGATTTACTCGCTCTCATTATACTTTCATTATCTCCTTGAATTAAGAGGTTCTATTTTCTTCAAAACATCAACACAATGAATTAACCTCATTCATTTAATCGTTGAAAATTTAAAACATCACCACCTCTTAAAATTATTTAGAATTTAACTCAGGAAATTGTAATTTATGTTAAGCAAAATATATACCAATGTTAGGTTGGTTAGAAGGTCATGGATTGCATCTAGAAAATACAAATTGTCATGCACTTTAAGCTAAGATTCCATAAACGCGTCATGCGTCATCCGTAATGCGTTAAAAATTGAAATGGTTGGTTTTTGGCGCATGACGGAGACCATTTGACGGATACCTCTACCGCATATGTGGAATCATACCCTCTAAAACCAACCATTTCGATTTTTTACGCATGACGGATGACGGATCCGCATGACGCATATATGAAATCTTAGCTTTAATTGATTGTAAAGATGAGTGTATATTTTTTTTATTAGGAACACTGATAGCATCAAATTGCACCTTACCAATTTTAGTTCAGACGTCTGTGGTTTCAGCAAATTCATTTAGTCTTTATGTTTGATGACGTCACACCCTCGAAAACATGCTTGTATCACAGAAGCCTTCGTGGTTATGACTAGCAAACGCATGATTTTCGATGGTATGGGCAATTCTGTGAATTCTCAAATGCAAGCGAAACGTTTTTGGCCAGATATATCAACCACACCATCAACTCAGTGATATACTACTACAATTGAAGTTCACTGATTTTGTGTTATAATATGAAGGTAGTTGATCAATTTGGTATGTGATAGCTACAGAGTACAAATTGGCAGCAAGCGCTGTTTGTGGTGTAGATTGTTCTGGTTGGTGTCTTCGCACCTCTTTTTGTCCATACGTCAATGAGTTAAAATTTAACAACCATTATTCAATAAGTGTGGATTCCACACCCGTAACAATGGGCTATTATTATATTATATAATAAGGATATTTATATAGAAAACTGGACTGGCTCAATTCGACAGTGATTATGAGTTTGCAACTTTTGATGCAAAGAGCGCACGTAGTATTTTAGCAAATAATATAGAGAAAAAATAGCAATGCCTATATAGCTGTCTTTGTTTTATCATTGTGGCTACAGAAAACTGCCATTGAGTACGGTACACAATGAGCAAATAAGTTTGAAAAGCTAAATTCATAATTATGTGTGTTGCTTTCAATTGGTTAATGATAAGTGTATATCACAATTTGCCATGATATATATGAAATTTAACAACCCGTTTTCCCCATGTCAGCCATGCAGGTCGGAGTATATGACATGAAAAAAGCGTCTATTCGTTCAGATGGAACATTTAACACATAAACTCCGTGTGCTCCCCGCAACACTGACAGAGTCATTGCACACTTCATGGTGTTTCCTCGTCCTCATTAAACGAAACAGATGCAGAAAAGTAGGACGTAAAACTCCATTTCATTTGATTTGAAATGAATGATCTGACTGATTGAAGTGACAAGACAATTAAAAGTTAATTACTTATGCAAGCCGAGAAAAGGTGCGTGGTGTTCTCGAAACGTCTTCACATCTCATTTCGTTAATAAGTTATTAGTCAAATGAGAAATCAAGAGAATTTGCCAGACGATAAAATTGATTGTATTGATTGGCAATCAGTAATAATAAATACTGCATCAATCAAAACAGAGAGGCTTGTAAATTCTGATTGTAGATTTAATGCTATTAAAGATAGGGATCTTAACCTTTAAAGGGGAAAAATCGTTGATTTGTTTCTTGAATTTAATAATCTTCAAAAGTACGCTGAACGAAAATCTCAATATACCTTCACGTATATCCCAAACTCATAATTTACTGATGTATTTTAGAATAAAAGTTCTATTATAATGATGAAATCAGCTCTGATTTTCAAAATTTTCTTAGGGGAAAAATCCCAGTAATCTTCCTTCAGTGGCAAGCTCAGTTGTCTTGTGCCGTTATCTTTACAGGATTAGGGGTCTAAGGAAAATAATCTCAGCCCCCACTTTTCATTTGCTTTCTAAGCTAAGACTCCCAAGTGTTTAAAGCCAATTTGAAAGGGTGAATACTTGAACCAAAATAAAACGTTGATATTTAAAAAAAAAAATTGTTCTTATTCTATTTGTAAAACACTTAACCTAGGCCAGTGCATCGTTGAGGGTAAAATTCCGACTCGGCCGACTTGGCCGACCTGCCGACTCGCATCAAAAAGAGACTTGTTGATCAAGATGAAGATTTCTCCTAAATTCTGGAATGTTTCTTATCATAATCAGAAAACGAAAAATAAAATAATATAGCCTACTAAGATCAAAGGTTAAACAAATATTTTGACATATGAAATGTCCAATGTTATTCTTTTTTCTTTCGTGTAAATAGTCGCTTTTATTCAGAATGATTAATTACAGTGTCAGAAAGTGACCTGGATTATCTTGTCTATTGAAGACGTCTTCAGTCTAACAATCAATATGGCGACCATGTCACTAGGCCTATCATCAAACGTGGAACTTCTTCACAAAACTGATTTAAACAGTGACGAAAAGTTTGTACTTCTTGTTTCTGATGTGCCATACAATGAGGCGACATCTAATCCGCCACTTCAGCCAAGTAAATCTGAAAACTTTTTGATTGATAAGGGAGCGGCTGGCGAGGACTGGTTGATCACTACAACTGGCACATGGCGAGTGAAAAAAACAAAGATGAGACACTTCACAAACTTTTCGTCACTGTTTAAATCAGTCTTGTGAAGAAGTTCCACGTTTGATGATAGGCCTAGTGACATGGTCGCCATATTGATAGATGGAAGACGTCTTCTCATCCGGGTCACTTTCCGACGCTGGATAATCCGATCATTCTGGATAATAGCGACTATTTACACGAAAGAAAAAAAAAAAAAAAAAAAACGTGTATAGATCTAATAAGTAAATACGACTAATTAACCCAAAAATGAGGGCTGAAAATAACTAAAAAGGATGAAAACCGTAACTAGAGAGAGGTTCCGCAAAAGGCCGGTTATCCCCACGCAGCAGGTTACGTCATCACTTTATGTGTAGCTTAGTCTTAGAAACTTGCTGACTCTTACACTCAGGCTCTGATGACAGCTAACTGTCAAAATAGCTATCAGAGCCTGAGTGTAAGAGTCAGCAAGTTTCGGACTATGTGTAGCTGTGACGTATCCGTAACCTGCACTCTCGTGTATATCCATTTTTGGTGGATATGAGCTGTCATAACCGTATGTACCGGTACATATACGCTTTCGGCTTATTTAGGACAAAATTAATTCACTCGCATGTCAAAGATGTCAACTTGTCTATATGTATCTGTGGGGAAAAGTCCGTGCATGTTTGTCAGATTTGAAGCGAGCGCTGTATCCAGCCTCATTCCGCCAGTCGCACAGGCCTACAGTACAAGTATCATAACCAGCACGGACAGCGGAACGCACAATGGACCGGTCACATACGCTTACACTTAAGGATACGTATCAATCCAGTCAGCATATCCTGCCTGTTGCGGAACGTCTACTATCTCATGACCTCGGATATTAGGCCTATAGAATAAAATTAAATTTGTGGTTTTATTTTAATTTGAAATTACAATATTGGCGGGTGTGGCGCCAGGCAGGGTAAGCTTACTCTTCATGACACCTGTTACTACTGTTCGATACTAGTTTTCTCTATTGAATAGTCCACTCACTGTAACTAGAATTTGTCTAACGTTATATATGATGTTATATGATTTTGTCTTGCGGTTAGGATACTTCGTATTGGTTTGTTTATTTATTTACCCGTTTTTCAAAAGAACACTTTGGACATGTCAAAATAATTGTTAAACCTTTGATCTTAGTAGGCAAAACTATTTATTTTTTTCGTTTTCTTATTATGATAGAAACATTCCAGAATTTAGGAGAAATCTTCATCTTGATCAACAAGTCTTTTTTTTATGCGAGTCGGCAGGTCGGCCAAGTCGGCCGAGTCGGAATTTTACCCTCACCGCCAGTGCATCTATAGGAGAGTATCATCTATAACACCTAAAACTACTTTGATGCCAAAGTGTGTTCTCAGTACCCTCAGGTCGGATACCAGTGCCATAAACAATCCTCTTATATATTGTAACCCAATCTCACAGAATATTTCAAGTTGCCACAATTTCATTATGACTGATTTTCTTTGTCATCTCAAGACCAAGATTAATGTAATAGATATCGAGAAACTGTCGTTTTTCAACAATCACATTGAGAACATCTTTACTCAATTATATGGTTAAACTTATCAATTACTAAATGTGATGAAAAACATTCAATTACTTTTGTACACCAAGATCAATTACGTTTTATAGAAGGAAGTACGCTGGGTTGGTTCTTCAAATCGGTTTTTGTTAAAGCGATATCACCTCTTAAAAGGAATAAAAAAGTAAGTTATGTTGAAGTTTTAAATTAAAGCTAGATATGGAAACAACTAAAGGGATACAACCTCTTATAATGATCAAAAATAAGTTCTCATACTTGGTCAATTAGAATATAATATATTCACCAAAGGTGTCTATAGTATACACACATAATCCAATAAATCTTAAAACTAAGTAGTTTTCCATAAAATCACAGGTTATTATTGAAAAACGCTTAATAAAACACTTAATATTTTCAATTAATATAAGATATAAGGTAGTTTTCTGGATTTATCAGATTATACTAGTAATCGGCAGTACAGTAAATGACACTAGACAAGTTGCCTAATGAATATGAACTCTTATTCACCAAGTTTGAGAATTTTGATTTTTTGATCATTCTAAGAGGTTGCATTCCTTTAAAATGTGTCTATTTGTTTCCATATATAGCTTTAATTTAAAACTTGAACATAGCTTTCACAGATTATAATTGGTTTAGAATGACGATATCTTTTATCTTCAATTTCAGTCTCACTTTCATCTTTTTTCCAATACTGTCATCAACTTTCAACAAACATTCTTTGTAGCTTTTTTCTAAAAAGTTTCCTTTGTAAGAGATATACATGGGCGAAACTACATGATAAAGGCGGTTTGGTAATGCTGCTCGTTCGGATGATCAAGAAATATTGGAAAATTGAGACTTCGTGCGCTATTGAACAGGATAAATAGAGAAATTTCACCCACACTCGAGTCATAGTCATTATATAAAAATCTTCGTCAGAGAAGAAGAAGAAAACACAATAATTTGCCACCATTAGATCGTGGCACGCTTCATTCATGTACCAATCTTCGTTTTATACACATGCTCTTTTTTTCTTTAGGAGCAGAATACTATGTTCTTACATCTATCCGTTGATCCCACAACACAATATTCTCGAGATTGTTAAGAGGTTTTCTAAACTTTGTATATGTATCGGGGACACTGATAGCATCAATTTGCATTCCGACGTCTGTGACTCTTGCAATTCCACTAAAACTAACGCGTTTTATGACGTCACTAATAGTGATCTACCGGAAGCTACAGACGTCGGAATGAAAATTGGAATGACGCAAATTGATGCTATCAGTGTCCCCGATACACATACAAAGTTTAAAAAAACACTTTACAATCCCTTTAATACCTGGAAGTCCCTTCACGTTGAGCTATCGATGTGAAGCTGATAATGGCGGTAGCAATAATTTGATTGGTCGAAAATAAAATCACCTACCAATGAAAAGTATACAAAATATAGTGTTGTGAGACCAACGGATGGAAGTGAAAAACATCATTTACATCAATGAAGAAAAGTCCACTCTGAAAAAAAACTTTTTTGGGCTTTCAAGAGAAAATGTCTTTCAGAAAGTTTTTGATTTCTTGACCTCATACTAAACACAAAGCGGCTCCCCGAAACACATACAAAGTTTAGAAAACCTCTTTACAATCTCTTTAATACCTTGAAGCCCCTTTACGTTGAGCTATCGATGTGATGTCGATAATGGCGGAAGCAATAATTTGATGAAAAGTATAAAAAAATACAGTGTTGTGGGAGCAACGGATGGAAGTGAAAAACTTTACATCAACGAAGAAAATTACACTTTGAAAATCAGCACGGCATGATGTCTGTGCTTTCAAGAGAAAATGTCTTTCAGAAAGCTTTTGATTTCTTGACCTCATACTAAACACAAAGAGTCTCCGAAAGCTAATGTGTTATAATATTGAAGACTAGTAGACAATATCAAGCCCTATAGAAGACATTAAAAAGGTTTCTATGTCAGTATAGAGGATAATGAGACTGTCAGGGTTCTGTTGTTTGTCTCTTTATAAGTTCTGACATTCCCATTTCTTTATATCACTAACTGTCGCTCACATAGAATAGTTTCATTCAAACTCTTTTTCTTTTGATTATTTGAAATTCTTTCTTCAAACAGGATCAAAACCGTTATTAAAGGGGGACGTTCACTATCCGTTGGACCAATTTTATCTTAATCTCAGAAACGGGAATTATTAATTATAGCTGATCAAAAATAGTGTTCTCAACTCTCTGTCGAAATCTGAACCTTTAAATCCATGTGTATCCATAATTATTCGAATTCGAAAGGTATTAAAGGTATCGGGGACACTGATAGCATCAATTTGCACCATTCCAATTTCCATTCCGACGTCTGTGATTCTTGCAATTCAATTAACGTGTTTCATGACGTCACTACCAGTGATCTGCATAGATATCAATAGTAGCTTCCGGAAGATCACTGGTAGTGACGTCATAAAACACGTTAGTTTTAGTGGAATCGCAAGAACCACAGTCGTCGGAATGGAAATTGGAATGGTTCAAATTGATGCTATCAGTGTCCGCGATACACATACAAAGTTTAGAAAACCTCTTTACAATCCCTTTAAGGCTTGACAGAAGAACCAACATTTATTTAGTATCTTGAAAAGAGAGTTGTATATATTATTTAACATACATTTAGATTCACTGCATTGTGAATTATACACAAAATATAGCCAAGGTAATTTTATATGTATGTTTTCCGTTTAAAAATGGGTTAATGCATTTTCCTTCTTCAAATAAACTGGATGAAAAAAATTCAATACATAAACTAGAACATAAAAACATATACTTTTAAAGGAATAGACCATGTATTGTAACATTTTTTTTTCATATAAAAATCTTTGTATGATTAAATTCCTTGTATGAAAACTTCTGAAATGAAAGATTTATGTCTTATGTTCTACATCTGAATGTGCTAATGGAAAGGCAACGTAATCTTTGCACAATGAGAACATTTAGCCATGAAAGTCTCTAAAGTAGACTACTTTTTGTTATAATTCCGGCATGCAATCAGTGTGCACATTCTGTAGTCTAATGAAATTGGTCTTTGCTTAATTTCTCATTCGATAGACAGGACGCCAACCTAGATCATGCATGAAGAAACCTGGTTGAATTTTAAATGGCATTGTTTTGAACTAATCTTGGATTAAACCTCTCCAGATGAAACTGGGCTTGGCTTTAGGGACGCTCCCCCCCCCCCACCTTTTCAACTAAAAAGGGGGTCTTGACCAACCCAATCGGCAATCCTCGGCAGTTTCCGTAAACCATAATCTGTCTCGGTAATGAATGGTGTTTTTCGTTGTGTTTTCATGCGCGAGACTCTTTACTTTGACGCTTTACCACTTGCTTGTAACGTCGCGACATAGATATAGTTCATAGCAATAGAATCTGTGGAGGAATTTTCTGACACCTGCTCGTGCATTTAATGATACGTAGTGACTATCTGTTCACCATTTACGCATTTTATCATCATTTTATCTGTTTGTTTTCGTGTTATTTGTTTACAAATACTTGTAGCCTCGAATGACCCGTCTCTGATGTTTGAACTACCAGAATCACGAGATTACATGATAACTTTGATGTAGTCCGGTCAAATGGCCGCCGTTCATTACCGTGATATGTTGCAGAGCGCCAGCGTAACTTTCACGGAGACCGTTTGTGACCAACCTTGTCCTATTATAATTATGATGGGTAAGAAAGATATGATTCAGAATGTACTAAATTGATGCCATTTTTCCATCCCCACTCCAACAGACCATCCTCTAGGGCTCACGCATTTTGTGTTGGACACTCTGGTGGATGTGCATGATTCGCAAATACTTCAATATAGCTAGAATCAACATTTCCAAATTGATATAACATTTTAACATCGATCTTGTAAATAAAACCATCTGATCGGTTCACTGTTAAAGCAAATTGTTTACCCACGAGACTAAAGATGCATGCTTCCATTATAGAAAATGTATTATCAGAAAACAATAAAACAGACTAGAGTTCTCAAGAAAATCGATACTGCAATGTTATCTATAAAAGATAAAGTATAAAGCCACGGGGTATCCAACGTTAATTTCAACATCGTATACATACGTTTTGTATAAGTAGAGGAAGTGCTAACTAATTATTAGAGGAATGCTGTTTACAATTATTTCAACATGATTGTAATAATCAATTCTGACTATAGAGTTCAGTTTTAAAGTGCACCGAATTAGTGGCAAAATTAACTTATATCGTAGTTGTTGGTAATTATTCTTGTTGGTAGTAGGATTGGTTCAATCAGATGGTTAGTTATTGACAGAGTTCCCATTCATAATATATGTGAAATGTCTAGATAATAAAAGTCCATACAAGCAAAACAATTCCGCGTCCACTGCAAATCGCATCTAAAACAAGTACAAGCATCAAAGAGAAGTACCATAAAGTGTTGAAAATAGTTACCATGATCTGCTAAAGTGCTCGACACCAAATCAGACCAATCTATGCCTGACTTAACAAATCAGCCAAGATGCAAGAACAAGATTTGGTATATTTCTCTCTGAAACGTCAGATTGAATTTGAACTGAAATTTGTGTAAAGCTATGTAAAAACTTCGTACAGGCGTTCGTGAGCACCAATTCTTGATCTGGTATTCGGAGAACTTGGTAAGGAAGCCTCCATCTAACACACACTTTAATGAATAAAACCATTGTCTCCTGATACAAAATGTTTAGAATAATGCTGATGGCGTTATCATGCTAGGAAAAACCCTCGAGGCTTTCTGCAAATAACAAACTAGAAAGCTTTTTATTAGGTAGAGTCAGTTTTAATTTGATTTACCAAAAATACACTCTTCAAATTATGCAACTTGGCTCTCTAAAGGCTTTTTCATCAAATGTTATTAGCGAATCTGCCAATATAAAGTCAATAGCCGTTGATGGAATAAGCAAAGTGGCTCCGAAAGTCATTTTCCCTTTTCCATTAAAATCGAAATAAAAACGACCAACTTTTCTCTTGGGATCAGCGTAAAGTCAAATTTCATTATAAATTGCCAGGTTTTCTTTCTCGTGGAATTTGAAATGTTGCCATTAGAATAGTTCTTACTGGAGAAAGTCGGTCGAGTATTTTTATATAATATTCACTTTTAAATCACTCTATTAGAAAATAACATTTTAAAAACCTTCTACTTAATATAATGTTAAAGGGTGCTTAACAATTATGATTCTAATGCAATCTGTACCACGAACAGTTCTCAGTAGCTTTGAGAACATTTGTTTGATTTGAATGCGATTTTGGCATTCCTTTGTTCGATGAAGGGTTGTCCATGGAAGTGGATACATTCTGCAAAGGTATGGAATGTAATATTCCGAAGATTAAACTTTGAAAGATTTTTAAAAAAAACTTTGATATTATCAGCAAGATTTGCAATAGTGGTGTCATATTATTGCCAAACCACAGAGAAACCAGACTGAAAATTGGAATGGTGCAATTCGATTTCGATACTACCACTATCGCCAATTCACACACACACACACACACACACACAAAGCTTAGAATACCTCTTTACAATACCCTCAAGCTGTGTATGGGAAGTCCACTACTATATAATCATTGCACCTGATTTTGTCATGCTCTGGACTAGAATTTTGATTTACGGAATTGTTTTGCTTGTACGGAATTTTATTAATTTAGAAGAGATGCGTACACCCTAAAATTTTCAGACCAAAAAATCCCATGAAATAGATATCACAGATATCTTGATTTCGAAATGCTTCAACTTTCTGACATGATGTTCAAAAATAAGTATTTAATTTAATTTATAGCCTCCTATAATTCTAAAGTTTTATAATCTTCTGATAACAGATAACTGTCGAGATTGTTGCTATAAGCATGCTCTAAAAATATCAAAAGAGAATCAAAAAAATGTTGTATAGAAAGTTTTTATCTTGATAGGAAATTTTAATCTTTATGGAATGGTTAATCTCCATGAAGAAATAAAGAACAGTTTTTGCACGAAACCAAAGGAATGTATCGCGTGCAGGCTATTCTTCTTACAAGACTGTATTTTATTCTTAAAATCCCATTTCCCTAGAGTATATTTTTCAACATTTTAAAATCCTGCTTGGTTTTCCATTAAGATTAATAATGTAATAATCCTGTGTTTTAAGCCTAAATTAAAAATTGTCACACTAGTAAATAATAGTTATTTAAAAAATTACCTACTAAACGACATTTTCTATATTAAATACCCTAAATTTCTTTTAACTGTAGAGCAACAAAAAGCTCTTGGAGTCTTTGTATGCCATATTTCCATGTGTAATGTAACGATGGACCTTATGTCCATTCGCTTAAAGGTTCTCGTTCACTTTCCGTTTAATCAATCGTACTCCCTGAACATGTCGACTGTTCCATTTAACCTCTAAATCTTGCGAGTTACTGCTTTCTTTTGACGGACTTGCCAGCTTCAAAGAATCTGTTCAGCATTAGCCCAGTAGAACTATTTCAGTTAAAAGCTATTATTGGACTGTTCCCCGTTAACTTCCTTTTTCTTTCGACGAGCATGTCAGCTTTATAGTATTTCTACAACTATTTTCCTTCCCTTCAGTATTAGCCCTATGAGTTACACCAATTAAGAGGGAGCATTTCATTCATTCATTCCTTTCTCCAGCTATAAGTTTGTTATTACTAGAAGCAAATGCTTTAAATGTAATAAAAGTTCAGATAACACATTACTATGAGTGATAAGACTGTCAAACCAAAAATACATTCTTGCGGGTTGCTCTAGTAATTTATTGAATGAAATGGTTTTCTACAGGGAAAGTGGAATTGGTCGAGACGGAATCGATTTTATTAAGATAAATCTTTACACAGAATGAATTGCCTTGTATAAATTCTGTACATATTGGGGCCAGTGAATCAATATCACTCTCCCACAAGGTTCAATCAACAAGATTGGAAATTTGGTCGGACAAGTTATTACTATTTACCTTGACTATAGATCTTGTTTAATATACGAGTAATGTTCTTACGCCTCACTGATTGCTTCTGTAACTTCATTACAGTGTTACCAGCACAGATTTTATTCCCTGATTTTAGCCAGGAATGATTGATTGAGATTTAAAATTTCTTCTGGGAACTTATTACAGACTATAATAATATTTGAAGTACATGTAGAATAAGTTTGGCCAGTGACGGTAGGAAAGCTAAATAAATTCGTTGATTCCTAATGAAGCCATCGTTTTGAGCTCATGGATCCAAAATAGTTCGGTTAGAACTACGTTTAACTTTGGTCGTAGTTTAAATCAGGGTCATGTTTTATGATTCTGATAATGTGAACCAGAAAGGGATCGGGGCCATATTTGATTGATTCCATCTGTTGGAGGTGAATTTCAGCCATCTACAGTACTTATCAGCATTGGAATTTAAATTCTAATTTAACTGCATTGAAATTTAACTAACCGTCACCGTATTAACATTATTAGGGGTCCAATTTATATCTGAAAAGTAAAATTTATAAGTGGGTAAAGCTGTGTTATATTGGCTCCTTTTATGACACATAAATGTTGTGTTGTGTTTGATACTATCAAATGTATGAGGCACATGTATATTCATTTGGTATAAGATGTTTGTTAACTTTAATAGTTTGAGGGAAATACATGAAAATGTACGATTATGCCTCGGAAAAGTTGTTAATTTTCAAAATATTCTTGATTAGAATATGTTTGTCGAAAGACCACGTACCAAATCATAGTTTTGTTCGAAATCAAATTAATGATCCTCCAGGGCTGTTCTTGCTTAAAAGGTAGCCATTTTGAATTATAGACGCCATTTTGGAAATGATTATTTATTTGTTTTGCTAATTAAACTCTTTTTTCTATATTTCAGTCATATGTAAACTGTACATTAGGAGTAAATGGTATTGGTCCTTTATTGGTTTGTTTTGGTACAGTTAGTTCAATATCCTCCTTAGTAATTGGCTTCATATCTAAACATATCAAGCGATTTGCCTTCATTATAGCGGCAGCCATTTTTAATATTGGCATATTAATTGTTTTATGGTTATGGCGCCCTCTACCTATTGATATACCCAATTTTTATGTAATTGCCGGATGTTTGGGATTATGTGATGCTATCTGGCAGACACAGACATACAGTAAGTCGTTTTATTTAATGGTTAATGATCTTTGGCTCTATGTCGGTCCTGAAAATTGCCAGACTGCGTCAGATTTGAATTAGGTTACTGAACTCTGTACGTTTGGTGATATAATGTAGGCTACTTTTGCTAATGCATTAATACCCTCGTTGGTAACCATATAATGTCTATAATGCTCTTAGTTTCTAAATTGCCATAGAATTTAGGCTGGCCCGGTCTTGCCCCCCCCCCCCCCCCCTCCCCTCCCACTTTGAAATTTTGTATAAAGTAACATACGGATACCTGGTGCTGGTAGCCTCCCTCCCCACCCCCCTGACAATTATTTGGCCCCAACGCGGCCCCTCAACCTAAGAAATTCCTAGAGACGCCACTGTATCATACCCCTTAAGACTTCGAACGTCGTTTATCTACAAAGATTTAACTTCGAAGTATATACCCTTTTTGATATACATTATACTGTAAAGCTATTTTTTATACATATTAGCTTATCTTCACCGTGCCACAATTTCTTTACCTAATTTAAATTATGTCAATCATTCTTATTTCCATTTTCCTTTTATCTTTTCAGCTTTGTTCGGTGTTCTCTTTGCTCACAAACAGGAAGCTGCGTTTTCATCATACCGGATGTTCCATGCTACTGGATGTGCCGTTGCCTTTGGTTACAGCTATTTCCTGTGTGTAGAGACTAAAGTTTACATCATGGCTGCCGTCCTAGCTATAGCACTATCACTGTACAGTATTATTGAAATCAAATTACAAATTTACAACAGACAGTTGAAAGAGATAGTGGCTTTGTAATAAAGAGTCAAATATAATGGAAGAAATGAGATTTTCATTTCATTTTTTTTATCTTATCTCTACTTTTTATTTAAGATTTTTAAGCTAGATAATTCTTTTAATGAGTTTTCAAACATTTTTTCATAACATTTTTATTTTCATTGGCAAACATGTTGAATGGTGCATTTAAAGTATTTTAATGCGCTAAACGTGGTGCATATCAGTTAAAAATCGATAACGAAAAGGAATAAAAGTTTCACATTAACTTCAAATTTCCATTTTTAATGTACAAATTTTATAATTTCCCCGGAGAATGATTTTTCAAAACTTATAGGTCAGTTTTTTTTTCTTTTTTTCACAGACGCTTCTGGAAGTGCCAATTACCGGTACTTACGGAACGATCGTTAGCAATTCCCTATATAGTTTCAAATATCGCCTACACTAGAATTATACGGGGGATATTACCAGACAATTTATTCTATTGAGATGTGTTCTAATCCGTGTCTTTTCTTCACTGGTGCATTCTAATCTAGTTCCTTTTTCTTACGCTATGGTGTAATCCAAGTTTATCCTCAAGAGACGAGCCGGAAATTGGCTTAAAGTTAGCTAGCTAGTCCATTAAGTCTTATTGACAGTTTGACTATTAGAATTCAGACAGAACATCCTCTAATGTTTGACGTTCTATTAACAATTCTCCAGTGTTCGATATGTCAATGTTTAATGAAAAGACTTGACGAGAATTCGATGATATTAAAATCTACTATATAAAAGTCAGTACGACCTTCTTGTCAATATTGACCAATATAGAGAAAATAAATATATCACACACAAACTTAATTGAATTTTTTTTTTCAACCAAAAGCAAAGCAAAGAGAGAAATTTGGTTATACTCCTCATGGAATTGATTTTCATAAACCAAGAGCAATACAAGCCTTAATCGGGATCCCCGGGCCCCTGCCTCCTGATAGTACATGCAGTTGAAACATGGAAGGCTTTTGCGACAATTCTGGGTTTTCGCCCTGTCCAGTAACAATTGAAATCTATCCCTTAACCATTATCTATTCCAGTGGAAAGGTGTACCAGGAAATAGAGTATAAGGATAGTGGGTAAGGGTCGAAAGAATAACTACCATTAAAACTACGCATGCAAATTCAAACGAAATTCAAAGCTCATGTATCAGCAGGTATATGCCATAGATTTTCAAATACTGATCAGCACATCCATGTACATTTCCAGAACCATCAACATTTCCAGAACCATAAACATTTCCAGAACAATAAACATTTCCAGAACAATAAACATTTCCAGAACCATAAACATTTCCAGAACAATAAACATTTCCAGAACCATAAACATTTCCAGAACCATAAACATTTCCAGAACAATAAACATTTCCAGAACCATAAACATTTCCGGAACAATAAACATTTCCAGAACCATAAACATTTCCAGAACAATAAACATTTCCAGAACAATAAACATTTCCAGAACAATAAACATTTCCAGAACTCCAGAAATTCAAGAACTATACAAAATATATTAGCATTTTACTGATGCATGTTGGTGTCGATTTTCTTAATTTTAAGTACATATGGCGATATACAATGGAGTAGACCAGGCATAATCAAAATTACCAGAACACCATTAATAGATCCAGAATCATTATAGGCTGTTTAATTATGTATACTTGATGGTCACTGCCGACAATGTTATGGTTGTTTCCTGGACTGGACACATTAATTAAATGATGATTCATTCATTACTTATCCTTCAATCATATTCATCTTATGTATACATATATATTTGTCAACTTCCATGTTTTACCAGGATAAAATGTTAAACATTTAAATTCTTCAGAATAAAGAAATATTAAACTTCTTCGGGGTTACAAGGTTTAAATACAACAATTCGTATTCATGGAATAGAAAAACTACAATGTTTCAGAACCATTACAATGTTCCAGAACAGTAACAATGTTTCAGATCCATCACAATGTTTCAGGATAAAGAATATATTTCGCTCTATTACAATGTTTCAGAACTATAAACAATGTTTCAGAACAATTACAGTATTTCAGAACAACAAGAACGTTTCAAAACAATAACAATATTTCAGAACAGTGACAATGTTTCAGAACAGTAACAATGTTTCAGAACAATTACAATGTTTCAGAATAAGAATGTTTCAGAACCATACCACTGTTATAGAACCATTACAATGTTTCAGAACCATCACACTATTTCAGAACCATTACAATGTTTCAGAACAATAACAATGTTTAAAAAAATATGTTTCGCTCCTCGATAATATTTCAGAACAATAAACAATGGCAGATTTTCAGCACATTACAGAATTTATTTCAGATTCAAAAAATTATTTCAGAAATTACAGGGATTCATAAACATTACAAGATTTCTGAACGATTAAAGTGTTTAGGAATACTATTATCGACAGTTTGCTATGTAATGGTCGTTCTCTCCAGTAATTTTATGGTCGTCTCCACCTCTGGTCATTGTAAATGGTGATTTATTTGTACATCATGTAGTTTGATGTTATTCTTCATGGTCCTGATGATAACAATATTGATCTTACTGTCTCCATTCACCAATAAATTACCCACATAAACTCTCATCACTAGTAAAGGTCATCTGTCCAATAAGCATCTTTAATTTGACCAGAAGGCTATAGTGATATTAAAGGAGCTATACCATAAATAAAACTTCTTTCGGAAGAATGCAAATCCAGCTAAACCGCCTTGTCCTATCCACAAAACAGCATCATAAATAAGGAACTTACAACACAAAAAAACCACAATAATACAATAATGATAGTATCATAAATTACGCCTATACAAAAGCCCAAAGTTATAATTCATTAAGTTTCAAATTTCGAGATTATTTCTTTCTATCACATTAAGAATATTAGTAAATTTATTTACTTACCACATTTAGAACACTAGCTCATGATCAAAATGGATGGGGATTGTTTTGGTGACTCAGTGACAGGTTTAGTACTATTCAGATACGGGTGTTTATTTGGATTTAAGCGTATTATTGCTATTAAAAATTTTCAGTGTAAACGTTTACCGTTTTTAACGCAGTTCCAAATTTCTCTTAATTTCAGCCTAAGTTACTGTAAGGTTTAAATCGAGGGAAATCTGGCGCTACGTGGTACAGTCTCTTTAATTTGATAATCAGTTGACGAAAGCAGTGGGTTGAAGCAGTAGCATGAAATTAGGTTCATTATTGTTAGTGGATAGAGTCTGGCTGATAGTCTAGTCACTGCTACTCATCATTGGATCTTGTATTAACCTCAACATATTATAAACATGATTACATATTATACTTTAGGGTAGAGTGGTATCCAGATTGTGGATCTTAACCCTTGGAACCCTGACGTTGTTGCAACTACATTTACAATGACCAGAGGTGGAGACGACCATAAAATTACTGGAGAGAACGACCATTACATAGAAAAAACACTTTAATGGTTCTAAAACCTTTTTGTCGTTATATAGGGGGTTGTTCACTGACTCTGTTGGAAATTGACCCTAGTCTCAGAACCTGGAATTTTTAAGCTAGGCTAATCAATGATATTGCTCTCAACTCTCCCTTGAAATTTCAGCCTTCAAATCCATGGGTATCAATAATTATCAGCGCAGTGCCTCGTCTAAGGAATTGTTACTGGGCGGCAGTTAATTGAACAAGCGAAGTTGAAAACTAGATCACCGAAAATGCAATCAGTGAAACAGACACAGGCCCATATAGCCAGCCAAGTTCTTCTAAAGGGGGGGGGGGGGGGGCAAACGTCCAATCAAGGGGGGCAGTTTAGTTACCCCTCCCCCCCTTTCCTTTCCCTCCTTGAAAACGTGTGAATTGCCAAGTGGTGCCCTCTACTCTATTGATTGTTAACTTTATTGCTTCAAGGTTGTCCATAAGAAGCCTGGATATATGATTTTCTAAAGTCTGGGGACCCCCTCAGAACAATGGACTGAAACGTTATTCTCGGAGGAATTAAAGGATTTGTTGTATAGGAAATGCAGGACCACAAGAAGAAATTTTGGGAACTAAAAGCCCATAAACACTTTTTCCAGACATTTTCTGACTAATTGAAGGTTTATTTGTATAGGGCCACCAGAAGGAAATTTTGAGAATTTTACGCCTGAAAACGCAAATTCCTGACATATTCCACCAAAATTATGGTTCAAGATTAATTGTATAGGGTCTGAGGGATCTAGCGTAAACATATTGTGAGAAATAGACTCCCACAAATGCAATTTCCTGACCAACTTCAGATTCTTTTGTGTAGAGACTGAGAGACCACGAGAAGAAAATTTTGAGAATAAGACGCTTGGAAACGAAAATTCCTGACATTTCCCAGCAAATTTGAGGTTGAAGATTATTTGTATAGTAAAGTCTGAGGGATCTAGCCTAGAAAATTTTGAGAACTAAACGCCTGTAAAAGCAATTTACTGACATTTTCTGACGAATATAAGGTACATATCAGAATTTCAAGGCCATCAGGGGAAAACTTTGAGAATTTGATGCCTGGAAACGCAACCTCCTGACATATTCCACCAAAATTAAAGTTCAAGATCATAAAATTTGTATAGGGTTTGAGGGACCTAGCCTAGAAATTTTGAGAAATAGATACCCACAATTGCAATATCCTAACGAATTAAAGGTTTAGACGCCTGGAAAACGCAAAATCCTGACATTTCCCACTGAATTTAAGGTTTAATATTATTTGTGTAGGGTCTGTGATCTCGTCTAGAAAATTTTGAGAGTTAGATGCCTGGAAACACAATTTTCTGACATTTCACAGCTAATTTAAGATTCAAAATTATTTGTCTCTATTTGCTATTTGCTGACATTTAACGTCGAATTTAAGACTCAGGATTATTTGTTTTATAAAAAAGATTCCCCCTGACTCAGTAAAATGAATTAATGCATTAAAAGAAATAAAACAATTGATATTTTTTAAAAGGGGTGGGGGGGGGGGGGCAAGATTGTAATTAGCCACCCCCCCCCCCCCCACCCCCTTAAGCCCCCACTTGGCTACGGGCCTGAACAGCCATCATATCATCATGTTATGTTAGGTCTATTTTACACTAAAGAATGTCGATTGCTAGGGATATTTTAACAATATAGGACTGCCGACCGGGACTGACTTTTGTGTTCACTGGGCGGCAGAATACCGCCACTGCGCGGCATCGCTGCCGCCTAGTCACAGTGTTAGTCGAGGCACTGTATCAGCGTTTGAAAGTCAAAAATACGACTCGTCGTTTAGTAGGACTATGCCTTCAAAAGAAAACACATATACAGAAAATTAATGATAAATGTTTAGGTAGGGCTATAATTGAAGGCAATATGTGCAGTTCTAGGGGCTATTTACATATAATTAAGGTCCAAATCAAACCTCGAAAATTATGAACATTCCCCTTTAAGCTTTATAGTCTAAATATTTGAAGTGCCCAACGGTAGACCTTACTCAATACCTATTAACTGTTCAAAATTGAAATCAATAGTTATTTTGTTTGTCAATACCAGTAATTTATTGCCAGACACTACCACGATCTTCCCCCAACCCTCTTCTTAGCTCAAGATATCATAATTGTCAGTTATGTGGGTCAATATAAGGTAGGGTTCAAAAGAAAACCTATATATTTTAGTAAGCGTTCATATAGCTCTTAGATGATTCCATCAATTCAGCCAAACAAACTCCCATCGGTGGCAGTAAAGATGAAGATATCTGACATGGCAGAATGACCTATATCAGTCAAAGTAGCCTATATCTAAAACCATTCTGTAATAAAAGTTATTTATTAAGTTGTGAAACCTCAGTAAGTTTGATATAGCTATAGGATCAATCAATAAAAAACTAACAGTACTAGATCGTATTTCAATCTAGTACCCATTAAAAATCTTATTGATGATCCCAGACCATCTGATAACCTATATCTCTATTACTTATATCTCTATTACTCTGTTTGTAATTAAAGGAAGCGATTCTTAAAACAGTATAGTTTGTCTTAAAATCTTAATGATTCGAGACAAAGCGAACTGTTAAAGGGATGGTAAATGCAATGCAATTCCATTAAAGCTAACTTCCAGTAGATCACTTTTGTAGTGAAGTTATAAAACGCGTTAGTTTTAGTGCAATTGCAAGAACCACAGACGTCGGAATGGAAATTGGAAAGGGGCAAATTGATGTTATAAGTGTCCCCGATACACATGCAAAGTTTAGAAAACCTCTTTACAATCCCTTTAAGTTAACGATTTTGCAAGTCGATTTTGAGACGTCGTTGTATGATCTGGAATGATGGTCTTAACATTTACAGGAACCAAAAGTGATGTGGATAGATGGATGACAAGTAGGAATTGCGCAAATGGAAGCTACAAGAAACTGTCCTCTGTACACATACTAATGTTAAAACACACTTTGAATCTTAAGTCTACGGATCTCGAATTGGTTAGCTTATCTAATCCATACTGATGTTTCCAACTCTCTCTCGAAATTTAAGCCTTGAATTCCCCGTGTATCAAAAATTATCAGCGTTTGAAAGTCAACAATACGACTCGTCGTTTATGAAGACTACGCCTTATATAGAAAACACAAATACATAAAATAAAGGTTTAGGCAAATCGACTCTCGAAAATGCTGAACATTCCCCTTTAAACCAAAAACCCAAACCTTTCCGTTGTACAACATCAATACCAAATTCCTACCAATGTAATATAGACTAGTGGTATTGTTATTAAGGACAGAGAACTGTTTTATTATAAAACTCGTTTAATTAATACTTTTCATCTGTTTTTCTTCTATAAACTCAATTCTTAAACTAGAATAATAAATCTCTCGAGACTGGCATTGACATCTGATATAAACATTTTACACAATTATTACTTTCTTACTAGTCAAATAATCATGTTAAAAATAAACATTTTACACACTTATTACTTTCTTACTATTCAAATAATCATGTTAAAAACAAACATTTTACACACTTATTACTTTCTTACTATTCAAATAATCAGGTTAAAAACAAACATTTTACACACTTATTACTTTCTTACTATGTTTAAAACAAACATTTTACACACTTATTACTTTCTTACTATTCAAAAAATCATGTTTAAAACAAACATTTTACACACTTATTACTTTCTTACTATTCAAAAAATCATGTTTAAAACAAACATTTTACACACTTATTACTTTTTACTATTAAAAAAATCATGTTTAAAACAAACATTTTACACACTTATTACTTTCTTATTATTCAAATAATCATGTTAAAAACAAACATTTTACACACTTATTACTTTCTTACTATTCAAATAATCATGTTAAAAACAAACATTTTACATACTTATTACTTTATTACTATTCAAATAATCATGTTAAAAACAAACATTATTACTTTCTTACTATTCAAATAATCATGTTAAAAACAAACATTTTACACACTTATTACTTTCTTACTATTCAAATAATCATGTTAAAAACAAACATTTTACATACTTATTACTTTCTTACTATTCAAATAATCATGTTTAAAACAAACATTTTACACAATTATTACTTTCTTACTATTCAAATAATCATGTTAAAAACAAACACAAAACCATGATTACTGAGGATATGTCTGTGTCATAAGGCCTATAGGAGGTCTCGAAATTGATCCAGACTAGGAAGATCCATTGGGTTTAAAATCCTATTTTATTCGCTAGAAGCAAGATATCGCAAAACTTTCCCTATCGCAAGACCATAGCAGATTCCTAAATTCTAAATGTGACTGGGGCTTTAAAGGGATTGTAAAGTGGTTTTCTAAACTATGTATGTGTATCGGGGACACTGATAGCATCAATTTGTGCCATTCCATTTTCCATTCCGACGTCTGTGGATCTTGCAATTTCACTAATTAAATTGTTTTATGACGTCACTGACAGTGATCTGCATAGATATCAATAGTAGCTTCTGGTAGATCATTACCACCAGAATCCCTTTAATTACAAATCAGAAAACAAACGATCCTGTTATGATATTGTATCTTTCGGAAACGTTAAATAATACATGGCTCATGAACATTGCTTTCGTGAAACCGTGAAATTTGAATAATAATCCTCATAATAATTATTATATTCTCTTATTCCTAATTATACATGAGGTAATATAACACGATTAGGTAACGTTTTGAATATGGAACATGAAGCAACCTGAAACCAAGAACTGATTTGATGGCATTAAGGAACATGTCCATTGTGGTTATACGAGCGGATTCTGTTCATATTAACATTGGGATAATCTCTTCTCCAATTAATGCTAATAATCATTACACATTGACCATAAACGAAATTATATAATAAAGGGAAACAGTGACAATCACTGGCCTCATAACGTTCGCCCTAGGAATACTACCTCTAAGAATGATCAAAAAATCAAAATTCTCAAACTTGTTGAATAAGAGTTTATATTCATCAGGCAGCTTGTCTGATGTCATAACTATACTGTATAATCTGATAAATCCAGAAAACTACCTTATATTTTATAATTACTACAAGATATACAAAATATAAGCGTTTTAATATTATTTTCAATTATAGCCTGTAATTTTATGGAAAATTACTTAGTTTTATGGTTTATTTTAATTGTTTGATTTTGTTTGAGAACTTATATTTTTGTTCATTTGAAGAGGTGGTATCGCTTTAAAAAGAATCGCTCTTAACCTTATTCTCCTAATAACCGTACTTATTTTCTCTGAAGCGTCAAACGTGTTGTTTTCCAAATAACTAATTTTCCTCAGAGATTAGAAGTTGTTCATTTGCTTATTAGTGGTAATTGATAAACTGGAAAGAGAGTCAGAAGGATACTAAATATCTCTCAAGAGACCAAAATTAAAACCTATTTCACATTTCACCTCAAATATTCAGGACCACAAATTAACGAATACCCACGGGAAATTCTTATTGATTAAAGTTAAAAAACAACAGAGATATTTCTTTCTCTTACCATTTGATATCGTCATTTTACCTCCTGTTTTATCAGTGGTGTAGCGAAGGGGTGGGTGAAAACAGCGTGAAATGTATCAAATTTCGTGTTTTGTAGTGAAGATATAGCCTGACGGAGGATCTCCTTGTATACGTCACTTATTTCAGGGGCGAACCAGGTTTTTTGAAAGGGGGGGCGTAGATGCCAATTGAGCCGAACGGAGCGAGGCGAAAAATATTTTTACCTTTTTTTTGGCTTAAAAACATAGAATAAGTATAAATTGTACTAATTTAACGGTTTCTGACGTGGACCATGTATGTTTTATAGTAAACGTTAATGGGTTAGACATTTTTTATGTCGTATTCTCCCCATTCTTAAAAAAAAAAAAGACATAGTAAAGGGGGGGGGGGGCGTACGCCCTCTACGCCCCCCGTGGATCCGCCACTGTATTTTTTATTTGTATCATTGACCTTCTCAGATACTGTTACTAGAATAACAAGTGATCTTAACCTATCATTGACCTTCTCAGATACTGTTACTAGAATACCAAGTGATCTGAACCTATCATTGACCTTCTCAGATACTGTTACTAGAATACCAAGTAATCTGAACCTATCATTGACCTTCTCAGAAACTGTTACTAGAATACCAAGTGATCTGAACCTATCATTGACCTTCTCAGATACTGTTACTAGAATAACAAGTGATCTGAACCTATCATTGACCTTCTCAGATACTGTTACTAGAATAACAAGTGATCTGAAACTATCATTGACCTTCTCAGAAACTGTTACTAGAATACCAAGTGATCTGAACCTATCATTGACCTTCTCAGATACTGTTACTAGAATAACAAGTGATCTGAACCTATCATTGATCTTCTCAGAAACTGTTACTAGAATACCAAGTGATCTGAACCTATCATTGACCTTCTCAGATACTGTTACTAGAATAACAAGTGATCTGAACCTATCATTGATCTTCTCAGAAACTGTTACTAGAATACCAAGTGATCTGAACCTATCATTGACCTTCTCAGATACTGTTACTAGAAAAACAAGTGATCTGAACCTATCATTGACCTTCTCAGAAACTGTTACTAGAATACCAAGTGATCTGAACCTATCATTGACCTTCTCAGAAACTGTTACTAGAATACCAAGTGATCTGAACCTATCATTGACCTTCTCAGATACTGTTACTAGAATACCAAGTGATCTGAACCTATCATTGACTTTCTCAGATACTGTTACTAGAATAACAAGTGATCTGAACCTATCATTGACCTTCTCAGAAACTGTTACTAGAATACCAAGTGATCTGAACCTATCATTGACCTTCTCAGATACTGTTACTAGAATAACAAGTGATCTGAACCTATCATTGACCTTCTCAGAAACTGTTACTAGAATAACAAGTGATCTGAACCTATCATTGACCTTCTCAGAAACTGTTACTAGAATACCAAGTGATCTGAACCTATCATTGGTCTTCTCAGAGACTGTTACTAGAATACCAAGTGAACTGAACCTATCATTGATCTTCTCAGATACTGTTACTAGAATACCACGTGATCTGAACCTATCATTGATCTTCTCAGAAACTGTTACTAGAATACCAAGTGATCTGAACCTATCATTGACCTTCTCAGAAACTGTTACTAGAATACCAAGCGATATGAACATATCATTGACCCTCTCAGAAACTGTAACTAGAATATCAAGTGATCTGAATCTATCATTGACCTTCTCAGAAACTGTTACTAGAATACCAAGTGATCTGAACCTACCATTGACCTTCTCAGAAACTGTTACTAGAATATCAAATGATTTGAACCTATCATTGACCTTCTCTGAAACTATTACTAGAATACCAAGTGATCTGAACCTATCATTGACCTTCTTAGAAACTGTTACTAGAATACCAAGTGATCTGAACCTATCATTGACCCTCTCAGAAACTGTAACTAGAATATCAAGTGATCTGAATCTATCATTGACCTTCTCAGAAACTGTTACTAGAATACCAAGTGATCTGAACCTATTATTGACCTTCTCAGAAACTCTTACTAGAATACCAAGTGATCTGAACCTATCATTGGTCTTCTCAGAGACTGTTACTAGAATACCAAGTGAACTGAACCTATCATTGGTCTTCTCAGAGACTGTTACTAGAATACCAAGTGATCTGAACCTATCATTGGTCTTCTCAGAAACTGTTACTAGAATACCAAGTGATCTGAATCTGTCATTGACCTTCTCAGAGACTGTTACTAGAATACCAAGTGATCTGAACCTATCATTGATCTTCTCGGAAAAATGTTACTAGAATACCAAGTGATCTGAACCTATCATTGGTCTTCTCAGAGACTGTTACTAGAATACCAAGTGATCTGAACCTATCATTGAACTTCTCAGAAACTGTTACTAGAATACCAAGTGATCTGAACCTATCATTGACCTTCTTAGAAACTGTTACTAGAATACCAAGTGATCTGAACCTATCATTGACCTTCTCAGAAACTGTTACTAGAACACCAAGTAATCTGAACCTATCATTGACCTTCTCAGAAACTGTTACTAGAATACCAAGTGATCTGAACCTATCATTGACCTTCTCAGAAACTGTTACTAGAATACCTAATGATCTGAACCTATCATTGACCTTCTCAGAAACTGTTACTAGAATATCAAGTAATATGAACCTATCATTGACCTTCTCAGATACTGTTACTAGAATACCAAGTGATCTGAACCTATCATTGACCTTCTCAGACACTGTTACTAGAATACCAAGTGATCTGAACCTATCATTGACCTTCTCAGACACTGTTACTAGAATACCAAGTGATCTGAACCTATCATTGACCTTCTCAGACACTGTTACTAGAATACCAAGTGATCTGAACCTATCATTGACCTTCTCAGAAACTGTAACTAGAATACCAAGTGATCTGAACCTATCATTGACCTTCTCAGACACTGTTACTAGAATACCAAGTGATCTGAACCTATCATTGACCTTCTCAGAAACTGTTACTAGAATACCTAATGATCTGAACCTATCATTGACCTTCTCAGAAACTGTTACTAGAATACCAAGTGATCTGAACCTATCATTGACCTTCTCAGAAACTGTTACTAGAATATCAAGTGACCTGAACCTATCATTGACCTTCTCAGAAACTGTTACTAGAATACCTAGTGATCTGAACCTATCATTGACCTTCTCAGAAACTGTTCCTAGAATACCAAGTGATCTGAACCTATCATTGACCTTCTCAGAAACTGTTACTAGAATACCTAATGATCTGAACCTATCATTGACCTTCTCAGAAACTGTTACTAGAATACCAAGTGATCTGAACCTATCGTTGACCTTCTCGGAAACTGTTACTAGAATACCAAGTGATCTGAACCTACCATTGACCTTCTCGGATACTGTTACTAGAATACCAAGTGATCTGAACCTGTTATTGGCCTTCTCAGAAACTGTTACTAGAATACCAAGTACTCTGAACCCATCATTGACCTTCTCAGAAACTGTTACTAGAATACCAAGTGATCTGAACCTATAATGGGAAACGTTTACTCAAATTCTAGTAGGTTCAGATAGTCTTTTAGTTTTTCAACACCATTTCCCTTGGAAAATACAGGCTATACATGTAAGAAAAAATCCTTTGAACCCGGTGTAGTTGTTTGGTTAAATGCCTGTCATTGCATTATGCGTTGCTCGCTGTCTTAGAAACATAAAAAACGTGGGACACACAAGACGCCAATCCTGATGACGCCTCTATCGTGTATAACTTGTATAAAGAGAAATATAAGAGCTGTAATTATGAGCACATTACAAGTTGTTTCGTAGAATAATAATGAATAAAAGATGAACTGATGATGATAATGATAGAATATTGAAGTACAAACAACAATAATGACTAGCTAGTATTATATATCATTACTTTATTATACCGTAATAACACTAGATTTTATATCATACTCATTTCTAATTAGAAAAACATAGAAATCTGAATACAATTTTTATATTATATGTCTTAAATTATACATTGACTCATATTATAAAGCTGTAAACAATTTTTTTAAATGAGAAAATGTTAGACAATACAAATTATGTAAATAAAGTCATAATATACTACTGCATGGGCAGAGTGGTGGATGTCTGCTTTAAAACGTTAAAGCGATTGCAAAGAGGTTTTCTAAACTTTGTATGTGTATCGGGGACACTGATAGCATCAATTTGCGCCATTAAGTGCTCGGGTAGCTCACTATAAGTGACATCATAAAACGCGTTAGTTTTAGTGGAATTGCAAGATCCACAGACGTCGGAATGGAAATTGGAATGACGCAAATTGATGCTAGTTTAGAAAACCTCTTTACAATCCCTTTAAAGTTTGGTTCGTTCATCCTTAAAGGGACAGTCTGAATTTTTTTTGGGTCAAAATTTTTTTTTGCTCAAACTTGTAAAAACTTAACACCAAAATCTGTAACTATGTGCCCTCTATTGTGTCTGAAAGTTTTAACTGAAAAAATCCAGCTGTTAATGTTTAAACGCTAAAAACATGCGAAATTTATTAAAAACCTTACGTAAGGTTTTTAAGTACGTTATGTTTTTTGGACGCTGATAGGAAACTACTGAACGGATTTGAGTAAAATAAACGCCGAATTGTAGAGAAATGCCCCTCTTGTATATTTTAAAGGTTTCAGCTAGAAATATTGAGCCATTTAAAGGGCAAACACCCAAACTAGGTCAAATTGCTTAATTAACAATAAGTACTCCCTGTTTGTAATTAACCCTTAAAAAACAAATTCAGTTTGATCAAGAAGATGCATAGATATAATGAGCATACTTTAGAAATACTTTCAGGTAATATTTGCGCTGGTTTTGATAATGGAAACTTTTTTGAAAAATGCAGAATGGCCCTTTAAAAGTGTTGTGTTGAACATGTAGATAGATGGAATTGTCTTTTTAATCCGTTTAGCTGGTTATCTCTTTTTGAGGGGAGGGCATAGCTATAAATTACACTTAGATTAAATGAATGTTTATGATTAAGTAGACATTTGTCGCCATATGCCATCACGGAGAATTCCATTTATAAACGATCTACTTACGGAAATTACCGAAAATTGCCAAATACCTCGTTTACTTTCGATGATATCAGTCTGGTTGATCCAAACTACGATTATTTACATCCCAAGCTTTATGACTTATATATAAGACAATCACGACTTTCAATAAACTCTTACAAATATCAACTCACGCACAGCTGGGGACTCGAAAAGGAATTTATTCCTTATATCTCGCAAACTAAACATGTTCAGACACTAGTCTTTTTGGACATTGTAAATGAATGACAAAGGGATCTGTCATCAAAATTTCAAACTCAAAATCAAGAATTTTTTCAGCAAAATCGGTGATTTTTTTCAATGTAGATACGAGTAATTCCGAACAAAATGTGACTGTAAGGTTCAGAATGTGCCGACTGATTAGACCAATTATCACCAATCAGTGTCAATCAGGTTGAATTTTAACTCAGTTGTTAAAATCCTAAACGTCATTGGTTAAGTTGAATTTTAATCTAAACGACTTGAGAACAAATCCGAATTTGTGAACTTATTATTTGTATTGTTTGTCCTTTAAGGAAAAATACATGTACATGGCTGGTCTTTGATAATGTGAGAAATGGTAGTTTTATATTAATAGGGATGACGTTCACTACACCGAAAGCAATTGGTTCTGTTTAACCTTAAGCCCATAAAGGAGTGAATCTTAAAGAGACTGTAACAAGGTATTCTGATTTTTCTTATGTGAATCGGGGATCAATTTTCAATCAGACGTCTGTGGTTCCAGAAATCCACTTAAATATCAACTGCCTGATGACATCACAACCGCGAAGGTTTTCAGAAGTATATTTCGTGGGTATGGCGTCATCAAAAGCCTAAGTGGAATTGCTAGAACCACAGTCCACAGGCGTCTGATTGGTACGGTGCATATTTATCTGTATTCCCGATACACATAATTTGATTTATTTAAATCTCTGTAAGATAACTAGGGACCTTCAATGGTTTCATACAAATACATGTATCCCAGAAGTTTTGATTCATTAAAACTAACCAAAAAGATCAACAAAGAAACCACAACTGATAACTTACAACAATATTGGGCAGTTACATAAATATCCGATTATTATTCAACAGAATTTCCCTAGAGAATTGTTACATAAACAGAAAAAAACACAATATTCTGTAGTATAGTGGGTAGAAATCTGGGTGAGTACAAAACGAAGACCGAAGACCAAAGACCAAAGACCCAGGTACAAAACGAAGACCCAACTAGGTACAAAACGAAGACCCAGGTACAAAACGAAGACCCAACTAGGTACAAAACGAAGACCCAGGTACAAAACGAAGACCCAACTAGGTACAAAACGCAGACCCAGGTACAAAACGAAGACCCAACTAGGTACAAAACGCAGACCCAGGTACAAAACGAAGACCCAACTAGGTACAAAACGAAGACCCAGGTACAAAACGAAGACCCAACTAGGTACAAAACGAAGACCCAGGTACAAAACGAAGACCCAGGTACAAAACGAAGACCCAACTAGGTACAAAACGAAGACCCAGGTACAAAACGAAGACCCAACTAGGTACAAAACGAAGACCCAGCTAGGTACAAAACGAAGACCCAGGTACAAAACGAAGACCCAGGTGACCAACTATGTTTACACACCAATAACGAAAGTGAGACCAACGTTTAATTCTTATATTAAACGTTGGTCTCACTCTCATTATTGGTTTCAGTGGAGGGAGGGTTTGAATCTCCCAAATGTACAGGCCTAGGATGGAACAAATACTTTATTGAGAAAATGGGATTAAGGGTCTGGATTCAGGTTTTTCTTCTGTTGTGATCTGAAAGTAGACAAAATAAGAACGAGTGGTATAGTATCTGCTAATTAATGGTTAGTTTTAGTTTGCTTTGAACCAGATTGTCATAAAAGTTCTGATTTTTTGAGTAGCCAACTATCATTTTCTGCTTATAAACATTGGGAAATTTCTCTTGAAGACTCTTGTAGTGGGTATGAACTATCTTGCTTGCTCGATTACTGGTTGTATTAAACGGGACAACAAAGGGTGCTATGCCTGCATAATGATGAATATTGAGTCCTATAGGTCTTGCTGTATTCAATGTCTCAATCCAATAGGCTTCTCCAGATTGTCGGTTTCATCTTCCGGTAAATCAATTTCTATACGTTCAATTGGGGTTAGGGTGAAATCGTTTATTGAATGGTCATCGAGGTAGAAATGATTAGAAACGGGCTTGTCTTTCTTTAATTTTATATCTGATCTATGAGCATTGAAACGAGTGCGTAAATTATTCTTAGTTTCTCCAACATATTGTTTGGGGCATTTCTTACATGAAATTAAATGAATTACATTTGAGCTATCACATGATAAATGCTCCTGGATCGGATACCTTTTATTAGAAAAGCTACTCGTAAAATAATGAGTTTCAGATACAAAGGGACACGTTTTGCATCTACTTGACATGGAACACTTCTTAAACCTGGAGGAACTTCGGCAAAGAGTCTAGTTTTCGCTGCTATTTGCGCTAAAGTAGAGTTTGTTATGTTTCGTAAAAATCGTTTTGAGTATCCACGGTTTTTCAGTTTTGAGAAAACAATTGTACAGGCTTGGTTGAAATCAGAGGATCTTGTGCAAATTCGATGAAATCGTAAAACTTGTGATTTAATTATACCGGAAAAGGTATGTTTTGGGTGAAATGAGCTTTTGTGCAGGAGTTGATGAGTATCAGTTTCTTTGAAATATACCTTAATGTCTAGTTTATTGGTTTCTGCTATGGAATCTCCTTTGAAAACAGTGGTATCGAGAAAACGAAGACCCAGGTGACCAACTATGTTTACGCACCAATAACGAAAGTGAGACCAACGTTTAATTCTTATATTAAACGTTGGTCTCACTCTCATTATTGGTGTGTGAATTCAACGTTGGTCTCACTAGCATTATTGGTGTGTAAACGGAGTTGATCACGTGAAAAACTGAATAAATCACAAAGTCATTTAGGCCTATGTATGTCTGTAGAGTGATCAACTATGTTTAAACACCAATAATGCTAGTGTCACACCAATCGTCTCACTATCGTTATAAGTGTGTAAACGTAGCTGGTCACGTGACAAACTGAATAAATGACGAAGTCATTTACGAACGAACGCTTAATTCTTAAATAAACAGGTATTTTGCCTACTCAACAGATGAATGTATTGCTTCCTATCCCAGTTAAAAATTTTCAGCCAATGCCAAAGAATCTGTTTTGTTTACATTGGGACCTAAAAGTTGATTAATTATCTTTCTTGGATATATTTCTTGCTGGAATGGCCTCACATGTACGCAAATCAATCCTAATTTTCAAAATTTTCCTGCATGAGAGATTACGCCCCCCCCCCCACAGACCCTTCCCATATAGTCCCTTAAATGATATTCTAGGTGGACCAAAGACTAAAAATGTTTCATCAAATGAATCTAATCTGACCATCAACAAGATTTTTGGCTGGAATGGCCTCGAATGCACACAAATCAATCCTAATTTTCACAATTTTCAAAAATACGAGCGCCAATCGATCTGGTATATTTGGCGCCTACGGCACCTGTTTGATAATTCTCTGTACCCAGGATGCGTCGACATGATTCAGGTTCAATCTGAGAGAACATCATTTGTTCTGCCCCCCTCACAGTAATTGATGCCGATGCCCCCTCCCCCTACCTAGGCATGCAGACTGGCTACGGGCCTGGCCCCTCTAGATTTCGATGCCTGGCAGTGGGGGTGGTAAAGATGTGCTTTGAATTAGTTTGAATGAACATACCTGAGCTGAAGTTTCTTAATGCAGATTGATTTATTACAAATGATAATGTAGTATAGTCAATCAGATGCCATGTCTGCATTCAACTCATATCTCAAGAGCTCAATGTGTGATGGTGACAGTCTTTGCCTAATGCCATCTGGAATGCTCAGGAATTCCTTTGTGAAGTAGCTGAATCGCTGTATGATACATGATGACCTAACACAGTAGAATTTCACAGTATATTTTCGATTGCATTTGCGAATGTTGGGCTCTTCCTTGGTAGTATACGCCCCCCTCTCCTTGTGAGAAAGAACAATATCATAGGGGCGAATCATCCGCAATCTAGGAAATTCCTGTGAGCACTGACGACATTCGGTTGCCTTACAGAGAATTATCAAACAGGTGCCGTAGGCGCCACATATACCAGATCGATTGGCGCTCGTATTTTTGAAAATTGTGAAAATTAGGATTGATTTGTGTGCATTCGAGGCCATTCCAGCCAAAAATCTTGTTGATGGTCAGATTAGATTCATTTGATGTAACATTTTTAGTGTTTGGTCCACCTAGAATATCATTTAAGGGACTATATGGCTGGAAATTATTAACTGGGATAGGAAGCAATACATTCATCTGTCGAGTAGGCAAAATACCTGTTTATTTAAGAATTAAGCGTTCGTTCGTAAATGACTTCGTCATTTATTCAGTTTGTCACGTGACTAGCTATGTTTACACACTTATAACGATAGTGAGACGATTGGTGTGACACTAGCATTATTGGTGTTTAAACATAGTTGATCACTCTACAGACATACATAGGCCTAAATGACTTTGTGATTTATTCAGTTTTTCACGTGATCAACTCCGTTTACACACCAATAATGCTAGTGAGACCAACGTTTAATTCACACACCAATAATGAGAGTGAGACCAACGTTTAATATAAGAATTAAACGTTGGTCTCACTTTCGTTATTGGTGTGTAAACATAGTTGGTCACCTGGGTCTTCGTTTTGTACCTAGTTGGGTCTTCGTTTTGTACCTGGGTCTTCGTTTTGTACCTAGTTGGGTCTTCGTTTTGTACCTGGGTCTGCGTTTTGTACCTAGTTGGGTCTTCGTTTTGTACCTGGGTCTGCGTTTTGTACCTAGTTGGGTCTTCGTTTTGTACCTGGGTCTGCGTTTTGTACCTAGTTGGGTCTTCGTTTTGTACCTGGGTCTGCGTTTTGTACCTAGTTGGGTCTTCGTTTTGTACCTGGGTCTGCGTTTTGTACCTAGTTGGGTCTTCGTTTTGTACCTGGGTCTTCGTTTTGTACCTAGTTGGGTCTTCGTTTTGTACCTGGGTCTTCGTTTTGTACCTGGGTCTTTGGTCTTTGGTCTTCGGTCTTCGTTTTGTACTCACCCTAGAAATCTCTATTAGTTAATTTGATTTATTAGTTTAAAAAGAGACAGTTTTAGAAATCCCTGTAGACTTCATCTACTCTTGTTATATTCCATCTCTTCCAGTGGTTATGCTATTTCATTCAGTGTTTGTTAGACATGGTAGTCAATAATTTATAGACTTTCATCTACCACCTGAGTACTTTATCGTCCGACAAACACATTCCAAAAACATTCATTATATTAAAGAGATTGTAAAGGGGTTTTCTAAACATATGTATTTGAGACACTGATAGCATCAATTTGCCCCATTTCAAGCCTAAATTTGCACCATTCCAGTTTTTAATCAGACGTATGTGGTTTCAACAATTCCACTTAAACTAAGTGTTTGACCACGTAACATCCCTGCTTCACAGAAGATATTCATGGGTGTTTCGTCATCAAACACTGAGTTTCAGTGGAATTTGCTGGAACCAAGGATGTCTGATTGAAAATTGGAATGGTGCAAATTGATGCTTGGAATGGGGCAAATTGATGCTATCAGTATCCCCGATAAACACACAACATTTAAAAACCTCTTTTCAAGCCCTTTCAAATTTTAGCTTACACCTTTCGCACGATATTTTTTATTCTTGCGTCAACGTCTTTGACAGTTTGGTCTTTGACATCTTGTTCCGCCCGCGTCATTGATATAAAAATCTTTTTTTTATTTCTAGAAAATGTCACAAACATGACAGTCTGAATATTTTCAATTAAATTTTTATTGATTCTTTGAAGGAAATTGGCATTTTTATGACTGCATTGTCATATCTCATATTTAACTTGTTTTTTGCATTCTTTCTTAAAATAGAATACTTTTTAAATAATGAATAAAAAATAAAGATGAATATTTATAAAACATTATTGATCGTTTAAAAAAAAAGAAACTTTCATTTTGTTCTACTTTATTAACATGTTCTATGTGATTATACGGTATTTGTCAATGCATTAATATTTTTGGTCATATATATACAGTACCATATACAATAAATATTGGTACAAAATGGCGGTGTGATTACATTCGCTCTACGACCTTACATACTTGGACATTATTACAAAGGGGGAAAACCATCACCTATGTATCAGAAACGTTGGACGTATCCAGGAATACAATTAGCAAGTTTTAAGAAGCGTGTAGAACGAGGGGGGTACATAGAAAACACCCGAGACGATGAAGGCAAGCCATTTCTTTGTACGAATAATTATTGCACTGTACTGTATATCTTGTAAAATTACGGTTACAGTTAAAAAACTGGACCATGGTGGATTCTGATGGACCTTGAGCAGATTAGGCCTACAGTTTTCCGTAAATTATAATAAGGGAGGTGTAAGATAGTTGACGTAACTCATATTCTTACATATTTTCTGACAAGTTTTTAAATAACCTTTCAGTGTTTATTTCTATCTTTAGTGTTTAGTGCTGCAATAAAGAAGTTTGCTGGAAAAAAAATGATTTCGTTAATGTATTTCGTGTGTGAACCATGCGAAGGCAGCACTTATTATTGTTTTGAACGCCAAAATAAATCAAAACAAATTAAACTAACGTATCCGAGTTTGTGTTATTTTCCAAACTCTGAAGCCTCCAATTTCCTGTTAATAAAGCGTGTAAAGTTATTTCTAACCGACATGGAGGAAGAAAAGCGGAAGTAAGAGATAATGGTGAAGCTATTCTGAGATAATTAATATTGAACTTATTATATAGCATGTTTGAAACCACGTACACCCTTGTATATTCCAATTAACTGTATATCAACTATTACTACTGTAGTTTATTATAGTGAGTGAATGAGAACCACAAAACATAACATGCCCTTGTTTTGACTCTGCGACAGCATACTTTCCTAGTCCGAATGTAATTAGACCTTTGACTGCGCATCTACACTGTAATTATTAGTCAAACTTGGTTCAACGGTCACCTGTATTTAGCACCACCCTTTAACAAACGGCCACCAAAATGACACCCCATGCAATTTTCAGCCAAATTTATATAAATTTATATCAGATCGTTGATGACTACCGTAAGTTAAGAAGTTTATCTGTGCATTACTATTAGAATTAAACGGTATATTCAAACTTTGTATATCAGAACTTCGACTGTACATAATAACTTTGACTGTACATAATAACTTCGACTGTATATAATAACTTCGACTGTACATAATTTAATAACTTTGACTGTATATAATAACTTCGACTGTACATAATAACTTTGACTGTACATAATAACTCCGACAGTACATAATAACTTTAACTGTACATAATAACTTTGACTGTACATAATAGCTCCGACGACTGTACATAATAACTTCGACTGCACATAATAACTTGACTGTACACAATAACTCCGACTGCACATAATAAATTTGACTGTACATCATAACTTCGACTGTACATAATAGCTCCGACTGTACATAATAACTTCGACTGCACATAATAACTTGACTGTACACAATAACTCCGACTGCACATAATAAATTTGACTGTACATCATAACTTCGACTATACATAATAAATTTGAGTGTAAGAGAGAACTTACTTGTACAATAGAACCGTGACAGTAAATCTTAACTTTTAGTGTATATACGATATTTTATTGTTTGCGAAGAGAAGTAGGATTGTTGTCAGAAAGTTGGCTTTTGTGACAGAACGTTGACTATATGCCAGAACGTAGATTGTTACCAAAATGCATGTCAGAATATGATAACGGCAATTGAAATAAGTGCTTAATGCCTATGATAATGTTTTAACACTATGGATGTTTAGATTAGGAAAGGAATCTGACAATAAATATTCCTCGAGATATTGCGTCTTTAAATCATTGTCATAAAACTCTATGCACCAATGAATTTCCGTAGACTTAAGGGCATTTGTTAGGAAAGAGAAACCCCGGTGATTTATTGGTAGAAAATATAATATTGTCATCATGGAGAAAGTCTATCATAAGAAGCCCCGAGGTTTCCACAGGAAATGAAAATTCCCTCAAATGATCATTAACTTTTGGTGTTGGTGATTTACCGCGTTCAACGCTTTAATTACATCACGTTATCCGTGTTTTATCCTTTGGCAAAACTGGTTTAATTTGATATTGGAACCGTAACAATAAGATCCAAGAAGACTATCTATCTAGAAGGTACTAGAATTAAACAGGTCATTTGTCAATAATTGATGAAGATTGTAAGAAACTGCGGATTGACCGAGATATATGTGTTATCCTATGGTCAAGACAGTTAGTTAAGAGAGATTAGAGTCAATTTTCTTTGGGGTAATTTCCTCGATATTCTTCGGGATGTAAAATTCGTTGGTATAGGCTACCTCAAATTTTAAAGGGGAACAGTAAAGTTGACAATTTTGGGTTTGATTAAGGTCTTGAATAAAAGAAGGATTTTATGGGGACAATCCGATTTTCGAAGTTTCGAAGTAGTTAAACGGATAGTAATCATGCCTCTTTAATGCAAACTAAGAAAGAAAGTCGAGAGGTTAAACGCAATAGACATTGGGTATATAAAAAGCTGAAAATGGCTGCCATTTGAAACTAAAGTTAATCAATCACAAACTTTATAATGCTAATAATTTATTGATGATGAAATGTTTTTTTTACCACCTGAGTCCATTGTACATCAATTAGTTAAAATTTCATCGATTGCTTCTAAAAAAAACTTTTTTTCGATTTCCTTTTATCACGACTTCCAAAGAATAATTGGCATTATAGATTCTTCTAACTTTAAACAGTCGATAAGACACTAGTTCATGGTGATTTATTGTGTAGGTTACGTTTTAAAGTTCCCAAGTTTGACGGCAAGTATCTCAGCTGTTGTTGAACCGACATCTTCCAAAATTCTCACAGATTTACTTCAACATGTCCTTGTCAGACCCTAAAAATATGAAAGTCATCGAATAAAAATTGCACAAGAACTGCTCCGAACAAAATAGCATGTAAAACAATTCAACCTGTGTTCATTGTGCCTTCACCACATCAACCACTAATATCAACCATTTTCCATCCTGATAAACTTTCATGAATCTCATCTAAAGGTACCATCTCTCAAGAAAAAATCCTGCCTTTTTTCTTTTTTTTTAAACAATATTTATTTAAAATTTACAAGATATGTGGTACATAAATACAATATATGGTTTCAGAAACAAGCCGAAGCTTATATTAATCCGTTACCATCAAAATCCTGCCTTCGGTTCATCAGCAGCTAAGATTCTTCCCGTCAAACTTGGCGACGTTTTTATGAGACACCCGATATAGTTGACCATGATTTAAAGTATGATCTTGGCCCGTGTTTTTGAACGTTCAAGAACTCCTAGATAAAAATCAACATGATCAAGAGAGCAACATATCAGATTGGTTGATTACATTTACCGCCATATTGTATTCTTGTTCGTGTACTTCACTTCCGGTGAAAAGTGATAATAACATTGTGCCAAGAACAGTGCTCTCGGGTTTTGCTGGTCGAAACTTATATTTTCTTTTCCTTTTGATCTAAGAACGTGGATTCGAATACGACTTCTGTGGCAAGGTTTATCCACTCGGAACCTCTTTCAGAGAGTATAATTAGCTGTTAATGTTTATTGGTGATCATGGATATGGTATAATATCACAAGACTTATAACTGTTGAACGTGACCATGTTTCAAGGAAATAGTTTATTTACTAGTATATCACTCTGAAATCAGGTTACTTGACATTGTGTCAGTCTAGTTCAAACTCATTTATATAAGATGTTGCAAGAATTTGCAAGGAAGGAGCGAAATGGCAACAAATTCGGATTGGTGAAACGGTGTAACTGCAAGTCAACCGTGTTGCCTGAATTTGCTCTGCATCTTGAACAGTTTCGGCGACAGTCGCGACAGAAACAACGAATCTCCGTTTTTGTATTTACCCTTATCATTCAAAATTCGCCTTCTTAAACGTTCATCACTTATTGAAGAATTCACTCCCATTCTATACCTACTATATCGTGGTTGTTAGTAGGCTATCATCTTTGTATCAGTCAAAGATGAGGTTTTTTCTTTCTCTGAATCAGTGGTATATTGGTTTTTAAAGATAGATAGGACACTTTAAAATAGACTTTGTCCAATCTGATAGTGATCCTCCCCTTTCTATTGTTAGTAGTGCCTAACCTAAGTGGTCACAAGAACACTCAGATTGAAACCAACGTTATTTTCGCCATTCTGGTTACCATTTTGAAAAGTGGCAAGCACCAACCTAAAAATCAATTTTTGACAAAAGAGAGAAACCTGATTTTGTAGTCAAAATTGCCTTAGAAAAATAGGTCGTTTATTTTCATTGTCGATTCCCTTATTGATACCAAACAGAACACACACACAGCCTGCCTTCGTCTACCTAGACATTATTATTAGATTATCTATGTGTTTTTGTCATTGAAGATTACCATAATTACTTCAAACTTGATATATTCCATTTATCAATTACCTTCATTCTAGACATTATTGGCCTACTCTATATTGAAACACTAATAACGCCATTATCAAGAGCAAACAAAGAAGATTAAAAAACAGCAATCACAGGGAAACTTGTCATATAATGAAATATCTCTGACTCGGAAATAAAGGGTGCATTATTACAGAAATAATGTGAAATATCCCCAAAATGTTGTCAAATATCACTGATTTCTTTATTTCTCTGATATTTTACAATATATTTCTGGGATGTTTTACATTATATTTCTGGGATATTTTTCATCCTATTTCTGGGATATTTTATAAATGATATTTCTCGTATATTTTACACCATATTTCTGGGGTATTTATTTTACATCATATTTCTGGTATATTTTACATAATATTTAAGTGATATTATACAATATATTTCTGTGATATTTTACATCATATTTCTGAGATATTTTCATTATATTTCTAGGATATTTTACATTATAAATCTTGAGATATTTTACATTATATTGCTGGGATATTTTACATTATATTTCTGGGATATTTTACATAATATTTCTGGGATATTTTAAATTATATTTCTGGGATATTTTAAATCATATTTCTGGGATATTTTACACTATATTTCTGGGATATTTTACACTATATTTCTGAGATATTTTACACTATATTTCTGGGATATTTTACACTATATTTCTGGGATATTTTACATCATATTTCTGGGATATTTTACATTATATTTCTGAGATATTTTACACCATATTTCTGAGATATTTTACATTATATTTCTGGGATATTTTACATTATATTTCTGAGATATTTTACACTATATTTCTGGAATATTTTACATCATATTTCTGGTATATTTTACACTATATTTCTGGTATATTTTACATAATATTTAAGTGATATTATACATTATATTTCTGTGATACTTTACATCATATTTCTGAGATATTTTCATTATATTTCTAGGATATTTTACATTATAAATCTTGAGATATTTTACATTATATTGCTGGGATATTTTACATTATATTTCTGGGATATTTTACATAATATTTCTGGGATATTTTAAATTATATTTCTGGGATATTTTAAATCATATTTCTGGGATATTTTACACTATATTTCTGGGATATTTTACACTATATTTCTGAGATATTTTACACTATATTTCTGGGATATTTTACACTATATTTCTGGGATATTTTACATCATATTTCTGGGATATTTTACATTATATTTCTGAGATATTTTACACCATATTTCTGAGATATTTTACACTATATTTCTGGGATATTTTACATTATATTTCTGAGATATTTTACACTATATTTCTGGAATATTTTACATCATATTTCTGGTATATTTTACACTATATTTCTGGAATATTTTACACCATATTTCTGAGATATTTTACACTATATTTCTGGGATATTTTAAATTATATTTCTGGGATATTTTAAATCATATTTCTGGGATATTTTACACTATATTTCTGGGATATTTTACACTATATTTCTGGGATATTTTACACTATATTTCTGGGATATTTTACACCATATTTCTGGGATATTTTACATCATATTTCTGGGATATTTTACATTATATTTCTGGGATATTTTACATTATATTTCTGAGATATTTTACACTATATTTCTGGAATATTTTACATTATATTTCTGAGATATTTTACACTATATTTCTGGAATATTTTACATCATATTTCTGGTATATTTTACACTATATTTCTGGAATATTTTACACCATATTTCTGAGATATTTTACACTATATTTCTGGGTTATTTTTTTATTATATTTCTGGGATATTTTACATCATATTTCTGGGATATTTTACACCATATTTCTGAAATATTTTACAATATATTTCTGGGATATTTTACACCATACTTCTGAAATATTTTACAGTAGATTTCCGGGATATTTTACAGTAGATTTCCGGGATATTTTACACTATATTTCTGGGATATTTTACACTATATTTCTGGGATATTTTACATAATATTTCTGAGATATTTTACACTATATTTCTGGGATATTTTACAGTATATTTCTGAGATATTTTACACTATATTTCTGGGATATTTTACAGTATATTTCTGAGATATTTTACACTATTTTTCTGGGATATTTTACAGTATATTTCTGAGATATTTTACATTATATTTCTGGGATATTTTACATTATATTTCTGAGATATTTTACATTATATTTCTGGGATATTTTACATTGCATTTCTGAAATATTTTACAGTAGATTTCCGGGATATTTAACACGTTTTTTCTGTAATCTGTAATATTTTACATTTTATTTATGTGATATTTTACATTGTACTTCTTCAATATTTTATATTATATTTCTGGGATATTTTACATTATATTTCTGAGATATTTTACATTATATTTCTGGGATATTTTACACCCTATTTCTGAGATATTTCACGCTATATTTCTGGGTTATTTTATATTATATTTCTGGGATATTTTACATTGCATTTCTGAAATATTTTACAGTAGATTTCCGGGATATTTAACACGTTTTTTCTGTAATCTGTAATATTTTACATTTTATTTATGTGATATTTTACATTGTACTTCTTCAATATTTTATATTATATTTCGGGAATATTTTACATTTAAATATCTTTGATAGTTTAAACCATATTTCTGAAATATTTCACGTCATATTTTTTATTATATTCTAGAAATATTGTGTTAAAAATCAGAGAAATACAAGCATTACATATTTTTGGGAAATTCGACAATACAATGTTTATATTAGAAATATTGCTCAGCAGAATTCATGGATATTTCGCACCAAAAATCATTACATAAAAAAAAAACTTTGTCTATTAGATAATATGAGATCTAACTAATTTTATAAATTGCGAAGGTTTCGGCTTTCAGACGAACTAGCCGTTGTTATAATTGAATTAAGAACAGTGTAGCTACCAGGTGGTATGTAAAATCATTTCCGTTTTATGATAAGAAAACAATAAATTGATTACACAACAGGAGATTCTCTGATTAAAAATATGTATTGTATCTTGTATTATCATTTTGACATTTGATTAACATTATATTATATGTATCTGTACCAAATGTCTGGTATTAAAACATAATGATAATTTAAAAATTATCTTTAAGCTAAAATATGACATTCTGCCCATTATTATTTAGTTTGGATACTATAGAGAAGGTATGTTAGAAATTGTATTCCTCTAAATTGTTAAAACAATTGTTATTGTATTTCTCGATTGAATTTTGTTTACATGTAAGTTTGCCTCGTGAATTTAACTCCCATAACGACATTACCCTTTTTATTTAAAAAGAAGTATTTTGCAATCTGCTAATCGATCCAAAGTTAGTCTCTTGTCCTCTAGACCTAGATCCAACAGAATAAAATTCTTGCCCCGCACAATTGGCAAATTTCAAAGTTCAATGACCAAAACATCAGTCAATGCTCACGAAATTGAGGGCTGAAGAATATTGTGATTTTTTTTTTATTTGTGCAGCAGATGTTGGTGAAGTTTCAAGACACCTTTTTTTTTACCAGCATGTTAGAAATCTTGATCAATAAAGAGGTTCTCCCTTGACGATGCCTCTACCAGACTACATGCACAAAGCGATCGGAAGTCTCGAGTTTGTAATTTTTTGCCCTCTAGTACAAATTACCTTGAATATATTCAGTAATATGAAACCTTATTTCCAGAAATCGTCAAATGGCACTCAGTAAACAAACAACTGAGAGAATACACAGAGTAAAGGTCCTGGTTATCAAGGGCATAAAGAAGTTCTTGACGTTCCTCTTGTCTCATGTAGGACTAACAGTTGCTGTAGCTGGTTACGGCATTGTTGGTGGGATGATCTTTAAAAATATTGAAGCTCCTCATGAAATCCAGTTGAGACAAAAAGCAGTGGATGCGAGAGAACGCCTCAATCAGAAGTTGCTGGAACTGTCAGAAGATGTCAACGTTACCACCAATGAAACATTATGGATGACTGAAGCTGAAGAACTTCTGGTAAAATTTCAAGATGAAATGTACAGCCTAACCAACAATGAGGGCTGGGATGGAAAAGAGGTAGAAGATGAGCTACAATGGTCTTTCCCTGGAGCACTTTTATATTCTGTTACGGTTATTACAACAATCGGTAAGTGAAGTGTAGACTCCATGAAAAAGTTTCGATCGGACGAAAAGGGATGGTACAACACCTCATTTAGGTGGGGGTGCATATGTGATAAGGGTCAAGTTCTGTTTCAGTCTATATCAGTGTAGTGCTTATACTGGGATTGAGGTTTGGCTATATAGCCGCCTGTGACGGCCCTACTGTTATGCCTTACCATGCCAAGAATGCTCAAACTAGCAAGCTAGTGAGTTACGTATGGATTCTAGCGACAATGATACACTCCATAGTGGTCAACAAGGTGTGAACCAAAGAGAATTTCTAACTGCATATTATTTTAGTTATCTTTATCAATATACTCTCATTTCAGGTTATGGGCATATTGCACCTAAGACAGGTTGGGGTAGAATCGTCACTATTTTGTATGCTTTATTTGGCATACCATTGACATTACTCTGTCTCCGCAACATTGGAACCTTGCTGAGCTCGATCGTAAGAATATTCTATAAGTACACGTGTATCAAGGTGATAGAACAGTATAAAGCTTGTAGAAAACGTCTTAATCATTCGAGACGTCTCAAATATATGAAGGAAGTTGCTAAAAAGCGTGGATTGCATTTAAGGATGTTGAATGGAAAAGCTGAATTAGTTGCTAAAGATGAAAACAAAATAGAAGAAACGTCAGCGAAAGGACATGAACCTCTAACGAATAAATCATCAAGTAGAATAGGTTCACCTAAGTCCTCAACAAATGACGAACAGAAGGAAGCAAATGAACAAGCCGTTGAAGAACAGGTCCGAGTACCGGTGACGTTAACGTTCCTTATATTAATTGGCTATATAATAGGTGGAGCTATCATGTTTGGTCTTTGGGAAAAAGAATGGGATATTCTAATCGGATCTTATTTCTGTTTCATTACCCTCAGTACTATCGGATTTGGTGACTTTGTTCCAGGAACAGACGCGGATTCCTGGGCGAATCACGAGAAGAATATTATTTGTTCTGCGTATCTGCTATTTGGTATGGCAATCATGGCCATGTGCTTTCATCTGATGCAAGAAGAGGTCAAGTTGAAATGTCGACGACTGGCACATAGAATTGGACTGTTTAAAGAAGAAGTTGTGAAAGATATATTAGCATAAGAAGCGACACTAATTTGAACATGAAGTCAAAGAAAACGCCGTCATGAAGATATCGCACAGTGAAATCATAACATTTCACTTGCCAATACCCCGACTTAAAATCAAATTAAGTACAGGATATAGATAACTTTTTGTTGTAATAAAGACTATAAGGGTTCACCAGAGTAGTATGGTAGTTCATAGGAAAAGATTATTTCTTCTGTAATCCATATAAAGACAAAAAGCTTGATCAGTTTTCAAAAAAAAATATTCAAAAAAATGGAGTTACTAAAATCTTTATATTATCTGATTTGGTTATAATGAAATGAAATTGAGTTACTTTCCTGCACGTTGCATAGTGCAAAGAGGGAGATTTTGCCAAGACAGTGGCATAGACCTACTCCAACTTTTGAGTGATTAACAAACACAGTCTGTAGCACTAGGCACATCGGTTTATTGCACATGCAAACAACTAGACACTTTAATTGTCAGCACCTCCAACCTGCATCATTGTCAGAGAGGTTAATAAACATCCTTCAAGTTAGCGAGAAATAGTTTGACTCCAAGCTTGCTGTTATCAAGACAAAGTGGCTGGATAGGGGATAAACAATGAAGATATCAAATTTTCAGATTTATTTTACATATTTGAAAATACATAATCTCCCAGTTAAATAGCTAGTCTACAGTGTTGTTTTATAATATAGCAACAAATCTTTCTTTCCTTTGGCTATTATACACGGAAAACAAAATATACAAGTTCAGTTTGCAATTACTACTGAACACTTTCAATATAATATAATACACTTTATATGCAGGTTTTAATACAAAACGCCGTTTTTAATGTACAATTAATTATAAACAGTAAAATTTCCTCACTGTATAAAAAATAAGCGTGGGGAAATTTGTCAATTTGGTCTAAAGGGTGACTAACAGCTGGACCAAGTTGACCACTGTTTTAACAAGCTATATATAGAAAGAGGTAATAAATAATGTGATGTATTGAGTAATAAGTACATACAATTAAATAAACACAGTGTCAGGCTTCAATAATCTTATGAAATATACACTGATTGAAAAATGTTTATCGTATATTATATTATTAGCATCTAGGGAATACAATTTTTCAATTTAATTTGCAAGAAGATATTTATTTTTTTGTTATATATTTCCTGTTTGTCATGGATTGACAATTCTGTGAAATATTAATTTTCGAATTCATTAGGATATTGCATTCCTCATCGATTTCAAATGAGACTAAAATATAAATTTTCAAACTTGGCCATACCATTTTTATAGATAACACAAGAGAATCCAACTTTTCCGATAAAAATAAAAAAATAAGCAAAAAACAAAAACTACAAACAATTATTGAAAAATTCTTAATTTTTTTTAAATGTTTTCCAATAGTTATTAAGTTTTATTAATTTGTTGGATTATACTGGGATTCTGTTATATCAGTTAAGTCCGTTGATGAAATAAATCTCTCATTGGCCAAGTTTGAACTCTTAAATTTTATGCTCATTCCAAGATGTACTATGCCAGGCCTTCTCAAATGGCGGCCCGCGACGCCCTTGAGAATGGCCCCTCAAAAGTAACCCTTTCCGCGAAAACACTCTGCTAGCTATGCTAACTAAGCTCTATTTGGCCTGTACTATGCCTTTAAGAAAGTGTTCATATACTTTCAAGACAACAACAATGTATGTAAAAGTGCGTTAATTCGACATCCCATAATATTATTTAGTCTCCTTCATAAGAAAATTGGATGACGACACTGTGTTCATCTAAAGTCCACCTTGCCATTATTATTTCATACTAAGATGACCATAAAGCAATAAATAATAATATTATGGAACATCAAAATAATAAAGTAATAATAATAATAAAACAACAATAAGGGCAAGGTGGAAACAGCAGGACTTTTTAACCCAAAATTATGCCATTATATACCCACTTTAATTCATTATTTGTTATTGGTTCCGATTAATTGTTGTATGGACCTCTGAGTTTTACATTTCTTTTTATCATATGTTAAGCATGTAAATAACACTGTGTATTTTAACATGTTACATAACAGTTGACCTTGACCTTACAACCCAAAAGCATTTTGTGCAGATATTGCAATCTCTTTTTTAATGGAACTTAAACATCAAACTTTACTCATTTGCTTAAATGATTCTTGAATTAAGGGGTCAGTGAAATCATTGGATGCTCTTAATATCTTTCAAAATAACAGATTGTCAAAATTTAGTATTTCAATGAGCAAAAGCCATTAACAAATGCAAGGTCTTTTAAAAAAAAGAGGTCAGAATTTCAATAGTAATGTTATCATTAGTGATACGTGAAAAAGTTTAGTACCATATATATTACAGCATCTAGTATTGCAATGGATAACACTTCAGTTACACAAAATCTTCAGATATTGATGTTTTACTTCTCCTATTTGGCTTAACATAAATTTTGATCATAAGATTTTTTAGTACCACCTATTATGTGTTTTCTTATAAGCTTTGTGAAAACTAAAATTAAATTGCATTTTAGTTTTCTACTTTATTTACAAATTAAACTGAAACAGTATCCCTGCATCAAATGAGCTCTTCATATTCAGACACATACAATATCAACTCAAACATATTCACTGCAATATATTCAAGGCACTTGATCAAACCAACAGAAACACTTCTCATGCATAAAGTTACATTGTGCTTGATGTAAGGCCAACAATCTTAACTTAAATAATTCTGACCAAAAACAATACCACTTAAAGCAAAATTACAATTAGTTATGTAAGCATGGAGTAATTCTCATATATCGGGTGTCTAAAAAAAAAATTCCCCAAGTTTGACGGCAAGTATCTCACTTGCTGATGAACAGATATCTTTCAAAATTCTTACAGATTGACTTCAACATGTTCTTGTCAGACCCTGAAAATATGAAAATCATCGAACAAAAATTGTACAGGTACTGCCTCAAACAAAATAACATGTCAAAAAATTCAATATGAGACACCCGATATATATGTCATACTGTTATTTAACATTACTAATGAAACTGTATTTTTTATTTAAATTAGTCACTTAACTAACAATGACGGATAAAGTTAGAATCAGAAATGATATTTGAGGTAAATAATGTTCTTCTGAATTCAATTGTCGATGAAAATCAAGCATGTCATATTTCCTTGATTTAGGTAGGCGAAAGTATAATATTTACTTCGCCTACAGGCTCATTACATATCAAATTTCAACAACTGATCTCTGCAAATGATGAACAGAGTCTGTCATGCGTTTTCCATCAGTATCAATGTAACTTGCTTGATATTATTGACTTTGCCAACAGGCTTTCTAGATAAATACCAAAATCAACAGTTAATTTCCGATAACAATTATTATTATGAATAAATTTTTAATACTGAATATTATGAAACTGATGAATATCTGATTGGTAATGGGTTGTAATTGATGTTAAATATTTATTAGTGAAAGCATACAAAGATATCAAAATAAATAACGAAGGAAGTATGATTTTAAGCAAAACACAAGGACAGCTACAAGAAAAATGTAATAAATTTTGTAATAAACATTGTTAAGATGAAAATTATTGCCTTACTTGCAATGTTATTAAGAAGCACAAAATACATTTTTTGATCTAATTTGACCATTCCAAATCTCTAACCTTTTGATGTGTATAGTCATGAAGAAATAAAAGAAATTTAACAGACTATGAAGTCATGATCATAAGTAAGTCAAAATCTTTTGGAAGTACAGGAAGCAGACGTCTGTAAATCCCCACAAACTAAACAAAGGGAAGCAACTGTGTTGACTTCAGACAAATACAGATTTTTAATTTGGCCCTATCTTAAAAAAAATTTGCACGCACATAGAACAGTGCCTTGCAAAATTTACACTAAATTGTATGTGATGCAAATAAATTTTGTGCTCCCTAATAAAAAGACAATGTCTATATGTTCTACCAAGCTAATACATATCAATCAATGATATTATATAGAAATACCAGAAGATATAGAATGCCAATATTGAAAGTTATGTGAAAAGCAAGATAAATCAAAATGGTGGTGATAAGCCATAACGTTTGGCAAATAAACCAGTCTAAAAAACCAATAATAATATCAAATTATAATAATAAATTCTTAGGATCTGAAAAAATATTTCTGTTTTCCTTTCACTTTCTTGAATGAAGTCTGTACACAAGACCATTTTGAAAATTTTTGATTCAATCAAAATTCTACACACAGATTGCATAAGATAGCCTTCAAAACGTGCGTCCAGTAGTTTATCCAATATTTTCTTGACCAAAATCTACAAACTTGTGTACAATGATCACTAGGTCTGTTTGAAGCCTTGTTCCAGACGCGTTCCACACATCCATCTGTCTGGAACAGCATATTGAACAAACCCTTAAACATATCACTCCATATATAACTGTGTTATTGTCAATTGCTGAGGCTAGGACTATCACACCTAATGTTTATAACTATGTGATATTGAGAAAAAGGTGTTAATACACACACGGTGGGTTGTGGAACCCTATATATCAGTTGGAAGATCTGTTTGAACACCGGTACTGCTTTACTCCAAATCATCACAGCTCCGTATTCAGGTGAGCAACATAGACTATAACAGAAACTAATCCTGATGCAAGCTAGCAGATAATCTGAAGCTATACCAATCCTAACTAAGCAGCTCCATCAATCTATGATTTGATTTTAACAGTCGGCTTGTTTGGGTTTGTCTGTTTGTTATTAACTAAATTGGAAATTGCTAAAATAAAGTTAGCTATAGTTATAATGGAGTTTGTGAAGAGAAAGAACTGGTACTAGAACTTCCACTTAAACTTAACATGCTGCCTCGCACACTGTTTCTATCATCATCATCCCGTGTTGATGCTTCCGTTATTTCTAACACATTTAAACCCTTGCCTGCAGTTTCAATATCAAATTCTCGTAATTCACGATCTTGTTTTTGTAATTGATGACGTCTTCGTTCTGTTTCTTCTTTCTCGAAAATCATTCTTTCATCATCCATCTGAAATGAAAATGAATTTTTCATTGTTGTAATTCAATTGGGAATCAATGACTCGAGGCCAATTCTATTACGCAATCTGGATTTTCTATCCCAACAATCCAGATAAGAACATAAATAGTTCACAAATGGAGAATCAAGATGGCAGACATGTGTTTGCTTTTCAGGAGTCGAATCCAATGACGTCATTGGCCTTATCTATTATCATTCTCCCAACAATCTGGATAAAACTTCTTTCTACAGTGTTCAAGCAGCCATTTTGTGACTTCATCACTCTGCGACCTGACCGGTAGACAGAATGGAGAGACTGGACTAATGAATGATGAATAATAGAATAGAAATGGGGCATCGGACGATCCAGATTTCATAATAGAATTGGCCCTTGTGGATTCTGCACAGGTTCAGACAATATTTTATCAACCGAAGGGTAAGAAAACTGATATGACCCATTCAAAATTTATTTTTCTGACCCTTTTTCTTTCACTATCCAAAAGGAAAACATACTGTCCCAATATTTCACTCAACTATGATTTACAGCTATTTTTACGAATGGGAAACAAAATTCACTACAAAAAATGACATACTCCATTTCTATTTTACTTGAATTTAATTAAAGTAATACAACCTCTTAGAATGAATAAAAAAATTGAGTTCTCAAACTTGGTCAATCAGAGTATATATTCATCAACGATGTCCAAAGTATACAAACAGAATGCAAAAAAAACCATAAAACTATGTAAATTTCCAAATAATAACAGGTTATAATTGATAAACGCCTTAAATTCAATTAAGGATTTTTCAATTATTGTGTATAAACATTGTTTTCTGGATTTATCAGATTATTTAGGTAATCTGTTGTATAGTTATGCAACCATGCAAGTCCCTTGATGAATATAAACATTTTTTAATGTTCACTCAAATATCAAATATATGTAAAATGTGTTTTTGGGAAGCAAATTAGGTACTAGAAGAAAATACAAAATATTTACCTTTTGCTCTAATAATGCACGTCTTAAAGATACCTTCTCTTCTAATTGCTTGCGTTCTTTTTGATGTTGAGCTTCAGCTTGCATCTTTAATTTACTCTGATAAGCCATTAAAAGCTCTAATTCTTTCTGTAATCTTTGTTTTAATTCATTAGCTTCAGCTAACTGAGCTTCATCTAATCTTACCTACAACACAAATATTTACTCAAAATAATGGTTTATGGTTCCCATCGTGTCATTCGTATTACGGGGGCCATTGTCTAACAATAACCTTGTATGCTGATAGAAGAAAACCTTCCAAGATTATTGGGAGGAAGTAGAATACGTGATAAAAAATAGTTCCTCAGCTCATGCTAGTTACCTCCCATTACATGATATAAAATTTAATGTCAGGTGACCTAAAATATTAAAGCAGTGCGCTTTATCCACCATCTGCATACGAGGTTATTGTCAGGTGTAGCGAGAATGGCCGACATATTTACGAATGTCCATCTTGCAGTACCAACAAACACCACTTTCACTTACAATTGGCACCATGCACATTGGTAGCATCAATTTTGTTCCAGCAATCCTATTTAAACTAAGTATTTGATGATGTCTCAGAGGGTGATTCAAGTGACTAAGTTGAAGTGAAATTGCTGGAACCAAAAAAATTGCTTGAAAATTTGAATGGTACGAATTGATTCCCGATAAGCATAAAAATTTAAGAAAACCTCTTTACAATCCCATTTGAACTATCACACTTACATTTTGTTGTTGTAACATTTCAGCAATACTTTGTTCATACTGATCACCAAGTAATGCTAATTTTCTCATCTGTTCTTCTTTTAATTTCTTCACTACAGTCTTCTGTTCATTTTTAGGTGTATTATGTAATATATGTTCTTTTAAGGCTTTATATTGTCTTTGTTGTGTTTTTACTGCTTCATTAAATTGTTTACGTATCTGTATTTCTTTTTGCTAAAAATATATAACAATAAACACATGTGTACAATATTAAACAATGGTAAAGTTAACTTTGTAAATGAATAAAACCTATAATTGAATTTTATGACATGCTATTTTGTTCGAGGCAAAACTTGTAGAACTTTTACAACAAAAATATAATTTGAAATATTTGAAAAATGATAATAAAAATTCAACTCTGAACTCAATGTGGTTGAAATAAAATTGCCAAGAGCCATTACCTAAAATCTAATATTACCCGTTAATCAAACTCGTTGAACAGGGGCCTTTTTCTTTAGATGATTTTAATGTTCCAGTTATTTGATTGGTCAATCACTAAAATCGATTTTAAATTCAGAATTATCATCCAATCAGAGTTCAGTATTTTTTAAAATCTGGATTTTATCTAAGGTAATCAGGCCCGAGGAGTTCTTCATAATCATACTTACCCGTAAACTACGAGGTTGTTGTTTCACTTCTAAAGAATGTTTTTTCTTTAAATCAGACTCCACTCTAGCATTATACTCTTTCTGATTTTCTCGTTCCATTTCATGTTGTTTACGTAATTGTTCATCACGTAGTTTTTGTAGTGCTGCCAAGTGTTTATATTCTAAATCTTGAGTGGATTCATGATGCCTGACTAACATTCTATGTTCATATTCTAACTGAGCTTTTCTTTGACCTAGTTCCTGAAAATGACAAATTGTTCTAAAATTTAGACACACTTATCAATTTTGACTGTTGTTTTCAGAGCTCCTCCAACCTGCATCACTAACAGGGGGAAACCGGGTTGGACAATCTGAAGGCATCATCTCGACCCATGCCAGGATTGAACCCTGGACCTTCAGGTTAGTGAGCAAGCATCTAATTCACTGAGACACTGCGGCACCCAATATACAATACAAGCCAGAAAGCCTTTTTTAGGAGAATGAATTAAGCTACTGAAACAAAATTTTCTTTTGATGTCCCACTGACAAAAAGATTTCAAATTCAAAATTTTTACAAAGCCAAAATGAAACTTGAATGATACTTAAATACGTTTTCAAGCTAGCCTTGCATGTAATTATTTGGAGAAAAAAAATCTATATACCTCCCGTAATAATGACTGTTCTAAAGTATGTTGTTGCATTAACTTCTGTCGTTTAAATTTCCTGATTTCAAATTGCATCTTGTCTTCATGTTCCTTTTGAAGTCTGAATTCTTCATTTTTTAATTTACGTAATGTCACTTCTTTATATGTTTTAACAGCATCTTCTTTCTGTTTTTTAGGCGTACTCTTAGAATCATGATCCTGGAACAACAAACACATGATGTAGAAACAAACAAACACATGATGTAGAAGACAATTAACACATGATGTAGAAAACAACAAACACATGAGGTATAAAACAACAAACCACATGGTGTAGAAAAATGACAAAATCCTGATGTGTAAAACAATAAAGACATGATGTTGAAAACAACAAACACATGATGTTGAAAACAACAAACACATGATGTAGAAAACAATAAACACATGATGTAGAAAACAAACACATAATGTAGAAAAACAACAAACATGTGATGAAGCAAAACAAAAAACATGATTTTGAAAAAAACCAAACATATGCTGTAGAAAAATGACAAAATAATGATGTGTAAAACAACAATCACATGATGTTGAAAACAACACACACACAAAACAACAAACACATAATGTAGAAAAACAACAAACATGTGATGAAGCAAACAACAAACACATGATGTAGAAAACAAACACATGATGATGTTGAAATCAATAAACACATGATGTTGAAAACAACAAACACATAATGATGTATAAAACAACAAACACATAATGATGTATAAAACAACAAACACATAATGATGTATAAAACAACAAACACATGATGTTGAAAACAACAAACACATGATGTTGAAAACAACACACATAATGTAGAAAAACAACAAACATGTGATGAAGCAAAACGACAAACACATGTTGTAGAACACATCAAGCAAATACATTTGGGTATGATTCAAAACACAACATTTAATTTGTTTTTTAATTTAATTAACAGAAAAAAAAAACAATATCTGTTGACTTTGTTACTGAAACTACTTTTGAATTTACCAAAACCGTTGGTTAGTTGTGGTAAATTGTGGTAAATTTTTGTTACCTTTTTTAGTTGTTCTTTATCTGTTCTATATGTTCGTTTAAATGTATCAGAGAAACTTCTTCTATCATTATCTTGTCTAGCTTGTGTTTCTTTTACTACCTTCCTTTCTTGAAGAGCTGTTGTCTTTTGCTGTAAGTAAAACAAACGAAGCTCGAATAAAAAACAGTTCTAATAATATGTTCAGTCATTTTCACAGCTTTTTTAAAATTAAAATAGCACTACTACACTTAAAGGGGTTGTTAAGAGACTTTGATTTGCAAAAATCACAGATGTCTAACTGAAAATTTGAATGGAGCAAACTAATTTTCGCAATAAAAATAAAAAAGTTTTGAAAACAGCTTTATAATTGCTGTAAAATCGCTGGTGTTTCACTACTATTGTGTCTTAATATGCTTACTTGTTGGATGATCTTATTGGATTTTGACTTTCAAACACTCATATTTATGGCTACACAGGGATTTGAAGGCTTAAATTTTGTGGGAAAGTTGTGAACAATAAATAATTCCAGGTTCTGAGACTAAAATCTTATTGGTTGAACAGTTAGTGAACATATCCCTTTAAACTAAGCATAAAGGACATGGAAATAACAATGTTGCCATTCAATTCAATAGTTAGGTATGGTTTTTGAGAAAAAACACAAGATCTAAATTTCTTAAAAAATAAAATTACCTTTTTCTCTAATTCCTGATTATGAGTAATTCTGAGTCTCTCTAGTTCTTTAGCAAACTTATTGCGTAAATTCTCATATTCTCGATCTAACTTTGTCTTATGTTCTTCCATTTCTATTGCAAATTTAGTCTCCATCTACAAATATATGATATTATTAGTTTCCCTTCAACACGATTTGCAACTTCCAACTGTTGAGGAATCTCCTGATGATAAGGCACTTTTACCATATCAGTCATTTTAACCACTCGTATCAACTTCGGAAGTAGACTAGCGGCTAGATAACCTCATATACTATAATATACGGTAATCGCCATATTGAATAAAATTATAGCTCAACCAATTACAATCATTTTTAACGTTTTCTTTCGCGGTAAAAACAGCCAATAAAATTCATTCTCCAAACAAGAGTTGTCTTTTCTGGCCCATTTCCCGGGTAAAATGGCCAATTCATTATACAGTCTCAAACAAAATGACAAAGGTTGAGCCGAATGTATTTTAACCATACATGTGTAATCTCCCGATAATGTCGGGTTTCTACCGCTTTTGCATGCCATCTCCCGATCTACCGGCGGGAAGTCAAAATCTACCGCTTTTTCATTTTTTCGAAAGCATAATTTTTACGGGAACTACCGTTTTTCAATGTCCAAATTCTTTACCATAAATGCCATAAATCAATAAAAAATCAATCATTATTAAATTCTGATTGCCCATTACACATGTTAATCTCATCATGTAACGAGATTATCATTGTCTTATTAATTAATCCCCTAATTAAGATGATAATTTGATCTTTTTTCACACGACAATTGGCATTTTAAGCACACCATAACACGTGACAAATGTTTATAACAACATCCGGGTATTTTTACAATCGAAATTTTACAGTAGCCTAATCTTTACCACCAAACGAAATTTTGAAGCCTTTTTAAGTTTTCATATTATTAAAATAACAGTCAATCATCAATATGACGTCTGTAGACATCGTTTAGCATGTCCTTCCATTATCGGTAGATTATTATGCGAGACTGGGAGTACAAATTTAATATACCTGTAATTTCGTTTCATAAAATCAGTTTATTTTTTAATGTAGCCTGTAAACATGCAGCTCATGACTGCCTTTACAGGCCTACCAATATTTAGTATATACCTTTCAATGTCGGCTAAAAACTTCGCGAGTTTTCATCGACGAAATGATCATCATTCATTCTGTTCAAGTTAAAAAAATCAGCATAGGATCGTAAAGTTTTAGGAAATATGAATTACACTTGGGAATTTAGCTGTCAGTTCTTGCAGTACAAGAATAAATAGAACAGAGCAGGTACCATTTTGCAGTCATCGACATTGGTACTGCCATGCTGTCAAAGGGCTTACATTGGTTCAAAAAGTGTTCATTTCTTGAAATTTCATGAATTTACATGCTTTGATAAAGTCTCCCGATTTTTTACCCCAATCTCCCGACTTTTCATGGCTTGTTTCCCGATTTTTTCCCCTGACCTGTACACATGTATGATTTTAACATGTATTACTGTCGGGTGAACATGTGAAGGTGTCACCTTGACCAATGTTGAAATTGAACCCTGGACCTAGATTCAAAATAAAAATATGCCTAAATAAAATGACTTCCAACATTTGGAGAGGCAAACTGAATGGCGTGGCGGACTTCAGCCTGTATAGTTTTAGAGAAAATAAAAATCTTGTTTGCCTTTGACTTACCGTATGTAATTCTTTTTGATGTTGTTTCCGTAATCTTTTATAACCTGTGAACTGTTCACGTAATTCATTTGAATGTTCATGTTCTTTAATTTGTTTATGAACAATGGAGGTTGTACGTATAGTAGCGAAGTTACTTGGACTAACATCTAAACTAGAACTACTGGCTGACGGCTAAAAATATACAAACATATAAATTATTTAAATCTTAGAGGTCATTCTTATTATTTTCGATTTCATCTATATCTAAACTACCAGTACTCAACATCTCCTTATAAACATAATCTATAAAATCCACGAACATTATTTTTAATTCAACAAATTTCTATTTGCCATTATAACAACATTTCTTCAAATATAATAATCTTGATTGAAATGGCCATTTTGCACTGCAGTATTTAGTGCAAACTTAAGTAGTGCCATTTCTTTTTGTAAATACTGAATATCTTTTTACTTATTTTTTTTTATATAAATTTTGAGATGTACATTTTGAATATAAATACTGCACAAATTTTTTATTGTGGTCTAAAATAGTTTCATTTATATGATTTCATATAATCCTGGCTTGTTGCCTCAGATATCAAAGATAAGTTTTTGAGAACAAGACCTCAGATATCAAAGATAAGTTTTTGAGAACAAGACCTCAGATATCAAAGATAAGTTTTTGAGACTAAGACCTCAGATATCAAAAATATATAAATCAACATCTGTAAGAAAAATAATTGAAAGAAAATAAAAAAGGTGAATATACATAGAACATGCCAAGCCATAATAAAAATCATGCATTAAACTGAAAATAAAGTGATAACATAAAGGAAGCTGAAACCAGAAAATAAGTAACAGAATTTCAGTTAATTTTCCCACAATCCTGGTTTATGGAGAAATCAAAATGGAGACTGGGTTATCTTATATCATAAAATATCACTATTAATCTTATTTAATCCAACAAATTTGGGGATATATGATGAGATTCTTTAATATTAATTTTCTATCATTTTGCAACAATTAAAAGACGAATACCCCTATGCTGTGAACTATTGGAAGAATTTGAAACATCCATAATAATGACCACTTTTTTAAATGGGAATAGGTGCGTTATTTGGTATCAATTCAACCAGAAGGCCATTCCTGAAGTTTGCATGTGATCTTTCAAAAGTTGCAGAGGGAAATTTAGTGAAAAATAGAAGGGGAGTATACTTGAATTCAAAAGAAAATAGGTACATCATTTATATTTAAGAAGATTTAAAAAAAAGTCTGAAAAAGATTGCCATGACCTAAAGGAAAGGGTAATGATAAAAATATATAAAATAAAATCTAGCAAAATAATCCTAAAACTGCTTGGAATCCATGCAAATTGTCAGGAGAAGTCAGTTTTTACCTTAGAATACTTATATGGACTGTAAGAGGCAGTTCTGTTGAAAAAGGGCCAGGCCTTGGAGACAAAAATAACAAATAAATTAGTCATTTTTTTAAAACTGTTAACCTAATGAATTTGATCACTTAAGAGATATATTTTCAGACACTTCACTTTCTTAATTAATATAAAATACTGACAAAATCAAAATCATTTTCAGCTATATGTATCACTCTCAAATGAAAATCTCACTTAAGGTTTGTCTTCAATTGAATAACAAACATACTGGTGGCAGTTAAGAATGTATCTATCAATACAAAAACACATCTGCATACTGAGAATACTAAAAGCTCAGAAACTGGATCTCATATCATATACTTTCTCTAGTTATTGTAGACAAACTAAAATTCATATTTAAAATCAGAATGGTACAAGATAGCAGAAACATATTTTAGTTCATGACAAATACACTCTTGTCCTGTTTAGATCATGCATAGTTATTTCAAAATACTATTTCATTATTCTTGGTTCTTGGAAATGACTGAAAATAATACACATGAACACTATGGAGAATGGACAGGTGAGAATAACAATGTTTGCTAAAACTAAAATAATATTAATACATTACAAGGTGAAGTTTTATCAAGGTTAAGAATTCCATACAATACAACAACAAAAATGTCTGCATATCTTTAGCACACACATGAAATCTGATGCTCTGACCATTGATGTATGACAATAATCAATAACGTCTGACAAATGTTTGATACTCTTTGTCTGACAAATGTTTAATACTCTGACAATGTCTGACACATGTTTGATACTTTTTGTCTGACAAATGTTTAATACTCTGACACATGTTTGATACTATTAGTCTGACAAATGTTTAATATTCTTACTATGTCTGACAAATGTTTGATACTCTATGTCTGACAAATGTTTGATACTTTTTGTCTGACAAATGTTTAATACTCTGACACATGTTTGATACTATTAGTCTGACAAATGTTTAATATTCTTACTATGTCTGACAAATGTTTGATACTTTTTGTCTGATAAATGTTTAATACTTTGACTATGTCTGACAAATGTTTGATACTGTTTGTCTGATAAATGTTTAATATTCTTACTATGTCTGACAAATGTTTGATACTCTATGTCTGACTAATGTACGATACTTTTTGTCTGATAAATGTTTAATATTCTGACTATGTCTGACACATGTTTGATACTTTTTGTCTGACAAATGTTCGATACTTTTTGTCTGATAAATGTTTAATATTCTAACTATGTCTGATAAATGTTTGATAATCTATGTCTGACAAATGTTTGATACTGTTTGTCCGATAAATGTTTAATACTCTGACTATATCTGACAAATGTTTGATACTGTTTGTCTGACAAATGTTTAATATTCTGACTATGTCTGACAAATGTTCGATAGTTTTTGTCTGATAAATGATTAATATTCTGACTATATCTGAATAATGTTCGATACTTTTTGTCTGATAAATGATTAATACTTTGACTATGTCTGACAAATGTTTGATACTGTTTGTCAGACAAATGTTTAATATTCTGACTATATCTGACAAATGTTTGATACTGTTTGTCTGACAAATGTTTAATATTCTGACTATGTCTGACAAATGTTCGATAGTTTTTGTCTGATAAATGATTAATATTCTGACTATATCTAAATAATGTTCGATACTTTTTGTCTGATAAATGATTAATACTCTGACTATGTCTGACAAATGTTTGATACTGTTTGTCTGATAAATGATTAATATTCTGACTACGTCTGACAAATGTTTGATACTGTTTGTCTGATAAATTATTAATATTCTTACTATGTCTGACAAATGTTTGATACTGTTTGTCTGATAAATTATTAATATTCTGACTATGTCTGACACATGTTTGATACTGTTAGTGTTAGTCTGTTAAAGGATTCATACTCTGACAATGTCTGAAAAATGTTTGATACTGTTTGTCTGATAAATGTTTAATATTCTGACAATGTCTGACTCTTTGTCTGATAAAAGATTAATACTCTGACTTTGTCTGACAAATGTTTAATAGTCTTTGTCTGATAAAAGATAAATACTCTTGACTTTGTCTGACAAATGTTTGATACTCTGACTATGTCTGACAAATGTTTTATACTATGACTTTGTCTGACAAATGTTGAATACTGAGACAATTTCTGACAGATGTTTAATACTCTATGTCCGAATTTTTGATACAGGTGTGATAAGTTGACAAGTCATTTTTTTTAAAACAAATGTGTTGTATACTACCAATAATGGTACTGAAAAATGTGTGATTTACTGAAAACATCTGACTTCACAATGGTGTTAAATACTGAAAATGTCTAACTGAACACAGTGAAAATGTCTGACAGGATTAGTGATACACTGACAATGTCTGACAAAGTGACACAGTGTCAGACATATGACATACATGCAGGGAGGGTATCCACTCTATATACCTGTTGTATTTGTTCTAACTGGACATGTACTGTATTAGGTGGCTATTTATAGAAACAATACAATTACTTATCAATAAACTTATAGAATACAATCTTCTCATGCTTATAATGGCATATTGTAAGTCCGATATATAGCTTAATTCAATAGATATATTCTTATTTATTGTTATAAAGACTCATGCATTAAGCACTTTTTCTTTCACAGTTCTTCTATCACTATTCTTCCAAAGCCACCTTCAAACTGTCATATCAAAGACAGAGTATTATACTTATTGGGGGTCTAACACTGTTGTCTGAGCAAAGTGAAATGTCTTTGAATATTTTCCATTACTTTAATTGGATCTTAAATATCAGCCATAAGTACTATAGGTAAAAAAATCCAAGAAATAAAGTTTTCTGTAAATTCTCATTTCTAACAAAAGTAACAAATTTAGCTGAAAATTGGTCATATTTTTATCAACAATGCAAAATTATTCTAAAATTAAAAGTTCTATTTTGGGAAGAAATTTTACTTTGCTCAGATTATGAGTCTTAATTAAGCCGCCATTAATAACTACAATGATTTTACAGTGCTAATAAATTAAAGTACAACCATTTGAAAGGATAATAGAAATATATTGATATACTTACACTGCCTTCAACTTGAGTAAAACTAGTAATATCATTAACATTACCAGGAAAACTTGTTAAACTACTCTGACTACTAGCTGTATTACTGTTATGACTTGTTAAACTACCTGATTTACTGTTATCAGGGTCGTCATCCTACAATATAATTGTTATCTATTATCATCATTACTTTTTCTATTGTACAATTTTTGTACAAACATTAATGTATTCTCTCAAAATTTCACAGTAAATTAAGGTACATAAATGAATTATAAAGAGGTTTTCTAAAAAAAAATTCTGTATCAGGGACAGTAATAGCATCTAATAGCATCAAATTGCACCATTTCTAATTTTCTGTGGTTCAAGCGAGTCCACTTAACATTACATCATAATGGTTTCTGAGATAGCAACAATTTTTTGTTCCTGTTTACACATGACAACAGTTTTACAACCTGTAATGCTTCCGTATTGGTATTGGCTCTATTTTGTAACACATGACTGCTGATACATAATGGGAGAACATTATCATTTGCACACTGACAATAAAAATAAACTTGTAATCAACCTGGCAACAATTTAGCAACATTTGGACAACAACACTATCAAACAGATATTTTGGCTCATCCGGGTACAGTCAAAACATACACAACCAGTCCATTATATTTTCAAGGGTGTTGCTGTAACATGCCAAACAAACAACCCTCTAAATAAGATACTTTTATACCCTTGAAAATATAATGGACTGGTTTTGAATTTGTTTTGACTATACCTGGATGAACCGAAATATCTCTAACAACTTTTTTGACAACATGATATTTTCATAACATTTTACAGTAAATGTTGTCAGTATGTAATGAACTTAATAACTGAGATGAGAGAAACAAGTACCTGAGAAGAAGTATCATCTATAACTACATCATCAGCATCAACAGAATCTCTAGTTTCATTATTATCACCATGTTCACCATTTAATATTAACTTCTGTAATCTTCTGTACTGTAAATTATCTAACTTTCTAACAGCAGACTTAGTTCTATAGATTAACTCATTTATAACATCACCTAGTTGTGAGTTAGTTATAAACGGATGCTGAAATATAAACAGATGCTGATGAGCATTGAAATTAACAGATGCATATTAAAGGGAATATGTCACTATTTTCAAAATGATGTTTTGAGTACTAGAGCTGTATGAAAATTTCAGAATTTCTACAAAAGTAACCTTATCTATGAATTTAACTTTTTCTTGTCATTAAATAGCTAATCCTCAAAAATTAGATTTCATGAAAATAGTATGTTTTGTTGACTATAAAAGGAAATCATGGGACAGATAAAGACTGGATAATCACAAATTAACATTTGTGAAACATGGTGGAATGCAATCGGCAATCCTCGGCAGTTTCCGTAAACCATAATCTGTCTCGGTAATGAATGGTGTTTTTCGTTGTGTTTTCATGCGCGAGACTCTTTACTTTGACGCTTTACCACTTGCTTGTAACGTCGCGACAAAAATATACTTCATAGCAATAGAATCTGTGGAGGAATTTTCTGACACCTGCTCGTGCATTTAATGATACGTAGTGACTATCTGTTCACCATTTAAATACATATCTGTTTGTTTTCGTGTTATTTGTTTACAAATACTTGTAGCCTCGAATGACCCGTCTCTGATGTTTGAACTACCAGAATCACGCGATTACGTGATAACATTGATGTAGTCCGGTCAAATGGCCGCCGTTCATTACCGTGATATGTTGCAGAGCGCCAGCGTAACTTTCACGGAGACCGTTTGGGTGGAATGTGAAATCAACTTTAAAACATGAATTATTATGGATACAAATGAATTTAAAAACTCAAATTTCAAGGATAAGGTGTATACACCTTTATTAATATCAGCTTTGATAAACATAAAAACAATTCCTGTATCTAAGAATAAGCTACTACAATTGCCTAACAAAAATCAAAAAATGTCTCCTTTAAAAATAGGTTAGCTGATCAGTTGTAAAAATGGAACCCAAAAAATACAAAAAGTTTTTAATAACACAAGATGTCTTCCAGTAACAGACAAAGAGAAACAGACAATGATCAAAATTTCCTCACATTTGTCATCATTAGTTGTCCAATAATAATAGATTCCAATAAATTAGTTTATTCTCGGAACTTACATATAATAGTTCCTCAGCTGAGGGTCTATCTGGAGGGGATTTGGCGAGGCACGCATCAACAAAATTCCTGAAATCATTAGACCAATCACCACCAGAAAGACTTGGAGAATCATTCTGAGCAATATGATACAGGGCACTCATAGCATTCATATTAAATAATGGAGGTTTTCTTTCAGCTGAAAATATAATTGAATATTGGTTATATTAGTAAATATCAAAAATTACAACAGGATGCTATATCTTAGTTCCCATTGTTATTACTGAAATTGTTCAATCACAAAACTAGGTCTCTTTCACTACAGAAATAAGATCATGGCAAGAACAAAGAAGATTCTTCTAAAGCCATCAAATGTAGACATTTTGTCTCCAAAAATGGAACAAGAAAAACAAAACATATATATTTGTATTTTTAGCAACATACAGACTTTTCTGCAGCAACATTTGATAAGTTACCAGCGAACACAACAAGGAGTGAGAAGCCTTTTGGACAATTATTAAAAATATGGAATGGATTCGAATATCAAAGTACATCAACCGCGAAATATCCTTTGACTATCATTTTGGCTTTTAATCATATTTAGGGTGGGCGAAGGGGTACCAGAAGGTAGCGTTAAAAAATAGGGGTACGAAGAGTCCAAAAGGTTGGGAACCAAGGGGCTATAGGTTTAAACACTATATCCAAGAACCAATATATCAATTATTAGTGTACTGACCTAATTCTATACAGGTAATACCTAATGACCATATATCACTTTTACCATCATACTGTCCTTCATCCATAGCTAATATCACTTCTGGTGCCATCCAATAGGGTGTACCAACAAATGAATTAGCTGGACTTACTAATGATGCAGAACCAAAATCAGCTGGAAGAGAACAATAAACATGTTTAATTTAATATCCAGGTACCCTTGTCGAAAACGTATGGAAAATCATAAATTAAATGGCAGAAAGTCCTGTTCTGTACTGATTGTACTTTTCGATTTACCTACTAAGATTTGGGATACATTCTGAACTGTTCCAACATGAATCTGAAAGCGCAGGACTCACCTATGAAGCATGCCCATATATCATTTAGCCAGAAAATAAGTTTTGTAAGAAATGACCTACCTAATTTGACGGTACCATTTTCAGTAAGTAGTATATTGCCAGCCTTGACATCACGATGTATTTTATTTAAACTATGTAAATATGTCAACCCTTGTAAAGCATGTTGACAAATAGCTGCTATTTCTATCTCTCGTAATGGCCTCTTGTGTACTGAAATTATTAAAAAAAAAATATGAAATAATCTTTTTCAAAATGTATAGTAAGGCAAAGAACTTGCTTTGAAATTTCCCCCCTTTGGAATTTGAATTCACCTCAAACTTGCAATCACAACCATGAACATATGACCCAAACAATGAACATTTTATTAAATTCTGCACAGTAATGAATAAATGAGATTAATGCAGAACAATAGCTATTATAATCCTCCTTCTAGAGACTCTGAGTCACACGTTTTACATGATTTGATCATTATTTAGTTTCAAAATAACATTTCCTCTGTTCCTCCCTATTTCAACCTCAAGCCATTTTTCCTTTCCACTACTTCTTGATTAGTTCCTTGGAGAGGAAATTCCACCCGGTTGAGAACCACCCATAAGACCATGAGTCAAATATAAAAAATTTTACCTTCTAGAATATCTGAAGCTGACCCAAGACAGTATTCCATTACCAGCTGAAACACAATACACAATAAAATTATACTGAAACTGAACTACTAATCAGCACATTAACTGTGTTTCCACTGACATAAAAAGCCGTCTTTTGTGTATATCCACTGGGCAATTGCCAAACTGTAACAGCAATCGAAGCTTTTCGCTTTCAGCAATTTATTGGGGTGCAAATGAAAGCTAGCTTTCATTTACTCAGTGGAAACACAAAAAGTCGTTTTTTTCTCGTTCGGCAATAGGGGGCACACATTCTTTATTGTTAACTAGTAACTAGTAAAAGGTAAGTCTTGTAGATCGCATGCTATGTATAATGTGTGACTTTATGATCGAGATTAAGGTTGTTCTGGAACCAGTAAACTCAGTGTAAACACAACGTGTTCGGCAATAAAGCTAGGTTTAGGCTAGCTTGGAGCTAGCTTTCCTTTACAATTCTCAGTGGAAACATGGTTAATATCAAGTTCTTATCCATCTGACCATCGTAAGACAATTATATCCACATGCTATATCTAGATTTGTGGTGAATTGTTTTACTATCTACTGTAATAAAGATGAAACTTTTTTCGGTGTTGCTTATTCAAACAATTATAAATGGTTGTGATACAAAAGAGAGCCTATACTCACCCATGCTGTATGATCTTTAATAAAACAACCTTTATAATCTATAACATTTTTATGATACAGTTGTTGTAGAAACTTTACTTCTCTTACGATATCTTGCCATTTCTGAAGAGTAAAATACATTAAATTTTATAATATTTGACCTGACAAGGCAAAAATGTCTTGATAAAAATATTTTGCAATTCATGTGACCAATCGTTTCTTAGTACCAAAACAAAAATACAAGACTATTTAAAAAAAATTTCAAGACCCAAATAACCTTTCAATATGTTTTTTATTGCTGTTAAAGATTCGAAAGATTATACTTACGTCTGAAGCACCTTTTCCATTATAGGACATTTTCTTAATAGCAACAACTTCTTTACTGATGACATTTCGGGCCTGAAAAATCAAATATAAGCTCGATAAAATGAAAGACTGATGGCCCTTTTTTATGACTATTTTGTTCAAGGATTGGATAAGGGAAAAGTTAAGCTGTGTGCAACTATCTGATCAACTTAAATCATTTTGAAACCTAGATTAATGTTTTAGGAAAAAAAAAAACCAAAATCAAATCCCTAGTACAGATTATCCAGCATCTTTTTTCCCTAAACCACCAGACTATCTTTTCAATATATACAGATTCAAGAACATCACATTTAGAACAGTTTCAACTTACGAAGTAGACAGCGCCAAAACTTCCATGACCAATTTCTCGGAGGTCTGCAAATATTTTGTCTGGATCTTCATGGCTAAATAAGCCGACTAGTTCTGGATCTTTGAGATTTCCAGGTTTGGGTAGAATAGGCATGACGTAGTTGTGTCCCTTGGATTTAGCTTGTGTCCAGGACACAGACAAAGTTCACTTGAGTTGGAAGCTTCATGTATTTCTAATGGTATCCCAACCTATAATGAACAAGTAAATAATACATTAATATATTGTTTAAAGAATATATGTTCACTAACTGTTCAACCAAAAAACTTTTAGTCCCAGAACCTGGAATTTTTTAGCAAATCTAATCCATAATAATGTTCCAAACTCTCCCTCAAAATTAAAGTCTACAAATCCCTGTATATCAATAAATATCAGCGTTTGAAAGTCAAAAATACAACTCGTGTTTAGTAAGACTATGACTTATAGAAAATGCATATATATACAGAAAATGAAGATAATTGATTAGGTAAGGATATAATTGAAGGGATTGTGCAATTTTTGTGCAGTTCTAGTGATTCTGAAGGCTATTTTAATATATTCAAGACTCAAGGTTTTTGTTATATGATATTGCTTTCTGCTTCTAAATGTCATTCAAATCTTGTATAATATGAACTAAAACAATAAATAGATTCCTTTCACAAACTACTAGTAACAAATAAAAATTTTCATCATACTATTTCCTATTTACAATGTCCTATCATGACTGACAAATTTGAAAATTTGCCTCACAAAGTTTTTAGGTGGTACGGTATAATAAATTCCAAATCATCAACAGAGATTTACTGGGTTTGTTTTTAAAACAAACTTCATAATTATTTAGTAAAAGCCATTGCCTAAAACTACTTAAATAATATTCACTTTATTTCTATTTAGGAATTTGACACTTAAAATAAATTATTACGTACATTGAATAACTCCTATTAAATCTACCGCTACAACCAACTACTGTTGAAGGTTTTAAATTCTATTCATTTATGAATTAAAGGAATACTACCTCTTACCTCTTAGAATGCACATACAATCAAAATTCTCAAACTTGGTCGATAAGTCCCTGCATAATCTGATAAACCCATAAAATTAAGTTGAAAAATGAACAAATTTTCTTAGTATTTTTTCATATTCCTAAGTAGTTTTGAAAATTTAGATTTTTTCTTCATTCTAAGAGGTTGTATTCCTTTAAGACACCATATTCACTAGTAAAATATACTCTTATTGGCTAAGTTTTATTTTGTTTCTAAGAGGTGGTGTTCCTTTAAATGCTACATATTTAGGAAAATATGGGCACAATTTCAAAAGAAAAGGTTTAAAGGTATTCATAAAATATTTGATATTGTTTGAGTAATTCACTTCCTCATTGTGACATGTAACATACAATATATAAGCTTATAATATATCAACAAAGAGAATAATGTTTAAAGAATGCTAGTCCAGAAATTTCAATGCAAAAAAACTTTGGATTTACAAAAACTAATAAATGAAAATATCCATCTGTTTAAGAACGAGAAAATGTTTAGACTAAATGAAACTGTCCAAAAGATAATTATACATAAATCTAATGCAAATCTTAATAATAATACATACAGTCTGTAATTTCTGTAACTTTTAGTCATTAACCCCAAACTCTTCCAAACATTTTTTTATTGATCCTCAAATTTGCTTTTAAAATCATTACTTGAACACTTAAGACAAACATCAAATTGATATATTTGCTGCATTGTCCGAGCCAGGAAACACTATATTGAGCCAGGAAACACTATATTCTTCGAGAATCAGGGTGTTGCCCTCCTAAGAACCTCTCATTAATCAATATCCCACTTACAGAACCAAGGCTATACTTGTTGTACTTAACTATACAGCGGGCCTTCTCAATTAATTTTTGTAAAGGGCCAAATGAATTTTATAAATAAAAAATAAGGGCCAAATAGAGTTAAGCTAGCATAGCGAGCAGAGCGTTTTGGCAGAAGAGGTCAGTCTTGACGGGCCATTCTCAAGGGCGTCGCGGACCAAATTTGGCCTGTAGGTCGCTATTTGACAAGGCCTACTATACAGATTTTAATAAATATGAAGAAAAAACTATCATTTTCCAATATTCAACAACAGTTGTATGTTTTGTATTGCTACAAAAGATAGCCATTCAGGCAAATTTTCAAAAATGATTGGCAAATACTTCACTACAGTTAAATTTCAATCTAGATACATATTTCACATGTAAAAAACATGTTACGTTTATTTTATGTTATAATTGGCAATGATGTAATAAATAACACGGTTCAACAAAGGTTTTATACTGAAGGGGGCACATGAGCGACTTGCACACGGTTAATTGATAAACCAAGTTTTTTCATAACATAGCTGGTATATCGTTCTGAGCTTAAAGAGTTTTGGAAAAAGGGGGACAGAATACAAAGTAAGAAATCTGTAAAATGGTTTATTATTTAAAAAAGAAGGTTATTGATGAGTTCATCATTAAATAGGTCTTCGCTGGTCAGCTGGCAAAGTAATACAGGATCATCTCGAGGGATTCGGAATCTTGCATCTGACATCCGATCTCGGTTCGACCAGATGTCACTCCTGCATGTTGCGGAGGTTTCCCAGCATTCTGTTGGGAAGGGTGCACCAAGTAGGTTTGGTGACCCTACCTCTGTATTGGACCCGCCGATGATATCAATCGGATCAATTCTTTTCCACTGGTTTTGTGGCGGGAAGAGGAATCCCGGGCTTTGCGGTCCAGTGTTGTCTTGTTCCATGAATACGGTTTCCGTGGAACAGGTTGTGGAGATCGAATGCGAATCTTCAGTGGCTTCATCTTCTTCCATAGGCTCAATAGTGTCATGGATGACTTGGTCTAGGATGTCCATGGGCTGGATTATTTTATCAGATGTAGCTTTATCTGTAGTTTTACGGCAAGAGTGTCTTTTAAGATATTCTTTCCTGCGGAAAGGTTTTCAGCATGTGGTGCAGTTGATGAAAGTGGGGAAGTGTCTTTCCCTTACATGTCTGGAAAGGTGGCATTTCTTAGAGAAGGTCTTCTCGCAGAGTTTGCAGGCTTCCATTGTACCAAATAGAGATACGTTGACGTTGGATACTGGATTGTTTTGTTGGAGTTGTAGGATTTCCCAGTGGTGGTGGAACAAAACGTTTTTTTGAGCTTAAGCATGTTGCAATAAGTGCAGTATGCATATCCTTTCCAGTTCTAATGACTGCAATAAAGCTTTTCCGCTACCTTGCCTTACTGCTTACAGAAGAAACCCCACTCTCAAAGATCTCCTCACCTCAGCCACTATCCATAAACCTACTCCACAACCCCAAGCAAGTGGAAAAACTTACAACTATCTTGATACAGATTGTAACATCTACAACTGCACTTATTGCAATATGCTTAAGCTCAAAAAAATGTTTTGTTCCACCACCACTGGGAAATCCTACAACTCCAACAAAACCTGGACCTGCACGAGTAGAAACCTCATTTACCTCCTCACATGCAACTTATGTCACAAACAATATGTTGGTGAGACAAAAAGAATGTTCCGCATTAGGCTGAAAGAACACTTCGCTGATATCACCCACAAGAGGGACACTCCAGTCGCCTCTCACTTCCGCCAACCGAGACACTTGAGTCGAAACCTCGACTACCAAATCATTAAACAACTCGGGACCAATCCGGATCTCACACAATCCACAGCCAACCGGCGCTCAGTTGAACTTCACTGGATAATTAGACTTAAAAGTTTCCAACCACACGGGATCAATGACAAAATCTAAACTTGGACACCCCCCCCCCCCCTTTTTCCTTTTGAAGAAAATAAGTTATATAAGTGGAAATGCATCCAGTGCTCACTGCCCACAACAATTTTAAACACACCTGGGTCACAATGACTTCCACAGAAAATTACAGGGGACATGGTCATTTCCTTCTGCATAATCAAGGACGCTTGAGAAAACCAGTTGAAAACCCAGGCTATACATCATCACCTTAACCCCTTTACTAAATATTGACATATTTTCACCCCATATTTCTGACAAGATTTCCATTCAATTTGGCCATAGATAAGATTACATCAAACATTTGTTTTCAAATCATTTTTATCTGGTGGAATTTTTCAACTGACCTTTTGTGAAAGATTAGGAATGTACAAGTAAATATAAGGTTACAAATATAACTGATAATGACTAAGTTTAGTCAACAAACATAAGGACTAGGTCATAACTATAGTCTTTATATTTTTATATATTATGACCTATATTTTATCATTCAGAATAAAGAGAAGATATTTTTCATCTTTTCCAGGATGGTGTGATATGCCAGGTCGAACTTCCTGTCAGCCAGTTCAATTATCACTTAAAAATAACATGACCATTGCTAGGTTACGTTACCAATACAGAGAGTTTCCAGTCAGATAAAACTTATAAAATATAAGCTTATATAATGACAATTAAATGCTGGAAATTATATGTTTGAAGTAAATAAGATAAAGAAAAGTCTGTTCTAGAACTTTGTATCACAACTTTATAAGCTTAACTAGATGCTTTTGAGAGGAAACAAAAAAGTTCTAGGCTGATGAAGCTGACTTTGCGATATTTCTTATTGCACACTGCCTGCCGTTTGCTTGTCCTCAATAGACCTTGTACAGATGCACTTGCAGAAAGTAATCCAGGACTTCTCAATCAATTTTTGTAAAGGGCCAAATGCATTTTATGAAAAAAATATAAGGGCCAAATAGAGCTAAGCTAGCGTTTTAGCGTAAGCGGTCACTCTAGAAGGGCCATGCTCAAGGGCATCACGGGTCGCCCTTTGAGAAGGCCTAAAGTAATCACTAATATCATCTTTCCCATATTAGGCCTTATGACTTGAGCTTACTGAGAGAATCTGACACAAGTTTGACCATTGTCGAGAACATGTGATAAAGTTTCAAAAAACTTGTTAATTTTAACTCAAAGAGCCTTCGAAACCAAATTGTCAAAATATGACAATCATATACAGTTGAGTATAAAGGAGCAATTTGACCTCCCATTTCAATAGTCACAAGATATTAATACATTTCACATATTTCTCAAATACCTTAACTATAAGGAAGGATATAATATTATGAGGATATGATAGTTGAATAATAACAATATCCTATAAGCTTAGAGATCTATTACAAATCTATTTGTTTAAAGGGGAACAGTCAACATTTTTTTGGGGTTGATCTGGGTCTTGGTAGCATAACAATATTAGTAGAACCATAGTTCATTATAAATTTATAAATTATAAATTATAAATAGCGATTAGAGCATCAGTCTCTTTCTCGGTCCTAATAGCTCCTCGTTGGGCACACATTTTAATTAAGAAATTCGACAGTGCCCAGTTTACATATCAGCTCTAGTCACTGATATTGTGCCGTGCCATACTCGGTCTGGACCGAGACCACTTCTTCTTGCGGGACTCTGCCCACTTGAAACTAGCACATTACCGAGCCCTCTTAACCCTTTTACAAAGCTACTTTTTCGGCCAAACCGTACTCTGTTACTAGTGGCCGTCTGAACGTGGCTTTAGTCTCAAAAACATTACTTTTTGGCTAGGCTAATCTGTAATAAGTGTCCACACTATTCAATCGTATATACGGCGGCCATTGTCTAATAATAACCTTGTACGGTATGCAGATAAAAGAAAACCTTCCAAGATTATGTGGCCGCAGTAGGCCTACAATACGCGATAAAAAATAGTTCCTCAGCTCATGCTAGTTACCTCACTTAGTTGTACATTATCTTTCGTAGACAGAAGATGTCTGGTTGTCAGAGACTAGTCAGAAGTCAACTTGAAAGTAGTGCGCTTTATCCGCCAGCTGCATACGAGGTTATTGTCAGGCATAGCAAGAATGGCTGACATATTTACGATTGTACACTATTAACAGCTAAGTGATGAGCCTTAAAATCCATGTATATTATCAACTTTTGAAAGTTTCAATGAAGGCCATTAAAATTGCTTGTTTAATGTTCCCCTTTAAAGAAATTGCAAGGTTTTCTAATCTATGTTTTGTATCAGGTAGACTTTGCTTCCTTTTATAATAATCTTATCTTCTGGTTCCGCAATCAAAAATTTTATGGTGCCACTATCACAAAATATTTCACAAATGCCATTGAGCCATTTGAAATTTAAAACATGTCATCATCTTTGGCCATGTTTTTCAAGAATCATATCAAATAGAACATTAGATGAAAAGGAAGCTAAAAGTGTACCTGATAATCATTCTGAGACTTGAAAATCTCTTTCTAGTTCCTTACAGAGATATCAGTTAATACATTATAAGGATGAATAAATAAAGTTTCATTTTCAAACATATTTCCTTTCCATTGAGTAAGACTGTGTATAGTAATATGAATTAAGGAAAGCAAAGTCCATTTTTATGGTTGTATGAAGCTAAATTCAGTTGACCTTGAAGACAGATTTGTATGACGCTAAATTCGATTGACCTTGAAGACAGATTTGTATGACAAATAGGTATCCTTAATTATAATTCTCAATAATACAAGACTAGATCCACAATCTCACTAGATAATCTAGACTAGGATCCACAATGACCAGATAATCTGGACTGAAATAGTGCTCATCATAATATAAAGCAAGTAATTGAAGAACAATACACTCCCTAATACATGAGTTTATACTTTGTTTGTTAATGCTGATATCAATCTAGTAAAAGATAATACTCAATGTCAATGACTAGATAACTAACTTCAAACATAATCCAATGTAATCCCATGTAATCATACAATACAGAATTCACCATTTTCCTAAAATTACATGATCAAACCTTACCTAATCCAGCTTTTGTACAATAGGTTCAACTAATTGATAAAATGTGGTGTGGGATGGTGCTTGATGTGGGATTGTGAATTGTGGGATAGTGCAACCCCAAGTATGATAGTAATATCTTACGATTCATTGATCTAAACATGAATTTTAATAATACTGTAATAATGTAAGCTTATATATTGATAATTCTGAAGGTATCCTGTCTATTCTCTTGCATGTTTATTGATTGAAAATCAATTTTTTATGTAAGCTTATTCTTATTCCATATAGAGTGTAAGCATAATCTTTGTAGTTTCAAACTTTTATTCTAGAAATGACCTTAGTGCTAGGATAAAGCTTTTACTGGAGTCCTTGCAAGTTGAAAATGGCCTTTTTGTTTCCATTGGGTAAGCTAATACCGTAAGCTTATATAAAATATATAAAACCAAGCTTTATTTGGTTACTTATACATAACTGAGCCCAAAATGAGATTTTTGGTTTCTGAATCAATTGGCACAGTTGAATCACAGTTGAAATACATATAATACAATGTAAACTGACTATAAATGACTAATTTGACAACAATACCCTTCATTACATTAGACATTTCACTTATTTCAACTACTCAGTATGTGTAACAATAACATCATTGACCAAAAAAATAAAGGTCACACAAACTAACCCTTCAATGTACAAATAACACTTCATAGTTTCAAATAACAGTCCACACTGGTATGGCTAACTATTTCAAAACAAATCTACATATTTGGCTTGAATGGGGAAGAACCCATAGTGGCCACTTAATACTTCAATTAGAATAGCAGTATTAACTTGACAATAACATTCAGTCCAGTTGACGTAGTAAACTTACACCAATCATAACAGATAACCTCCACAAATCATAACATGTAACCTCTCATATGACAGCCAGATAACCTACACCAACCATTATTATAAGGATAACCTACACCAATCATTATTATAAGGATAACCTACACCAATCATAACAGATAACTTCAACACTTACGCAATCATAATGTTCAGATAACCTCCTCCATTCCAATCATAACAAATAACCTCCTCAATTCATATTATGTAAGGAACCTTTCAAATCATAACAGATAACCTACACCAATCATAACTGATAACCTTCACCAATCATAACAGATAAGCTACACCAAAAGGCAATCATAACAGAAAACCATTCACAAATCGTTACGGATAACCTACGTCAATCATAACAGAAAACCTACATCAATCATAACAGATAACCTAAATCAATCATAACAGATAACTTCACCAATCATAACAGATAAACTTTACCAATCATAACAGATCAACAATAACAATCAGTGGATTGGCAATAGAACAGGTACTCTCGAACAACCTACATATAACCTACACAAATCATAACAGATAACCTACATCAATCATTATAGATAATCTAAAAATCTACATGTTTTTAAACACTGTAAATTAAACACAAATCATAACATGTACTGGTAACCAAGACCAATCATAATATAACCTACACCAATTATAACAGATAACCTACACAAATCACCACAGGTAACCTAGACCAATCATCACAGGTAACCTACACCAATCATCACAAGTAACCTCCACCAATCATCATGGGTAACCTCCAACAATCATGACCGCTAACCTACACCAATCATAACAGATAATCACCCCAATCATAAGAGATAACCTACACTAATCATAACAAATAACCTTTACTAGCCTAGTTATAACAGATAATCTCTATGAATAACCATAACAGATAACCTTCACAAATCATAAGAGATAAAATGCACAACCGACACCAATTATGGCTGATGTCCTTCACAAACCATAGCAATATATAAGCTTTGTCAAAGTTGGCATTTTATTAGGGGAATGTTCAGAATTTTCGAGGGTCGATTTTGTAAATATACGGAAATAGCCTTCAGAATTACTAGAACTGCCCAAAAATCCAACAATCTCCTCAATTACACCTTACACATGTACCTAAACATTTATCTTTTATTTTCTGTATGTATTTTCTATAAGCTTATAAGGCATGTTCTTACTATTTAAACTGTATTTTTGACTTCAAAACGCAGATAATTATAGGGATTTGAAGCTTAAATTTTGAGGCAGTTTTTAACATTATAACGGATGAGTTAATAAATTCCAGGTTCAGACTGTTAGAAATTGACATTTTATGCATTGGTTGACAATGACAGTGTCAGTATATAATAGGCTAAGACTTAGCACAATAATTATTGACAATATTATTCGAAAGGCCTAGTGTAAAAACTGTGGTTGTTAGTACAACTTATTAGGATACATAAATGAATATGCCAATAATTCGTTACAATTTGATTACAGTTAATGCATATGATGGATGTGTAAACAAAATAAGAAATATATTATTATTATAACTGAAGCCAGTGTGATGGGGGTGGGGAGGTTTATTATTATGATTCATCTTCATGTATTTTGTTTACTAAACTTGGACATTCTAATAAGACTAAGACAATAACTACCATGTAGACAATAAAATACAGATTGATATACGACAAGGACTAGACAAATATGTAAGATGAGCTGTGAAACAGGTTCATTGACTCATTTTACTCTCCTCGATCTCATCTTTCAATTTCATTCCATCTTTTTTTCATCTAAACTTTTCACCTTTTATATCATTCTTGTGACTATTTGTGGACTTTTGCGTATGCAATGGGACAGTGATAAAACTATGGGCATACATTACCTAAACTGCAAGAGTTTTTCCATCAAATATGTCCAGTTATATGACAAAAATAAATTTAGAACAAGCACCTTGATCGCAATAAATTCCTTTCCACAGGCAAAATGGCGTATATTTGCACATGCGCAATGACGAGATTTCTATTTCAAACAAAAACTTTCAAAAGTTGATGAAATGGGCCTCATTAGGACTTTGATGTCATCAAATTTAGAGATCAACTTATTTTACTAATGAACTAGATTAAAAGCCGAGGGGACGATCATTTTTGGGGGGTGTGAGGTACTTTTATAACTTGTTGATTAGACAAGGAACTTGTGTTTATGACGTCAGCGGAAGTAGTTTCTGCACTGAGTAGATTGTGGTATTTTAATTGGTTTAAAATAGGTCAACTATTTCTTTTCATTCTCTACTTTCATTTTTCAGATTGTCAAAATATTATAAATTGTTTTCAGTAGATTATGTAAGTAGGCTCTGTTTCCAACAAGTTAAATGTTTAAGTTCTTTGCGAAAAACATGTGCTTTTACATTTATGAATTGTAACCGGTCATATTCAACGCTACAAGAAAGTGAACTGGGTAGATTTTACTTTTTTAGTTGACTAGCCTTTCTCAAAGGGCCTGCCCTTGTTATATGGTAGTCATGTCTATACTTTAGCCTTGGCAAAGAACTGATACTGAAAAATCCTAAGATGTTTGTGTAGGCTATACTGTTTATTGCAATAATATTTATTTAAATTCCTGAAAATGGAAAAGAAATGAAGTTTCCATCCGAGGTGTATTAAGATATGCTATGTGCAATTAAGGGAAATTTTGACTTAAGTGTGGTAACAGTCTTTTTGATATTTTAAGATTTTCATTTTAAGTTTACGTATCCTGAATGATAGTGTACACAGCATCTTGGTTGATTATCTCCTCAGTGAAAATTGCCACAAAGCCCTAACATATCATCATATTATCTAGATTCTTTGATTATCTCCCAGTCAAAAACCTCTTTATTCTAAATGATGGTGCAGGTCTGTCAATCATCGGATAAGCTGCTGGATTTAGAAATTGCAAAAAATGCTCAAAAGGTTTGACAAAATTTGAATAAGGGACACATTCTTGAAATAAAAAAAAGAAAAGCTATATTTTATACTTTTATTTGTTGCATTTTTACATTTTATATGTAAATTTACAATTTTCCCCAAAGTTTAACTATTTCATAATCCAAATCAGGATAATTTTATAAGTTAAATAATTTTCATATCACTTTCAAATCTTTCAAAATACACAAATTATATAAGACATGAAAAACAATAAAGATATTTGGTTGTCCAAGTGGCTGGAATTGAAACATACAAGCTAAGAGACATATCAGGTGTCTGGATGTCCAATCATGTAACCACTTGTACATGCAATATTAACCTTCAACATGATATAGTCATCTAAATATTTGTCAATGGAGCAGAGCTTAATGTGACACTTTTCAGAATTGAAACCTAACATTCAGTTCCCCTACAATTCAATAACCATGATTGCCATTTCCAGAGCAGGTTGCTATGCAATAGACTAAAAATCCAATACCAGAACAGTATTTGTCTTTTAATTGTAGGGGAATTAAAAATCAGGTTTACCAATTCTGATAAGTGATACAGACATGTCAGACAATTGCCACTTACATCTGGTAAAGGAATTTTTAGAAGACTATATCAAGTTGCCATGTTTTTGAATCAATGATGTCATATAGATAACAATTTATGATATTAGTTTTGTTATCTTTATCATTTTTGTTATCTTTATCATTTTTCATATCTTATAATAAAATATAAACAACCAACTACATAACAATTATTTATATATACAAATCATGTTCTATACAAAAATTTAAATATTCTAATAGTTCTTAATATGGCTATTTTTAATAAACTGCAGGCTGCATTTTTGTACAAAACCATTTTCATCTGAAGAAACTCCAAATCCAATCCAAACCTATTTTCTCCCATAAAATGAATCTTTGCCCAAAAATTCCAACCACAGCTGTTTAAAAAATTAAAAAGTCTTTCAACTTTCTGAAGAGAACTCTTTTGCTTCATGGTATATTTTTATTGAATTATACTGAAAAATTGTAGAAAAAGCTGGAAATCAAATTAGGTTATACCAATATATGTATTAGTGAGATCAAGCAATGAAAAATCACCAGCCATTTTTACCATCATGTATTATTGTATCACATTGGGCAAGATATATAATTACAGATAGGCACTCAATACAGACTGGCACAAATCAACATAACCATAATAAACAAACATTATTTAACATCATATTCTGACATCAACCTCACAGTCTGACATCATAGTTTGACATCAAGTCACAGTCCGACATCAACATAATAGTTTGACATCAATATCAACGTCTGATATCAATATCATAGTTTGACATCAACATCATAGTCTGACATCATTATTATATTCCGACGTCAACATCACAGCCTGGCAGTCTATGTGCCAAAGGTACACATCAAGATATCATTATCAAACCCAATTAGCTGCATTGTTATCAATTCATTGCACATTTTAAACCTATTATCTGGTTGGTAACAATAACAGTATACTTTTGCCCACATGCCCTTTCTACTTGATAAAACTAAAACAAAATAACCACCTAATATTTTAATCAGACAAAATATGTTTTATAGGCCTCAGAAAAATGAAAAGCAAAAAAATATGCACTCTGTAGCCAATTGATAATTATAAGTGTTTATAGACATTAAAATTAAACAGTCATTTTCATACAGAGAAAAAACTATGTGATCAGACACTGAGATATATTCCATCCAAATATTCACATAAATTGCAATTACAGGCAATCTAATTAACATTAGATTACATTTCTTTTCGGTTATTTTTTGATTGTCGACTCCATGTAATCTAAAGACTTGTATAAGGAGGTCATCTTCTGGTGACGAAAATTTCAGCCAATCAAAATCTACCTTCAAGATCGCGGGTCTATGCATTGATGTGCATTGTGGGAAAGTAAAGCAACACAGCGGTCCAAATTATGACGCAATACAAAATATTCAAATATAAACGGTGTTCTGATTGGCAGAGGGGTGGCACGTGCTATAAATAGCTTATTCGTAACCAGAAGATGACCTCCTTATACAAGTCTTTAGATTACATGGAGTCGACAATCAAAAAATATCCGAAACGAAATGTAATCTAATTTTAATTAGATTGGATTATAGGAGGCTTGGTATAAACAGTGTCTTCATTCCACATATAATATTTGATAGTCTTGAAATGGCAGAAATATTCAAACTTAACTTTTTCTGAAAATACTGATAAAAATAACATATACGAGTTTCATTAAAATTTTCCACACCAAACTTCAAGTATTTTTATTTTTTTCATTTTGCATTCTTGGATATTCATTCATTTGGACTTAAAAAAAATCCTTGATAGGTTACTTCAAATAATCACTAAAAACTAGATATCCTAGATTACAAAATAAAGTTTATGCCTGAAAAGAGGTTTTCTAAATTTTGTATATGTATCAATTTGCACCAATCCTCTTCAAAAAAATATGCAAAATATGCTTGAATCACAGAAACTTTTGCGAGTGTGATGACAACAACACCTAGTTGAAGTGAAATTGCTGGAACCACAGACATCCGATTGAAAATTGGAATGTTGCAAATTGATGCTGTCAGTGATACACATAATGATTTTTAGAAAAACTGTTTACAATCCCTTTAACTTGACCATCAAAAATGTCACAATGTAGAAACCCTAGTGTCATTTTTTTAAATTACATTTTCCAATTAGATATTCAAATTTTAATAGTCAACAATTGCATTAATTGGTTGCTAATGAGTATTCTGTATTTACGTAAAATCAACATGAAAGAGAACCACACAAATTGTCGAGAACAAAAATTAAAGAAATATATTAACTTTGACTATTATACATATTTATAATTATATATAGATTTACAAAATATACATACTTCTACTCAAAATACATAACAACATAAGCTACATAATACAATTTATAATATTATAATAATTCATCAAATATCTTGCTTTTTCCACAAAATTAACACAAAAATATTGTTACTATTTGTAAAGAAAATCAGAAGTGCTTGGCTAGGTAAAAGTTAATGAAAAGAAAGTTTATTGAGAGAAGCACACCCCTGATTTTTTCAATAGACTGTTCTTAACATGCAATCCTTGTCTACAGATGTTCAAGTGGGGAAGAGTCAAATGGTTGAATGGGGGTATCAAGAAAAAGACAATTCTTGTATCCTAATTTCTAATCTTAAAACTTTTTGAAATTATTTTTTAAAATATCATTATTAGTTTTTCTTCATTTTTTTAATCTATTCCAATCATGAGCAAGCCTTATTAGCATTTATTATTATTTTTCAAAAGATATTTTGGTTTTCCTGCCAGTCATATCCAGCAAAAAGAACCAACTTTATGAGAACCCTATCCCTGCCTGATTCTGTAGCAATCATTCTTCAAATTGAGCGACTATGACATCGCTTTGTCAATTTAAAGGGATGAAGAAATGATGTTACAAAATAAAGGGTAGATGACAAGATACAAAAGCTAAGAATAAGTTTTAACAATTCCTTTAAAACACGGCACTAGTTCTGAGAATACAAGATACAATTAAAATTGTGTCAAATGAAAAAGCAAAGAAACATCACAGATAAATAGGAAATTATCCAATACATTTTAAACACAAAAATTCTTTTCTATTAAAGATACTTTTATTTAAAGTAACATGAAAAAAGAAAAAAAACACAAATAAAAACAGTGCTGAATATGAAATTGATGCCATTTTAATGTTAGTTTTGATAATGAAGCTTACTTTCAAACATTTAAAAATCAGATATTAATTCTCAACTTAACTAAGAAATACAGTAATGTAATTGGTTCCATTTCTCAATGAAAAATTCATTTTTAACCAATCAGATGATTGAAACACTATTAGTATTAGCAGTCGGTAGCAAGTTTGAGTGTCGTCTACTTGGCAATTGAGTGCCATGGTAACAAAATTCTGACGTCACAGCCAGAGCTTTTGTCAGTAAGTCCAGGATTCACACCTGATCAACTAACCTCAATTTTGAAATATTTAAAAATAAAGCCCTTGACATACGGTACTAAAAAATAATAACAAAAACCTAAATTGGGTTTACAAACATTATTCAGCCACCATCTGAGGTTGGCGTGGATCTTCTATAAATTGTTTAGTAGACTGTAGTTTGTCATAACAATCTCTACAGACTCGCGCATTTTCTTTAATATGTTGATTTGGTACTGGGGAATAAAAGTTGGAACATTCTGCACAAAAAATCTTTCCACATGACCTGAAAAATCAAAAGATAAATATTTTTGTCAAATGTGATCAATGTTTGTGTCTATAGTTAAAGGGAAGAGTCTTAAAGGAATTGTAAAGAGGTTTTCTAAACTTTGTATGTGTATCAGGGACACTGATAGCATTAATTTACACCATTCCAATTTCCATACAAACGTCTGTGGCTCTTGCAATTTCACTAAAACTAACGCGTTTTATGATGTCACTACCAGAGATCTGCATATCAATAGTAACTTCTGGTAGATCACTGGTCATAAAACGTGTCAGTTTTAGTTGAATTGCAAGAACCACAGACGTCGGAATGGAATTTGGAAGGGTGCAAATTGATGCTATCAGTGTCCTGATACACATACAAAGTTTAGAAATATGCTTTACAATCCCTTTAATGCAGAAACATTTTAACTTAAAATAATGTTCAAATATATTTAAAGAAATTTGATTAATTGTGGGGAGTGTTGGTACTCATTGGTACTGTAAAAATATAGGAAAAAGTAAATACACGAAAATGTGCAAATAGTAGGTAAAACGTCGATATAATGAGAGTAAATGTAGCTATGTTTCGTGACTAATCCCTTTATCAAGCAAAAAAAATAAAAAAATATATTAGTAAATGTAGCTACGTTTCGGGACTATATATATTAATTACTGTAAAATATGAGAGTGTCTGCATTATAAGCAAATATGCCAATTTGTTGATATTTTTTGTCAAGATTTTGTTTATATTTTTAAATTTACACCAGATAGTCTGCGTTATGTTAAAATTATCAGTTGATTACCCAATCAGATTTCTAGAAATTATTTAGAACATTTATCTTCAGTTAAAATGTTTCTGCTTCAGAATTCAAATGCAAGGGTAAAGCTAAGATTCCATATACGCGTCATGCGTCATCCGTCAAAAATCGAAATGGTTGGTTTTGGTGCATGACAGAGACAATTTGACGGATACCGCTACCGCATATAAAGAATCATAACCTCTAAAACCAACCATTTCGATTTTCAATGCATGACGTATGACGGATCCGCTTGACGCGTATTTGGAATCTTAGCTTTAAGGCAACATAGTAGACACATAGATTGGACAACAAGGGAAATAAAGTTCATGTACCTCAACAATTGATGACTTGAACTTAGTTTCGGACTAATTTTGATCTAATAAAATAAATAATATACTCTTTTATATCATGCAAATTGATAAACATTGCAAATTAAAGGGCATTAACTCTTGACAAGATAAGTCACCATTATCACGTTTCATACAAAAAAAAAAACCTTGTATCAACTTTAACATCAGACTATCGTATTAAATAATTTTGTATATTTTAACTATTTTGTCATGCCAATTATTTTTGTTGATACAAACCGAGTCACTATCACAATATTTTCTAGCCAATCAAAATCCTCAGACGGATGTGTCTGCTTTTGGCCATTTACCCAGAAACATTTCAGATTTTCATGACCGAGTGTGAATATTCAACTTATGAACATTAACAAAACTTGGTATGACCATGCCCAATGATGAGATTTTGAGCAAGATCGTTTTCAATGGAAGAAATAACTACTACATACCGACAATGATGTTTTCGTCTTGCCGTCCAAAACGCAGACTGACACAGTGCACAGTGAGTTACAGCATGATCTGGTATCCATAAGGTCAGTTGGCAATCTTTAACTTCTAAATTCTCCCAACTAACATCAGAGGCAGGATTACTCATACTTCCTAGAGAGGTAAGTTCACCTTCCGCATCACTATATAATACCTAGTAAAACATCAAATAAATAATAATTTTAGATCAATACAGAGTTTAGCATGTTCAATTGATAAAGTTAGAACTAAGTAATTGAATTTTTAGTAAGTTATGTTCGATCAAAGCTCTGGAGTAACATTTTTTTTTTTGTTTACCAAAAAGAGTATTTTAAATGAATACTACCTCTTTGAATGAACATAAAATAAAGTTATAGCAAAATTCTTGTATAATCCAACAAATTAATAAAAGTTTTTATTGAAGAAGCTTAACAAAGTGAAAGTGTTTTTCAGTATTTCTTGCATTTCTATGGATAATTTACTTTGTTTTATTTATGGGATTATACAGTACCGTGCAATAAATATTTGTACAAAATGGCGGTGTGGTTACATTTGCTATACGACCTTACATACTTGGACATCGTTTGGAAATTATTACAAAGGGGGAAAACCATCACCTATGTAGCCTACATCAGAAACGTTGGACATGTCCTGGAGTACAATTAGCAAGTTTTAAGAAGCCTGTAGAACAAGGGGGTGCATAGTATACACCCGAGACGAGGAAGGCTACCTATTGTACGAACATGTATTGCACGGTACTGAATATGTTATGTTAAATGCCCCTTTAAGACTAATTACCTCTGGTTCCTCTCTATAGTCTAGTCTACCATTGGCATGTACTAATTTTTCTAAATTACAGATTTTTCTATTATACATTTCTTTAACTTCAGCTAATCTTCTCTCAAATTCCATTTCTTTTTGTTGCATTCTTTGTTGTATGGGATCTATATAAGTTGTTAAACCATCACAATCTAAATGTCTACTAACACCATTAGATTGTCTAGTATTGGCCCAATCTACTGACTGAAATATAATGTTATAATATTTATTTTTTAAGTATTTTTAATCAAACTCCATTCCCCATGGAGTTATTCTAGTAATGCATTTCAAGATGACAAAAGTCTGCAGTTCCAGTAATTCTAGAAAAGCCTATATATACTGATATCACTACTATATTGGCACCCTAAATTCAGTTGGCTTGAATGTTTATATTTTCTGTGAGTGAGGTTATAATCACTCGTATCAGCTTCGGAACTAGTGACTAGTGGCTAAATGACTTTGTATATGGTAGTTGCCATATTGAATAAATTATTGTTCAGCCAATCACAAACATTCTTCAGAGAGTGTTGTATTCTTTCATGGTAAAAACAGCCAATCAAAATCAATCTCCAAACAAGAGTTATCTTCCCTTGATCATTTACCGGGCAAGATGGCCGCCTATCATAGCTGAGTCAGTCTCGTACAAAATGGCAAAGGTTGAGTTGAATGAGGTCATAATGTAACCATGAGTTACTGGAAGAGGAAATTGCAGCTTTTCATACAAGTTTCTCAAAAATCAAGTCTCAACAGACGTCAGGAAAATCAAAAGGGTGCAAAAAGAAACTTTAAATCATGCTTTTTGGATCTTTTGTCCCCTCAAGACAGTGTTTATAGTTTAGTTATAATGATAAATAACATGTATACATACCTTAGTTGTAGTATCTGGTGTAGGGGGACATGTTGAATTAGGTGTACGTGAATTAAAGGGGGTGGGGAATGGGGAAGAAGAGGAGGGAGAAGGACTAGCACTGTTTGGTTTAGAATATAAACTACCACCAACACAATTAAACTTGCTAGGAGTAAAATTTGTGTAACAATATGGATTAGAGAGTTTGAGGTCGTGTAGTCTATGATCACAGTCTGATTTTATTAAACCAACACGAGAGTCACTGATATCACTAGTACTTGTACTCATAGTAGAATTAGTACTTTTTAACTTTTCTTTTAATGAATACGCAGTAGGTTGTACACTATTACGCTCATTTATCACATGTCCATTACTGTAACCATTAGTTAAACTAGAATAACCATTCACGTTATTAATACCGTTTTGTATATTATTGTCCGTTTTCCGTTCTAGAAATTCCTCGTCTGTTATGGTGTCCGTGGAACTTTCTACAGATTGATGGGAATTTTTATTATCATTTATAATCAAATCACAGTTTCCATTCAATTTAGAGTCTTCATTCTCTAACCCTGTTATTATGTGTCCATTACTAACATCTCCATTACTAGTCACAGTGGAATCTGATGTCCCTTCTTTCAAACAATCCTCAATTCCATTTTCTTTCACTAAATTTTCAGTGACTGTGTTTTCTTCACTGTCTGAATTTTCTTTCTCACTTTCAGAATCATTGACGCCATTTGTAACGTTTCCAATCAAATGTGTACCGTTAGTCAGAATACCATTCAATTGACTAATAGACTCAATGATGTCAGATTCTTCAGTACCGTTTACAACCAAACTTTCGATCTCTTGATCGGTTACTTTCTGACCGTTGTCCGGTTCTTTGCAAGCGGTTACTATGTGTTCGGTTGAACCGTGTAAGATATTAGGATCACTTAATCTCCTAGATATTAAAGGAGTATGTTCTTGTAACATGGCTAAGTTTTCACATGATCGTGTTTTTTGTAAACCATTCAACTCTATATCTGGAGTTATTTCCCCTGTTTCTAGGGCAGTAGGGAAATCTTCAGTAGTATTAGTTGATAAAGAACTGTTAGATAGATATACAGAGTTCCATAATACTAGTTTATTAACCGAGAATTCAGGATAAAGTACCTACAAATAAACAAAACAAAATAAACTGAATTATGAAGAATTGTGATATCACAGAAATATCATTTTTAGGTTTAAAAAATCATTCTTTTATCCAAAGACGTTCTTGCCTTAGATCCTGGGTTTTCAATTTGGGGGACATGTCCAATACCGAGGACATTAGGACATTTTCTCAGGGACACAAACTGAGCTATAGGTCTGTGATATTGTGCATTATCTGGGTGGATATATGCATGCAATGTCTACGGCCAGCAACATATTAAAAAGCAAAATGATGTGACTTTATCATGCTCCAAAATTGCAAGTTTTTGATGATTCAGGGGACATGGTCATTTCCTTGTTCGTAATCGGGGATACCAGTTGAAAACCCAGACTCTAGATTAAACCAAGGTGGTGCATGATTGGTTAGTTCTGAATAAGTTCTGTATGTTCCAAATAAGGCATGTATTTATTACAGTGTAGAGCCAAAACACATTGAATTCTGCCTATTATTTTTGGTAAAAAACCCCTGTTCCAACTTGCTTGTGGAATTTTTGTTTGATTCACGAACAAGCAGAACTCACTATCAAGCACCAACATCTAGTATTTTTTATGTTACTGTGTTCCAGGCAGTAAAGTTTGCATTCTGTTGAATTGAAATTTTCAGCAATGGTAGATTACCATTGTTTTTTTATCTATGACACCAGGTAAATCCACTAAGTTTGAGTTGTAAAATGTTTATGTTTATTTTAAGAAATGTACAAACCTGTTGTTCAGCCATCTCATTATAAAGTAAATTATGAAATTTAGTATTACTTGGATGTAATAAACTCCAGATTGATGTTGTTCTTTTTAATAAATTTTCACTATTTCTTTCTCTTGATGTATTAAACATAAACGTTCCAAATAATCTTGAATAGGTATGATGGACTAATTTAATCTGAAAAAAAAAAGAATTGCATGAAATTTCAAATGGAATTGAGTTTTAGGTTCTAATTCTCTGCACCTATTGGGGAAATGAGGTCAAGACAACACTATGAAGAGTGCAGTTAGAGAAATTTTGCCAGGACAGGACAGTGTTCCAACTGTCAAGGGATCTTTAACGTGCACTGCAAGTAGCACATAGGGCCTCGGCTTATTCTTCCATCTAATTGACTTAACCTTTTTTTCCATAGCAGCACCTTTGACCTATATCTCTTACATGAAAAAACTGGGTAGGAAAATCCAATATCAAATCCGGACCTTCAGGTAAGAGAGCAAGCTTCTATCTCACTGAGCCACCCCATGATAGACATTTTAACTTACCAAATAAGCCTCATTGAATTCAAAAGCACAAGGAAATTGGCGATGAACTTGAAATACACAATCTAACCATTGTAAAAATACTGGAGATCTTTCATTAGCATCTTCACTATCTAAAGCATGACCACAACGATCAGCAAACTTATGTCCAAATTCTATCCATTCTCTGTCTACCAACGCTTGAAATCCCTAAAAAATAACACATACATTCATTTATTCCTTGAAAACAATATTCTCATTTTTAATTAAATAATTTCCCATTCAAAGGTGCAGTCATAGATAAAAATGTTTTTGCATCATTTTATCTTCTTAAAGTAATTTGAGATAAATTCAAAATCTTTGTAAAAAAATATATCTGTAAAAATAGCTTATTCTAAATTCAAATTTGGAGTTCCTTAACATCCGGAACTTAAAATGCTTTGAAATGTTTTGAATCCAAATTCCAGTTTGAATTCCAATAACATTCAAAATTTGTAATGTAATATTTTTTATGTTTTTCATTTTTTATTTCATTTAGAGTATTTAAAATACTGGAATTCCATGCCGCAAAGTCTGCATCAAAAAAATAAAACATAATTTACCTCTATTTTTCTGTAATAAGGATCTAGTAGAAGTTGTGCTAGTGCTACTATTTGTGGTGTACGATCCCAGCCATCAGAACAATGAACTAACACTGGTCTCCCTTCTTTATCAACAGCATTTACTACTAGATTAGCAGCTCGTAATATAGCTCCAATATAATGTAACCATTTAGTATTCTCTAGACTTGATAACCAACTAGAAATTAAATATATTATTTCAATAATGTGAGCTGAAATCTTTCACGCAAATAAGTAAGTGAGCATAAGGTTAATTTCTAGAATATACTGTGTTATCAAAACAAAATCAAAACAGGTCAGAGTGTTTCGGATTAAAATTTATGATATGCTATGTAAAAGTGTTTAGATGTTTGAGACTATTCTTTCAGAAAGATTGCTGATCGAACACTTGTTTTGTTATGTTAATATTTCCTATTGCTAGTCCTACATATATGAAGTAATGCCAACTTTGATCTTAAAAATCCAAATGATTCAACAAGAAACTTCAAAGCCTCTGCCACTGCCAGGTTAAGAAATCTGACAATACCATCCTAACTATGTCAGAATTGAATCAGATCAGGCTATTCATTTTAGTACTTGAATACCTGAATCTCTTGAAATGCCACATCCTGAACAGACAAGCTCAGAAGATTTAAAAGATCTGACTTACTTGACTTGTTCTGTAAAAGAGCTTGTTAATGTTCTCAAAGCTAAAAAACTTTTCCTAATAGAATGTATATTGGCTAGATTCATAAACTGTATTTCACAACATGGATAATAATCTACAATAGATAATAATAATAATATAGTCAACTTAGTGGTTACAAATAGGAAATGAAATAATAAAACTAAGCACGAACGATCCCAACCGTAAAACAAATTTCGAAATCCAGGCTAATACATTGGCAATATATTGGTAGCAGCTATTATGAACCTTTCATTTGAGGAAGTATATCAATAAATGAGTAAATATTTCATAATGAAAAGTGGTATCAGGTGTCTAGAAGAGTTAGCATACCCTGCTTGGAGCCACACCCCCCACCGCTGCCCAATGAAAAGGAGATTGTGTGTACTAAAGTGAGGGAATTTTGCCAGGACAGCAGCAGGACAACTTCCTCTTTCCCATTGGCTGTTGTGTGCATATGTTGTAGCCCATGGAGCTTCTGTTTTCTTTCTTTTAAGCACAGACTTCACTTATATCAGCCCCTTTATGATTTGTCAAAAGGCATTAATCTCAACATTGTGAGCACTCCTTGCTCAAACCCATTTGCTAAAATAACACTACTAACATTAACTTCTAAGCAGAAGTCCTGAGAAGTCCACATCACTTACCAGCACTTTCACAGCCCCCTCCTTTAGCTCTATTAGCAAACGCTGCCCCATACGATCTACAATCTATTAATAACATCTTCTTGGGTGATAACGATACACTTTTTTCTCCTGTTTAAATATAAAATATCATAATTGACGAGATACTTGTACTTACAGTACTTTTTAGGCAAAAACCAATTAGAATTTCTTCAATTTCTTGATGAACTATCAAAAGAGTTTTTACAATTCTTCTATTTTCTATCTAACAAACACTTGTAGCATCATTTTAATTTTTATTCCGCGCAGCAAAAAAATTGATTTAGTTGAGAAGTCTGAAGGTATTATCTTCACCAATGCCAGGATTAACCTCAGACCAGGTAAACAAGCAAGCATCTATGTCACTGACAAACTGCGACTGTCTTTCCTATTTGTTAATTTTTACGTACCATTAAGTTCTGGTGTATTCTGTCCAGACTCGGGTCTATTATCAGTACCAGGATTTAAAGCACAAGCTTGTGGTATAGCTGATAGTAACATTTCATCATCCGAATTTCTCCAACCTAACCAACCTAATTCAGGTTGACTACATCTTACAATAACAGCTCCATTTCTCTGATTCCTATAACATTAGACAAACAATTTAAACATCAAATTTGAAAACGTTTGGGATATGGTAATCTAAATATTTGCCTTAAACTCCCAGCTACATTACTTAAAACGTATTACGTTAATGTTGTATGACGTCACTTGACAACGGCCGGTTTCCCGGCTTGTCGGGTATATATAACTTAAGGATGGGCCGGTATACTGGCTTGTCGGGTTGAAAGGGTTAAAGAAGATGGAGATTAAATTTCAGCTATCATCAGTATCATTTTCAAAATTAATAACCAAGATGTTGTTTGCTAAAATATAACAGATTAAACAGATTGTGACTGTCAAAAATATTATTTTCATTCTTAGACTGTCTTAAAGCAACTTCCAGATACTACAGATAGATGTGAATAAAATCTTGAAAATGTTGACAAACTTCAACAAAACCTTTAACATGAATTGGATCAGCGCAAACAAAAAAGTTCATGAAGTAAATTTTTCCTTATAAATTTCATTATTCATCTTATTAAATACTGAGGTGAAAATGTTTGGAAGTTGATTTTTTTTATAGAGGATTTTGTAACAGTTATTCTTGGAGCATGACTAAACAGATGTTGTGATGTATTAATTACACATAAATTCATGTTTCTCCATTGAATATCAATCTAAGCGTAAAAGATATGGCCTGTTTTTTGTAACATTATTGTTTGTTTTGGCAGGTGGCAACAACTTGTCATATGATAATAGGGGAGGGGTTTGGGGAAAGCAGGGCACAGGGCAACTTATTAAAATTATATCCCAGAAGATGTCCATTAATATTCTATGGGCTACAAAAATCAGTTCTTATACAGAAAAAGTTTATTTCTCATGTGAGCCCCATTAAACCTGCATCAGTAACAGGGAGGAAATGTGTTTGATTGGACAATATCAACTTTCACCCTGATCTTGAGATTAAGTGATAGGGTCAAGCTGAAACTTAGCCTGTAAGCACTGGCCATGTCAGAAGTTTTCTTGCAATGAGGAAGATTTGAACCCAGAGCAACAGCAACAGGTCGTCTAAAAGATGGTCATCCAACTTGCAACTAACCAATAACAAAATCTAATAGAAAAGCACAGGCTGAGTCGATGTTAATGACATTATTCATTATAAAATATTAGGACCAATACAGGGAAAGCCTCTGATTTTCTTAACAACCCTATCAACACATAATATTTAAATTTCAGCCTTGACTTGTAAAGGAATGTTATATTACTATTTATACCAGCTATAACCAGCTGTATTATATAAATAATCTATACTTATATTAGTCATATACTATGTTACATACCTCCACACAACAGATGGAAACCGTCTCATTGATCTAAAACTAGCTACACTGATTAACTTCTCATCCGATATTAATGTTGGTACAATATGAATCTTAGGATAAGATGGACTTATACTGAAAAATACAAAATATTAAATTCAAATTTAAAGCATTGTTGAGTTCAATCTGGTCAAAATGCAAATGGCAAGTTGAATCATTAAAAAAAATAAAAGGAAACACTAGATCTTGGGTTTTCAATTGGTTTTCATAATTGTCCCCAATTATGCACGAGGAAATAACTATGTCCCCTGGAACGAAATTGTATGCAAAAGTCATCGAAAACATGCAATTTCGGAGAATCATAAATTCACATCATTTTGCTACTTCTATTAACTGTCAACAAGTTAAGCAAGCGATTTTTTTTCAGACTTATATCTCAGTTTGTGTCCCAAAGAAAATGTTAAAATGTCCCCCAAGTTGGAACTCCAGGCAATAGATCTTCTATTTTTTAAGTTATGGAATTTCAAATTATAATAAATTGAATATGTGACATCACTAAATTCCATGCCATTATATGTGTTAGCATACCATTGGATTTTGTGAAATAAGCTTACACTTAATGAGTTCCCATGAACCACTGGAATATGATCGCATTCATCACTTAGTTTTACAATATTCTGAGCCAGAAAAAAAGTGTTCTATGGGTTTCAAAATATTAAAATTAAAATTTCATGTTACTTTACCATGCATTTTAAGTTTTTCAAATATAAAATTGAAACTTCTGTATTAAATAAGTAACTGAACCAAAATGCAGTCTTCATTCAATCAATCAAGCTATAGTATAAACTAAGAGATTTCCCATACATCACATAACATCATGTTTTTTATGGTCTATAAATCTCTTTCATCATAGGTAGGTCAAGGGCAGAGTTTGACAATAATATTCTTATATATCATAAATCTTTAAAACTCTGTCATTACTTGTTTGTTGAAGAATGAGAGTAGATAGGGAATGTCAAAGATCACAAAAAAATGGTCTACATATTTACTATATTTACATAACTTTACTCATAAATCATATGCAACGAGATTACAAGAACAATTCTCAAATTGTTTTAAACCAAATATAATGGACTTAAGTATGGCCTTGGCATCATAGAGCATAGTGCAAAAACTAAGTCAATTCAATATAACTAAAATTAGTTTATAATCTTTTCAACCAATATTTTTGGTTTACCATTTAATGAGTTGAAACAGTCCTGACTTATTCATCTACCAAAACCTTTTTGAATAATTGCATTTTAATCTAGCAATATTTTTGGTTGATGGAATTGTTTTTACTGATGTCCTTTGTGCAGAATAAGTGACTAATTTCATACAATGAATTGTTGAATAGGGAAACCTAAAGTAGAGTATTTTGACTGCAGTTATAGTTAATATTCTGACACAGATTCTATATGACACGCTGTTTCTAGTGGACACAGCCTTGCTGTAAATCTTGTTAGATCACAATGGAGAGAAAAAAAATATCAAAAGAAAAGAAACAAGCTGATCACTCAAAGCATCTTTTTTTTTTTTTTTGATGAGAAAATTTCTAAAATTTCTAAGCTCTAAATTCATACCTAAAATTCTCATTAATATGAGACATTCTCCACACTTTATTGACTGATGTATCAAATTTCATTCTCTCTATTTCTTTACCAAACATATCAATATTAATATCTTCACCTTAAAATAACAATCAGTTTATATTACACTATTGAATAACATGAATAATATATAATACAATATTCAAGGCTAAATGGAAAGGAAAAAAATTCAGAATTTTGATTTGTCATCATTCTAAGAACACAGGCCTTCTCAAAAAAAGCTTTAAGCTAGCAAATCCAACTGAGCGTTTTAGCAGGTGTAGTAGTTTTCAGGCCACTCTTGAGGGCGTCGCATTTTTGAATATATGTAAAAAGCCTCTAGAAGTACTAGAACTGCACAAAATTCGCAAAATCCCTTCAATTATACCCCTACTTAAACATCTATTTACATATATTCAAGGCTCAAATCGACCCTCGAAAATGCTGAACATTCCCGTTTAAAGTAGAAGTGTTGATGTCTACACCTACAATACGTTTTTTCTTAGTTGGAGGACAGAATGATGTCAGACCCATATTATGTAATTATAAATTGACTTACTGATTTGACAGAGCACTTGAAATTGACCAGTTTGTGATATAGAAGATTGAGAACCAGAAGTATTATCATCTGTTAACCAAGCATGATAGGACAGAGCAAATACTTGGTTTAAATCTCTCAGTGTACTTGTCTTCTCTGCTAATCTTTTATACCATATCTGACACCATTCATTAGTCAGAAATGAACATCTAGAAAAATAATATTCATTAGTCAGAAATGAACATCTAAAATAATACTTATTAGTCAGAAATGAACATCTAAAACAGGGTACGAAATATCTCGAGAACGATCGTTCAGGTTACGCATAGGTTACGACAAGTCCAAAACACGCGAACGGACATTCGTTCTCGACCAAAACGGACCAGTGTGAATAAAAATTACTTTAAAAAAAAAATTACTTTTTATTGCCCTGCCCTTGTATTCATTTGCCAAGCCAACAGGCTACTATCAACTGTATTTTTATTTCAATAAACACCCCCTCGAAATAATTAATTTCAATTGTTTTAATTGAATAACGTTGACCTCATTTTATCGGAGTTGCTAAATTGTGGTTGTCAATGACGTCTATAAATATAACATCAACCCGAGTGCCGTCCAGTTTAACCAGAGATCTCATGAACACCTATTTCGATAATTTTATGACAAATATCTTAATCTTTAAGCCCTAATTATAAAATTGAACTAATTATAATACGGTAAGTTTATTAATTATCCCATGTTAATCGTAGACCCCTCCTTTTTAGTAATTATTTAAAGTCTCGTGACGCGAGACTCCGCGAGATGTAAACAAGCATGGCTACCGTTGTTAAATTAAAAAATGAAATGTTGCAAATTTATTTTATTGAATGTTGGTCTACCCACTCTTTCTTGTTGGCATCATCGTGACAGACAGAGAGAAAAGAATATAATTGACCAAATAGGTTGCATATAGAAATTTTTACAACCCGATTACGACGCATCGTAACCTATAGGTTACGATAAAAAAATTTTGTTGAATTGACGCAACCTGTTTTTAGGTTACCATACTTGATCCTTATTTCATACCCTGTAAAAGAATAATTTCATTAGTCAGAAATAAACATCTTGAAAAACATTTCCATTAGTCAGAAATGAATCTTTAAAATAATTACATAAGTCAGAAATGAATCTTTAAAATAATTACATAAGTCAGAAATGAATCTTTAAAATAATTACATAAGTCAGAAATGAATCTTTAAAATAATTACATAAGTCAGAAATGAATCTTTAGAATAATTACATAAGTCAGAAATGAATATCTATGGTAAAATAATAATTTACATTGATTAGAAATGAAAATCTAGAAAAATAATTTTCTTTAGTCAGAAATTAACATTAGCACTGCCAGTACAAATAAAAATGTCTTTTCATAAGGCAATTGAGTGAGCATAAATAGACAAGTGTGAACATTAAATGTGAACATAAACAATTACATTTGACACAATGCCAAACATGTATAAATTATAATAAAAGACTCTTACTTGATAGTTGTAGCATCTTTACAAGATATAATAACATAGAATATCTCTCTCATATCAACTGAATCTATCAAACCTAGTGGTATATTAACAAACCATTTCTTAGCTTTAATTAGTATTCTATAATTAGACAGAGCTATCACCCCCTCTGTAACACGACCTAAATACTCTACAGATTCACCATGTAGAGGGGGGAATGGTACCACTAAGCCTTCCTCATCACATATTGGATTCTTTTTAGGATAAAGTTCTGATTCTGAACAAATATCAAAACTATGAGCTGGTGGTTCGGAATCAGTCTGGAAAAGAAAAAAAGAAAAGTTTTATGTTTTATATCCCGCTTTTCTGCACCTATTGGGCTAATGAGGATGGGCAAATGCAGTGTGCATACTGCATCTAGGGAAAATTTTGCCTCGGTCTATTGTCCAAACAAAACAATTAAATACTATGTCAGCATCTCTAACCTGATTCACTGACAGGGGGAAACCTGATTGAAAAATCTTGTCTCGACTCAATAGGGATTGGACTTTGGACCTTCAGGTAAGCGACAAAGCGTCTAACACGCAGAGCCGCCACAGCCCCCTATAATAAAACTAAAATTTATATCCTAGCTCCTGAATTGATCATCAGATGCCAATATCATGGTGTTGTGTGCAATTAGGTGAATTATGTCAAGATTTTCAACTGTCAAGGAATCGATGTGCTCATCAGATAAAGTCCAGATATGATTTATGGTTCCATCCAAATGTATAGATTTTTCAATATATGTACGGTATTCATTACGGAGTACCAGGGCCCAGGGAAGTAACATATATGCTAAGGGAATATCAAATTTTCAAATTGTGTCAGTATGACCGAACCAAAGACCTTTTCAAATTATAACTATTTTCAAAAAGTAACTATTTATTGTGCTAAACCTAGACCTCGACAGGAATGTTTTATGCTAAAATTAGATTTGAAGACAATGTATAACAGATCTTGATTTATGTATACAAAAGATATATTTTCAATGTGAATTCATACAATAAGTTTATATATACATGGTGTATGAAGAAAATTATAATATATTTGAATATTGATTTAACCCATAGATATAAATGGTTGATATACGTTAAACAATCAAAATAACAATCTGTATATTATATTGATTTTCACAGTTAAGTTTAATTAGCAATTATTTAAGAATTAAACTTTTGTCTGAATAACATAATTGGCGCGTAAACTCAATTCATCATATGACAAACTGAATAAAAGATGGAATAATTTTCCAAATAAATTCATACACTACCGGTATATACAGAATGGCATAACAGGGGCTTTGACAGTATTATTTTTTAAGTCTTTAAATTCAGCAATTGTAGCAGATATAGGCACAGCTTTATGGAACAATCCATTTTGGCAGCACTATCTTTGATGGACAAGAAATTGAAACAATTCTTTTTAAATTTGTTATATATATATACAGTCTTACAAAATTTTTTTATAATTTATAGAATTAGCTTCAAAGTAGTAATAATGGCACATTTAATAAACAAGATAGCTTGCCAGGCAAGGTAATATACGCCCACTGGCAGCTTTGTTTGAAAAAGTAAATTTGGCAGAAAACCGCAACCATCACAATCATGAAATATTCAACCTGTAGTCATAAACATACATTTCAATCAGACCTCATTCATCAAGTTTAGCCTTGTATGAACGTATTTAGAAGAAGAAGGACAATAATTCATATCAAATATTATTCGATTCTTTTGATTTTATATACTAGTAGGGTTCATCCTTGGGTGATAATAAACAAGTTCAGCAAGTTTTGTCAAAATCTGTAAAGAATTGTGACTTGTAGAGAGTTAACGAGCTAAAAATCGAACGCGTTTTAAAGAACAAGGGCAATAATTCATATTAAATATTTTCCGATTCTTGCGATTTTAAATAGGGTTTATCCTTGGGTGATAATAAACAATTTCAGCAAGTTTCGTCAAAATCCGTAAAGAATTGTGACTTGTAGAGTGTTAACAAGCAATTGTGGACGGACGGACTGACGGACATGGGTGACGGCAATATACGCTCCACATTTCATGTGGGTGTATAAAAATAAGCATATAAATCATTGCATGACACTTTAATTTGAACAAGATTAAGACAAAAATACACCTAAAATGGCCCTGGTTAAGGAAAGGAAATCTATGTAGGTCAATCATATATAATATTATATTAAATATTAAGTTGTACATGTCAATGGTTTTTCTACATGGCTTATCAATAAACCTATAGCTCTTATTATTAAAACTTGATATGTCAGCAGAAATCAGTGGGCAGGGAAGCCTTAGTTACCATACAATGATTAACTCACGGGGGTACACTACACTGAGTACACTCAAGTCAATAATAGACAATTTCCTTCATAAATATATCTCATTTATTTAACCTGCATAGTAAACATGTAAAGAACATTCTTAAAGATAGATATTCCCTATAAATCTAAGCATTTTTATTGTTGATTTGGGCCTTAAAGAAATGTTATAGTCTTAAGAAAACTAGAACTGAATGAAAATCTCATAATTACTTCAAAAATATCTTTAAATAGTTACGGTACCGTACGGTACATATTTAGTAATTTTTTTTTGTCAAGTGCTAGTTAATCCTAGGCTCGAAAATTAAGATACATTACATGAAATGAAATGGTGATTTTCGTCCCATTTTTTTTTTTAATTCATTCAGTCAATGAGGACAGGATAACACAATGCAGTGTGCGATTAGGGAAATTTTGCTTGAACAGCTGCATTAGCCTATCCTGATATATATTGGATTTCTAACTGTCACAGGATCTTTAACGTGTACAGCCTGTTAAGACACAGGCAGTTTTCCTTACATATGTAATATCAACTACCTTGGTTTTATCATATCATACATAATATGTCCAACCCAGTTTGTACAATGAATGCAATATTTTAAGCATACTGTCACATTTAGACAACATGAAAATATATTAAGAGACCAAACCAGATTTGACATTCAAAATTACAGCAAAGGTCATTAATATTCTAAACAATACAAGGAAAAAGGTGCCAAACAAACTTTCTACAAATCAATTAAAGAGAGCTTTAATTTCTTAAGAAACACAGAAATATATACCAGTCAGAACTACAGTTACTGATTTCTTCATTCACAATAACTTTAATCATATTGTCTAGGTTATCTGAAACCTGTCAAAGTCATCTTAATTCGGCTTGAAGTCAATAATCTAATCGAAAATTTTCATTCAAATCTGTAACAGCCAACTTTTACATTTGACATGTCACCTCAGAAGAAAATAAGTTACATTTGTTCATTCTGGTACTATAACAATTCAAAATTCCATCTTAAAGGCAAACAATCATCATTTACAGGCGTTGATTTAGGCTGTGGAGGAACGTAAATAAATTTTAGAAGTACCGTAATAAAACTATAGAAAATTGTAAAATCCCTACGAAAAGACTTCAAACTAGAAATTCATATTCATATTTTTTTCACTTGTTTATGCTCTATTTGAAAGCAGGGTACTGGTCTTTTCGATAAGGTTTAAGCTTTTAACATGAAATCATCAATAACTGTCCTAAATAATTATAATATTCAAATTTCAATGTTGAGGTAATGGTACAATGTACTATTACTGATTAGAACAGAAACAAAGCCGGTGTAAAGGACTGGGGTACGATAGTCCAACAGAAAAAGTGAACAGTCACCTTTAAAGCCAATCCATCTTGAAGTTGAACAAGTCTATATTTATATAATAATCGTGTCCTTGGAGTTGAATTACACTGAATTAGGTCATAGTGACATACCCGTATCTAAAAGTCAATTCTAAGGCGGAATATCTTGTAACCTAGGAAACTTTTTTTTTAAACGAAGTGACAAGAGATTATAACACGCTATAATTATCAAAGTCTCAAAGTACAAGAATATCATATTGATAACCTAATATTAATTAGAACTTATTAGTAATAAACAATGAAGACAATATAAATATCTCTACTGTAGCTGATATCAACATATATTACACCATACAATATTATCTCATGTATTATAAGTACTGTATTTGATATATCAATGGCCTTGGCCTAGTTTAATCGTCCAAATTTTTTTTTGATTTTGATAATTGATTCTGGAAAGTATCGGTCCTGAAGACAAATATCTCTACAACCAATCAAAAGTACGGTAGCCTTTAATGATCAGAATAGCATGTTGTGGAAGCAAAACATAGAAGTGACAACATCATATTCTGTCGCTAAATGAACAACTGAACATACAGTATACAGGTAGAAAGGATCCTTTTGAAACTTTTTGTTGACCTATGGTTGGTCAAATTCTTGAACTAAGTCAGATACAAGCATATTACTCAATAGATCAGCCATGATGCCAAGAGCTTACATACATGTATCAAAACTTCCAGATTTTGAATAGTAGACCTTTCACCAATAACAGTTTCAAATCAATATATCCTGTTATTTGTCATCGTATCACGAATACAGGTTTTGACGTGGTCTTATTAACCAGTATTAAACTAAGCCCAATACACTTCGTTTTATGGACGTGGAAAAGAGGTTGACGCTATTTATATCTGACCAATCACATCGCGGTTTAGATAGCAAAGAAATGACTAAGGGGTCATTTTTACCGAAAATCGTACTCAATTCTGTATCGTCCATTTTAATTAAAAAACGCTGCTTTCGTTTGATTAATATTCAGGAACAGAGTGTATAGAACGAGTGCTTTGATTGGCTGAAATTCTGCTACCGATGTCCGATACTGCAGGAACAATTTTGATTTGACAATATTGAGCCATGAATACGAAAAAATGTTCACTTGTCAAGTGTTACCACAGCCCCAAGGAAGTATGACGAATGGGGGAGTGGTTCAGACACGATGGTTATTTTTATTGAAAACAATCAGGTTCTTCAGACATCATTAAAATTTAAAATAAATCACTTACCATCTTTCTCTCCTATAGTACCAGTATCGTAATTAAAACTATTATTACAAAATGTTCTTCTTTATTTGCCTATAAATATATTTTGTAATCATGTAATATTTGAAAATGAAATTAAAACATTCTTTTCATTAAACCATTACATTAATAAATTTACACATACCGGTACATACCTGTATACGTATAGAGTTCATGTTGTAACTAGTACCGTATGAAATCATGATATCAAGATATAATATGAACCCATTTAAACACTTCCCTGTTAGTTTCAGGTATATAAATTGGCCAATAAGAGTACCGGTATAAGATTACTCATCGACAGTAAAAAAGTATAAGCTTACAAACAGAATCCAATAAACCAATGAAATTACAGGTTTTTATTGGAAAATGCTTAAAATATTTTTTTAAGTGTTTTTTAATCATGAAATTGTGTAAAAGGTAGTTTTCTGGATTTATCTGTACTAATCTGTTTTATGTAAGCTTATATGACAATAAAATAAGTTGAGAATTTTGATTTTTTGATCATTCTAAGAGATAGTATTGCTTTAACTTGACATAATAAAAAAAATGGTAATATTTAAGCTTATACATAAAGGTACTCTAAACATATGTTTTGTCAGTAAGCTTGAGCTCATACACTGAATTTCTTCAAAAATTAATCATCCATATACCTTAAGCTCATACTACAACTTCAAAATCAAATCAAAAGAATAGTTTGCAATCTTAAATGCATTTTATAACGCAAAAGAAAATCTAAAAAATTAATCCGAAATAGAAACATAAAATTAACAGACTTCCATTTTCATTGGATGAAACATAATAACTTCAATGCCTATGCATATAACTATCCTTAAAAAATGAATCTAATTACCAACGAATTTTGTGAAAATAAAATAAGCTCATTGATATTTGTATGGTATTGAATAAGTCAATGACTTATTGAACATCATCTCATCACAGACTTCTTTCTGCCATTGACGATGTAATAACAATCTCACGCAACTATATATTGATCTTACATAGACAGCTCACCGTAAAACGAAAATAGAGAAATACATGTGTATAAATAAATAGTCAAACAAAAATGCCAATGGATCATTACCGTACAAGTTTAATATCAAACTCAATCAATTGCAGTTTAATAGGATTCCCAAAGGTTATTAACCTAACCAATGTTCATACTTAAAATCAATGTTTTTTCAGTAAGTTCTTTAATAACAATAAATCACATCACACATAGTCATAGGATAGGCCTAGACTAGTCCAACTTAAATGAAAAAACAGATCTGAGTTATTCACCCCCTCAATATTATAAAATCCCAAACTTAAAAGCAAGATTAGCAAAATATAACAATAGGATTATAAATTTTCTTCTAGAAATTACTATAAGATCATTAGATCCATAGGACTATTTAAAGTACAATCCCTGTCATTCAAGTAGTGCACCGAGGTCAAATGAGCTGTCAAGACAAATATTTTCTTTCCCAGTTTTATTTCCTGAAAATCTGTCTTACAGAAATCTTTCTAGGAAATTTGCATTGTATGAAATAGTAACATCATCTAATTAGAAATAGTGTATCTACTATATACTGGGTATGAAATTATTACAATCCATGCGACATGTAAAGAGACGAGCCAACCATTTTTGTCTGACTTGGCAAATACTACAAAAAAAAAATCAGTTTGTACGTTCGTATCAATCATGTAACTACGAGTGCTTCAAGAACTTACCAATAAAACACTCTATATAATAGGTCCTCTTACGGAGAATATACTACGGATCCATCCTTCTGAGAATTATAACACCAAACTTAGCCATAACATCAAAATTTAAGGAAGAAATTCAGTACATTTTCCGGTCTGAGTCCCAAAGATGGCGGTATAGAATGTCAACAGTGAAGATGACGTCATGTCGGGGGAGGCGTCAGATGACTGGGGTCAAGGTCGTGTTGTTCTCGATCAAAACAAAGAAAACTAAAACGAAAGTAGAAAAGTGTTAACTAAGAAATGTCAATGAAAATCGAATTTATCGACATTATAGTACCTTCCTAATTAATTTTCTAATTAGAAAGTGTTTTATTTTTTTATGATAGATTGACATTCTTTTCAATTCTCTGCGTAAGCCCAACGTTCAATGGTTTCGAAATGCAAAAAACGAAGGAAATCTATATTAGTAATAGTAGTAGGCCTAGTGTACGTAATTATTAGCTCGACATTAAAATTTGAATTAAGCTTATATGAAATATAAATTTAAAATACGTACATAAAAATCCATTCCTTTGGTTCATTCAGAAATCCATATGACTATCACGGGATAAAACTGCTTGTAGGCTGAATTAACAGATATAATGAGAATGCTATTTTTAGAGCTTATGCCTCATATAAACTAGATGAGCAATTTGATTATAGGCCAAAGTAACGAGACCTACATTTATCTATCACAATAGATTTAAATTACGTATTAACCTGACATAGCAATATAAAAGTGTTTGTTTAAATATCTCAACCCGAAAATTATATAGCCTAAGTGTAACTCGATGCTAAGCACAGGGAAATGATTCAAATAAAACCTTGTTTCACTTTCCAATGTCAACAGTTAATCAGATTTTCGTTTAAGTGGAAAGTAAAGATTCCGGGGAAGTTGTAAGTTCCTGGAATTGTTATAGTATGCTATGTGGATATGGAGGTCTAATTAAAGCCTATGCATTATTAGCTGATACAGCTCAATTTCAGTAATCTAAAACACTAGGCCTACTCAGAAAAAAGGGAACAGTCGTTATTTTATGAGATTAATTTGAGTCTTGAATATATTATGTATTCAGAATTATATTAAGAAATTCACAAAAAACGCAAAAAACCCTTAAAAATACCTAAAACTCGATGATTCTCTTTCTATTTTTATATAGTGTTAAAGTGAAATCAGATAGATCTCATAGAAAGCACGGGCCTCGGTCAGAAATCTAGTGTTAGGTGGTGATGAGAACATAGTCTCATAAAGGCACTGGCCTAGGTCACAAAGTAAAGATTTATGATGAAACAAAGTACATGTATTTTTAACCATTTATGGTCATAATTTCGAAGAGTGTCTAAACTTGAAATGCCGAAGAACTCGATGGCGAGTTTTATTTACTTGCGTTTTTCAAAATAAAATTCGGTTTAACTTCCATTGTATACAATTTTTCTTTTTATCGACCTAAATCTTATAAATGATTACACATTTTAATTGCGAAAAAACTCTTGTCTTCAAAATGTTTGATTTTTATTCCAGTTTCGACGTTATTGTGGTATGTGGTCTGAGGTTTTAAAAGTTAGTTCTCTCCCTTCAACTGATTATAAATTAGGCAGGTGAAATGAGCTTGAGCAATCTGTTTCAGTTTGGAGCAAGATATGAGTTTTAGCTAGACTTATAGCATTACCATTAGCCTTTCACTTTAATGGCACTTTATGGCACAATATTGCTTCTTGTGATGATCACAAAATCAAAATTGTCAAACTTGGTCAATGAGAGTATAGGCCTAAAATTTAAATTTCGACACTCCAAGAGGAAGTATTCTATAAAAGTGAAATTCAAAACTGTGATGCTCATAAGAAAGTATGGCCACAGTTCATGCGTTTTTGATGTAATAAATTTAAAAAAAAAATTTGAAGAAAAAATCTCTTTCAAATTTTTCACATATCAACTTCAACATTTCCTTATCAGACCCGAAAAATATGAAGGTCATTGAATAAAAATTGTTCAAGTACTGTCTCGAACAAAATAGCATGTAACAAAATTCAATATTAGAGCAAATGACACATTTCAACCTGTGTTCATTGTGCTTTCACATACTGACTGAATAGGAACTGAAAAGTGGGATGGTTGCTTCTTGAGAGATGTACCTTTAAATGAGATCCGTGGGAGCATTTCAGGATGGAAAATGTTTGATATTGATGGTTGATGTAGTGAAGGCACAATGAACACAGGTTGGAATTTGTAATTTGCTCTGTTATTGAATTTGTTTACATGCTTTTTTGATCAGGGCAGTTCTTGTACAATTTTTATTTGGTGACTCTCATATTTTCAGGGTCGAACGAGGACATCTTGAAATAAATCTGTGAGAATTTTTACAGAGATCAATTCACCAACGGCTGAGAAACTTCCCGTCAAACTTGGGGACGTTTTATTGTGACACCCGATATATTGTTTTACTCATGTAATGTTGAGCACTCGATTTTGAAGTTGTGTCGACTTCTATATGCATATGTCACTACACTTTACTGGTTTTAACTATATGTGACATATGACATTGTATGATCATGTAACCAAACCTCAACTCCAGTATCAGCACTTCACCTATGAGACCCAGAAGCCCGAAACTGAAGACTACCAGTACATGTACTGTCAATATAATTAAAGCTTCGTCTATTGTATTATTGTATCCATATCTACCATCAAAAAAGGGAAGAGTTATCTTGGGAAGTTTTAAATGATAAACAGATGTTTCATATCGTCACTTAAAAACTGTCAATTTCAATCAAAACGACGATAATCTGAGTCATATACATAGCATATAATATATACTGTACAGTGATTCAGGTATTGGATACAATTAGAAAAGGGCCTACCAAAACGAAGACTGGAATAATCAAACGACTACACGATCGAAATCGATAGATGTGAAGGAGCTGCACATACTTTTCTGATCAGAAATATGTTGGAATAATAATATACATTGAATCGGAACAATTTATAGACCTATTGCATTATAGCATAAGGCTAATGTTTTAATTCGTAATCGAGTATATATGTGATCGAGTGAACGCATATATTATAAATTTCAAAGTGTCAACATGGGTCTTAGGTTTTGTTTGAGACCATCTTGTGCTTGCTGCCTGTTTCTATTAATAACGATATTTTTCGTGGTGATTATTACGTCATCAGTGATCATGTCAAAAAGGCGAGAATCTAAGCCTAAAAGTTACATAGATAAAATTGGAATGTTTGCTGAGAAAATTGGATTGAGTTCGGACCAGATCAAAGATGCAGCATCGTCTGCTGTAAAATTTGCCGCTAAAAAACTTGGATATCACAGTAAAAATCACACCATTGAAGTGACAAGACCAGAATCCTAAAGTTATTTGAACTGACTGAAAACTTTGTTTTATGTAAAATAAAAAAAAATCTGTTGTTTTTTGTTACCTCTTTTTTTTATGCATATTAACGTAAAACTCCATTTCATTACATTTTATGTAAATTTTTATGATGAAAATTCCACTGTCTACACACAAAAAAAGCAAGGCCTTGCAAGCTATTAGCTACCCTCAGAAAGGTGGGGATTGAAAAAGAGAAGGCCCATTTATGTCACTGTACTGGCAAAAGTTCCCTTATTTCCATGTTTCTTTAGCAACGATGGACATTATCTATTATCAGATCGACTCGGCTGAGATTGTAACCATTGTAAAAGGAACGTGCCTTATTTCATACCGAATGCTCTTCCTTTTTGTCCTTATTAACCTAATCTTACAGAAATTGATTTCATTTGCATTTGATTACACATTTGATCCACCATACTAGAATCTTGTCACGTGACAGTCATGTGATCTGGACAAAATGGCCAATCAACCTAAATCTTGCAAGTTTACATAACATTTATATTAATTTGAAACATGAAGATAGAGACACCGACACAACTGTATAGATTTATATTACGATCTTTTAGAAGTCTTCCAAAAGATTCCAGAGAATTTTATTCACATCAAGCAAAACAGGTGGACATTCTCTAAAGTCTAAAGCAAATTGAATTGTCAGTCCAATAATAATATGTTATATCACTATCAGTCCTTGTTCATTTTTTTGGGATTATATAATACTATTTGAGATTTGGAATAGCAGATTAAATTAGTATGACATAAGTGTAAGGTCACCCGACTCTTACACACCAGGAATAAGAACATCATAGAGGTTCAATATCTTAATAATAATAATAATAAAATCTTTAATGAAAAGGGTGAAAATTAGGCAACTTGGTAACATCATTACTACAGTTACCTTAATTTGAAATGATATATTAATGTGATCATTGATTATAGATGATTTTTTTACTTTGTAGTCATTTAGAAGCCATTCTGATGAGACTAATCCAGAAAGAATTAAACAGATTATAGAAAGAGCTATAGAAGATACCAAATGGATTGTTGATAAGGTTTGATCATTATCTTATATTAGCATCATTTTGACATTATCAAGATACATTTATATATTTCATTTTGTAGGTACTGAAACATCCCATGGGTTGAATGTTAGACAGAACCATGTTACTTTTCTAAAAAAAAAAAGCTTTATTTATTTTTCTTTGTTGATAACTTTACATCAAGTCCAGTTAAAAGAGTCCTAAAGTTTTCCTTTACTAGCTGATAGAGCTCTGTTTGATTATCTGTATCACTATTTAGAAGCAAAGTTTGATGTCAAGTTCCCCTACGATTCAAATATGTGCTGTGGATTGTTAGACTTCTTCACTGTCAGTTACATTTACATAATGCATTATAATGAGTGGACTAAGAAGAGAAAACATAAAATAATCTAAACTTTCATAGTAATTTGGATATTTGGATGGATATTTATCAATAATCTACCTTTAATGTACCGGTATCAAAATATCGATGTGAATTTTTTATTTATTAACCATTTTACTTTTAGTACAAAAAGTCCTAAGACTTGAAAATGGAAAAAGAAGACAATGAAATAAGGTGAAGAAAATTGGTTTTGTGTATGAAAGATAGAAGAAAGAACAGGACATTTTAGCATGATATTCATAGTACAGTTGTGAAGGCTTGTTGTATTTAACTGTGAATAAACAAGTATTATAGATATGAAAAAGTCTGTTATTTATCAAACACTATTAACATCATAAATGATTTACTATGATCATAATAATGATTTGCTATGAATGAATATACATATATAAATGATTTGCTATGAATATACTAATTAAAATGATTAAAGGGGAATGTTCAGCATTTTCGAGGATTAATTTGGGCCTTGATTATATGTAAATAGCTTCCAGAAGTATTAGAACTGCACAAAAATCGTGCAATCCCTTTAATTATACCCATAGTTTTCCTAAACGATGAGTCGTAATTTTGACTTTCAAACGCTGATAATTATGGATACGCGAGGATTTGAAAGTTTAAATTTTGAGGGAGAGTTGTGAACATCAGTATGGATTAGATAAGCTAAAAAATTCCAGGTTCTGAGAAAATTAATTCCTTGGATCCGCCCCTGTGATTTACAAGGACAACCTAGACTTTTTTTTCAAAATAAGTCTCAGAAACTGGTTATGATCAGGAAATCTTGAGTTATGTAGTGACAGAATTTGGTGGCAGAATTACAGAATTATATTTATTACAGTTCATATATCGGGTGTCCCAGAAAAAACGTCCACAATTTTGACGGAAAGTATCTCAGCTGCTGTTGAACCGATCTCTTGAAATACTTGTACAATTTTTGTTCGATGACTTTCATATTTTGAGGTTCGGACAAGGACATGTTGAAGTAAGTCTGTGAGAATTTTGAAAGATATCGGTTCATCAACAGCTGAGATACTTACCGTCAAACTTGGAGACACCCGATAGAGTTATATATAGAAAAAAAATTGTGAATAAATGGGAAATAACTCTTTTGATTGAATAGGTTTCCAGACTACAGTAAAGTAAACATTCTATTAATTTCTATTACACATATTTGAAATTCTTTCAAAAGATAACAGTATGATCTCGACAGTGTGATCATGTGTTATGACTGTTATGATAAATTATTTCGAAGTATAGGCAGTTTCGAACTTTGGGCTATGTTAATGTATTAATGCACATCCCAAATGTTAAGTCAGTACCAAGGCTGTCAAAGAAGCTTTTTAAGCTTAACACAGACAGAAAAACAGTATAACAGTATAACAGTATTTCCAAAGATTTTAAGTCATCCTTTTAAAGTTAACAACTCTAAAAAAGTGGCAAATTTCTAGTCCTTATACGCCTGAATTTTATGTTAAAAATCCAAACATATTTACAAATATATCTGACTAAAAAAAGACAATGTGTTATGAGGAAATCAATTTGTTTTTAGGTTGATTAATTAGAATACTATGACAAGTCAGTCAGTATTTATCACTAACAAAGACTATTTTCTGACTAATAATTTCTCATAAACCACTCCTTCTCATAAACCACGCCTACTTCTTACTACGTCACGGTGAAAGGGGCGTGGCAAGCACCTGTCCACGTGTTTTCTTGAAAGGATATCTTCAAATGTGGCTCTTTGTGAAGTTAGTCATGAATTAAAACTTGTTGATTTACGTAACATATTCGCGAATTGTCTTTCCATTTTGTTGATCTTACATTTCAAACGAAGGAATTCTGGATTTTTTAGTGAGTTTTTGTGGCTGAACCTGAAAAGGAAACGATAATAATCCCGTTGCATCTTGGGAAAATCGAGGCGTTGTCACGTGATTTCTTTGTGTGCTGTTCTCGCCGCGTGTGAGTCAGTGCTCCCGATACTGTCGGCTTCATTTATTATTTTCTTCACTTTATAACATCAAACATACTAGACTGAAGTCTGATAAACGACAAAGGGATATTTACGAAAAGGATATTTCACTGGACATGGGCCCACAAAGTTTCTATTCTTGATAATTTATGTGTTTAGTAAAATTTCTGTGTGAGTGTAACGTTGGCTTTTCGGAGTTGTAATGGCGGTGGTAGGGACTCGGCACGCCCGTATCATGTCCTACCCTACCCCTCAAAATAGTGCTCCTAACCCACAGGCTATCTTAGCAGCAGCTGTAGCTGTTCCTTTTTACCAGGTTGTACAACCCCAAGATGCTCAACCTGACAGACCTATCGGATATGGAGCATTTGGTGTAGTTTGGTAAGTGCTGTTTTACTCTTTTCTCACAAATGTTTGGTTGGTTGTAGCTAGACACATCCTTTATTATTATAGTTGCCTTAGTTGAACTCAGTGTAGAGCAAGTCACATTCCTTTGTCAGATGTGTTTGAACTTGAACACATTGTAAGGGATAAATCTGATGAAATAAGTAAAAAATACAGTCAGTAAATGCCTAGATAGAATGGTTTCTTAGGAGCCAAGATGCAAGAACTGTTCAAAACATTCTAGTCCTAGTTCTAGTAGGCCTACTGCACTAGCCTACTGGCTACTTTTCACTGATACACTGATCACTAAAACTAAAAGCCTGATAGTACCAGACCAGTGCTGAGAAATAGTAGTCTACCATCAGACATATATATCGCATTTAGCACTAATTTAGACAAGTCCTGTTGTTGATGATAGAATAGGTCTAAAATTAAAATAAAATACAATCTGATATAGTTTCAAACTTTCAATGATGGGACACAGTAGAAAGAAACATTCAACATTGGGTTTGCTTGCAGGGTTACTGTGATTGTCGAAAAAGGGGGAAACTCAATCAAGACAAGGCTAAATGTTCTGTGTGAACATATTTTAAAATAATTGAAAAAAATAATAACAATTTATTCTCTCTTCAATAAGACTAGGCCTAGTTCTGTAGTTGGGAAAGATTTCAGTTTTTCTTTATTATCACATTTCTTCAGAAGTTCAAAAATTTACAAAAGTTATAAGAAGTAACAAATGATTTGTCAGAAAAAATTGACATGAACATTATCTTTGTATGAAGACGTAAGTCAAGGATTGATTGACTGACGGAGTGGTGATTCATGATTTATCAAAATTTCTTATAGATGGTTTGGTAATCAACTAAATAAGTGTTACTGAGTGTGAAATCATAAAAAAAATTGGGATGGGGTGTTTGTTTTTGCCAGTATTTTAGTAATGTCTAAATGTAGGCTACCTACAAAATGACAATTCTTCTTTTCTTTATTCTTTTGAGATTGAACCACCCCAGTTAGTCTTTCCTTATGCTCTATTAAACTTAGTTATTAAAATTTTTCGTTGACGTATAGGCCTACATTCATTTAAACTTCATTTATTTCATCAGAAAATTTTCCATGTGAATTTTTCATATTGTTATTGAGTGGTGACATAGATAATTTCATTATACTATTGGAGTCATTAGAATCTCTGGCTCCTGTTTCAGGAGATGATTTACGACAGGAGCTACAATAATTTAAGGTGTAATATTGGTTTATAGGCCATCTGACAGGTAATTAAGGTTGAAATATCAATTAATTCAGGTGTTAATTAGTCGACAGCTCTTTTACCTCTCAAATCCCCTTAATATTCTAAGTATGTGCTAAATGTCAACGAGCAAACCTTTGATCCTTGGGGCAAGGTATATTTATGATATAAACATGTGGTCTCTTTGTTTATCAAACCTATTGTTGTTGATCAAAATGATAACAATAGAGGTGAATATTGGCTGGATAGCTTAGCCTAATACAGTAGGGGTTATTTTATAGCCCCTTATACCCAGTCACCATATGGTAAAACTAACTGCTATTGTTTTCCAGACACTTGAACTTAGTCCAGTTTAAAGGTCATCAGCCTTCATTTTGAGGTGTGCAATTCTTTTAACAGTTTGCTGAAGTTACCTCAGTTTAATGATACAGGTCCTTTGTTTGGAAATCAGTTGCTGCCAACTTGTCTAGTCACTTTCAGCATGTGTGAAGTCTCCAGAACTCACCTGCCAGAAAGACTGAAGTTATAAACTTGTGAAAGCTTTTAAGGCAAACACGACCCTCTAAAGAAATACTTTAGCTATTTTAGTCCATAAGTTCTTGAAATGATTATAAAAGATCTTTAGGTTTTGCTATTGTTTTCCTTCCACATGGGTCTAAAAAGATATCACAGCACTGCCCACTGCACTGTACCGCTTATTTGTAGATATAACTACTTATAACATTATGGTCATATAATGTTCTGATTTAGAAAGAGATGTGTACCTATTGAGGCAATACATTCATTTCCATGTCGGCAAATTCTTACCATAGTTTACCAAGTGTCTAGTCTACATAATCTAGTATCTAAATTATGATGGAATTTACCTCTATATCTCAACCAATATTAATACTAATGTCTATCTTGTATAGTCTATTTTTGAAATTAGGTCATTCTGCCTCAGATGTAGGTCATAATATATAATGAGGTCACAGTAAAGATAGACTATATATTGAGGTCTATTGATGAATTCAGAGACTATATTCTATCAAATAACAATGAATGCCCTCCTTTCTCAATGGAATTAGTTATATAAAAAGAAAGATGTTGAAAGGTTTTTAAATAATTATATAGATATAGTGTAAAAATAACTTGTAGAGATAAGATGGTGAGAGTGTTTGTCTGAAAACTGTGAAATATCTTTTGTTCAGACTTGTACACTTGGTCTTCTATAAACTTTCACTTGTAATAAAAATTGTTTTTATTTCTAGTTTTTGAGTAGAATTGTATTTTAAATGAACAAATTTCCTATACAGATTCCTGTCAGGAAAACTAATTAAAGGGGAACAGTTTACATTTTAGGAGTTGATTTCGGTCTTCAATATGATATCATATTTTTTCACTTTCTATGTAAAACAATTGAATCATAATTAAGTTACTTTCAAATAATATAGAAAGGTCTAAATTTTTTATGCCAAATTTGCTGAATGGTAATGAGATTATCCAGTACTAGTACTATACTGTATAAACTAGGAATAGAACAGATTGATAGTAAAATCAGAATACCAGAAACATTATGGTACCGGTATATTATTACATTATGTTTTACTCATTCTTTACAACATACTTTAACATCTGTAACAGACTGATACCAAATACCTCACACTGCCAAACATTTAGTACTGATACCGTATTGGTACTGACATGATTAACTTTCATTATGAATGAAGATTTGATTCTATCTAGAGGGACTAGGGTTACTTTTTGCTTACAAACTGCAGTTCAACTAGCTTAGCTTAACAAAGAGTTGCAGTTCACTATACTATGTTTACCCTTCAGAATGTAGTAAACAGTCGTGGTCAAACCCTGAAGTATGAATTTGCATTCAGTGTAAAGGATAGACATACTAAATGAACAGAGAGCCTAATATGACATGCACTATGCACTCTCGATATAGGTTTGGCGTTCAATATCTGATAAATCAAAATAATACTTGGTTCATCAGTCTGGTTTGCCCAAAAGGTCAGTGTAAAAATATTGGAGTGACTGAAACTGTTATGGTCTCTCTAGTTCTCAATTCCAACTACTGAGGTTTTGTCATTGAAAAATAAAGTGAGGGCTCAATCTGCTGGACATCCCGCATTGCACACTGTTTGATGTTGCATTTTATATTTAAATCCAACATCATATTCCATACTGTAAACCATTTGAAACTAACAACATGAATGAGGTTTTATTCAGATTTGATATTTGCTCTACATCTGTTACCAGAATTCTGTATGCAGTAGTGCAAGTAATTTCTCATTGATGTAACAATTTATCACAAACTGCAAATATAAGATTACAGTACAATATATGACAATAACACCTGTTGCATAGTTATTTACTTCATATTGCAATCAAGGTAGAAAAAAGGGCTCTTTATTTGCAAGCTGAGCACTTAAAGTTTAACATGCAGATTGCAAAAAATGGCGTCATCTAGAAATAGTGAAAACAGCTGAAATAGTTATATTGAATTTAGAATTTTTTCTGGATTTAATTGTATGATGTTTTTTGATGGAATGAGTTGATTTACAAAGGTATTTATGGCAATAAATGTCTAAATAATAGCTTTTTTAACACTTAATTGATCTCTATTATTGTATCAATCCATGTACTAGTAGCTCTTTATAAAAAAAAATATATAAGAATAACAAATAAACAGAACATGATGAAATGACAGCTCCAGACTATTCATAACTTTATACCGTTTAGATATTTGGGTTTTGATGATCTCAGTTCGTGGGACATTTAACCCTTTCATTGCTTGCGCCAGGTAGTCCCGGGCTTAAAACTTATAAAAGATTTCGCTAAAATGTGCATGCCTGTTTTCACTTGGTACTCACAAGACTGTGAGCCACTGTGCCACACAAAAATAATTTCTAACTGGGCTTTTGTGATTGTTTTTGGCTTTAATTTATTGTCAGCTTTTTGCCTTAAAATTTTGGCCTACAATGGCATGGATATACCTCTTACACTGACAGGGTTAATGCCTTTTCCTTAAATAATACATTTATACAAATATTCTTGCAAAATAGGGTCAAGAAACCAATATAAACAGGTCTAAAAACTAGTCAACCATAATCTAAATCAACAAATATTTTTTCTAGTGTTGGAGGTTAAAAATAAAAGGTGAAATGTAGGCTAAATGTTTGAATTAAAACCCACATGTAAACAAGTTTGTATGTTTGTTGACCTCTTGACAAAACATGCTTGTTAACATGGTGTATGACCTGTGAAATACAGTCCCTTCTGTCTTGTACACAGAACAGTAATTTATGCTTTTGTCTGTATATTAACAGAAGGGTCACTCAGAGTAAGAATGCTCTGGACCACTCCGCCATCATGATTAAATAAGATATTTGAAAATAAAAAAGGGAATTTTAATTGATTAGAATGTAACTAACATATCTTACTGAATCTAACTTCTATAAGCCAGGCCTTGTCAAATGGCGGCCCATGGGCCAAATCTTGCCCACAATGCCCTTGAGAATGGCCCGTCAAGAGTGACCCCTTCTGCTAAAACGCTCTGCTACTATGCTAGCTTAGCTTTATTTGACCCTTATTTTTTTTTTCATAAAATGCATTTAGCCCTTTACAAAAATTAATTGAGAAGGCCTGATATGAGCTAAGGTCTTTGTTTACATCTCTTATAGATCAAAATAAACTTGATCAGATATGATAATATAAGCATATAAGCTTACTCTTCTATAATTTAATGTGTAGCTTATATTTAGGTTCATTGAATGCAGTTTTTGATTAAACCCAGGGTATAGTTTCTGGTGCAGTTCTTTTGATTTGAACTCTCTACCTCTTCAGACATTAATTGTGTACATACTTCTGAACCATTTGTTGGTTTATTTCAATTATAGGCTGGCTACAGCATGGTTTAATTAATGAGTTATAGATGAAATACTTCCCCTAAAATGACCTTGGTTTTATTGACTTCTCTTTAAATGCCTAATAACTGAATGAATGGATGGTCAATTTCTAATGGTCAGCTATAGAGTGGTATTGATATGTTAGTTTCAATGATTGTCCCTTGTTTGACCTCAATATCTCAACTAAATATGGTTGGATAGACTAACAAACATCTAGTTACAATAGTACACAACTAACATTTGACTTGTTGCTGTAGTTCACATGTACTATATTACTGAAATCATACCAGATAAAAGTTCACTTGTCAATCTAGAATGATTTGAACAAAGGATTCAAATAAAGAAATCAGACAGCTGAAACTAATTTCTTAATTTCTCCTGATCTAGAACATGAAATGTGATTTGTTAACTAGTTGAATTAAATATTTTAAGCATGTAGGTCAATTTCAAAGTAATAAATGCAAGAAAATATTTATCTTTTTGCCAGTTTTAAAAGTGCAAACTATAAATGATTAAGTTTTGAAAACCTTGATCAAAGTGTTAAACTTTATCTAGATATCAGTCATCTTAAGATGCAAATGCATTTTTGTGCGAGAATACCCATTACTATTGAACAAATCCACCAAAAATATTATAGCATCAGTATCATATTCGAAAAATAAAGTTATCAAATGAGTTGGTTCGTGAAAAGCAAAGTCACACACAGCATGATGAAAAATTTAAATGTTCGAACATTTGTATCAAATTACCAAATCATAAATATGGTAGGCCTATGTCAAATTTGAAATATTTTTGAATCTAGAGGGAACCAATGAAAATGAAGATGAAATAGTGACAGATGTTGCTATGGTAACAGTTGACCTAAAGGTGGACATGTTGACAAGGTGACAGGTGTTGGGTGTATTATTGTTCAGACTACAGGTGTAATTTCCTACCATATTTATTATCAATCATTTATTATCATAACATCATTATTATATATATTGATGTACCTTTAGCAGTTAGAAATTTATGATGATGTCACTTCTTAATACCGGTATGATGTAAAATCATTGATTCTCTGTTTGCCTTATTGTATAATTTGATTAAAGGATTCTGTCTGAAGATCCCTCGGCAATTGGAAATAAAAAATAATAGTGGGCTAATGTTGCTGTTCTGGCAAAATATCCATCATTGCACACTGCATGGTATTTGCTCTTTACTCATTGATCATACAGCATCAGTCTCAGAGTGAATGAATTGTTTAAATGTTGAGCATTTCACAGAGGCCTTGAGAGACAGGAAAAAGCTATAGATGAAAACTACAACATCCTCATAAACAAAATATAGTGTGAAAAATGTACAACTTTAAGATGCTCCTTTTTTTGAAAAAATCTGCAATGCAATCAAAAAAACAATACAATACATTATAAAATAATAATGGATTTACATTAATATCAAAATAAATGTTCATAATAGAATATTTTTTAATCTTTACAATAAACTAAGTACACAGGATGCTTGAACATTTTAAAATAATGTTTTATTAGTGGAAATTGAAAGTATATAAACTATTAAGCAAGTTAAACTCTGGTATATTTTGATTGATTAGCTAGTAATAAAAAGTTCATTATAGGTTGTACTAACCTCACCTCCAATATCAAATATTTTATTCATGTTCATGTCAAACTCTGAACGTATGCAAAATAGACTTATTCAGAGCATGAAATATTTTTTTTATGAATTCCAAAGTATTTATTGTGAGATTTGTTGACCTTGGTTCAGATGTTTTTAATTGATATGTTTAATTACCGTGGTCGTGATTTCTGAATAATATATATGATGTCTCAGAGGGTTGTGAGTCATTTTTCACCTCTAACCCTTGAATAAGTAGACTACCTTGTTTTAAAACTAATATTGATGTGCTATGCATTTTCCTTTTGACCTTTGCACGCAAAAGAGTTAGATATAGGAATAGACTCTCAACTTTGAATAAGCTTATATCTTTAAGATGCCATGGAGTCGAAATGCAATCTAAATGAAACTTAATCATTTCTTCAAGTTTTCAACAAAGTACATATTTTAAGTCATAAAGTTTTCTGGAATATTTCTTTTAAAAACATAAAGTAGTAAAAGCCAAATTCCCAACATTTTTACGAAGAGCTATATTTCCAACTTTCATTAAAGAGATTGTAAAGCGTATTTCTAAACTTTGTATGTGTATCGGGGACACTGATAGCATCAAGTTGCGCCGTTCCAATTTCCATTTCGATGTCTTACAAACCCTTTAAAATATAAAGACATATTTCAAATCAGTAAATTTGGGCTCACTACGTAAATATTCTTGCAATCAGATCAACACTGTGTGGTAAAATATATAAAGATAAAACATGTAGGAATCTAGTTATGTTAATTTGAAATGAACTCATTAGTTTATAATATAATTGAGATTTAATGTTGACATTGACAGGTACCTGACTCATACAGTGTAGTTGAACATGAATTTATCAACCTAGCTAACTATTGAGCTTTTAACCTGTATACTCATCACATATTGACCTCAACTTGTCACTTTATTACTGACAACTTGACTAGAATACTCTCCCTCTCTCTCTCATATATTATTTTAATTAGCTATTTCAAACTTTTTTAGTGGGGTTGGGGTGTTAACAAGAATATTATGCTTGAGTAGGTCGGTACAATAATATCGTGAAATAATGTTATATTATGTGTTTCTGATACACTAGCCTCATCACTCATATGTACAAACTTCGTAATTAAACCAGTGGGCTAGGTGACATGTATGACTGTACTGGTCTGTACATGTATACTAAATGCCTAAGTGAACTTTTTTAGGGATTTCAAATCACATGCAAAATCACTTGTATCAACTTCGGCACTAGAAACCTCATAATAACGTTGTAAATTATAGTTCAGCCAATTACAATCATTCTTCAGGGAGTGTTGTCTTCTTTTGCGGTAAAAACAGCCAATCAAGATTGATCTCTGAACAAGAGTTAACTTTTTTAGCCCATTTACCGGGCAAGATGGTACCCTTAGTATCATGGCTGAGTCATTACATATGCAATATTTTTTTCTGAATTTTATCCCTTCTTTCCTTTGTTTACACATCTCATGGATTTCTTTTTAATAGTATTCACACTAGGAATTCTTTTTAGCCTAGAAATAATGAGCTTATTTAATTGAAAGACTGTATCATGTTCTGCAAGATATTTGACCTACCCGGTATTAAATAAATGTTATTATTTTTCTATTTTTAGGGCAGTGACTGATCCTAGAGATGGGAAGAGAGTTGCTCTCAAGAAGATGCCAAATGTCTTCCAAAACCTGATTTCGTGTAAACGTGTGTATAGGGAGTTAAAAATGTTGTGCCATTTTAAACATGACAATGTAAGTAATTTCTATATTATTTAACATTCTCTTTAGAACTAATTATTAAAGAGATTGTAAGGAGATTTTCTTAATCTGTATTGGAGACACTGATGGTACAATTTGCACCATTCAACATTTCAATCAGGCATCTGTGGTTCTTGCAATTTCATGAAATCTAAGTGCTTAATGACCTAAAAAACGAAACACAATTAAGGATACTACCCCCTAATTGTAGGCCTACATGCTTTTTCAAAATATACACAAGTACCAGTATACCATAATATTTTGCTTCGTTATTTAATCTCTTAATTGAACTGGTCACTGGAAATTACTTCTATATAATTTCAGGTATTATCATCAGTAGATATATTACAACCACCTCATATAGATTTCTTTCAAGAAATGTATCCTTTTCAAATACAATTTCAGTACCTCTGTAGATAATTCCTTATTAGTACCAATGGGTATTTCTTTTGTTAGCTAATCTAGTTTAGCATGTTTGATAAGTATTCAGTCATTTTTTCTGGTATTTTGAAGCTGAAGAGTAATTGGGATAGTTCTGTTAATTAATTTGAACAAATTATGGTAGTTGGTTCTAATCTCAGTCTGATGAACTTGAATAAGTCATCTTCACTCATAATTCCACTCGACTATGCTAAGAGATTGGACAAGTTCTCTTCTAAGGAACCCAAGTTGCTATCCTTGTAAAATATAGTTGTTCTTTTTTAATAATGATGCACCATGGCAATAACCTAAAAGAAATATTTGACATGTAGACAGTTGATAAGCTGATATAAACCTTTCTGACTACTAAGCTTATATCTCTATACATACATAGTTGAAATAGTTCACATTATTATATCATAATATTCACAATTATTCATAATTATTCATCCATTTATATGTGAAAATATTAAAAAATTTACACAAAAATATGTGAGAAATAGACTTAAAAGTTAGGAATGTTAAGTTGCATTGTGAATTTTTCGTGATTATAAAATAAAGTGGGATACTTTGCTATTCTGTCTTATCTTGAATGATACAGAATATGCATGTTTTGGAATTGTTTCGGAAGTGTTTCATGATATGAGATGCAAAAGTATTGACTGATTTCTCTGTCACCTAATATCTGTCATTGTAAATAACCTAACATTTGGCATAGGTTTTGATAATTGTTTTACTTAAGAGCTTGATTTTTCGGAATTGTCTAAGCATTTCCGATCTACAGAAAACTGCTTTGAATCCTTTGACTTATTAACATTTTTGCAATATATATGTAAAATGTGTGGGTTTCTCTTTCCAAGATCAATAGAATAATGTTAATTTGAAATTCTAACTAGTATTTCCCATGTCATTATTTGAAAGTCTAGGTTTATGTCCTATTTTATTGCTGATGAATGTAATCTGATCATATTTCTATCTGAGTTATACCATATTTATTGATTGATATCCTCTTGGTTCTCATTTATTCCAGGGCCTGTCTATAAATAGGTCAAGTGACCACAGGGATTTGAGAATTAGGTTGACTGATGATAATTTTTGAACTTTGATTAAGAATTAGTTGTTATAAAACTAGTTGACCTTTGATTGAATTTTTTTATTAGCTTAGATAAGAGTCTTTTTAGTTTAAAATTTGGTTGACCTCAACATTTTACTAATAACTGACTAATGGCATCTTAAGACAAAAGATAACATTTGATTGACAAGCTAGTGTGAATACGGTCTCTGTATTTTTACAACCTTTTGTATGGTTTGATTTAGATGAAACAAGCTTACGGCACCGTGCAATAAATATTCGTACAAAATGGCGGCGTGGTTACATTCGCTCTACGACCTTACATACTTGCACATCGCTTGGAAATTATCACAAAGGGGGGGAAAACCGTCACCTTTGTATCAGAAACGTTGTCCAGGAGAATAATTAGCAAGTTTTAAGAAGCGTGTAGAACGAAGGGGGTACATAGTAGGCCTATACACCCGAGACAAGGAAGGCAACCTATTTCTATGTACGAATATATATTGCATGGTACTGTATATGCTTTTAATTAGTAAAAATCTTGACAAAATCTCGTACATAATTTGCAAATTCTTCTTGATCTTCTTTCAAACAATTTCATGACTACTTGCCTTTAGTGTCTGTGTTCAATTGCCTATATTTTTTAGTAACAGTAAGATCAAAATTATTGCTATATATACCCAGTACTGTGACTTAGTGCTGGGTATTGCCAACCATGTCACGATACGATACGTATCGCAATACTAAGGTCACGATACAATACACATCGCGATATGGGATAAAGGGACAAAAATTATCATTTCATTTTCAAAGTTTCAATATTTATTTATTCAAAGCTTTGACACTTTTTAATTTGGTAAGTTAGTTGATGGTTGTGGTCCATATCCGCATTTTAAAATATTTCCCAACAATTTCAATCAAGTCAGTTAGAAAAAAAAATTGTGATTTCATACTATGACTTGTAAATAAATCCTCACTTTTTATAAAATGAGAGGTATCGTCAAGTAGGCATACACGACCTTGCGATACGATGCGCGTATTGTGGAATGTCGTATCGCGATACATCGATACAACGATATATCGTGCCAGCACTTCTGTGACTATCAAAGAGAAAATAAGAAGAGTACCAGTACTGGAGAAGTCAATCTCCTCTATACACCTATTGATTATTGATTGATAAGTGTCTATAAACATTTAACATATTTGTCTAGCTAATAAATTGGCCAATGTTTTCACATTTTTATCAGTCTTTCTGGCCGTTTGTGTCTGGTCCTGACATACTTTTAAAATTAGGTCAAGTTGTGTTTCATTATCTGGCTAGAAAAGGCATTGTTTAATTCAAGTCTGATTTGTTTAAGGCTTTGTTAAAAGTAGAGCTCCTCAAATTCAAACATAATTTAGACAACAAGACTTCAATATAAAATCACATAAAGAAGTGATGTGTGTCTATATATAGAAGTTCATTGTTTCAACTGTCTGGATGGAACAGTATTTTCTCTGATAACATTTCTATTTCACTTCCTCTTCATCAATCTTTCATATTAAAATACTTTATATAGTGAGAGTTTCTGCTAGCTTTATAAAAATTTTGATAAGATTTTTTCTCCATTGTTGCCTTTTTTATATGATGTAAAATTTTGGTTTGTTCCTTAATGCCAATAAAGATTAAAAGCGTACTGTTTCTGTAAGAGATTTTTTGCATTAATCTATTCGTCGTTTGGTTGGTACATTGGTTGGTACATTACTTGTGAACCCTCTACAGGCAAAATTCTTTTCTCATTTTGCTGAAATTTTTTATTGTCACACAAGGGTGAACGATGTCAAAAACACCCCAAAATTTTAAACAGGTTTGATTCTTGGTTCCTCAGTTCAGGACAGATTTGAATGACAACATGCATTCAATTGGTTGAACATTTAATGAATTTGAACATCAACTACATGAATATGTAGTCAGATCTTAATGGAATAGAAATAAAATAATTAGATCTATTTATCTTGCATATATAAATAACCCATTGTAATATTACAATGAAACAAAGGAAGTTGAATGATTTTGTCTGGGCCATATATAACAATGATGTCAAGATAATACATTACATGTATATTCTATAACGAACAATGAAAAAATAGGACTAGTTTACAAATTTTCTAGGACTAAAACAAGTATTGTGAATTGTTTACACTCTTCTTCATAAAGTGACAAAGGAAATTGTATTTGAATTGATTTAAAAAAAAGGCTTGCATTGCACTTGTAAAATAATGAAGTTTTGTATTGTTAAAGTTTGAGTAAAATGTTAACAGGAAAATACACTTAACGGTATTAACGGTATAGGCCTATCTATCAAATTTATGCTCATTTTAAACTCATGGTTAAAGAATGACATAAGATAAATTGGGTTTTAAAAATTTTGAAAAAATATATATCTTCCATCGAAAACTCAACATCAAATACAGGTTGAAAAGATAGTATAAATAAATGTTCAAATACATTGTAAAACAGTAAAAGCAACAATCAAACATGTTAACCTGTGATTTGTGAATATTTTCATGTTAAAAGCATGAAAATTATTACGAAACTACAAACTAGGAATATATGTGATAACTAAATATACCTGCAAAATGAAAACCATTTTAGGGCAAATATGGTTGAAGTGAAGTCACTCACTCTGGTTAAATTTATTGATGCCTTTGACCCACTTATTATAAGGTGAAACACAAACTGATGACAGTTCCTTAAATTAGTTCTAATTTTGTTAAGATTTATTCTTCGAACTAAATAAAGATGTATGCTTACAATGTGTCAATTTATTAGAAATCAGTCAAATATTGAATGTTATGATGTGTCTCTTTCCCATCAAAATAACACACATAGTCTATAACTCTACGCCTATAGCATAATGTCATACCGTACTGGTATTGATTGTGTGTTAACAAGGAACCTGTCTACAGAAAGTCGTTCAATTAGTTGACAATGTTATTCACTTTCTTTCTTGTCTCTTTTGTTTATTAACCTTCTTATTTATATCTTTTCTATTTTCATCTTCGAACATCAACTAGACTTGTCTGATGTTTACTCAGTCCAGTCCTCTTTTCTCATTTGTCTCAACCTTTGTCATTGTTCGAGACTCAGTCATGATAGGCGGCCATCTTGCTTGGTAAATGGGCAAGGGAAGACAACTCTGTTTCGAAGATTGATTTTGATTGGTTGTTTTTACCACAAAAGAATACACTCTTTGAAAAATGATTGTGATTGGCTGAACTATAATTTTTTCAATATGGCAATCTCTGTATAGTAGAAGAGGTTATCTAGTACGCTTGTCTAGTGCTGAAGTTGATACGAGCGCTCTTTTCTATATTTTTACATTGTTGAGACAATACCAGAATTTATGACAATCTTTTGTTGTGGTGCTGATTGTTGTTTTGCTTCCTGATTGCAGCAATTGATTTAAATATTTATTTTAATGACAACTTGAGATTTGTTTTTATATATTGAAGATTAAAGAGATATGTTCACTAACTGTTTGACCAAACAGGTCTCAGAACCTGGAATGTTTTAGCTTATGTAATCCAAAATATTGTTCATAAACTCTCCCTCAAAATTTAAGCCTTCAAATTCCTGTGTATCAATATCAGCGTTTGGAAGTAAAAAAATACGACTTTCGTTTAGAAAGACAATAACTTGAAAAAGGAAACTTACAGAAAATGAAAGATAACTGTTAAGCTATTATTGAATAAAATGTGTGATTTTTGGGCAGTTTTAGTAAATCTAAAGACTATATATTATATTCATAATTCAAGGCCCAAATCGATCCTCGAGAATACTACAAAACTGCTTTCCATGTAGACATAAAAGAAAGAAAATATTTTCAATTTAATTTATGTGACTATTTGTTGATGTTAAGTCTGGTGATTTTCCGTTAATTAATAACAAGGTAATTAATAATAATATAGAAATTTGTTATGACATTCTTTAAAAGCAATGATTTATATATTCATATTTGGATTCTAAATCCTATATTTTATTTAAAATATTCCAGACAGTGAAATATCTAATTGATTTTTCTGTGAAATAACACAGTTAGTATAGCGTTAAAAATCTCAACACTGGATGGTACTTTACAGTTCTATGAGTTTGGTGATTTGAATGAGCTTGATTGTTTGATCTCAATACAGAATTTCATTTTGAGTATTTTTGATTAATTTTGATAAGTCTTTGAGACCTAAAAGGTTTAATATAGTTGGAAATGCTTCATGGCAGGTGTTTTACATCTATCCATTCCTCCCACAACATGATATCCTCATCATTAATGACAAGTAATGACTTTGTGTTGAACTATCGTTTTATTTATGTGTCCTAAAATCAAGTTTCGATGTTTCAGATGGGATATTTTTCTGGTAATGGGAAAATCTTGACTTTGTAGATACTATTGAATGTGTGATGTTAATTTTGTCGGCTTTTTCACTTTTCTCTCAATGACTGGTTAATATTGCATTGTTTACTATTTTCCTGATCTAAATAAAAACTGTAAGGGGCTTTTGTCTGCTTTAAATTTGATTTATTTTGTATTAATAACATGTTAAAAGTGTTCTTTGTTTTAATTGTAAGAGAAGTTATTTTTGAATGTGATTCAAACATTAGCTCATGTTTTATTATAAACTTGTATTATTTTTTGTTATGTCCTTTGTTCAGATGAGATTATGTCAATCAAAATAGGATCTTTATGTTATCTGTTGTAACCAGATAACAGGATAATGACATGATATTTGAGTTGTGTGAAAGTTTTTTTTGTTGTTTATATGATTATTTTAATGTTAAATGTTGATAACAATAAGGATGTTATGGACTATGGTGATTTATTCAAATTGAAATCCTTGTCTTTATTTTATAATAACTGAATGTTAAATATAGATGTTTTTTCCTTTGTCTGATTTTTCTTCTATGAAATAAAATTTTTATTTTTGGTTGAGCATAAAATTTTGACTCAAAATAATGTGCACAAAATTTCATTATAGTATTACCCAAAATAATGTGCACAAAATTTCAAATGAAAAATTGTTAAAAAGATTTCATAGTCTGTTGGTTTTAAAAATGCAACTAAAATTTTTGAAAAATTTATTTTATGTTACCGGTATTTATATTTCTTACGGTATTTATATTTCTTACGTCAAAAGTCTTTTTACTAAGTTCCCTTTTCCTCTCTTTTAGTTCATACTTCATATAATCATACACCAAAATATTCAACCATTACCATCCTTACATTGACAAATTGTGGGTGTGCTGTATTCTTTATGTATCTGGAGTTTATGTGTTTAACCCGATTCCCATGTATATATGTAGATATTAAAACTAGTGATCAACAATAGATACATGGGGGATAGTTTTGATAAACAAACAACTTTATAGGTGAATATCAATATATCATAAAAGACTAAAAAAAATAGTTTTATGAAAACAAAGAAAAACTCTAGTACAGGTCAAAGGTTATGTATGGTCAATTCTTTTATTTGAAATAGAGAATATTACAATAGGCCAAAACAATTTTTTTTATAAATGACCAATCCTGTGATATTATTTATTCATCATAGAAATACAAAAAGGGACATTTTTAAAAATTGGTCAGAAACATAAGATTTTGAGGTTTGTATAGTTAAAACCCTATTTTTGTCGGAAACGGCTTGAAAATTGAAATGAAAGTAAATTAATGTCATTTGAAAATTTATCTCCCAAACAGAGGTCTTATGTGCTGCAGGTTGAGTATATTGGTTGTGACAGTGAATAAGTGATTTACCAATTTTGCTCTAAAATCACAAGATTTGAACATTTTTATTCCCAGACATCCCCCCACCCTACCACTTAAAGGATAAAGTTTTTAATTGAAAAAGAATAGGCAATCCCTGTCCTGTCCTCCATCATACATGTTGTTGACTGTCTTTATTTGTTCAGTTCTTAGAAAAGATAATAAACTTTTTAATTTTTCATTCTGTCCTTGTATAATAACGCTAGCCCACCTAAATAACTAGTATTCTGGGGGTTGTAGTTATATTATAAACTAACACCTGCTATATGTATTGAACATCAAGTTATTCTCTCATCTGATTGATAAAACATTTATATCTTAAACCTTTCATTAACTTCGTGACTATAGTCTTTATTCTTTACTATCTAATCAATTTCTACTCGACCTCAACTTCTATAACTTATACTTTGAGGATTACATTCAATCTGAAAGTACAAAAAAGGCACATCTACATCTTTTAAATGAAATTGTCATTAAGATTATTAAGAACTCTGTAATTCATTAGTTTTCTGTTTAAAAAAATTTGTTTCTTTTGTTGATTAGAAAGCAGTATGATAAAGTTTGAAATATTTGTTGTTAAAAAAGCATAAAACTTTTTAATGGTTACCTATATTAATGTGAATAAGAATACCGGGCATGCTGATTTGATCGTATATATTTGTTCTTTTAACGTCTATCCATATTATTTTTCAAATTCAAAATACAGCAACTGGTTCTGTAATTGAGCTACCTGTCCAAAGAAGTTCAGATTGTTTATCAATTCTACCTTGCTATTAATATTGTAATTTACTGAATGAAGTCATGATGTCCAAATTGGTATCTTAATTTATTCACCTGGGACAATTCATTAGATTGTTTTCATGTCACTAATAATTCAAGTCCAATCTTTCAATCAGATGTGACTTTGAATTAGAAAAAGCAATAGCTTGTGACAGAGATGTGGAATAAGCCACAACAAATTTATGGTTGAACATATCATAGTCTGTTACAGGTAGTTTTCAGCTGAACATGACAGTTTTCAGTACTGAACATAATGTCATGTTCTATAACAATTAAACCAAAATAGACCAGGGAAGACGAATAGGGCTGGGTTTAATAATTGAAATAAGCGATTATTGACGCTACAAATTATATTTTGATTTTGATTTATCAAATTTCATAATCGATTAAAATTCATAGTCAAATTTACATTTAATATTATCTGTTACACGCTTATCAGACAAGTCAGAACCCATTTTATCATGTTGATTGATTATTGATCGGTAACCTGCCTTCGAAAATCGATCTCAATTTGGTAATTGATACCCAGCCCTAAGGACGACCATTATCACTTCCAAGGTGGCAGTGCATTAATATTTTCATGAGGTTACATATTAGAAGAAGCAATGAACACCGTAATCAATCATGTTTGTTTGATTGATCACTGATTGTAAGAAATATTGGGCTAGAATCTCTCCAGCAGGTTATTATTTGGTATAATACATCCTACATAGTCTGGTATAAAACTAGGCCATCATGACCTAGATCTAGTTATACTATTCCAGTTTAAGTATTGACATTTCTAGCCAAGAGTATATAATGAGGTTTATATTGGGAGTCCTTTAAGAGTTTACTTGTACTAACTCCCAACCATTAAGTATTTATTTTAAGGCTCTTGTCATAAACATCAGTTCAATCCCGGCATGGGTCGAGATGATGCCTTCGGATTTTTCAACCCGGTTTCCCCGTCAGTGATGCAGGTCGGAGGGGCTGACATGGAAAAGCGTCTAGTCAGTTGGATGGGACAATAAACCGAGGTCTCGTGTGATATTGGCTGTGCACGATAAAGATCCCTCGACAGTTGGAAATCGAAAATAAGAGCAGGCTAATGACGCTGTCCTGGCAAAATTTCCCTCATTGCACACTGCATGGCATTTGCCCGTCCTCAATTAGCCCATATAGGTGCAGAAAAGTAGGACGTAAAACTCCATTAATTTCATTTTTTTTGTCATAAACATCAGTTCATAGTTCATCCTCTTGGATCAAAATTTATCCGAAGTGCAAGTTATTTTTTATGTGCTGATAAATCCTGAACCATGACTAAAGGCTTATATGATACAAATCTATGTCATGTTATACTTTATTTAAAGTAATTGCTTGTCAATATATTTTGGAAAGGTAATTAATAATGCTGTACACATTAAGATTTACTTTGTTAGGATAAAATTTATGTCCTCTATTTATAGTGCAAGTTGTATATGTACTGAAAAGCATGGTGCTAATTGAAGGGATTTGAGAATCTATTACAGTTCATGGCAATTACCTTAAAAAAAGTTATTATATGTCCAAATTTTGTTAGAATAACTTTGCACAGTATGTATTATTGTTGTGATTTTGGAAAAGCCAAGAAATATCTGCAGTTTTCTTAAAAGCTCTCTCTAACAAGTTCAGTTTTTTTCACAGCCAAACATGTCTGTAGACATTTACTGGCATATATAACAAATAATTTATTTTATCACTGTTTAGAGTACCAATTTATCTCAATAAATACAATAACATCATATTTTCACTGTTTAAACAGTGCTCAATACATGTACATTAATTAAAGATTGCTATGAAAGTGTATTGAACTTGCCCCAATTTGTAGACAAAATTCCTACTTGTGAAACTTTAGTAGGGAAACTGAATAACAACATGTTTTAGGTCAGGCCTTCTCAAATGGCATCCCGGGACGATTTTAAGAATGGCCTTTCAAGAATGACTACTTCCACTAAATCGCTCTGCTTTGCTATTTAAGCTATATTTGGCCCCTTTATATTTTTCTCATAAAATGCATTTGGCCCTTTACAAAAATTAATTGAGAAAGCCTGTTTTAGGCTCTGTTTTAATATTTTTACCTTAATATATAACTTTGAAACAATAACAAGTTAGAAATATAAATGAGATGTACAAGTGGAAGTCACTATAGAAAGATCAATAAGCATGTCTATATAGATAGTACCGTAGTCAGGTTTTCATCATATACCACTCTCTGTCATTATTATTTTAAACTACAATATATATGGTTTGTCAATATCTCACCATTGATATATTTTATTCTGTGTCATATGTCTAGGAATGTCTCTAGTTTGTCTGTATACTAGAGCAAATTGGCATGGTCCCCAACTAGGGATATTAGCTATGTCTGATCATAGAACTGTAAGATAGGGAAACACCTGATGGTACTTCTCGTATGGGAAGTCCACTACTATATAATTATTGCACTCGATTGTGTCATGCTCTGGACGAGATTTTTGATTAACGGAATTGTTTTGCTTGTACAGATTTTTATTATAATAACACAAGATTTATGCTTGGCATGCATGAGTTAAATTTTGGGGACTCACTTAACTTACGGTTTCTGCAAGAAGTCGTGTAAATTTAAAAGCCATGTTAAGTTGATTTTGAATTTAAAATTAGATGCCATGGTATTTATTATTAGAATCAAAGATTCATTAATTGTACATTTATTATTGTTGTTCAAACGCGATAGGTAACTATCAATCATATACAGACAATAGATATCCGTCAGGTATTATAAGATTGATTCCAAGGTTAAAGAAATATTATACAACATTTAATCCTGATGTTTTCCATCCTTCAGTTGGTCAAACAGACCTGGAAATGGCGTTGTAGGAAAGATATAAATTAAATTGAAACTTGATGATTATATAAAGAATATTTAATCCTTATGGCATGATTTAATTAGAATAATGAAAATTATGATTTAATTAGAAATATGAAAATTGATAGTAAATTTGACTATTAAAGTATTGGATTACTCAAAGACAGACAAGGATGGCTTATTACAATTATATAAAAATAAACAAAAGGTTTCCTTGAACTTAAACAATTTAAACCTTTCTTGATTCTTGTTTGCAATATACAAATTGACATTACTACGTCTCTAATACTACAACATCCCATTGTATAGACATATTTTATTGTCGCCCATAACTAGATTTTAACTATTAAGCGTATCCAAAAACGCAAATTTGAATGCTTTCAATTGTTGATCTTGTACTAAATCATTAAACTGATGTCGCTGAAGTGCTTTAATTTTTGATAGAAAAAGGAGTCTTTATTGAAAATTAATGTCAAGCAAATGTCGAATAGACGTCTGGAAAATTGACCACCATCTCTAGAAAAATCTAGATAAAAAAAAATCAAATGTAACAAATGACTGACAATGTAAGTGTTGCTGTGTTTATATTATCGATGAATTTTTTTATGATTTCCATTCCTTAACCATTATATCAGATACGTTGTGACTGAATTATTACAAAGTGATCTCCATAAAATTATTGTCTCACCGCAGCCTCTTACATCCGACCATGTTAAAGTCTTTCTTTATCAAATACTCAGGGGTAAGTATGTTTTAATGAATCTTGCACTGGAGCAGACGGTAACAGAAAATAGAGTACCAAAAACAATGTCACTTCAATGTGCAGGCAAACTTTTATTTTGACACTTGTAATACATACTTTAAATTGCTCTGTTGATATGCAATGACTTGAAATTTCATGTTTGAGATAAAATCATTGAATTATTCAACCCTTTCCTTCCCCCCTGTCAGTGATACAGGTTGGGAGGGGCTAAAATGGAAAAAGCCCTTTTCATTTGGATGAGGCAAAGGTCAAGGTCCTGTGTGCTGTTAAAGATCCATTCACCATTGACATTTGAAAATGAAAATAAGAGTAAACTTAAGCGGCAAATGTTGCCATCTTTGCAAAATTTCCCTCATTGCACACTACATGATGTTTTACCTAGCCTCATTAGCTTATTTTACTTTTGGCATTAAGTTATGTTATGTTTGAATTGTTATATATTATTATACCAAGCTAGATAATATGTATTGTTTTACAGGTTTAAAATACCTCCACTCAGCGAGAGTGTTACATCGAGATATTAAACCAGGCAATTTATTAGTCAATAGTAATTGTTGTTTAAAGGTTAGTACTTATATTATACTAAATACTTATTAACTAGTAGAGTCAAATATTACTCATAGAGGTATCCAGGTGGCACAGTTAGTTTGACGCTAGTCAATCTAATTAAAATTATATTACATTTCGTTTCGGTTATTTTTATACGCCCTCATCTCTCTATGAGGACGTATATTGTAGTCACCCCTGTCCGTCCGTCCGTCCGTCCGTCGGTCCGTCCGTCCGTCCGTCCGTCGGTCCGTCCGTCCGTCAACATTTGCTCGTAAACGCTCTAAAAACTAGAGTTTTTGACGGAATCAAATGAAATTTGATATGTGTATACATATTCATAAAACGAAGATCAAGTTCGAATTTGAGCTATTTTCGATCGTTAGAAGCAGAGTTATTGCCCTTGCCCCAAATCCGTCGGTCTCTCCATCAAAATTTGCTTGTAAACGCTCTAAAAACTAGAGTTTTTGACGGAATCAAATGAAATTTGATATGTGTATTGATATTCATAAAACGAAGATCAAGTTCGAATTTGAGCTCTTTTCGATCATTAGAAGCAGAGTTATTGCCCTTGCCCCAAATGCGTCGGTCCGTCCATCAACATTTCCTTGTAAACTCTCTAAAAACTAGAGTTTTTGACGGAATCAAATGAAATTTGATATGTGTATATATATTCAGAAAACGAAATCAAGTTCGAATTTGAGCTATTTTCGATTGTTACAAGCAGAGTTATTGCCCTTGCCCCAAATCTTAAATATGCTATTACTCTCTTAGTTTTCAACCGATTTTGATGAAACTTAAAATGGATGTTATTGGACCTAAATCGAAAGGTTTGAGAAAGTTAAGTTTTCTCCTGATTAAATTTTTTCCTTTTTCGACTTTTTCGTTAGGCGTATATGGCCGTGGTCCACTATCTTTTTTGATTGTCGACTTCATGTAATCTAAAGACTTGTATAAGGAGGTCATCTTCAAGTGACGAAAATTTCAGCCAATCAAAAACTACCTTCAAGATCGCGGGTCTATGCATTGATATGCATTGTGGGAAAATTATGACGCAATACAAAATATTCAAATATAAACGGTGTTCTGATTGGCAGAGGGGTGGCACATGCTATAAATAGCTTATTCGTAACCAGAAGATGACCTCCTTATACAAGTCTTTAGATTACATGGAGATGACAACCAAAAAATAACCGAAACGAAATGTAATATAATTTTAATTAGATTGGACGCTAGTTGACCGGGTAGTTCAATCTCAACATCAGTTGAGATGATAGCTTTTGATTTTTGAATTTTGTATTCGAAGAGACCCCCCCTCCCCTCCCCCCTGTCCTATAGGCTGTAAGCATTAAATTTCAAATTAGACAAATAATTCTGATGTCATGGCAAAATTTTTCCTTTTAGTCAGTCAGGCATCGTTTGTCCACACTGATACAGATGATTAAGATGTGAAACTCTTCATTGAGATTAGATTAGATTTCTTTCCTCTTCCTTTTTGGGTACTTAAATTGACTTCTTAAAAAGAACAAAAATAGTATGCCAAAGTCACTTTCTTCTAGTTTGTGTAAAAGCAAAAACTTCTTAAATGATCTTCATTTGGTGATTGTGTTTCACTCAATAAAATGTATAGAATGGACATTAAATATGGGTTTAATGCCTGGGTTTTCAACTTAGGGGACATGTCCCAGACTGGGGACATTTGGACATTTTCCAGGTAACACAAACTGAGCTATAGGTAAAAAAACATTGTAACATTGTGTATTATCTGAGTGGATATGCATGTGATGTCCACTGCCAGGAATCGTATTAAAAAGGAAAATGCTGTGACTGTATCATGCTCCACAATTGACTTCCATTACAATTCAGGTAACATCGTCATTTCCTCGAACGTAATTGGGGACACTTGAGAAAACCAGTTGAAAACCCGGGGGGGTTTAATGCATAACGTGTCAAACTTCATTACTATCAAATAGTGATTGTTAATAGAAAAACAAGATTTATTCTAAATACTAACATAGTAATCTAAATAGGCCTAGTAGTGTTTTATTATTAGAGGTCAGTATATATATGATTACTAGTATGTACTATAAGTTATGTTGATGAATGATTATAATCTATGATTCACTACTTTAGTATCTACTATTTAATATGTATGGGAAAATGTTATGTGTAATATATGCTTTTGTAATAAAAAATTTAAAAAAAAAAAAAAAAAAAAAAAAAAATGTATGGGAAATTAGTTTCAAATAACATTATAAAACAGTTTCTTGATTAACAGATAGAGCAGAATTAAAGCTTACTGAATCACTTTTCAAATTTAAAACACTTTGTCCTGTTCTTCTGCAATTCAAGCATAAATTTAAAAAAACGTTTAGACTCTTCATGTCGTCGGAATGGAAATTGGAATGAATGGCGCAAATTGATGCTATCAGTGTCCCTGATACACATACAAACAATGTTTAGAAATACGCTTTACAATCCTTTTAAAAAGTGTTATGGATAACTGGAATTGCGTTCTATTAGTTGGATGGTGAACTATTTTGACAACAATACCACTTCAATAATAAAGTCACTAATCATTGAGACATGTGACATAGTTTTACCTTCCACTAAATTGATTAAGTTAAAATGATGTAGGTTATCAATAGAATAATAACTTATTGACAATAACATAGAGATTATTGTCCTAATTCTGTATTGACCTGGAAACTTGACCTACTTTATTCATAGTAATCTCTTTATAGTTATATAGGTTATATAGGTATTAAGATTTTATTAGGGTCAATATCGTTATTTAAGTTTACATCTGCTTTCTTCACTGTCAATAATTGTATTATAAGTATTATTCTATTTGTATAGACCTCTAGTGCTTAAGATTAGGGGCCTGATTATATGTCCATATATGCCAGGTTTGCCGAGTGTCTCTGACCTGACGTCACTAGTCTACTAGTGATTTACTCAAACGTATTATATGGAAAGCGGTCCAGCCCGAGTAGCCCTACTCTCCGGTTTCTAGACCAGGAAGCCCAGCTATCAGTGCCAGCCCGGTATTCATTTAAACACTATTTGATTCCCAAGAACCAAAAAAAAGCTCTTTGAGCCCTAGCCCGCTTTCATGCAAAGATTCAAAAATTTCAACCCGGGTAACTGAGCCAGCTCGGCTTACCGGACTAGACCTTCACATATAACCAGGCCCTAAGAGTGGACATTATTCACACTGTGATATCCCTAATTTAGGACCTCAGAATTTATTCCACTGGCAGTATGTGAATTTATTAGATATTGTATTAAAATAATAATGCCTTAATGGCACTGGGGTTGTCTCTTTTTATCTGTTCATTTGTTAAGCTTTTGAAATAAAAGTGATTGAAAAGAGGTTTTGTGTATCAGAGACACTAGTAGCATCAATTTTCACCATTCCTATGTAAGTTGTTTCTAAAACGAGCAATTTCACTGAAACTAAGGGTTAATTACATTGCACAAATTGTCTTTAAGGTGTGATGTCATCAACGTTTAGTTACAGTGGAATTGCTGGAGCCACAGAAGTCTGATTGAAAATTGGATTGGTGCAAATTGATATGTGATCCCCAATACACATTACACATACTTTTTTTTTAGAAAACCTACTTACATTCCCTTTAATTTCAAGAGCTTAAAAAAATTGACAGGAAAATGAAATGAATTGAATTGTTTATGTCACTGTTACATATAAAAGTTCATGATATGAAGCATTATTAAAAATGAGACCAATGAATTTCCCAGAAAAGATAGTACATGTTTGGATAAGTTTTTATCTTGAGATAGGGTTAACCTTTGATTGTTCAAGTTGACTAGATCTACAATAATAGTTTATAATAAAACATACTTCAACCTGTTCATTCATGTTCACACAATAAACTAACATAACAATACTAAAAACAGTTTTAACATGACCTTTATAACTTATGTTAATAAAGGCTATTATGTTTGGTGTATGTAAAGGATGGGGGGTAATGATAGGTAAAGTTTTGAAGATATTTGCTTGGGGAAGTAGAATGAGAGTAAAAGAGCTTTTCTAAAAAAAATTATGTGTATCAAGGAGATTCAAATTTCAATTCTGAAGTTCTTGCAATTCCGCTAAACACATTTGATGACTTATCGGAAAGACTTTATGTATGATAGCATAAAAACGTAAGAAAACATCTAAAGGGCTATAGAAATTGTAGCATTAATCAAGGGTCGAAGTAAAAAGATTGATGGGAGGAAGGGGTTGAAAGTCAATAGGTAAAACTTACTTTATTTATTTACAACTTTTTAAAAACCAATTTAATTTTCAAATATAAATCATCAAGTAACATAAGTCTGATCTCAGACTATTTGTATTATAAAAAGAAAATGTAGGCATACTCCAACTGCTATGGTTGTTCAAATGTTTGTAATGCAAATTTCATAAAATCTTGTACAATGACTAGTTTCTTATATAAGAGTAGAACATGCCATAATTTGACCCGCTGAAGGGAAATATTTAATGAAGATAATGCATACTTTATTTAAACATGAAAAATGATAAGTGAGTTATCCTCCAGGGCAAATAGACAATCTTCTCCAGATGTTACCAGTCTAAAAATAGAACTAGAAGGTTCATTGATCAAAGCTGGTGCATTATTTATTGTGCAGGTATTCACATTGACTGTTGTCTGTATATAGACTTTCTTCTTTTATTGTACTGTCAATATCTTTCTCTCACTCTTGTATTCTTTTCTTTGAACAATTGAAGGGAGTTTTACATCTTAATTCATCTGCGTTTATCTGCATTCATTCAGGAAATTAAGGGTTTTCAGATGAATATTTACTTCCTTAAGATTTCCCACTGAACTACATACTACAGATTGATATTGGTTAAAAATTATTTGATCCTTCATTATCTGTTTTCTATATAAAACATAGTCTTACTTAACAGTGAGTCATAATTTTGACGTTCAAACAGCAATATTTATGGGTACACTTGTGTTTGAAAATTTAAATTTCGTAGGAGAGTTGTGAACAATATTTACCAATTAGATAAGCTATATTTTGCAATTAACAATTAGTTAACATATCCCTTTAAATTAATTTTCAGTCTAGATATCTTTCTGCTAGATATAAGCAAAAATATTTTGTCTGAAAAAATGGTATAACTGCATGTATTCTACAATAGGTTTTTGTCTCATCACTCCCTCTAAAATACTGTTGTTTATATTTCAGATCTGCGATTTTGGTTTAGCTCGAATAGAAGAACCAGATGAAGCTGTACATATGACACAAGAAGTTGTCACCCAATATTACCGTGCACCAGAAATATTAATGGGTGCTAAACATTATGGTTCAGGAGTAGATATATGGTCTGTAGGCTGTATATTTGCTGAATTGTTAGGTCGACGCATCTTATTCCAGGCTCAAAGTCCCATTCAACAGGTAAGCCTTGATTAACTCTTAAATTATGTAAAAATATGGCAATCGAATAACAATTATTGCCAAGCCAGAATCTGTACTTGGCGGATGTGGTACCGGAATGCTTGAACTTCTAGACACCTGATACCACTATTGATTGTAAGATTTTTCTTAGGCCTAACGGTTGTTTTTCATTTTATAACGTTCGTACTTTAGGTTTTTTTTTCTCATTCCAATCGTTTCTTATATGCACAAGACCCATCCCAAAAGTGGATTTGTAGTTAAAAAGAAATATTTAATAGCTTTTAAATTCTTGTTTGCTAAAATATTTTATATTTTTAAATGTCTAAAAATAAGAGTAGGTAAAGTGCTTTCACAGCTAATTTTGTTATAATGGAACACCTGTAAGAAACTTGATAGTTGAATTAACTCTTTATTTGATCATTATTCAAATCAAAGTATGCAGTAAACATCTACATACATTAATGCATGACCAATTTCCTTAGGCAATTTTTTTTCAAATTTGAAATTATAAGATTTGAAAAGATGATATTAATAAATTGTGTGAGAATCGAGCTACGGAGTTTAAATATACATCGATTAATTTTTACATATTTTATTTTTAGTTTTCAATAGATGTATGATTTTCTGATATCATTCTTAAATGTATAAAATAAATTTACCATCATTATGCATCATAAGCAATTTATTTGACAAAATGAATATCTAGAAAAGTTTGAAAATATTATTATTGGGATTTTTGTGAATTTAAAAATTAATATTTCATAAATTGATAATGGAATTAGTTTAAAATCTTATAATAAAATCTTAATTCATAAATTCCAAAAACCAGCAGATTGTGTATTATCTGATGAGTGTCTTAAATGAGAAAAACTTAAATTTAAGTCAATAGAAAGAATAATTTTTAGCAGTCCAGGACTTAAAGGATATGTTCACTAACTGTTTGACCAATAATTTTTTTTTAGCTTACTCTCCCTCGAAATCTAATCCTTTAAATCCCTGAGTAGCCATAATTATGAGCGATTGAAAGTCAAAAATTTGATTTGTCGTTTAGTAAGAAACATAAATACAGAAAATGAAAGATAAATGTTTAGGTAGAGATATAATTGAAGGATTATGCGATTTTTGTGCAGTTCTAGTACTTCTGGAGGCTATATATACATATATTCAAGGCTCAAATCGACCCTCGAAAAACATTCCCCTTTTAAACAACAAAATTTGGAATTCTGGAAAAAGACACCAATTCCAAAATTATTGTGTTACTGACTATAATATAAGGGAAAAGACTATTCTGTGATTTATTTTTTTTAACTATTAATTGACTAAGTTGACACATGATACTAATCAATATTTTGTCTGAAAAAAGGAAACTATTTAGGAATAAATGAGGGAAAATCTGTGCCTTTATTAGTTTTTGTCAGGACTTAGACTGAAGTCAGCTGTAAATATCTAGCCATAAATTAGTTGACACGATTTCCTCTGAACAATGAGTCAACTTAATAGTATCAGGACAAAGACAGGCATCATATAGCTTCCTTGCTCTCAGTCTTCTATCAATCAATTATGTTTAGATGTTACCATGGAAACTCGGTATTATTAGGTCAAGGGTCAGTGAAGTCAAAATGATGGGGATTTTGTCAGTCTTTGTTTAATTGTCCCCAGGGAAGTGAGTTTAATGTCGGGTGAAGATATTATTGAGGTTGATGTGAATTAGTCCAACCCAGGTCTACTAATCTCCTATCAGAGATGGCAGGTGCATTGCAGATTACTCTATACTACACCATGTAGTTATAAACATATTTCATCTTAATTTAATTAAGACTGCAACATAAATTTGTTCAATAAGCTTATATCTGTAAATATTATCTTTGTTCTAAGATATTCTATGTTAAAATTCATATACTGGTACACTAACAGGCAAAGGAAACACCATATAAATAAGCTTATAGCAAATATTTAAAGGAACTTTTTTTTAAATGCCTTTTTATAGTGTTTATAATAAAAATCATACAAGCAAATCCATTTTATCCGAAGCATAACAAAATCGGGTGCAATAAGGACTTCCCATAAAAGAAGTACCATCAGGTGTTTAGAAAAGAGTAAGCATGGTCTGTTTTGTGCGACCGCCACTACTATAAAGGTCAAAATCATGAGGTGCAACGAGATCAATTGAATTTTCAACATAAAGGAGCAAAAATAAATTAAAACTGGTCTATGCCTCAATTCCGAACAACATTTCAACATTGTTTCTGCCATGATGCATCCCTCCATTTTCTGATTTTGAAAATTATATATTAAAACTGAGAATTATACAGACATCTTGACCTGTTATAGACTGAATTGTTGTTCAATCTAGGTAGACAACAGTATTTATCAATTATTGACTTGATCATTTGGGAATTATATCAATTCAATGGCAGTCCTTTTAACTCTGGAATAGACAACTTAGTTTTAATTAGAAGGCAAATAATCATCCAACCTGTAACACTTTCCAAAATGGAAATTCAACATTGATCTGACCTTAAAAATAATGATTCCATAAAAGGGCATGTTCATTATCCAGTGTTCATTAGATCAAATGTACCATTGCCTCATATTTGGGTTTGGGAATGCTTTCAATAAGCTTATCAGTAATATTGTTCGGAGCTCACCTTCAACATCCATGTGTATCAAAAATGATTCGCGTTTGAAAGTTACAAATGGTAGTTGTAGAGACTTTGTCATGCAGAAAAGATAGTTAGAAATAGAAAATTGACCCTATTTGAAAGGACAGTTCTGATAGTGAACTTCTCCTTTAACCATTTGAACCCTGACGTTACTTTGGCTAAAACGTCATATACCCTGAACTCCCAGCAATATTTCTTAAAATGTATTACGTTAGCGTTACATGACGTCACTTGACAATGGCCGGTTACCAAGCTTATCGGGTATATATTACGTAAGGATGGGCCGGTATACTGGCTTTTCGGGTTGAAAGGGTTAATACTATAACTATCAATGTATCATTCTTATTTTCTTGTGTAGGCCTATATTTTAGAAATATTGCTTCAAGTGCAGTCACGTTTTATTGTACCAACAAATAATTAATAAATTTTTGATTAAGAACTCCTGCAGACTGTTTCTTCAATATTGAAAAAATCTATATTGAATATATTTTGAATGTAAAAATGGAAGCTAATTGTTATTTTGATTTCTACTATTTAATGTAATGTTGTCTTTTCTATTATTCACAATATTTATATAAGAATTGAAAAGTTGTGTCACTAGTTTTTCAAACTAAATTCTATGGAATATATTGGTTTAAAAGATTTCTTGAAAGTCTTTGTATTGTTTTCTCTTTGAAACAGCAACAGAAGTCTAAGAAGTTTTACCTTCAGGGCTTTGAGTCCATTAATGATTTGTCTCAATGGATAATTTCGTGGAAGGCTAGACTGTTGACATTGTTGTCAAGACAATTTAGACTGTCATTAAAATATCAAAGTATAACTTTTAGTATCTTGGCTAAACAAAGAATTGGGTCAATGGATTTGAATTTTTTGAAATTGCCGGATCGCTCACTGGTAAATCTAATTTTGCAAATATTTTTATACAAATTGTAATACAAGCTTAAAATTAAGAATGATAAATGATAGAATGATGGACTTTGTTCTCAAAATTTTTTTTATTTCATACAAATTGACTTCTCTTGCGAAAATATTATTGAAATTTTTTGCACATTTTGACTGTAAATTATAATCCTTTATACAAACTATCAAAAAAAAAAGTTAGATGCAAAATCATTCTTAATGCTCGCTATATCTCAGAGACTGATTCTAATATCCAAATTAACTTAAAAAAATTGTTATTATAAAGAGAAGAGTGATAGTGTATAATTAGTATGAGGGCGGGGAGCGTGTTGAACATTAGTTATTAACAACTGATAGTAGTATAATAATACACTAGAGTTAGTTCTATTGTTATCATGTAGCTAGTTAATAACCCTCACATCTGTTAATATTACACAGTTCCCTTTTTTACATTAAAACTCTGATCCTTCATCATGACAATATAGTCTTTGATCTTTTCATAGTGTTTCATTCAAAAAAAATTAATGAAACATGATTTTTGAAAAAATGCACCACTTTGACTTTTTCAATAAAATATTTTTATGAAATGAATTAATACATTTTGCAATTTGATAAACATTTTGAAATTTTTTTATTTCATTAAAATTAGTTCTATTTAGGAATTATTATATTATATTACGTAATGTTAAAATTATTTTATGAAGAAATCAGAAATGAAATTATTCATTCAAGAATGATTTTATTCGATGCACTTAATGATCAAAGAAGATTGATTGAATAGAACTTTTTAAAATCAAAAAAGAAATTTTCCTGCTAATAATAAATTATTAAAAATATTCTAATTAGGAAGTCAGTTTTATTTGAATTAGAATATATCTAAAAAAAAATGAATCAAAGAGTTATGTTAGAGCTGTTGTTTATCTATCAGATGCAGATAAATGAAGCTTCTTTTCCACCATTCTTTCACATTATCATTGGATTTGTTCAACCATGCTCCCATTATATAGGCTGACACTAAAAAAAGTGTCAAATCATTCATATGGGACAACAAATGAAGGCTTCAAGAAATTGAAAAAAGACAAAGGCAAAAATTTCTCTATTAAATACATTAATGTGTATTGATTATTGTTACCATATCATGGGGGTAAAATAAATTGGACAAAAACAAAACCATTCATTTGTATTGTGATAGTTAAAAATATTGAGACTGATTTTAATTGTGATTTTTTTTTCAGCTTGATCTCATCACTGATTTATTAGGAACTCCAGCACCACATGATATGAAAACAGCATGTGAAGGTGCCAAGGCTCATATACTTCGTCAACCACATAAACATCCCTCATTAGCTGCATTATATAGTTTATCTAATCAAGCCACACATGAAGCTGTACATTTATTATGTAGAATGCTTGTATTTGATCCAGTGAGTAGATTTTTTTTGACATTTTACCTGTGGTAATAATATTATAGTGAAAAGTGATTTTCCCACCTACTTACTTAACCGACTTATTGACCTTGTCAACTTAGACTCAATGTCACTAGAAAAAAAAATACAAAAAATCACAACAAGGGGTGTGCAAATGAGTAAATGAATTTTTCCCAATTTTGATGTGGTAAGGAAGGGGTGTGCATTATACATGGGTGCGCATTATATTCGGAAATATACGGTAAATTTAGAAGTCGGATTTTAGCCGTTGCTGATTGGATGAATAAGTTGATTAGCTTCTAAAATTAGTTGATATATATATATACATGACTGTGTGCTCTTTTTATACGCCCTCATCTCTCTATGAGGACGTATATTGTCGGCACCCCTGTCCGTCCGTCGGTCCGTCCGTCCGTCAACATTTGCTCGTAAACGCTCTAAAAACTAGAGTTTTTGACGGAATCAAATGAAATTTGATATGTGTATACATATTCATAAAACGAAGATCAAGTTCGAATTTGAGCTATTTTCGATCGTTAGAAACAGAGTTATTGCCCTTGCCACAAATCTGTCGGTCTGTAAGTCAACATTTGCTTGTAAACGCTCTAAAAACTAGAGTTTTTGACAGAATCAAATGAAATTTGATATGTGTATACATATTCATAAAACGTAGATCAAGTTTGAATTTGAGCTATTTTCGATCGTTAGAAGCAGAGTTATTGCCCTTGCCCCAAATCTTGAATATGCTATTACTCTCTTAGTTTTCAACCGATTTTGATGAAACTTAAAATGGATGTTATTGGACCTAAATCGAAAGGTTTGAGAAAGTTTAATTTTATCCCGATTAAATTTTTCGTTAGGCGTATATGGCCGTGGTCCACTATCTTATGAATAAGTGAACAACTTCACAGTTGATAAAATCTTCATTTCATTTCAACATTTGATCCATACAATATTTGAGGTAATAATAATGCTCACATAATGGTCCAAAAACATATAAGTGAATAGAAATGAATTCCTAGTAGGAATGGCAAGATGGCTTTGTGAGAATTTCATATACTGACAATTAAAAACTCATCATTGTATGTGTGAGATTTGATATAATCTAACTATTGTTAAATGTTGGTCTGTTCTAGCTAGAACTATATCAGTTATCTAATATTGCCTGCTATTACAAAAAACTTATAGATTTTTTCATTTGAACAAAAAGAAAGTTGGGATTTATGCTAATGAAATTGTTTAAATGATGAAGATTAATATTTATTAAAATATCAAACTATTGTATGTAGCAGACGGACAAATCACTTTCCGAATTGTATTTTGTGTTCAGAATCTTAATTTAGTCAGTGTAATTCACGAGATTAGCGCTGAGTTATGACTCAGACGCACTTGTCTCTGATGGATTTTCTACTTGGAAAAATAGATCGTTTCCTGACAATTATATTAAAAAGTTGTTCCCTAAGCAGATGCTTTATCCAGATTTATTTTAGACTAACGTGTGGTAATTTTATCTTGGCTAAATAATGTCCAAAAATAGCATAAATATGCTTTTAAGGAATTCTGTTATTTTGTATCTGCGAATAGTGCATAAATAAGCTTAATTTTTATTTCTGAACTTTCAATTGGTCATATCTGGCATGTGTTGAGATATTTTCTTCGGATTTTTCAACCCACTTTCTCTTGTCAGTGATGTAGGTCTGGCCAGCCAACATGAAAAAGCATCTAGGCTTTCAAATGGAACAATAAATCTAGGTCATGCGTGCTACAGGCTGTGCAAGTTAAAGATCTGGCTGTATTGGCAAAATTTGCTTCATTGCCCACTGCATGGCGTTGACCCTCATAATCTCAAACAGATGCAGAAAAGCAAGACACAAAAGTCAAAATTTAGGTTTGAAATTATGAGTCTTCTGATATTCCATCCATCCTTTCGTTTCATGGTTTTTGTTTTGTGTGATAGCATTGTGTTGTATATTTTTCAGGATAAAAGAATTAGTGCCAGTGATGCATTAGCTCACCCATTTTTAGATGAAGGTAGATTAAGATATCATTCATGTATGTGTAAGTGTTGTACAAACTCTGCCAATGGCCGACATTATAATACCAGTGAATTTGACCCTGTTAGTAACCAACCATTTAGTTATGCATTTGAAGATGAATTAACCTCAGTGTCAAAAGTCAAAGGTGAGATTTTTAATAATTTCTATAATGGTGAGATTGCTTTATATTTAAAACAGATACCTTTTTTTCCTTGTATCCTGAACCTCAGCCTTTGCTCTCATAATTTCAATTATAAATTGTTGTTACAACCATGTTAAATGTGTTATTGAGGCCTTGATATATTTAAATGAAAGTTTTGAATAACAAAATTGACAATTTAAACAATTCCTTACAGTGTCCACCTATTCTGGCATTCTCTTATGTCTTATGGTCTTTGTTAATGTGATGTTGAAATATGACAATGATTTTAGAATTTGACAAAGCCTGTTTTATTTACATTTTTTATGCCACTGGACAAAAATGCCAAATCTTGATGTACATCTTAAAGAAACAGGCCCATACTCTTTAGATTACATGCTACTTGCAACGATAAACGTTGTGCTTAAATTAGAGAAAATAAGTGCGGTATCATGCTACTTTGTCACTGTAGAGATGCAATCATAACAGAAGTCCTACCTCCAAAACTGAAATAATATGACACCCAGAGAGTTCTAAATTAGTAAAAATGCTACTGTAGTGTTCCCACTCTCGTGGCTCTGTATATCCACCTTTGCTCCGCGAATACAGGGTGTACCTAAGTTAATATAATCTGAATCCCTGAGAGAATTCTTGCCTGATTTTCCCTGTTCGGATAATTAGGATTTGTAGATCCCTTTGGATTTTTTATTTTGACACATTTTTTTTTGTCTTTTCAGAAAAACTCCATAAATTCATCTCTGAGCAGCAACAAAAAAATAAACGAGTGCCTCTATGTTTAAATCCTAATTCCCTCTCCTTTAAAACGTTCCAGAAGTAAGTTGGAAGCCGAATGTTGAACAGGTCTTGTATCTTTTCTACTTGGCAACTCTTCATTCCTTCATTCTCATCTATTATTTCTTATTGTTGATCAACCTTTTAAGTTGTTTTTATCCCACTGTTCTTTTAGTGGGCAACTCAAATTTAACTGTTAATTTCACCTGTGGAAACATATTTTTTACATAAAAATTTTGACTTAAAGGGTTGTAAAGCGTGTTTCTAAACCTTGTATGTGTATCGGGAACACTGATAGCATCAATTTGCGCCATTCTAATTTCCATTCTGACGTCTGTGGTTCTTTCTATTCCACTAAAACTAACACGTTTTATGACCTCACTGACAACTTACTTAAAACGCGTTAGTTTTAGTGGAATTGCAAGAACCACAGACGTCGGAATGGAAATTGGAATGGCGCAAATTGATGATATCAGTGTCCCCGATAAACATAAAAAGTTTAGAAAAACGCTTCACAATCCCTTTAAAGAGAAATTCTGTGTTTCATCAATTCAAATTTATCATAAACTGGCAATGCCATTTGAAGCTTATGTTCCAATTCACATGCAAATATATAACAGTTAAATTTACCAAAAAATTAGTAAAGATTTTTTTTCAACAATATATTGCAGTATACTGCCTTATTCCAACACACTAACATAGTACTGATAGTATTTAAGTTTTCTTGTTCTAACTTATTCCATCCCTCAGAGTATTATTAAATAGATATATATTGCATGTCAGACCTATTTTTATATGCATGCAATCATTCAATCCATAACGTTCATTTTAATGGTTTTGGATTTTCTTTTATTTAAAATACTGAAAAAATGAAGACAAGAAAATCAAGTTACATTTATCTAACAAATGAGTATCACAAGATGCTATTTACTGGGATTGTGCATCTTTTTAGTTCAAGCTCAATTTCAGCTATTCAGAATTAGAATTCATAAATTCATAATTCAAAAAATTATATTTTCTCCTTTGTTCATTTTGATACCTTCGGATTTTTCAACCCGGTTTCCCCCTGTCAGTGATGCAGGTCGGAGGGGCTGACATGGAAAAGCGTCTAGTCGTTCGGATGGGACAATAAACCGAGGCCCCGTGTGCTATTGGCTGTGCACGTTAAAGATCCCTCGACAGTTGGAAATCGAAAATAAGAGCAGGCTAATGCCGCTGTCCTGGCAAAATTTCCCTCATTGCACACTGCATGGCGTTTGCCCGTCCTCAATTAGCCCATATAGGTGCAGAAAAGTAGGACGTAAAATTCCATTCATTCATTCATTCCTTTGTTCATTTCAGTGTTAAAGGTCGAAAGTCAACACGAAATCATTCACAACAGGGTTCTAGTACTTCCAATAAATCAACTACTAGAGGATCAAATTTAGCTTATGGTTGTTAGAACAATTGTTTTTATACGTGAATGACACTAAGAAACCACAAGATAGTGTGACAAGGGACTAAATGCAGTGATTTGTGTGAAATTTTTAAAAAAGTCGGTGAGATTAAAGACATTGGCAGCACTTACTACGCAAATATTGGTTATCTGTAATTTGATTGGCTCTCTTGGTGATGATGTCATAAGAGCAGATTCAAATCATGTCGCAGAAATGTGCTCTAACTTCAGTTGTGAAAATTCAAAATGGCTGCCAGAATTAATGAAATGAAATCAAGAAACGTCCACTATTATAATAATTATGAAACAAGGAAAGACAGTTTGTGAGATGTGAAAGACTAGAAAATTCAGTAAATGAAGCAGAAGGTCATTAAGATGGCTGCTAAAGGGAGTGTACTCTATTGTAAATATCTGGATTGTTTTAGGATAGAAATATGTACAGAGTATGTTGTGAAATATAGCAGATGAGACAAGTTGGCCTGTGGAATTATTTGCAAGTGTGGATAAAACTTAAATTTTGCTAAATTGAAAGTAGGATTTTGTAGTTAATGCATTTGCATTAATATCCAAAGGCCAACGGATTGAAAATATTGTTTACGTTTTAATTTAGTGGGGTCTTGATTTGTTTTATGTCAACTGTATAGTGGATTGTTTGTTTACTAGAATTGTAGATATTTATTATTTACTTGGGTTGTATCGGGTATGTGTAGTAGACAAAAAATTGAAATTTTACTTAAAAAAAACTAGCAAAATCGAAATTATCGCTCAAATGATTGATCTATTGCACCAAAATCTTAGAGATCGTAGCTCAATTTTTTTAGTAAGATGCAAGCAAACATTTAATACTGGTAATGGAAAAAATTCTCACAAAGTGCTTTTTTGTAGCAAACAGGGTTATTATTAAAGTCAAGTCTCGCTCCAATTTGGACAGCCCACTAATATTTGGTTGAATATTTATGAGGGTACATTGGTAAGAATTATAAAATAGTTTGGGTTAATATTATGTGAGCTAGTATTTATGTTAAAATGAGTGAGAAATGCTATATGTTGTATGTGTATGTATGAATTATGTATATATTATAACCTACCTATATAGGTGTTGTGTATGTATAAAGAATCACACTTTCTTTCCCTATCAATGCAAGCACCATAATGTTGCACCTATGCATTGTCTTTTATAATGTACATAGAAATTTTGGGATCAAATCTTAAACCACCACACAATGTGAGAAATTGAAGGCGATGTTTTAATCATTTTTTAAAGACTAATTTATTTGATGTAAAAGATGAATGTTATGAAGTATGGTTGACTGCTGTTACAATAATATACTAGTCAAATACTAACATAGACTTAAAAATCAATAACAATACACAGGTTGATCTCGACTCACCAACTTAACATTGGGTGATCTCAAAGTTTGGTGATCTCAATCTGCAGGTTAGGTGATCACAGACTTATAGTATATCAGTGATCACCAAGATTAGGCTATTTACTAACTTATAGGAAAAGCAAATCAAAGCTATGTGAATATGTGATCACTAACACAAGACTAGGTGATCTCAACCGGAGGGGCAAGTGAACACAGACTCAAAAAGCTTCACCAAGTGATCACCAAGATTAGCTGGATCCCAAATAATAGGAGTTACTATCAGATGTGATCACAATTTTAAGATAGGCGATCTGAAACTGCAGTTTAGGTGAGACTTATGCTAGGAGGTAACTAAATTAAACAAAAGGTGATCTCAGAATTGGACTTGGTGATCCCAAAGATTGAGCATGTACTTTATGAGTACTTAATTTGTATGTTCAGTTGTTACTGATTTTGAATAGACAAACATTGAGATTAGCCTAGAGCTAACTTCAAACTATCAGGGTACGTTAAATTGGTAGAAAAAAATCTCTAAATAAAGTGTAAAATTTGATATACCTTATCATTGAAATAATAAATATTGACATATTTGTTTGTTAGGTGTACTTTATAGGTTGTTATTACCTCACTAAAAACCAAATTTAACAAAATCAAAGATTTCCTACAATTTATAAAAGAATTGCTTATAATACGGTCACTGTTATTGTGCATTTAAACACAATTTGAATACCAGATTATACATGGTGCTATATATATGATTAGAAGAACTATTTTCATCATCTGAGACAAAAGGATTGTAAATATATCACTGTTTGAATGTGTTAGATATTTTTCTCTGTTAATTTCAAGAACCAATAATACTGATTTCCTTAATTTATCATGAATGCATTAAATGGTAGGCTACATGAACTGGTGAAAATGAATTTTGTTTGCTATTTTATTTATAAAGGACCATGCTTGCCAACTGTAAAGTTGTATCATTCTGTAGTATAGATGTTCCAAACAATATATAAGTGTGTATTTTTGAATGTTTTTTAAGCTGGTGAATTTGAAGTGGTTTTTGATAGTATATTATCATGTTTAATAATGTACCACAATATATATTTGTGCAATTTTAATTCTCTTATATTCATTAGTCTTGTTGGCATTAAGCTTATTTATACACTTTCTATTTCAATTTTTGCAATTTTTTTGCGAATTTTAAAAATTTGGTTTCTAATCTAATTTCTAAATTGTCATATTTTTTTTTACTTTTTGAAATTTTCAATTTTATTTGCTCTGATACAAGAAATTTTCATAGCTTGATTTATAAGTTTATTTTGTTAATGTTGATTTATTCCTATGTATTATGACCAAGCATAATGGAAAACAAAATATGTTTAAATTATTAAGTTGAAGATATGAGTATTATCAAACACATTGAGTTTATTATTCTAGAAAGTTTCCAGGTCAGATTTTCACACGTCTGTGGTGTAAGGGAGATAATTCGTAAAGGGAGATAACTCTTTAGGATTATTTTAGTGTAAAGCTGTATATTTTTGTGTCATTCCAATGGAAGTATTAGTCAGTGTATATAATATGTGGGTAAATGTGAATTGTGTATAAATATAAATATATCTATTTTTGAGGGTTTGATCTGTTTGCCTTCACTCCTTGCTGCTAGCCTTGAAATTGGCTTGTATTACTTTAGTATTTCAGAATTTGAAAAAATCTGATGAACAGCTTTTTCTTTGAGCTATTGGAATGGATTCTATTTGAGAAGATTTTTTAAATTGTCTTCAAGCGATTCAATGACAGCTAAGGGAGAGAAGGGAACATGATCAGACTACAATCAAGTCTTGTAGTTGTCTGTTAGACAAGACTATATTCTAACTCTGCACCTAGTCCTTATTATTGTGGTATTTCAAATAAAAATACAATATCATTTCTTTATTAATATCTCATTATAATTTACAATTTATTTCAACTTATTTTCAAAAAAATGTTGGAACTTGCAGCTTTTATAACTAAGAGCATTATTTGAAAGAAAAAATGGCTAAGATATGAAATGAGATTTTTTTATCTAATTTTAAATTAGATAATTGAAAATTGTTCAAAAACATTTGCTTTAGCAGTAAAAAATAAGCAATCATTGTAACATTTTTGGTAGCTTTCTCTGCATTAAAAGATAAATTAGATAAGATTAAAAGAAATAATATTGTGACTATCTACCTCTGCTTAATAACTGTATTTATATTATTATTATTATTACCTATCTTAGACTATATTGTATAGTATTTTATTACAAACTGTCCCCAACTCTCTTTAGGTTTCAAACATTAGTCAAATACTGATAATATCTTAATATTAACATAACTTTAATATACATACATAGAGAATTAAAAGTAATGCTGTATCACTCTGTGTGTATGATAAAAGAAGTAAAATGACACCTTTTAAGAGTGACTAAAGTAATTTATTTTACGAACTTTCATCAGGTGAAATGATTTGGAAAATAACTACAAAGCTCGTAAAATAAATTACTTTAGTTACTCTTACTTCTTTTATCATACATACATATACTTAAAATGTTTCACTTCATATGGAAATTAAGGCAGAATTTACTTGAACAAAAATTCCTTTAATCAGTGAAATAAAGACTACCTTTTTTTTTAAGTGTGGAATTTAGATAACATTTTTTTGAACATTTGATATCAAGAAAAATTATGTTACATGTATAATCATGTTAAATCAAGAAAATTATCTTTTGATCATTTGAAATATAGAAAATGATCTATTAAACATGTGAAATCTAGAAATTATCTATTGATCATGAAAAAATGTATCTATTGATCACGTAAAATTTAGAAAATTATCTATGGATCATGTAAAATCTAGAAAATTATCTATTGATTATGTAAAATCTAGAAAATTATGTACTGAACATGTGTAATCTAGGAAATTTTGTAAAATTATCTATTGAACATGTGAAATTAAACATAGGAAGATTAGGAAATTTAGACATCAACATGCAATAAGATATATGAAACATGTTGCGTTCTGATTTCAATAAGCATCGAAACAAATTCTGTGTATTATTGATTTCATATATTTATTCCATAATAATGAAATGAAATAATGAAATTAAAATAAGCCTCATGAAATGAATTGGAAAATAATGTTTGTATTTCATAAATATTTAATGTATTAGCTTTAGACAATGTTTTGGTTTAAAAGTTTTTGTACACGAATGAATGAAAAGGATCTATCCTTCATCAATTGTCTGGTTTTTTGTTTTGTTTCAAATGTAGTTAGTTTACCTCATTTTGTGTGTACAAATTTTTCATTGTAATCATCTTTTTCATGCTCAAAAAATAAAAAAAACATCTTAACTCAGTTATTGAGTGAAAATATCAACTTTGTAGACAATTATTACTATTATTATGTACACTTTACTTTGCAATAAAATGATAAATAAAAAACATTTGAAAACATGTAGACTTTTTTTAAGATACAAAAATTATTAATTGTTCTTAAGTTGTATTGGCATGTAAAATTGTTCTTATCTTGTTTTACTAGAAAGTAACATTGTTTTTGCTACTATAGAACTCCTTATAAGGACAGGGGCAGATCCAGGATTTAGAGAAAGGGAGGTCTCTAAAATATAACATGCTTCAAATTCAACAGCACCGCAAGCGGCAAATATTTAGAGGGTTTGGTCAAATTGAGTACCAGGATATGCACTGTCGGCCAAAAATAGGGGGGGGGGGGGGGGGGGGGGGGTCAAGACACGGAGCCTCCACTTGGATCCGCCCCTGAAGGATGCCTATTCAGATCTACCATTATTATAAGGGATAATCCTACCATGACAAAATATTGTCGTCATTAATGATCAACTATCAACCATTTACAGATAGGATATTTTTCCTAATAATGGCGAAGAAAACTCTCTACCAATCAAAACTATAGTAACAAGAAAGGTATCTCATACTAGTAAAGATTAAGGCGGTAAGATGGGATATACCGTTGCTGAAGGAACAAGATGTTCTACCAGAAGAAACCTACTTCCATTGAGCTTGAACGATTTTTTATTCATTAAAAGGGAGATAAATACGGTATAAATGAGACAACAATAACTCTCAAGTGTACACTTTGCCAACAAGCTTAATTGGAATAGTCACATTGATTATATCTGTGCTTGTTAATGGAGAGCAAACAGAGAAGCTTTATGGTTGTATTGCTTATGGTACGGCCTGCGACACCACACTGAAGAAATTGTACGTTATACAGATGAAAGCTATACGAATCGACACCAGGGTTGCGATCGGTGCGATGAATGAAGTGTTGGGAGAGAAACCCTTGTCTCTTCGGCGGGAGGATCTCTATCTCAAATCTTGAGGTTAACTTCAGTATTTGTCAGAAAGGAAGGATCAAGACGAATCGGGGTATTTCTTGATCAACCGAGAGAGCACCAGCTCGATCAAGTTACGATCCTTGAACATCGCTTATCAAATACTCCTTTTTGGAAGGTTACCAACCCGACAATCAACACCCAACAAGAATGAGAATCTATTAGGAGCAAGAGATCTTATTGATTCTGCATACGCCGACCATTTGAAGATCTACACCGATGGTTCGAATAGTAGTACAGCAACAGGTTACGGTTTGTGTATCCCAGCAAAAGTCACCAGCAATAGTAAAAGAATCCCTCCCTCAATGTTCACAGCAGAACTTCTTGCCATCAAGGATGCAGTTGCTTGGCTATGCTTGCATCACACGGCGCATGCCGTAATTCTATCCGATTCATTAAGCAGTCTTCAATCAATGCATGCCGTAATTCTATCCGATTCATTAAGCAGTCTTCAATCAATTTGTCAACTCTTCTAATTGCGGTTTCTGAAGTCATATACGAAATCCGCAAGATGATACACGGCTACCAAACCATCAACCACCAGATAAAGCTAGCATGGATCCCGTCTCGTGTCTACATCCCAGGGAATAACCAAGCAGACCGTTGTGCCAAGGAAAGTCTGAGTCCGGATGATATCGAGCCTGTAGAATACTCCTACTCGGAGTTCTGCTGTGTCGTGTTGTCTATAGGGTCAATCAGAAATGGGCTGACATGTTAAGGAACCTCAACATCGCTAAATACCAAACCAAACCATCCTTCCATAGCCATTTGCAAACTGGTAACAAGACTCCGCACCAACACCGTACTAAGAGACCACATTAAGTTCACCGCCATAAAATGTCGATGTGTCCACGTTGCCACGCAGGTCACATCTCCTCATTGAATGCCCGGAACTGAAACCCGCTCGTAAGCAACTGAGAGAGTACTTTGAAACCAATGGTATAAAAACTATATATACAGAACATTTTGGCTCCACCCATGGCAACAGACCAAACTGCAGCGGATGAGATCGGCTCTAACGCTTGAGGTGTACACGGCTGCACATATTATTAGGTAGGTTAGGTATCTATTATCAGAAAAGGTCAGAAAAGTAACATATTTTAATTTACGATAAGCAAGTTATACGTGTTTTAGTGCCTCTGGAGTCTTAATTACTAACAATCCTTAAAAACGATTTTTATCTGTAAATTTCTATTTTAGCATATTGCTGATACCAAAGTATTATTGAAACTTCTGTGATCATTTTATATTGTTTCTGGGCAAATCAATATTACGTAAGTGTAAAAACGCTGTGAATTGAGTCAAAAGTAGGTGAGCTATTGAGCCCCACCCCTACAAGATTAACGCCCGATATCTCAAAAAATAAGTCGGTGACCTATGCCAATTTTGCATTTTCTCAATACTGACATTTTTGGCTACTACCATGCAAAAATCAGAGACTTCTAAATTAAATTGGTTATTAGATCCAACCTCCTTAACACGTTTAAAGAAAAATTAAAAACGAAGACAGAATATTCATTCATTCAAATGAATTGGTTGCATGGTGTGCAACGATAATATGACTTGCACCAATAAATTTAATTCAAAAGATTTTTTATTCATGTAATAAACAAGTTATTATCACCGGATCAATACTTCTATAAGAAAAGCAACCTTCTAGAACACCTTTATTACATACATATTTTATCTGTATTTTAACTTCAAACTAAGTCATTTACAGGCAAACACCTGCTTTTGACAAACCAGCTTTTAATATCTGAATATGTTTTATGGTACTTTTCAACGTTCCATAATCGACGGCACAAATTACACATTGGTTTTTCGTCATAAAGATACGTAAAATAGACAGTGTATCCGCGTTTATCAATATGTGGGAATGGTTCATACAAACTTTCATATTTATTTTTTCGGTTCAGTATATCTATGTATTCATCCTTATTTTTACTCAACCTAATGATATAATCAGCCACATCTTTTATGTTTTTAAAATCCTGTGTATTAATATAAGTGCCTTTGGGTGCTACTTTAGAATAATTACCACCACCCCGAGAAATAGTTATAATATCTCCCCGATATGGTGCAAAGAATTTTTCTGTAATGTATTCAGGACAAAAACTGCTCTCAAATGATAAAAAGAACTTGTAATGTTTATTGATTTCATCTCGGCATTCGTCATCTTTTTCTCTTTTACAACTATGCTTACCACAGAAACCGAACACGTCTATCTCAACACCCAATGCCATCAGTTTTCGGATATATTGCATACGTTTAGATTGACCACCGCAATTTGAAACCATTGCCGCAGCCATCTTGGTTTTCTTATAATATATTTCTGTAAAGTTTTTCTCTGGTACTTTCGTTCTTTTGACAATTAATCCGTACGGTTCGTGTATATCCGAGTCTTCTCTATACCACATTGTCCAATTAAAGATACCTTTCCAAGTGTTTTTGAAGATAGCAGGATTTCTTGAGAAGATGGACTGTGGTTCGTGGTTATATAAAACGAAGACCTGCTTATCGTAACGTTTAGGTGGTTCACCAGAGACTAATACGGAAGCAAACAATAAAGCACTGCTCACAGCATGAAAGTCTTTATTTGTTGTAAAAGAACATCTGTATGGACAATTGTTCAGGGTCTTGAGAGTTGGCATTGGATTAATATGGTAAGCTCTCTGATGCCATAAGATAATTTTGGTGTCGTTTTGTGAGGTCTGTTGATTCAGTTGTTCATTGCCTCTGTCTACCTCTGTCAAGTGTTGATGGGCATGTAAAGGCAGCTTCTTTTCCAAAGAGTACTGTTCTTGTATAGATTTGTTTAAATATTTTTGATCTTTGTGAATTACCTTATTAGTGTTATACAAAATATATCTTCGTTGATATTGGCAGAGGTGAAATATTGTCAGTACATTTATAAGAATGCCAATCAAAAATAACCTCCTCAGAGTAAATATATTACCAATAATTTCTGAAATATAAAAGGAGGATGGAATCGATAGCATGTATGAATTAAAACAAAATGAACTGTGATTTTTTTGTAACGCAAATAAACCATTACTTCGTCAGGCAATGTCAGAAATTTGCGTTTTCGGGCGTCTTATTCCCCAAATTTTCTTGTGTTGATCCTATACAGTCCCTACGCCAACAAACCATTACTTCATCAGGCAATGGCAGGAATTTGTGTTTCCAGGCGTCCTATTCCTCAAATTTTCACGTGTTGGTCCCGCAAAACCTACGCAAATAAACTATTACTTCTTCAGGCAATGTAAGAAATTGGCGTTTTCAGGCGTCTCATTCCCAAAAAATTCTTGTGTTGTTCCCACAGTTTTTACACAAATAAACCTTATATTCTTCTGGAAATCGCGTTTTAGGATGTCAAATTCTCAAAATTTTCTAGAAAAGGTCCTTCCACACCTTCGGCAGCAATGGAGACATACGAAACTTCGCATCTTTCCTAGCTCCGTATGTGTCGCAGATAAAGACACGAACCTAATCACCAGCCATGACGCCATCGATATTCGTTGAACGATAAAGTATCCATCAAATTTAATATTAAAACGTCTATAGGATATCAGTAAGTTCTTAAATGCTAAAAATATTCCCAATTTCAACAGTGTGTACTTACTGAAGAGGTTGCAGCACAGAACTCTTTTTAATAGCGGAGGCGTTTTTGAGTTATGAGACTTGAAACCGGAAAGAGGATTAAAGACATTTTGCACCATTATGAGTTGTTTCGAACTCATTAACATTATTCTGCTTAAATTTTTTATTCTTTTTCACTTAGTATGGATCAAATACAATACATTCTCTTCATATGTGTTTGTATAAATAGGTTTGAGTGGTGTGGAATCCATCTTGGGACATTTGGTTTGTTTACATGAAGTCGTTTCGTCTCATTTCTGGTCTTCGAGAGAAAAATTTCTACGCGTGAACTATTTAAAACATGGTTGGTCAATAGGTCAGAGTAATATCTCCGATAGGTAGAATTTCTCTGTTGATCAGAATGCAATGGAGATAGCAGTCACAATATAGAGGTCACTATGTAATGCAGAACAATTTATAAAGTTTTCCAGGGTCTATAGCATTTAAGTAAGTCCAAGTCCGATATTCGACTTAAGATTTTACTATTAATTCTTGCATAGACTCAAGTCGACTTAGGGATACATACGAAATTGTGGGCCCTGGTATTGGCATTGCGAAAAAATTATCCCCCCTCCCCAGTCACGATTTTTTATGGACGCCCTGACTGTATTGAAAAAGTTAAAACTTTACACTTGAAAGCCCTATATAAATAATGGAAAGTTGCGACAACTACTGTGAAGCAAAGTATAATGAAATGAAAATATGACGTAAATTGTCTACAGGTCGCAAGTTTCACTATCATAATAATAATATGTAGAACCTTACCTACATACTTCATATTATCACCAATTGTCAAAATGGTTAGATTCGCAGCTGTCTTAGATCATATAGAGCTGTATATAAGATCAAAATATAATGTTACATTTCAACTATAACTTCCTTCAATGAAACAGTTTTTCAAACTAGCGTTAATTTTTCAATAAACGCTAGTTTGTCACGTAACACCATGCCGTCGTCAAAGCACTTGCAATTTATTAGCAAAAGTTGAACAAGGCGGGGTGGTCCACTTGATTGACAGATTCCTGTGAACTTTTTGGTGAGTAATTTTTATAATGAAAAAATAGAAAATTTTGAAGCAGTTGGACGAATGTAAATAAAAGGAATGAATGTAGAGTTTTTTTTATCGATATGGAGATATTTGATTTGATTTGATTTATTGCAATAAGCATTTACATGTACAGTACAATACATATTGCTATAGCATTAAATATATATATAAAAACAATGAAAAGTGCAACAAATAATTGTGCAGAATAGAAGTAACAGATAATATAAAATATAAATACATGTTATATACAATTTAATATAAATATAGAGACTATAACTTCTCAAGATAATGTTTTCGTTATTGCCAGGCGTAGTAAATATATCTAGATCATAGGCGTACGGGCCGGGGGGGGGGGGGGGGGGTCTGCAATTGCCCCCTCAGTCATTTTCATGAAGGAAATTTAAAAAAATAAAATCGTTCGGATATGATGTAATCAGACAGATGGCGAGAAGTTTTTGTAATTAGGGGTTGGGTGGGTGTCGACTTGTCGGACATATATATTTCGTTGTCGGGCAAATTAGCATTAGTTGTCGGGCAAATCTAGATAGATTTATGATTATAGTTTTAGATTTGTTTAAAACAAATTGTGTAAAAACTCATTCTCAAGGGTGGTGGTGCTGAATTCAAGGCTGCCCCTGCCTATATAAAGTAATTTTGATTTTACTGGCCCTAACAACATACCAGTAACTTCTTGTTTTGTCTTGAAAAAATATTTTTTATTGCTCTAGTCATTAATGTCAAAATTATTGGGGGGGGGGGGGGCTGTTCCTACGGGCCTGGGTATCGGGGATACTGATAGCTTCAATTTGCGCTATTCCAATTTCCATTCCGACGTCTGTGGTTCTTGCAATTCCACTAAAACTAACGCGTTTTATTGCGTCACTCATAGTGATCTGCATAGATCACTCGTCTAAACATCGACCGATTCGTACCCCATCTAGCCTCGTCTGTATATTGGTTGCGTCCATCGGGACTACTTTCGGGGCTCTTTAAGATTGGAGGTGCGATTACTGCATTCAACATGCAGAGCTTGCAATGTTTGCAGCTGCTTTTCTTTTAGATGAAAGTCTAGGTGAAACAATGGGCAATTTTGCAAGGAAAACTAAACACATTGCTCGAAGGATGCCATTTTGAGAACTAGTTCTTGAAGCGGAAGGGTTTCCTACTGTCGAAAATCGGTCGCCGCATCACAATGTACTGGCGTAGACGCATATCAACAACTGTCATACAACCGAGGTTTGATGTAGGGTACCGGAATCAGCCGAGGATTGCCGAATGCTGCATAGATATCAATAGCAGCTTTCGGTTGATCATATATTAGTGACGTCATAAAACGCATTAGTTTTAGTGGAATTGCATGAATCACAGACGTCGGATTGTAAATTGGAACGGCACAAATTGATGCTATCAGTGTCCCAAAGAATAGAAAACCTCTTTACTATCCCTTTAAATATTTACTTCTGTATTTTTTTGTTTTTCAGGCTGTGTTAATGGAAATATTGAAAGGTTTCCTTCTACAGAATGACCAAACAGTTAAACTTTAATGATTAAAGAGGATACAAACAGATAGAAATAAGAAAACTCAATTGATTTGCTGAAAACTTTACTAGATATGCTGTAATTTAAAGCCTTATATGTAGCAGAGGAAATATCCCTTGAATGTTTGTGTGTTTGTTTGATGTCGATCTAAATTAAAATCCATTTTAATTGTTTGAAACCTGTGAATATATGATTTATTGTTAAAGAAGAAAGACTTTGATAATTTGCTAACTCTTTCAACTATTGACGTTGTTTCAAACAAAAGAAAATGTTATTCTAATTCTTATGCAGATTTGTTCAAATTTAAATTGAAGTTAAAAGTTAAAATAACCAGTTTATGTTCGGTAGTTAAAGTCATCGGATGAACGCACTGCAATAAACTTAACAATATAAAAGTAGTGTGGGGCCGCCATGGACCAAGTGACGCACCAACACATCTGATCATCGGCGTATCAGCATAGTCAAATCTAAGACCAGTTCACGATGGGAACTTGAAATTTGGCATAAAATAACTTCATATCGATATGCACACGCAGTGCAAATTGGAACCTCATAAAACATCATAACATCATAACATCTCTGCTATCTTTTCCATGCAGAAAATATTTTTTTCATATTTTTCAAAATTTCGAGAAAAATGAGTTTGAAAATTTGTACCCAATTTTCGAGAAGACAAATTCCTCAAATTTCAGTTTTAGAGAGTTGCTAACACTAAAAAAAATTCGTAGCATTTGAAACATAATGACTTCACATCAATGCTCTAACGCAGTGCAAATTGCAACTCCCCAGCTCCAATAGTTTCTGAGTTACAGTCTGTCAAAGATTTGGTATTTTTTTGAAAAAGTGAAAAATTTACCCCAAAACTAAAATGGTCATAACCTGGTCAATTTTGATGCTAGAGCTTTGATTTTTGTACTGGGTGAAAGTTTAACATCTCTGCTGTCTATTTCAGTCGAAAACAGAGTTCGACAAAATTTTCAAACTTTCGAGAAAATCGACTTTGAAGTGTAGCCATTTTTTGAAGAGGAAAACTGAAAGTTCCCGAAACTAAAAGTGCTCCAGTAGCCAGACCGTTGACGGTAGCAACTTAAAATTTGACACTTAATAACTTCTCATCGATGTGCAAACACAGTGGAAATGGCAATTCTCTATCTGCAACAGTTTTTGAATTACGGGCTTTCAAAGATTTGGTCTTTTCCCAACCAGAAATTGAGAAAAGCGACCCCAAACTAAAATGGCCATAACTGGGCCAATTTTGATCCTAGAGCTATAATTCTGGTACTGGGTGAAAATCTAACATCTCTGTTATCTTTTCCATGCAGAAAAAAAAATTTCATATTTTTCAAAATTTCGAGAAAAATGAGTTTGAAAATTTGTACCCAATTTTCGAGAAGACAAATTCCTCAAATTTCAGTTTTAGACAGTTGCCAACACTATAAAATTCGTAGCACCCAGACTATTAACGGCAGGAACTTGAAATTTGAAACATAATGACTTCATATCAATGCGCCAACGCAGTGCAAATTGCAACTCCCCAGCTCCAATAGTTTCTGAGTTACAGCCTGTCAAAGATTTGGTATTTTATTGAAAAAGTGAAAAATTGACCCCAAAACTAAAATGGCCATAACCTGGCCACTTTGGATGCTAGAGCTTTGATTTTTGTACTGGGTGAAAGTTTAACATCTCTTCTGTCTATTGCAGTCGAAAACAGAGTTCAGAGAATTTTTCAAACTTTCGAGAAAATCGACTTTGAAGTGTAGCCATTTTTTGAAGAGGAAAACTGAAAGTTCCCGAAACTAAAAGTGCTCCAGTAGCCAGACCGTTGACGGTAGCAACTTAAAATTTGACACATAATAACTTCACACCGATGTACAAACACAGTGGAAATGGCAACTCTCTATCTGCAATAGTGTTTGAATTACGGGCTTTCAAAGATTTGGTCTTTTCCCAACCAGAAATTGAGAAAAGCGACCCACAATCAAAAATGGTCATAACTGGGCCAATTGTGATCCTAGAGCTATAACTCTGGTACTGGGTGAAAATCTAACATCTCTGTTATCTTTTCCATGCAGAAAAAAAAATTTCATATTTTTCAAAATTTCGAGAAAAATGAGTTTGAAAATTTGTACCCAATTTTCGAGAAGACAAATTCCTCAAATTTCAGTTTTAGACAGTTGCCAACATTATAAAATTCGTAGCACCCAGACTATTAACGGCAGGAACTTGAAATTTGACACATAATGACTTCACATCAATGCGCAAACGCAGTGCAAATTGCAACTCCCCAGCTCCAATAGTTTCTGAGTTACAGCCTGTCAAAGATTTGGTATTTTATTGAAAAAGTGAAAAATTGACCCCAAAACTAAAATGGCCATAACCTGGCCAATTTTAATGCTAGAGCTTTGATTTTTGTACTGGGTGAAAGTTTAACATCTCTTCTGTCTATTTCAGTCGAAAACAGAGTTCGACAAAATTTTCAAACTTTCGAGAAAATCGATTTTGAAGTGTAGCCATTTTTTGAAGAGGAAAACTGAAAGTTCCCGAAACTAAAAGTGCTCCAGTAGCCAGACCGTTGACGGTAGCAACTTAAAATTTGACACTTAATAACTTCTCATCGATGTGCAAACACAGTGGAAATGGCAATTCTCTATCTGCAATAGTTTTTGAATTACGGGCTTTCAAAGATTTGGTCTTTTCCCAACCAGAAATTGAGAAAAGCGACCCCCAAACTAAAATGGCCATAACTGGGCCAATTTTGATCCTAGAGCTATAATTCTGGTACTGGGTGAAAATCTAACATCTCTGTTATCTTTTCCATGCAGAAAAAAAAATTTCATATTTTTCAAAATTTCGAGAAAAATGAGTTTAAAAATTTGTACCCAATTTTCGAGTAGACAAATTCCTCAAATTTCAGTTTTAGACAGTTGCCAACATTATAAAATTCGTAGCACCCAGACTATTAACGGTAGGAACTTGAAATTTGACACATAATGACTTCACATCAATGCGCAAACGCAGTGCAAATTGCAACTCCCCAGCTCCAATAGTTTCTGAGTTACAGCCTGTCAAAGATTTGGTATTTTATTGAAAAAGTGAAAAATTGACCCCAAAACTAAAATGGCCATAACCTGGCCAATTTTAATGCTAGAGCTTTGATTTTTGTACTGGGTGAAAGTTTAACATCTCTTCTGTCTATTTCAGTCGAAAACAGAGTTCGACAAAATTTTCAAACTTTCGAGAAAATCGATTTTGAAGTGTAGCCATTTTTTGAAGAGGAAAACTGAAAGTTCCCGAAACTAAAAGTGCTCCAGTAGCCAGACCGTTGACGGTAGCAACTTGAAAATTGACCCTTAATAACTTCTCATCAATGTGCAAACACAGTGGAAATGGCAATTCTCTATCTGCAACAGTTTTTGAATTACGGGCTTTCAAAGATTTGGTCTTTTCCCAACCAGAAATTGAGAAAATAGACCCCCAAACTAAAATGGCCATAACTGGGCCAATTTTGATTCTAGAGCTATAATTCTGGTACTGGGTGAAAATCTAACATCTCTGTTATCTTTTCCATGCAGAAAAAAAAATTTCATATTTTTCAAAATTTCGAGAAAAATGAGTTTAAAAATTTGTACCCAATTTTCGAGTAGACAAATTCCTCAAATTTCAGTTTTAGACAGTTGCCAACATTATAAAATTCGTAGCACCCAGACTATTAACGGTAGGAACTTGAAATTTGACACATAATGACTTCACATCAATGCGCAAACGCAGTGCAAATTGCAACTCCCCAGCTCCAATAGTTTCTGAGTTACAGCCTGTCAAAGATTTGGTATTTTATTGAAAAAGTGAAAAATTGACCCCAAAACTAAAATGGCCATAACCTGGCCAATTTTAATGCTAGAGCTTTGATTTTTGTACTGGGTGAAAGTTTAACATCTCTTCTGTCTATTTCAGTCGAAAACAGAGTTCGACAAAATTTTCAAACTTTCGAGAAAATCGATTTTGAAGTGTAGCCATTTTTTGAAGAGGAAAACTGAAAGTTCCCGAAACTAAAAGTGCTCCAGTAGCCAGACCGTTGACGGTAGCAACTTGAAAATTGACCCTTAATAACTTCTCATCGATGTGCAAACACGGTGGAAATGGCAATTCTCTATCTGCAACAGTTTTTGAATTACGGGCTTTCAAAGATTTGGTCTTTTCCCAACCAGAAATTGAGAAAATAGACCCCCAAACTAAAATGGCCATAACTGGGCCAATTTTGATTCTAGAGCTATAATTCTGGTACTGGGTGAAAATCTAACATCTCTGTTATCTTTTCCATGCAGAAAAAAAAATTTCATATTTTTCAAAATTTCGAGAAAAATGAGTTTGCAAATTTGTACCAAATTTTCGAGAAGACAAATTACTCAAATTTCAGTTTTAGACAGTTGCCAACACTATAAAATTCGTAGCACCCAGACTATTAACGGCAGGAACTTGAAATTTGACACATAATGACGTCACATCAATGCGCAAACGCAGTGCAAATTGCAACTCCCCAGCTCCAATAGTTTCTGAGTTACAGCCTGTCAAAGATTTGGTATTTTATTGAAAAAGTGAAAAATTGACCCCAAAACTAAAATGGCCATAACCTGGCCAATTGTAATGCTAGAGCTTTGATTTTTGTACTGGGTGAAAGTTTAACATCTCTTCTGTCTATTTCAGTCGAAAACAGAGTTCGACAAAATTTTCAAACTTTCGAGAAAATCGATTTTGAAGTGTAGCCATTTTTTGAAGAGGAAAACTGAAAGTTCCCGAAACTAAAAGTGCTCCAGTAGCCAGACCGTTGACGGTAGCAACTTGAAAATTGACCCTTAATAACTTCTCATCGATGTGAAAACACAGTGGAAATGGCAATTCTCTATCTGCAACAGTTTTTGAATTACGGGCTTTCAAAGATTTGGTCTTTTCCCAACCAGAAATTGAGAAAATAGACCCCCAAACTAAAATGGCCATAACTGGACCAATTTTGATTCTAGAGCTATAATTCTGGTACTGGGTGAAAATCTAACATCTCTGTTATCTTTTCCATGCAGAAAAAAAAATTTCATATTTTTCAAAATTTCGAGAAAAATGAGTTTGCAAATTTGTACCAAATTTTCGAGAAGACAAATTACTCAAATTTCAGTTTTAGACAGTTGCCAACACTATAAAATTCGTAGCACCCAGACTATTAACGGCAGGAACTTGAAATTTGACACATAATGACGTCACATCAATGCGCAAACGCAGTGCAAATTGCAACTCCCCAGCTCCAATAGTTTCTGAGTTACAGCCTGTCAAAGATTTGGTATTTTATTGAAAAAGTGAAAAATTGACCCCAAAACTAAAATGGCCATAACCTGGCCAATTGTAATGCTAGAGCTTTGATTTTTGTACTGGGTGAAAGTTTAACATCTCTTCTGTCTATTTCAGTCGAAAACAGAGTTCGACAAAATTTTCAAACTTTCGAGAAAATCGATTTTGAAGTGTAGCCATTTTTTGAAGAGGAAAACTGAAAGTTCCCGAAACTAAAAGTACTCCAGTTGACGGTAGCAACTTGAAAATTGACCCTTAATAACTTCTCATCGATGTGCAAACACAGTGGAAATGGCAATTCTCTATCTGCAATAGTTTTTGAATTACGGGCTTTCAAAGATTTGGTCTTTTCCCAACCAGAAATTGAGAAAAGCGACCCCCAAACTAAAATGGCCATAACTGGGCCAATTTTGATCCTAGAGCTATAATTCTGGTACTGGGTGAAAATCTAACATCTCTGTTATCTTTACCATGCAGAAAAAAAAATTTCATATTTTTCAAAATTTCGAGAAAAATGAGTTTGAAAATTTGTACCCAATTTTCGAGAAGACAAATTCCTCAAATTTCAGTTTTAGACAGTTGCCAACATTATAAAATTCGTAGCACCCAGACTATTAACGGCAGGAACTTGAAATTTGACACATAATGACTTCACATCAATGCGCAAACGCAGTGCAAATTGCAACTCCCCAGCTCCAATAGTTTCTGAGTTACAGCCTGTCAAAGATTTGGTATTTTATTGAAAAAGTGAAAAATTGACCCCAAAACTAAAATGGCCATAACCTGGCCAATTTTAATGCTAGAGCTTTGATTTTTGTACTGGGTGAAAGTTTAACATCTCTTCTGTCTATTTCAGTCGAAAACAGAGTTCGACAAAATTTTCAAACTTTCGAGAAAATCGATTTTGAAGTGTAGCCATTTTTTGAAGAGGAAAACTGAAAGTTCCCGAAACTAAAAGTGCTCCAGTAGCCAGACCGTTGACGGTAGCAACTTGAAAATTGACCCTTAATAACTTCTCATCAATGTGCAAACACAGTGGAAATGGCAATTCTCTATCTGCAACAGTTTTTGAATTACGGGCTTTCAAAGATTTGGTCTTTTCCCAACCAGAAATTGAGAAAATAGACCCCCAAACTAAAATGGCCATAACTGGGCCAATTTTGATTCTAGAGCTATAATTCTGGTACTGGGTGAAAATCTAACATCTCTGTTATCTTTTCCATGCAGAAAAAAAAATTTCATATTTTTCAAAATTTCGAGAAAAATGAGTTGTACCCAATTTTCGAGAAGACAAATTACTCAAATTTCAGTTTTAGACAGTAGTAGTTATAGTAGTTATAGATTTAAAGCATGTTTCCCCCATTCCATTTTTCATTTCATGGGGGAAAAAACATGCTTTAAATCTATAACTACATGAGGAAAAAATGCAACCAAATTGAGCGTACCCAAAACAAAACCTCTACATTTCATAAAACACCCTACATTTTTCATAGAATTCTTACAACAAACACCTTCAATAAATTTCCTACATTCCATCAAAAAAAAACATATTAAAAATAGGATGAGTTTAATTTTAAAACATGAACAATACAGATTCGAAGATTATTCAGGCGACGGTATCTTTTCATCTATATTTTCTCTAGGTTCAAAAATAATTCCAAAAGTAGCTGGCTTTGTTTCAAACAACAAATCCCTAATTTCCTCCGGAGCTCAAGCAGTTGGGTCCGTGGCAAAAGCAGGCTTAAGAATAAACGACGCCGTGAAAAAATCCGACGAACTGAAAGAATTACAGCAAATAAGAGAACTACGAAACAAGAGAATAGAACAGCAGGTAAAAGAGGGAAAAGGGTTTAAAGTTATAGGATAAAAATGATAGTCGCTCACGCTCCAAAAACCTATTTTGGTTCCGATATTCAAAAATCATTAGGATATCTTCCTGGATTTCCATGGGCCAAATACTCTGGCGAGAAACATCTTCCAGGTCATAATTACACCGGTCCAGGTACTAGATTAGATCTGCGATTAGACGAAAACGATAAACCAAAACCAGGTGAAGAACCTGTCAATAGAGTTGACGCTGCTGCGCTTAAACACGACATACTTTACAGAAACAAAGACATAAACTTCAGACACGAAGCAGACAAACAAATGATAATCGAACTCGAAAATATTCCAAATCCAACATTCAAAGAGAAAATGCAAAGAGCGCTAATCATAAAACTGTTAAAAGCAAAGATGAAATTGGGTATGGGATTGGCAGATGAAATTCATAAAGAATTTAGAAAAAACAAACATTATTTAAAAGTTAAAGTATTTGATAAAGATGAAATATGGTCAGCAGATTTAATTAATATGCCAGTTGAAAGGGGATATAAATATTGTTTAACAGTTATTGATTTATATACACGTTATGCTTGGGTTATTCCTCTCAAAAACAAAACTGGAATATCAGTCAAACACGCATTTGAAACCATAATGAAACAATCTGACAGACGGCCCCAAAAGTTATGGGTAGATAAAGGGAGCGAATTTTATAACAAAAATATGAAATCTGTGGGGTTTGAAATTTACAGTACTCACAACGAAGGTAAGGCTGTAGTTATTGAAAGATTCAACAGGACTCTAAAAAATAAACTATTCAAAAAGTTCACGGAATTAAAATCTCAAAAATGGCTAAAAATATTACCAGAGGTCGTAGACGAATACAATAACAAAATACATTCATCTATAGGAGTGTCACCAGCACAAGCCTCAAAAAATCCAAATATTATAAGATCAATTAACGCGCAACATAACTACGAAAATGAAATAAAGAATCTAAATGTCAAACCCAAATTTAAAGTCGGAGATCGAGTTCGTATTTATAAATATAAAAGTAAATTCGAAAAAGGATATGTTGGTTATTGGACAAACGAAATATTTATCGTAGATAAAGTAAATAGCACATCCCCTCCAACATATGAATTAATCGATCAAGAAAAAGAACAAATTATAGGTAGGTTTTATCAAAATGAACTTCAAAAAACCGACTTTTAAAAATGAATGAATTTCTCGATAAATATGGAACCGATACAACCACAAACTTCCAACTTATGAGATGGGCGAATGAGTTAAACATATCACCGTTTTATTATTGTATGAGAGATGAAATAAATAATCTCAAAAGTAAGAAAGGTAAATTCTATGCTATAACAAATATACACACTTCCGATCAAAAAGGTGTTCATCATTCTGCTTTGTACAAAGACTCTAACTTTTATTTTTTCGACTCTTTTGGATTAGATCCCACTGAAGAGATAATGAATATAACTAATCAACCAATTAAATCTTCTACATTTCAAATACAAAAGCCGGGTCAAAAGTTTTGTGGACAACTTTCACTTTGGGTTTTATATCAGTTGAGTTTAGGAAAACAGTTCGAAGAAATTGTAATAAATTTAACTCAATAAAAATGGCAAATAAATTTGGTTTAGGCGCTTTATCTTTAGATACTAAAAAACCAAACACTACATTTTCAATCAATAAAATCAAACCATATTTTGTGGATCAAATCGGAGACATTCTTCAGGGTGATATTGATATGAATAATTTTGGTATAACTAATTTAAAATCTCCGGAAAACGATAATGATGCTGTTCATAAGAAATATTTAATGGATCAAATAAATTTAATTGAAGTAGATAAAAACCATTTAAAAGATCGAATAGCTGATGTGAAAAGATTCTTCAAACGACAAATAAATAATAAAGATTTTATAAATGAATCTAAATTGAAAGAATTAGATTATATTGATGATGGTAAATTACAAAAAGAAGTAACAAGTTTAAAAAGTTTTATTCAACAACAATTAGTCAATACAATAGATAAAACTCAATTACAAAATTTAAGGTCATTAATATCTAAATTAGATGACAAGATTACAAAGCAAAAAGTAGATCTTAAACGACTAATATCCAATATTAATCCAGGCATAAGTGAAGATAAATTAACCGCATTAGAAAGTAAACTTAGTGATGATAGCGAAATACAAAAACAAATAGAATCTATTCAACAACAATTAGTCAATACAGTAGATAAAACTCAATTACAAAATTTAAGGTCATTAATATCTAATTTAGATGATAAACTAACAAAGCAAAAAGTAGATCTTAAACAACTAATATCCAATATTAATCCAGGCATAAGTGAAGATAAATTACAACAAGAATTAACTGCTCTGGAAACTAAATTTAAAACTGAATTACAAAACGAACTAAAATCTATTGATGATAGTGAAATTAAAACTTATATTCAACAACAGATAGAAAATATTGATGATAGTGAAATTAAAACTTATATTCAACAACAAATACAAAATATTGATGATAGTGAAATTAAAACTTATATTCTACAACAAATACAAAATATTGATGATAGTGAAATTAAAACTTATATTCAACAACAAATACAAAATATTGATTATAGTGAGATTCAACAACGGATAACTACTATTAATAATGAAGTTTTAAAACAGGAAACAAATATAACCACATTACAAAATAATCTCAATGAACTAGAATACATTAAACCCTATTATTTCTTTCTTCCATCTTTTAAAAAGGACAAAGAACATATAAAGGTGGATGACCGTGAAAGAATCTATTCTAATTATAAATATGGGTTTAAAATAATTATGAGATTTGATATTGATCTTCCTACAAGGCTTCCTATTATTGATATTGATATTGATATTCCTACAAGGATTTTTGGCAGTTCGAGGTATACTCAAATATTGAACAATACTATAATTGAAATTGTTTTTCCTATGAAGGTAAAAGTCGATTTTTCAATTCGTGATCTATTCACTGATTGTAAATCTCTTTTATTTTTTCACTTTATCAAAAATGATAACATCGTAGATACTAAAGAATTTAAATCTTGGGAGTTCCCTTTTAATATTTCGTCAAATCAGTTCTATGTAGATAAGCTTAGAATCTCAATCGAACCGGAAGATGGTAGTTTGAGATATTGCGTATTTGATTTATTTGATGACATGATATTGGAAACGGAAACTCCACCATCAGTAAACATAGTTAGAAATCCAGAACCACGAGAAAATGAAAAACAGATTTATGATTTTTTACGAACAACAGATTTTGAATATGTGAAACTATATTTTGTTCATAATGATCTTTTTTTCTCTGTTGATGTTAATAAAAATCAACAATTAGAACATTTTCCAATAGCATTAACAGAAAATATAGATGTATCATATTTTTTCATAGAAATCTCTATTGAAAAAAAAACAAATTTTTTTGTTTATCGGGATAAGAAGAACAAGGAGTCAAAACAAGAAGCATTCTTAGTACATGTACATGTCACTATTGCACAAAACCCTAAGGATGTACGTAGAGCATTATCGGAAATTCACTTAATTTAACGTCTAAAAATGGAACAAGAAAGTAGACAAAAATACCTGATAGACAAACAAAACGAACTAAAAGTAAAACTAGAACAATATAATAAATGTAAGAAAAGATGGAGTAGAATTGATTCTGCTTTCAAAGCACTAAGTGTAGTTTTAACAGTAGGAACAACAATTGCAACGGCAGTAACTGGCGGATTGATGGTGCCAATACTTATTCCAACTGTATTAGCCGCAATTACTGCTATTCAAACCTCATCTTGTGGATTGATTGCTATGGGTTTTACATCCAAACAGAAATCTTATTTTAAAAAGAAAACAGATATCTTAAATACATATCTTAATAAGTTGTATATTTTCTTCGAAAGATCAAGAGAAGATAAGATCATTAGCGTTGAAGAGTTGGAAGAATTTAATGAAATTTTGGATAAATTTAATATACAAATATCAGCAATAAAAGATAATAAAAAAAACTCCAAAAATTAGGTAATTAAAAAAAACATATAAAAAATATGAATAACATTGAAATTATAGACGATGAAACATTCATAGAAAACGTACTATTTACCGATCTTATCAGGGCTATTACTCATAAATTTTCAACATTTAAGGGTCAAATTGAAATAGATGGTAGGATAATCGAGAATGGAAATCACAAACAATTCATGAAACTTCTTGGTTTCAATTCCAAAACTTTTAAGACCATTTTGTCTAATATGGATGCAAAATCTGACTGCTCGGATTGGTATTTTACAGGGAAAATAATTTTACGTAGAGACAATTTTAAGGAAATAAGAAGATCAAACGCTGGTAGAGGAACTGAACTACTTAAAAAGATAAATGAATATAAAGGTAGAAATTGTTATATACCAACAGATGGTAACTGTTTTATCAAATGCGTAAATCATGTTTTGAAAAAAGATTTAACAAATAAATTTCAAACATTCATTAATACATTTCCAAAAGCGAATAGAAAAGGAGTAATGACAGCTGCTAGAATTAATAAATTCAATGAGAAATGTAATACTTCATTTCAAATTTACACTCCCGAAAATAGAAATGTACGACCCGCCCTCACAGATGTAAACATGGACAAGGCATTAGATTGGGTTTTATATTTACATAACTCACATTTCTGTCTTATAAGAAGAAATCAAAAAAGTTTAGGGATTAAAGAAATAGAAGATAATTATGAACAGGTATGGAAAACATGTAGAGATGATAATGCTGTAAAAGAAGTATCACCTTTGAAACTAAACGTATTTTCAAATATGAGTGATGATACTTTATTCGCTTGGGACTGTGAAACGTATTCAGATAGTGAAACGCGTAAAGCAATTCCTTATTCCTGTACGTTAATTAATTTAGAAAAGCTAAGAAAAAAGTTAGAGATGATACCTCCCACTGATAATATTCCAGAAGCATTTTATAACAAACTAATGAAAATAGTAGAAATATTTGTAGGCACAGATTGTATAGATCAAATGTTGAAATATTTAGGTAAATATGATAAAAAAAGATTAACATTGATTTCTCATAACGGTAGTGGTTTTGATAACTGGATCGTAATTAAAAACGTAAAGAAACTAACACAATGTCCACTAATAACACCCAGAGGAATTCTTTCTTTACCATTATCTAATCCATACACTGATGAAGATTTACAGAAAAGATGGAAACGACAGAAAGATATAAAAAGTAAATCCAATTATTTACAGCATATTAATTTCACATGTTCCTATCAACACGAAGCATCTAGTTTAGCAACATGGGGAAAGTCGTCTAATCTACCAATGAATTTGAGAAAGATCGTTGATGTAGACATTGCAAAATATACCAAAGATAACTGGGAAATTTTAAGACACGAATGGGAACCATATGCAAAGCGAGACACCCTATGTCTTGGAGCATGCTTGATAAAATATAACAAAGTTATGAAAGACGTTGTATTCCAGAGCGTTTCTAATAATCTAACGGCTCCATCTCTATCTTTAAAGGGGTGGTATTATTTGTATCATTACGATAAAGAAATGGTTGAAGAACCATATTACGAAAGTACAAGACTCGTACCAAAACATACTGAAAAACAAAATATAGAAAAGGTTTACTCACACACTAACCCTTTTATAAGACATTTTATAAGACGCTCTATTAAAGGAGGAAGGGTTTCTGCAAATCGAAAAATATTTACAACTGATAAAATCAATGAAATTTGTGATGTATTAAAGGAATATACACAAACAAATGACGACAACATAATTGATTTATTTAAAGAATATAGTAAAAGTGATAAAGATAAAACAGAGGTTAATTCAAAACTTAAAAATATAACATGTTCTAGACTGATGGCATTTGATGCTAACGGTTTGTATGCTTCTGCTATGTCAGATTTAGATAGTGAATATCCCAAAGCAGAAAGTGGTAGACCGTTTTTACCAGAAGAAGAAGAAGAATTTGTAAGACTCTTCAATGAACAAAACTTTAGACCCAAAACTGCTATTTTAACAGTTTGGTTTGAGTATCCCAAAAACATGTTCTTCCAACCGATACCAGCTAAAGATAAAATTAGTTTTACGAACAAAGAAGGAAAAAAGGAAACTGGCACTAAAATCAGATTCAGAAATGGTTTCTGTTCAGATGTTTTAACATCGGTCGATATTCAAGAAATAGTAAAAGCTGGTGGACGAATTATTAGAATATTAGATGGCATAGTATACGAAGAAAACTTTAGAACTCCTCCCTATAGAGACTACATTTTAATTTTGAGAGATCTAAGAAACCAATTCAAAAGGGATGGCAATATCGTTGGTAGTAATTGCATGAAATTATTAGGTAATGCCCTGTATGGGAAATCTATTCAGAAGGATATATCTTCATCAAAACATCTTTGGAATGACGTAACTTTAAAGGCTAACTTTGATTCACATGTTAAACACTATGAAAAAATAAATGAGACTCAATACATTGTTGATATAGAAGAAGAAGAAAAAGAAATTGACGATGTAAATAGTAAATCTACACGACTTACACCCAGTCATTTGGGATCATTCGTATTATCGCACAGTAAGAAAATAATGAACAATTTTATTCACGTAATAGATGGGTTTTATCAACCGGAAATATACTATACCGATACTGATAGTTTATACATTTCATCTAGCAATTGGAATAAATTAAATGAAGCTGGATTAGTATCCGAAAATGAATACTGTAAAGGAAAGAATGATTACGGTGATGGTGGAATTATATTCGGTTTATATTTAGCGCCGAAAGTCAAATACAATATCATACTAACTTCAGATGGTGTTTTAAAAGAAAAGAAAACATTTAAAGGTTATTCTAATGATAAGATAACTGTAGACGATTATATTCGGTTGGCTAGTGGATATGATATATCAAATGAATTTAAGAGAAATTGGGAAAAAAGTTTCACAAATGGAGTAGTTATTCCAAGGGATGATGATAAACAAAAGAAAGTTTTTAGAAGTTATTTAAATCTTGTAAAGAGAAAGGCTCCAAATAGTGAAGGAATCATGTATCCTTATTGTAATAAAGATGAATTGAGTTTGGATGAAAACTATGAATTTGATGATTTCGATTATCTAACTATTCAAGAAGAGAATGAAGAGTTACTTAATTCTTTTTAAATGAAGTTGAATAACAATTTCTTCGTTTCCAAAGTCTATAAACCTATTTTTACCATCTTTGATTTCCAGATTTATATCTTTGATCATAAAGGAATTAAGTGGTAAATACGTAGTTTGAAATGGTTTTTCTATAATTCTATATCCAATCGGAACAGTGAATGTTGGAAGACTGTAAATAATCTGACGTTTGTATTTATTGAAAAATCCACCGTTTATTAAATTGCAATGTATATTGATCACATCGACATCATTCTCGATATTAGCTTTATGTGGTGCTATAGTAGATTGGGTGTATACTCGTTTATCAAATCCTAGTAACGTATTCAATGAATTTTCTACGTTGAAATCAACTTGACTATTATTTCTTAATATCAATTTCATTTTGTTCAAATTTAAATTACCTTCGAATTCAATATTGTTTTTACCATTGACACTTCCTGCGTATTCAGATAGGTATTCGTTAATGGCTATGTATTCGTAGCTTCCTGGTAGTAAACTTATGGTTTTGAATGTTGCTCCATTATCTGTTGATATTTTTATTTTGTTATTATCTTCGTTGATATTTCTAATGGAATTGTAAACAGAGAAATACTTTAATCCCAATTCATATTCTTGATTTCGATCGAGTTCATACTCATAATCTAGAGATAATTTAATGTCTGATTTATTTGAGGTGATGACGAATAGTTGACTCATTTTTAATAACACTTTTATAATCATTTTTATCTATGATACCTTTTTGTAGGAGTCTTTTTAATATACAATTTAATTCATTATATTGTCTGTGTGATTGATGTCCTTCCTTCATTGCTGCTAATATTATTTGTAATCTATTAAGCAATTCTTCGTTGTTGTCGGATAAAAAAATTACACCATCTCCTGTATGTCCCAAAAAGTCATCGATTTCTTCTATAATATCATCAGTGTAGTTATCATCACTAGCATCGGTGTTATCATCTAATTCTTTTTCCAGTCTTCTTAATCTTAAAGTTTTTGGTCCTCCTGTCCTTGTCGATGTAAGAATGTCCACGTATGAATTTAAATCTTTGAAATTATAATCTTTATCATACCCATTCAAAAGATTAATCATACCGGGTGTTAAATCATATATAGCGTCTATTCTGTCAATCTTAAATGTTGGGTTGTTTTGATTGAAACGTATCCTAAAACCGTTAAGAATCAATCCATCCTGATCAATTGTTGGCTTTATTGTTTTGGCTAGGGTTGGATTTGGATTTGAAAAATAACGTTTTATATCATCTAATGTCCTGATTACGATTCCATCATCTTCAATGGGATATTCTATTTGTGGAGGAGATTGTTGAATTTGTTGTTTAGGAGCTTCTAATTTATTCTTGATATCCTCTTGACTTTTTAATATTGGTTTAAATAAAGTTTGTAGATTTTCCGTTAATCCGAGTTGTTGTAATCTGTTATTTTCAACTTGGGTCTTTATTTTATTCTTAGCTTTGATATATTCTCTATTTCTTTTTAAAATATTATTCCATTCCATTTTTAAAAAAATAAATTAACATATGTTTATCATTACTCTTTCACCCGCAGGTTTTCTTGTATTAACGAATACATATCCATGTTCCTCTGGATTTCTCCATTGAGCTTTACAAACCTTTTTAAACGAATCTCTGTCCATTCCGTGATTTATCGACTGTATGATTTGAGATAAATCTTTATCGTTTAATTCAAATAATAAAAAACAATTAGCATTTTTTCTAATGAACATAGCATCCATCCCGTAAAAAGCTTGGTATAAGCAGTGACAGTTGTGATGTCTTCCCTTCGTGAAGAAGTCTTGTTGAACAGTTTGATTTTTTTGCGCTACGCAGTCGTCAAACAATATTAAGTTCTTTCGTTTGCTATCAATATTAGACAAGTCCAGATCATTTACATTTTTTGTCAGAAACACTTTTATGTCAGTTGGATTGAAAGATGGATTCTTTTCTTTTATGAAGGTATCTAAGATATCTTTTATTTCCATTTCTCCTTTATCGTAATATTGAAATAATTCTTGAACATATTTCTTTGGTAAATATTCTAAAGCTTTGAGAAATTGATAATACGATTGTTCTGGTGTTGTTGTGTAGATATATAGAGAATCAAAATCTAAAAGGTTGGGTGTTGTCAACATGTTAAAAGTGAGATGAGTTTTCCCAGAACCGGAACTACCGCATATACACATGAGCATTGGATTATTAGGAAATATTTCTGAATGATTAAATTTCTTTCCCATTTTTATGTACCAAAAATTACACCTTCTCCTTTATACTTTGAAAGATATATTCCTTCTCCACTGTGTATATTTTTAAAAAATATTCCATTACCCTTATGTTTGACTTTGATTTCCCCTGTGTCAATACTATCCACTAATTTAGTTAATCCTTGTTTGACAGTTTTCTTAGTTTCTTCACTAAATCGATTTCCAAATTCTTTAACTGTACCTAATATGTCTGCTACTCCCGACCCTTTTGCTAACTTTTCCATTTCCAAATTGTGTCTACGTTTTTCACTTTTTTCAGCTTCGGCTGCTTTCTTGGCATTGACGGCTTGAACTATTCCTGCTGTTCCGCCGGCCGTGGCACCGGCTGCGGCCAAACCTGCAAAGATCAAGGGTAGGAAATGTAAAAATCCACCTTCCTTTATGTTCTTGTCAATTCTTTCCAAATCTATATCATCTCGTACTTTACAGTGTTTATATTTATCAATAAGTTTTTTAGTTATGCTGATTCTTTTACCATTGTAAGTAATTGTAGTTGGCTTTTCTGTTTCGATAGCATCTATTATTCTTTTTACTAAAGTTTCGGGTTTCATTTTTAAGGGATTAATTTATTCTATTCGAATCATCCGTCTGTCGGATATTTTTATTATATGTTTTGCTTCTTCCAATAATAAACAATAACCGGTTACATCTCCTTGTGTTTTTTCGATATGAATATTTATGTTTACTCCAGTTTTGAAAAGATCTTCTTGATGAGCTGATAGATCAAAACAGAAGATTGGGTGATTAATTGCAAAATCTACATATCCAAACTGAGGTGGATTTCCAAATAATTCACACATATTTTTATAATTTCTATACAATTCATTATAATCCTTTGTGGATGGATTAATAGTTAAAGGTTGGTTAGGATAATTATCGTTGTTTAATCTTACTTGAACTTTACGGATTATAGGATCTTGAGTTTGGTTCATTGCCACTCTAAAGATATTGTTGTTATTTGTCTGAGAATCTGGTAAGTTCTTGAAACCAACTATTAAATATCTTGCTGGTTTAATGCTGTTAGTGATTGGCCATGTTGTGGATTCTCCAGTTAAAGTCATGCTCCCTACAGTGTTGCGACGAAGAAAAGCTATTTCAATGTCTTTAGTTAACGAGTTGAATATTCTCGTTTCTACTTCAATTGATGGTGTTATTACGGGTATGAAAAGTTGGAGATTTGTTATTTCTAATTTTGCATTTGAATTAGCTTCTCCAAAGAATATCTTATCGTCATTAATTTCTCTTTGTAAATGAATTTTAAATGGTAAACCTATAGAAACTTTTCGATGTTCTAAAAGACCGAATAAAGGATATAATTTCCAATTTACGTAATTACCCCATCTATTATCCTCAACAACATTATTGTACTGATTTACTCGTTTGTCAAACCCCTGGTTTACTGCTCTACCGATTCTCTCGATGCTATTTCTGGCAATGACTCTCATTCTAGCGATATCAGCATCGTTAGCTACAGTTTTTACTGGTTCTTTTAAAACGGTCCCATCACCAACATCGGGTATCCAACCCGAGACTGAATCGTAGTTTTTGGGGTAAAGGACTGTTTTCAACATTGTGTCAAATTCTCCAGGGTGTTTGATGGTTTCTATGGGGTTTGATCCCGCTTCCAAAACCATTTCGCTAAATAAAGAAGGAAAGAAATTATTTTCTAATGTTGTATTAGTCTGTGGGACTCTATTTTCATTTGCTGTTCCGTCCTTGATTTTGAAATCGCATCTGAAATAGGCATCGGAAAGTAATAACCAATTTGACAGACTATTGATCTCGAAAGTGACCCTCCCACCATCATTTAGTTGGGATTTAGATCCAACACTCGGAGAAATAATTATGAAATTATTAAATGAATAAAGAATTGGATCGTATAATCTAAAAATTGGATCAAGAATTTTATTTGCCATTTTTAGAGGAATTATTTTGATAAAATACAATACATTTACTATATGCATATATAATGTTTAATAGAACAAAATAACAACATATAAATAAGTTCAACAATGTTTAGTAACAACTTTTACTGTATTAATCAACCCCTTGACTACGGATAAACACTGGTAACCAAGAGGTGATCATACAGACTCGCTCCATGGTTTCAAGTATTATATAAATAAGTTCAACAATGTGTAAAGGGAGGTACAACTTTTACTGTATCACTCACAATGTTAATACCGGTCCTACAGGGCCGGTTATCGTGACATTACACACATCTATTTTTAGTTAATGTCCCTAGCAACTCACAAATAACACGTGGTATATGTCTACTTAAGACCGGTCATGATGACATTACACACTATAAATCTACTGAAGACAAACTATCGATTGCGTGAAGCTTGAGTTATTTTTTAGAGCGGTCCTACAGGGCCGGTCATGATGACATTACACACTATAAATCTACTGAAGACAAACTATCGATTGCGTGAAGCTTGAGTTATTTTTTAGAGCGGTCCTACAGGGCCGGTCATGATGACATTACACGCTATAACACTATACTATATAAATACACCATAACAAAGATATCCGCGTTATAAGCCGTGACAAACTATGAATTAAATAAACACTTTAAATCGACAAAAACTCATTACCCTGTTGAATGCCAAACTTAAATGATATTAAACTAGAAACGCATAAAAAATCATTTCCAAAATATTTGCTCCTGAGGATTGGTTTCTAAACTTCGATTGATTTTCGCAATGTTTGAAACTAATTCGGAAATTGGCATGGATAAATTTCTAAATTTTGTGTAGCGTTTACACAGATTTGCTAGAGATCTCAATTTTCTAGCCCAACGCACCGAAATTGACAATTTGTCTGCCACAAAAGTGTCGAAGTTCCCACCATTCAATTTGAATAGTTTTTGTAGCCAACATCCAAATGTTACGTAATGTTGGATGAAGTGTTTCTTATTTTTGATGTACTTGTCACAATTTATAAGTATTTCTTGAACATTTTCATTGTCATTAATTTTGTCGTCAAAATCTTTTATTTGTGTGTTTGTAATTGCATTGTCTCGAAGTCGAGTTTTTAGATATTCCAAATATTCGTTGGAGGATTTAGTTTGTTTGCTAGTCCGCGTTCCTTTATTAAAATCAATTTTTTTTGGTGTTTTGGACAGGGTTTTGAAAGTCGATTTGTGGTAATCGGCTGCACATTGAACACTCTGTTTTTCAAGTTTTTCTTGTAATGTTGTATAATATTGTAAATATTCCTCATGGTATCTGATATGGCTTGTTATCGCTTTAGAAATATCCAAATCACTTATATCAAAATCCATGTCTTCTAATCCATCGGCTTTTTCACTTTCTTGACCTGAAAAAAAATATAATACATATATAATATACTCTTTGATAAATGTTTTATATTTTTTAACATGTTTATAGAAAGATTTATATTACATACTTGACAGATTCATGGATGTCAGATTTAAACTGCCAGTTGAACTTTCTGTAGTTAGTGATTGATTTATCAGTTGGTCATCATCAGTTAGATCCATTGTTTTATCGGTTCCTTTATCATCCATGATCAACAGTTATGTGTGTTAGTATCGTCTGCTGTTTCCCCTGTAGATGTGTCTGTCTCAAACAAAGAACGCAAACTGAATAGAAACAGCTTGTTCCCATAGTAATCAATATATTGACGTCATATTGACCTAAGGGAGAACTAATGTCTCACATACAGTTCAATAACCTCAATATTGATTTATAATAAAACCTGATGTCTCACATACAGTTCAATAAACTCAATATTGATTTATAATAAAAACCTGATGTCTCACATACAGTTCAATAACCGCAATATTATCACGTAATGTATTTGATTAGAAATAGTTTATTGATCAGTTCACCATGAATACAGTTAGCTCATAGTAATCAAATAATGACGTTTATACGATGATAATGCAACATGATTAAAGGGAACTAAATCTGTCAATCTTAATAAAACCAGACCACAATGGATTTCAAAGATAAATAAATCATTTTCAAATAGTGGGATAATATGTAATTTGAGGTATTTTATGCTAGGTAGGGACTTGATGGAATGTAGGAAATTTATTGAAGGTGTTTGTTGTAAGAATTCTATGAAAAATGTAGGGTGTTTTATGAAATGTAGAGGTTTTGTTTTGGGTACGCTCAATTTGGTTGCATTTTTTCCTCATGTAGTTATAGATTTAAAGCATGTTTTTTCCCCCATGAAATGAAAAATGGAATGGGGGAAACATGCTTTAAATCTATAACTACTATAACTACTGACAGTTGCCAACACTATAAAATTCGTAGCACCCAGACTATTAACGGCAGGAACTTGAAATTTGACACATAATGACGTCACATCAATGCACAAACGCAGTGCAAATTGCAACTCCCCAGCTCCAATAGTTTCTGAGTTACAGCCTGTCAAAGATTTGGTCTTTTATTGAAAAAGTGAAAAATTGACCCCAAAACTAAAATGGCCATAACCTGGCCAATTGTAATGCTAGAGCTTTGATTTTTGTACTGGGTGAAAGTTTAACATCTCTTCTGTCTATTTCAGTCGAAAACAGAGTTCGACAAAATTTTCAAACTTTCGAGAAAATCGATTTTGAAGTGTAGCCATTTTTTGAAGAGGAAAACTGAAAGTTCCCGAAACTAAAAGTGCTCTCAGCAGCCAGACCGTTGACGGTAGCAACTTGAAATTTGACACTTAATAACTTCTCATCAATGCGCAAAAGCAATGCAAATTGCAACTCCCCAGCTCATATAGTTTCTGAGTTACAGCCTGTCAAAGATTTGGTATTTTATTGAAAAAGTGAAAAATTGACCCCAAAACTAAAATGGCCATTACCTGGCCAATTTTGATGCTAGAACATTGATTTTTGTACCGTGTGAAAGTTTAACATCTCGTCTAAAATGGCCATAACTGGGCCAATTTTGATCATAGAGCTATAATTCTGGTACTGGGTGAAAATTTAACATCTCTGCTATCTTTTCCATACAGAAAAAAAAAATTCATATTTTTCAAAATTTCGAGAAAAATGAGTTTGAAAATTTGTACCCAATTTTCGAGAAGACAAATTCCTCAAATTTCAGTTTTAGAGAGTTGCCAACACTAAAAAAAATTCGAAATTTGAAACATAATGACTTCATATCAATGCCCAAACGCAGTGCAAATTGCAACTCCCCAGCTCCAATAGTTTCTGAGTTACAGCATGTCAAAGATTTGGTATTTTATTGAAAAAGTGAAAAATTGACCCCAAAACTAAAATGGCCATAACCCTTACTTCCATAATAAAGGCCTAATAATTTTCATGCCGAGTAATAACTCAATATGTTTATTTGAATAAATAAAGACACTCTTTAACAATCAATATATTTACATTAACAATAATAATAAGTAGTAAAATATGTATCTATCACAATACGATAATAACCCAACAAAACTTTATTTAAAATAATCTCACCATACAATTTAACAAATTTAAAGGGATTGTAAAGTGGTTTTCTAAACTTTGTATGTGTATCGGGGACACTGATAGCACCAATTTGCGCCATTCCAATTTCCGTTCTGACGTCTGTGGGTCTCGCAATTCCACTAAAAGTTACACGTTTTATAAGGGATGGGACAATGAGAGCTTTTTCTTGAAATTTGAAAATAGCCAGGCATTTTCTTAGGCGAAAAAGATCGCAGAAAAAGAATATGAACCACAGACGTCGGAATGGAAATTGGAATGACGGAAATTGATGCTATCAGTGTCCCTGACAGTGATCTACCGGAAGCTACTATTGATATCTTTGCAGATCACTGTCAGTTACGACATAAAACGCGTTAGTTTTAGCGGACTTTCAAGCACCACAAACGTCCGGATGGAAACTGGAATGACGGAAATTTATGCTATCAGTGTCTCCGATACACATACACAGTTTAGAAAAACACTTTACAATCCCTTTAAAGGGATTAAGGTCATATTAAGTTATGTTGTTTATTCAAATCTAATGACAATAGGACGCTTATGATATTTGGGCTAAGATTTTGGCTAACACAGTTTTGACTAACAAAAATGTCAACTTTATGGGAACTATCTATATTCCTCAAGATCGCATGAGTTAGTTTTACTGTCAACCAAAGAGTTTGCTGGTTCAGAGAGGATGCTATAAGAGAGGTTTGACTGTATTATTTTAGAATTGTTGTAATGTTTACTTACAATGTGAACTGTCTATTCAAGGCAGTCGACCTCTCGGCCATGGGGCTACACAGAACATCCTCGGGTTATATACAGTGGAACCTCGTTTATCCGCACATTAAGAGAACATCCAAGCGTTGTATATACATGTAGTACACTATACAGTAAACACATTTTACTGATACATAGATTATTCTAAATCTGTATACAGAACATCACAGAATATCGTATTATATAGAATACCATAGAGCTATGCGCAACATCTTAGCTAGAGCTATGTATATGGTACATAACAGAACATCATAGTATTCTCATATCGTAAATTGAGCTATATAAACAGTTATTTTAAAAGAATTTCAAATGTTCCAGAGGTGGCATGACGTCACTTTGTTGTCTATTTTAATCTTGATCTGATTGGTTCGATACCTAATACATGTATACTGACATATCGGGTGTCTCAAGTTAGGCGGGAAGCATCTCAGCTGCTGATAAACCGATCATGTAGCATGTAAAAAATTCAATATCAGAGCAAATTACATATTTGAGCTCTCAGTTCCTGTTCGGTCAGTGTATCCTTTTAACCCAAGTGCAGTACACATGTATGAATACCATAATTCCCGGAGTCATTATTGGCACCAGTGACACAAACTAGCTGAACAGGAACTGGAAAGCAGGATGGTCGTTTTTTTTTTAGGGAGAAAAGACATTTAGATGAGATTCGTGAGAGCATTTCAGGATGGAAAATGAATGATATTGGTGGTCAATGTGATGAAAGCAAAATGGACACAGGTTGAAATGGTAGTTTGCTCTGATATAAAATTTTTGACATACTATTTTGTTCGGGGCAGTTCTTTTACAATTTTTATTCGCTGACTCTCATATTTTAAGGGTCTGGCGAGGATCTTTTTAAGTAAATCTGTGAGAATTTTGAAAGAGATCAGGTTCACCAACAGCTGAGATACTTACCGTCGTATTGAGACACCCGATATACTTAATGACCATTCACAATGATAGCAAAACAATATATTCTGGTATACGTAAATACATGCCTTCAATATAAAGCAGATACGAAAATAGTAACACGACATTATATTTATACTCCGGCTTAGAATAGTTATTCGGCAACAGTCACGCTATTTGTATTTTACAGTATAATTAAAACTTTCTCCTTTGACTAGCCAGGTTTTTGATTGTATATTTCTTGTAGCAATTTTATACACATTTTTGGAACAACTTGAATTTTTGTTGGTAATTTACAACTTTTTATCAGACAAATGTGTAACCGCATCACCGTTTGAATTTTTTGGAAACGCGTCACCGTTTGCATTTTTTGGACCAGGTTGACAAACGAACATTTTTTTTAATCTTGTTTCAGTCATGTCCACGGCTCCTGGTAAAGGAACTTCAGAGTTAGCAGTGACATCTGATGTATCTATTAGTGGAATGTTAGACAATGTTCTCGTGGTAGTAGTACCCGATATTTCCTCATCGTTATCCGTAGTCGTTTTTTTGGGAGTCGGAGAAGGAGGTGGAATCGGAGTGTTGGTTCCAGACTTGGGAAACTGTCCATTGACAGAATCTTCTAAATCCAGAACAACTCCAACTCTAGGACCCTTTCCATTGACCAGAATTCTCTGTTGAATAGTATTCCTTCGTACCATTGTCATACCTTTACGCCAATGATTGGCCACGTTCTGACGTCGACGTCGCTCTTTTAATTTGGCGCGAGACTGCGCGTGGGTGTAATAGACAGTAAAGTTATTAACGATCACAGGAACTGACAGTGCAATGACCAGTACCCCACTGATAGCACATAATCCACCGACAATATATCCCAGTCCAGATTTAGGGTATATATCACCATACCCTACCGTAGTCATTGTAATCAATGCCCACCAGAAAGCTAAAGGAATGTGCTCAAAGTCACTTTCAATGTCAGTAAACATTTCCATATAATATTCCAAACAAGCAAATATGATAATCCCAATAATCACAATAAAAACTAGCAATAAAAGCTCCTTGGCACTGGCTCGCATGGTATACACCAAAATCTTCAATGCTAAAAAATGTTTCATCAACACAAAAATTCTAAATATTCGCAGAACTCTACACGCCAACAAGATTCTTATGAATTCGAAAATTCGAACTGGGTCACTATGTCTGAATATTAGAGTAATGGCGATATAATAAGGTATGAGACACAGTAGCTCAACAACAGTTAAAGGTTCTCGTAAAAATCTCAGTTTACTTGGGGCTGTAAGGAATTTTATCACAAATTCGACGAAAAAGAAAATATTACATGTATTGTCTATAATAATCAAAATATCATTCGGACTGACGTCATGAAAAATGTCTAAATCGTTCCTCAAATCCACTGACGTTATTGTTATATTTTTTCTTTTGGCATGGATTGTCACTGATCCAAAATATGGTAAAGTCTCTAATATAAAAACTGTGATTGAACACGTCACAATACATAGTGATAATATAGCATAGGTCTGAAATTATAAAAAAAACATTCTGTTACTAAAATGCATATTTAATAAAAAAAATAAGAACACAGTCAACAGATATCTACCATTCATCTCGAGAGTCTCCCCTGTGGTCCACACACTTCTTCCAGCGGTGTTGGGGCGCTTAGATCCCGGTGGTATAGAAACTCTCACCCTGATCACCAAAAAAAAGTCCTCAACAGCAGATTTGGCACCATCTGACTATTTTCTGTTCCCGAACATGAAAACACACTTGGCTGGAAAGCGGTACCGGACTGATGATGTTGTTGAGGACTTTTTTGGTGATCAGGGTGAGAGCTTCCATAATGTGGCATAACTCCTCCCGAGTTAGGCTATGAACTTTTCAAGCCACCCTCGTAGCACATCGACAAGCTCAATTGCACAGACGTCTATTATAGCCACTTTTTGCACTAAAGTAGCCACCTCAGTGCCATGTACATGATTTCGTCCAATTCATCTGCATATCGTGGTCATTACTGTTTAAAACAGTAGAGGTTTTCCTTTCTAGAACCCCTTTCAAGATCCTTGAACCTATTTTAAATCTTTACTATATCGTGATTTGCTAATTGGTTTTCCCCACATTTCCTTATTTCGTGATTGAGACTATAGCCTGACAGGATTGTCCAGAAATGTTAAGGCTAAGGCCTAACGCCCATAATTTCAAATTTCAACCATAAATTGAAACAGAAGTTCAGTAGACGATGAGTAGACTAAGACTTCCAGTCTTATACATTTCTATGCAAGGACCGTGAAGGTTGAAATTTAGTTCAAATTATGTATTTTACTTACTAAAGCACCCTTGGATGAATAGGGATCTTGTAACCAATTCCAAATTTTTGGTCTAGATCTACTCCACAAAGACGAATCTTCACCCCGATAGTTCCCTCGGAATTTTAGACTATGATCAGCCTCAAACTTTCTTAACATTTCCAAAGTATCTTCATAATGACAATAGTTCACCCAACAACACTGTTCTATTTGATTTTCATCTACTTGCCAATATTTCAGTTCATCTTTTAACATTGGTCCACACAAATCGGTCGGTACATGTAACGAACCAGTCCTATAGAAGTTTAAAATATGTGCGAAAAGCGCTGGATGTCTGTCGAAATACACTTCTTTAAGTCCCTTCTTCTTTGCCACCACTGCCACATTGTAGAGTCGTGTGTCCGGCTTTTTTAACAATGTTGTAAAAGTCGTTACGTGTTGAACGCCGCCAACATTTAGAATAATTTTATCACTTTCCGGTATAATTGGAATGGATTTTTCCCGTTGTTTTTCTGCTAGCAATCCTAACACCGTACCTCCTAATGTATTCTTTCCTGATGCCATTTCAAAGGCTGTCAATTCACAATTATTCCAGAAGAAAGATAATCACAATTGGTCATGGTTCCATCACAAATCACCAAATAACGTCTCCAAATTTCACAATATAACTAACGGCGATAATGAACCGAATTTAATATTTCGTTTGAACAAGACGCTCAGAGTTGTGTTACTGTGAACATGTATGATTTTCAGGGCGTTGTCTCTTCAATAAACTCGTGTGCAAGAATTATCACATGTTTTACAGTTTGTCATCCACAGCGTTAACGAGTTACGGTAACAAGCGCCTAATTAGATCTCTAACAATGGCCACACCTGCTATATTGGTTTCTGTGAAGCTCTCTCTGCACTATCTGGTCCTTCAACCTACAATACAAAAATAGTACATTAATTAAGGGAAAATAGCCCCACTTAACTTTAATTTGGGAACATCGGAAATATAAATATATCAGGTTAGTTACAATGGTAAAAATTAACAAATTAACAGTGTGCTCAAATTACAGAAAAATAAGATGTCGTATCATGCTACTTAAGCACTACAGAGCTAGAAATGCCAACAACTTCAAAGGTCTGTCTGATCACAGCAGTATATTTCAAGTCCAAAAAGAATTGTTATCATTCATAAGTGGTGGCTCCATTTTTGTTCACATCACATGACTTCAAACAGATCATGGGTTAATTCTTGATTGGATAAATCTCGTCAACATCAATTGCATCTCAACAATAAAAATAAACTTGTATTTACAACATGTAGCCGAATGTTTCCGAACTGTACACACTGACAACATTTTCGACAACATGTTGCCAAAATCCCATGTTGTCGAAAAAGGTTTTTAGTGTATGCAGTTCGGAAACATTCGGCAACAAGTTGCCCCAACATGTTATCGAACTGTTGTCGAGTGTGTTCAGGACCAAATTTGTGTTGCCTTAGGGCCAATCTAATTAAAATTAGATTACATTTCGTTTCGGTTATTTTTTGATCAAAAAATAACCGAAACGAAATGTAATCTAATTTTAATTAGATTGCCTTAGGGCCAATTCTATTATGAAATCCGGATCGTCCGGCTTCTCCATTTCTATTCCATTATCCATCACGTGACTGTTTTAGGAGAGTTTGGAGAGTCCAGTCTCTCCATTCTGTCGACCGGTGCGATCGCGGAGAGATGACGACATTGACGTCACAAATTGGCTGCTTTATTACCGTAGCAGTCGGTTACCGCTCGGCTACTTCCGTAAAAATGTCCGTTTCTCCAGTTTAGTTAAAATAATTAAAATACGATCACGGTGGGCCGTGTGTTACCATAGTAAGAAGATTTTTTCCGGATTGTTGGGAGAATGCATATATAGATTAGGTCAATGACGTAATTGGATTCGACTCATGAAAAGCAAACCCATATCGGCCAGCTTGATTCTCCATTTGTGATCTATTTACGTTTTTATCCGGATTATTGGGAGAGAAAATCCGGACGATTCGGATTTCATAATAGAATCGGCCCCAGGTGTTTCAGCAACATGTTATCGAAAATGTTGTCAGTGTGTACGCTACTTTAGTCTCAGAAACGGGAATAGCTAATTTATAGTTCATGCGTGTACATATATAATGCGTTTGAAACATAGAAATACGACTAGTTTTTACAAAATGTATGCCAAATATAGAAAAGCCACACGAAGAAAAAGAAAAATGAAACTTCTAGTTTGAGGAAACTGTTTTACTTTAATAATCTAAAATCTGCTTAAATTTATTATAGGAAGATCTTAATTACATCCAATATAATTAAAATTAGATTACATTTCGTTTCGTTTTTTTCTTTTTTTAAATAAAAACCGAAACGAAATGTAATCTAATTTTAATTATATTGAATTACACCTATCTATATCACTGTAAGTAAAAGTTTTCTGACGTCAGGTACTTATACAATAATTTATTGTAAACCTTCGTCGGTACTTCCTTGGCGTTATTCAACTGCTTTCGTGCAGTTTGTGGAAATATCAGATGATTAATTGTGAAAGCATTATCTCATTATCAACCCTAATTGGCCGTAATTATCATATTTCTATTGATTATGTTGCCATGGAAATTTCATAAATATTATTAGATCTCAGATTGGGTTAGGATCAGGACTTGATAATAGCGTTATTTAGTTCTATACCCGTAACATTTTTTTCAAATAAACGTCTCATTCTTCTGTAATTAAAATAATAATTGTGTTGTTCCAACGGGAGCTTAAATGGATTGTAAAGCGTATTTCTAAACTTTGTATGTGTATCAGGGACACTGCGCCAGAAATGGACGTCGTAATGGAAATTGGAATGGCGCAAATTGATGCTATCAGTGTCCCCGTTACACATACAAAGTTTAGAAATACGCTTTACAATCCCTTTAACCACAATTTTAAACAAAATAAGATAACGCTGAAAAAAAAAACTAACAACTTTCTGACGTTCATACACGTATATTCCCTCTCTAAAAAAAAAAGATGATATCTGTGACTGGGGAAAGCCTTCTCTTTTAGGGAGTACACATTAAAAGTTACTTTTTTCCCCCTGTTTAGCTTACCATCTCTAAACTGATTTTGATTTAATATATATGTACATACTTATACTAGCCTACAATGAAGATCTTCAAACAGATTTCACAATCCGATCCACCAACACAAATTCCTTCCAACGTAATAGGATATATTACGAGTTTTTGTTGTTAAGACTACAGAAAAGTCACCCAGAGTTTTATTGTTCTGGTTGATAAAGCACATTAACCAGTTTTATAAAGGCAGAATAAACCACATTCCTAATGAAATATAATCAAGAATTAATCCATAAAATCAATGCCTAATTTGACCATTCTGTTAGAAGCCTTCACAAATTACTAGAGTAAATAATTCAGCTATTGTATTTCACATAAATCTAAACTACATCCAAATAACACTAAAAAGTCAATTGTGTTTTGATGACGCCAATGTAGTTAATCTATGATTGGGAATATTGAAATCTACTTCTGATCTCTACAGGAGGCATAAACTTGGAAGATTTTTTAAAGGAATATCATCTCTTAAATTTTTTTAATTGGTCAATGGTTTGTTTGGTGCCGTAAGTATTATTGAAAAGCCCAAAACACTCATCAAAATAAGTAATTATCCATAAAATTATAAGTTTTTATTGAAAAATGCTTAAAAATTTTGAAAGCGTTTTTCAATTTATATTTAACGTAGTTTTTTTTGTATTAATGAAATTAATGATTATACAGGTATCTGTTGTTTAGTTATGACACCAGGAAAGTTTAGTGGTGAATATTTTCTTTTATTGACCAGGTTTCAGAATTTTGATTTTTGAAGAGTAGCCTAACTCGCACACTCTTGAGCTATCAAAATGTTTTTCTTTTTTTTGTGTATTAAAAAGGTACTACTTCTTGAAATGAGAATAAATTTGAATTATCTGGCTTGGCCAATGGGGCTTATCTGGTGTCGTCGGTATACAAACAGAATCCAATAGATCCATAAAAATTAAAAAAAAGATATAATTAGCCTTAACGTTACAGGTTATTATTGAAAATCCCTTAAAGATTTATGAGATTATACAGGTAATCTGTCCTATATTTATGAATCCAGATAAGCTTCACAATAAGGATACCCTCATTGACTAAGTTCAAAGCGATACTACCTCTTAGAATGAACAAAAAAATTCAGTTCTCAAACTTGGTCAATCAGAATATATATTCATCAACGATGTCCAAAGTATACAAACAGAATGCAAAAAACCATTAAATTTGATTAAGGGTTTTTCAATTATTGTATATATTGTATGTTTTCTGGATTTATCATGCATACTTATGCAACCAGACAAGTCCCTTGATGAATATAAACTCCTATTGACCACATTTAAAAATTTAAATTTTGTGTTCATTCTGAGAGGTGGTATTCCTTTAATTAAAGTCCAATTTCTCTTATTTCGAATTTCTACATAATCTGTTATTATCAAAAATCTACCAAACAAATTGAAATATTATCAAGCCCATTTGAGTTCATTATTAATATGTATTATTATTAAGCAGCTTACAATAATTAGTATAGCCCTATCAAATATCAAAAATCTTATTTCACTTTATATACAAAACAAGAGAATGAAATGAAATTTTTGATTGACAATGACTTAATTATTAAAAAGGGCAATGTACATGTACTCTCATTAAATCTAAAGATTATCTGAAAAGGTTAACGACTTTGAATCAAGATACTGCTATCTTTAAAGGGGTGCGCACAACATCAGATTCACCAATCACAACTTAGTTTCAGAAACGGGAATCTTTATGCTATATAATTATAAAAATGTAAAAAAAAAAAACGTTCACAGCTCTCCGTCGAAATTTGCCTTCAAATTCACATGTATCCATAATTATTCTCGTTCGACTCGTTTTTTAGTTAGACTATGCATGATAAAAAAGAAACAAGAAAATATAGTGACATTTTTAGTTTAAGGATATATTTGTAGAGACTTGGGAATTTTGGTGCAGTTCTAGTACATCTGAAGACCATAAACATATATTTAAGTCCCAAATCAACCCCCCGAAATGCACCCTGTTCCAAACATTCTCCCATACAAACGCATTCATCCTCATAGCATACAACATTTCAGGTACAATATATATAGGTATATAATTTCAAAATTTTAATCCGGACGATTATCTGAAACAAGGTTTTTAATTCCGAACATTAATGTCATATTATGGAAATATATAATAAATTTATTACAAGTTTCATCAAAATCAGTTACAAATTTATGATTCTAGAATTTTAAAAGGCAACCGAATGGGAGTGCATATGAATGCACATTGATGCCGACAACATTGTCTACATCCTGGATTTTCAACTGGTTTTCGCAAGTGTTCCCGATTACACACATGGAAATGACCATGTCCCTGAATTATCAGCGACAGTCATCGAAAACATGCAATTTCGAAGCATGATAAAGTCACAGCATTGTTGGGAAACCCTGCAGGTAGATAGTTCAAAGTCTAAACAAGGCACCCAACTTACCGCACGGGTTATTCCACATTAAAGAGCATTATAACGTCAGAGAGTTAGTATAACAATTCAACAAAATAGGCCTACAACAAATCTACCAATCTACACTGCTTAAATGGTAAAATGGTTCGTACTGACAGAAAACTATCATGTCGTCACAACTACCAAGAAAGCTAGGTATTATATATTAATCCGAACTATATATCTTTCCATAAGAATAATAAGATCATTACACCGGAGAGACATATAAGCTGATCATTAAAAGGGCATTGATTGGAGCAGGAGACCGAACTAGGACGTTGCGAAGTGCCATATGTCATATGTGCACGAGTCTGTTGAGGAGGGTTAAGGGATTCTTCACCCCGAAGAATGAAAAAGGCATCGGTTTGGTGCATTCCGAAGTATATATCAGGATAGGTGGTTAAAGTCGGAATTTCCTACACCGTTTCCACCCGTCTGATTGTAATTCTTCACGTAATCTTTCTTACCAAGCAAATGAAGGGTGGAGGAGGGGGGGGGGGGCAATTTGTCCCCACATCTCTCACTAAATCAACGCCCTCGGGTCATTGGAATCCTGGTTTTATACTGTACTTGGACGACTATTATACGACTGGATATAATGGTTGTATTTAATAAAGGTATTTAATGGCGTTATTTAACGGTATATTAGGAATAATCCTATATTATTAATATTGAAGTATTATAAAGACAATCTATAGGGAATGATATAATAGCTGTTTAGATTGATAGACACATGTCATCTAATTTTATAAATTATAATTACTGTGTCCAGTATACACGCAATCTGTTCTAGGGACAATCATACACTGACCTCGCTATTTAATTAAAATACTGCTCTAGATATCTTTCTAGCACTTTGTGTAGTTAAATCGGACTGCGCAATGCATACTATAAGCGAGAAAGAAACTAAGAGGTGTTATATGAAGTCCAAAACTTGCCAATAGAGACAGATAGGAGTTAGCCATTTTCGAACAAATTTTCACTACCAGACCAAAATAGTATTGGAAGAGAAGGTCAAAGCTTCATTTACGTCATCTCATGTTTTCCCTCATTTGATTAGTAAATTAGTAAAGATTAGTAATGCAAATCTAGCATCCACTAAACCACAAGCACCAGATTCTGGTTAAAAAAAAAATCATATATATATATATATAAAAAATTGTATATAGGTCTATAGGCCAGAATCTGGTGCCTGTGTACTGAACCCTTCTTTGTTAATACGAACAAAACTTGAAACGGACCATTCGCGACAACAGATTATCTTACCAGTCCTGTCAACTACATAAGATGATTACATCGTGTACCTTTAATTCTCTTGTTTTAGATATATTCATAAACAAAGAATTCCCAAAACAAATCAACTAACAGCACCAAGGAAACTTACTTTGTGACGATATATAAGTTCCACTAAAAAAACTGTTCCAAAGAACGTTTGTTATGTAATAATTGTTACATTTTGAACTTTTATTATATAACACTAGACCTAACCCTAACTCTAACCGTTGTGGATTGAGTTGAATTTTCACCTCGGCCTGTGCTTTCGTAATTCCAATTATATATTGTTGTCACAACCACTCTCACCTAATACTTGAGGTTATGCCCAAATGCCTGTACCCATGCTTTCGTAACATTGCTTAACCGGAATGTTACAACCTATAATTCCTAACCCTGATAATATGATAAGAGTTCCTAAGATCATTTATTATAATAATGTTTGTTCCATGGGGAATATTTATTATGAGGAACAATTAATATACAGTCACTACTTCAACACCTCCACAACATCTTCCTCAAGCTAACAACAGTCAAAATAAGCATCAACACAAAACTTACATCAATTAACACCAGTTAACATCAACTACCAGTAACAACAACCAGTAGCACCAATGGACTTACATGTTCCTTTAGCAACGGCTATCATTTCATTACATTAATCCGTTGCTATCATGATAAGGTTTTCTCGTCATTAACTTTGATTGGTCGAACGATTATTGTCGACCAGTTATATTCATTGTAACAAATTATTGCGGGAAAACTTTCGAATGACCAGACGTCAAATTTCTTGTAGCAAATTTACCTTGTGATAATCGAGTCTCAACGGTCATAAATTGAATGTGACGTATAGTGTTTTTTAAACGAGGTTATTAGTTGATAATGACGAGAAAACCCCGTCAATCCAGCAACGGTAGATAATGCAAATGTCTAACGTTGCTGAAGGAACATGATGGACTTAGGGATCTACAAACTGTCATATTCTACTTATATATAAAGTAAGACTTCCACAAAGAGATCTTTGCTCTCATTGCATCCTGGAAGTGGCTACTTACACCATTACAAAACTTGAAAACATTAGTTTCCGATGATTAAATGGTTCTTACAGGAAAAAGATATTTCAAGACTTGTTTTCAAGAAGTTTGTAAATATCAGACTAAGTGATGTTTCTCGCTAATTAAACTATCCTGAACTCTATTCTGTTTGTCTAGACTAGGTTCATCTATTTTTATAAGCCTATACGTTTCTACTTCCTTAAAGGGATATTTCATTATCCCTTCGATCAAATTTTAGTCTCAGAACCTGGATCTAATCGATGATACTCCCCCACAAAATTTTAGCCTTCAAATTCCTGTTTATCCATAATTATCGACGTCTGAAATTCAAAAATACGACCCGTAATTCATCGAGAATATGTCTTGTATAGAAAACAAATATACAGAAAATGCAAATAATGAAGCGAATGCTCGATTTTTTTTTCAGTTATAGAACTTCTGGGGGATATTTACTTATATTCAAAACATAAATCGACCCACTAAAATGCTGCACATTTCCCTTTAATATATCTTTGACAATCTTTTGAATGTCCAGTATAGTATTTGCTAAAATAAATATCATCCAATGGCGTTTTGTGCATGTTCAGGTAGAGGGACCAATAGACAGATAACTTTCCCGGTAAATGGACAAGAACAGACAACTCTTTCAAGATTGTTTTGATTAGTTGATATGCATAAAACTCTCTCTGAACTCTCTGGTTTTCAATATGGCGACCTCCTTGTAATATACAATGTTTCCTAATACACGCTTGTTTGGTGCTGAAGTTGTTACGAGTGCAATGCTGCAGGGAGCGTGAGCAGTGAGTTAAACGTTTAAAAAACTCGAATCGCATTAACTTAACAGTTATCTTTCATTTAGTTCGATACGCGATAATCATTTTAGTTACAAGTATATCAGATATCTAGATCTCAGCAACATGCAACGTTGATGAACAATAATTAATAAATCGACGTGAAGAGTTTGAATAAACAAACAGAAAACATTGTGGAGAGAATCAAGCTCCATTGTTCTATGTAGTGATATCAGTTACATCTAGGGGCATGTTTAATTCTTCAAAGGTTCAAATAAATAGAAAATCTATGAAATATTGTCTAAGAATTGATTCAAAAGAGGATAGCACATGATATTCAGACAAAGACACCCTTTACTCCTTCTATTGATTGTATCCATGTATATACGTTGACATACAAAACTCATTTGAAATTGAACTTGGATTGCTTCATCAGTATCGATTATTGACAGATCGATATTATTTCCAATCATTAAATACTCATTATTATACATTTACTATACCTGCAAATCACCTCTTTATCATCTTTTATTAATCTTCATCGCCAATCTTTACTATCAATCTTAACCAATATTTACTTTCAATCTTCACTATCAATCTTTACTATCAATATTTACTTTCAATCTTCACTATCAATCTTTACTATCAATCTCAATTATTAATCTTCACTGCCAATCTCCATTACCAATATTCATTACCGATATTTACTACTAACCTCAGTACCAATCTTCCCTATCAGTCTTCAACCTTCATTATTAATCTTTACTATCAATCTTCACTACCAACTTCACTATCAATCTTTACTATCAATCTCAATTATTAATCTTCACTGCCAATCTTTACTATCAATCTTAACTACCAATATTTACTTTCAATCTTCACTATCAATCTGTACTATCAATATTTACTTTCAATCTTTACTATCAATCTTAACTACCAATATTTACTTTCAATCTTCACTATCAATCTGTACTATCAATATTTACTTTCAATCTTTACTATCAATCTTAACTACCAATATTTACTTTCAATCTTCACTATCAATCTGTACTATCAATATTTACTATCAATCTTTACTATCAATCTTAACTACCAATATTTACTTTCAATCTTCACTATCAATCTTAACTACCAATATTTACTTTCAATCTTCACTATCAATCTGTACTATCAATATTTACTTTCAATCTTCACTATCAATCTTAACTACCAATATTTACTTTCAATCTTCACTATCAATCTTTACTATCAATCTCAATTATTAATCTTCACTGCCAATCTCCATTACCAATATTCATTACCGATATTTACTACTAACCTCAGTACCAATCTTCGCTATCTGTCTTCAACCTTCATTATCAATCTTTACTATCAATCTTCACTACCAACTTCATTATTAATCTTTACTATCAATCTTCACTACCAATTTCTCTCCCAATCTTCACTACCAATCTTCATTAACAATCTTCATTAACATTCTTCATTACCAACCTTTACTATCAATCTTTACTATCAATCTTCACTACCAATTTCTCTCCCAATCTTCACTACCAATCTTCATTAACAATCTTCATTAACATTCTTCATTACCAACCTTTACTATCAATCTTTACTATCAATCTTCACTACCAATTTCTCTCCCAATCTTCACTACAAATCTTCATTGGCAATCGTCATTAACAACTTCAATATCAATCTTCACTAGCAATCTTCATTATCAATCTTCACTATACCAACTTCATTACCAACCTTCACAACATTCTTCACTAGCAATCTTCACTACCTATCTTCACTACCAATACACTACCAATGATCTTCTGGATGGAGTGTCTAGGGATCTTTCTTCAATCAATTTGAACTCATATGTAATTCTGTAACGTTCACTTTTCCAGAACACCACTCTGCCAACAATGCATCCCTTTAAGATGTTCACATAGTTTATATTTTACCAATATAAATTAGATAATTATATTGATTATCGATCTTTTACATAATACAAAATTGATTCATTCTTTCATTTCCTTTACATGTACTTTCTAATGAGACCGAAGATCAAGAACCTATATGCAAGAAGTTTTCAAACAACATCAAAAACCACAGCAGACCTATCAACAGAAACATCATCGACAAAAAACAACAATAACAATCGGATCAACAAAGTAATAAGTGGCATGTTTTCTTCATCCGTTGCCTTAAAATCTTTTTTAAAAGTTTTTAGATAGCCTAGTTAGTTCGCAGCTGTTTGAAAGATAAAGATACATATTTTAGTGAGACTATGCTTTATGCTGAAACAGAAAGTTAAATTTCTAGTTGACAGGTATGCTATCTTTGAAGGGAATGTGCAACTTTCGTGCAGTTCTAGTACGTCAACAGACTTATTTTCCGTTTCAAGACTCGAAAATGCCGACTGTTCCCTTTACCATTAAGTAAGCTAGACGTTGGAGGGTGGAGGGCATATTATTGAAGGACATGAATTGAAGGATATACTTCCAACGACACGAATATACTTATTATATTGACCTTTTACTGAATATTATTATCATTTTATATAACTGTATTATCAACTCAAAATATAGCAAATAAATCACAATAATAACATGTTTATTAATTATCAGGTAGGACGTGTTCTAGATTCTTGATCAAAGAGTGCAACCTTGAAACCACTACATGTATTAAATAATCTAAAATCTAGTTACGAATACGTGTGATAAGTCCATTGTTATTAAGACAAAATAAACCGAAAAAAATAAAAACATTGCCGAGATAATTCTCTTGTTGTTGAAATTCTTATGGCCTGTGATTTATACAGAAATCAACCTTACAAATTAATAAAAGCACACAGAATGCTGACATGAAACCGCGGATAGAAAGTTAAATGTTGAAAAGAATACTTGGTCTTTATGATAGACGTCACGTAATCTTGCAGTTACCCAGTGAAGATGAGATGAGCTTCGTGATATAAAACGTGTGACAATACAACCAGAGAAGACGAACCTTGTGATCTAGTCATCAACCAGACAAAATAAGGTGCTTAATAACAACTAGTCAACCAGGAAATATAATGATCTCGACGTAAATCAGAGATTAACTACGTGATGTCAACCAGTCACCCACAAGGGGATAGGCTACGTGATCTCAGTGTCAACCAGACAGGATAAGCAACGTGAAGTCAACCAGTCAACCAAGAAGATAAGCTGTCATGTAACCCAGACACCAAATACTTGACAGCAGAGTACTAATGGAAGTTCGGTCATGTAACCCAGACACCAAATACTTGACAGCAGAGTATTAATGGAAGTTCGGTCATGTAACCCAGACAACAAATACTTGACATCAGATTTATAATGGAAGTTCGGTCATGTAACGCAGACACCAAATACTTGACATCAGAGTAGTAATGGAAGTTCGGTCATGTAACCCAGACACCAAATACTTGACATCAGAGTATTAATGGAAGTTCGGTCATGTAACCCAGACACCAAATACTTGACAGCAGAGTATTAATGGAAGTTCGGTCATGTAACCCAGACACCAAATACTTGACATCAGAGTAGTAATGGAAGTTCGGTCATGTAACCAAGACACCAAATACTTGACAGCAGAGTATTAATGGAAGTTCGGTCATGTAACGCAGACACCAAATACTTGACAGCAGAGTGGTAATGGAAGTTCGGTCATGTAACGCAGACACCAAATACTTGACAGCAGAGTAGTAATGGAAGTTCGGTCATGTAACCCAGACACCAAATACTTGACATCAGAGTATTAATGGAAGTTCGGTCATGTAACGCAGACACCAAATACTTGACAGCAAAGTATTAATGGAAGTTCGGTCATGTAACCCAGACAACAAATACTTGACATCAGATTTATAATGGAAGTTCGGTCATGTAACGCAGACACCAAATACTTGACAGCAGAGTAGTAATGGAAGTTCGGTCATGTAACCCAGACACCAAATACTTGACATCAGAGTATTAATGGAAGTTCGGTCATGTAACCCAGACAACAAATACTTGACATCAGATTTATAATGGAAGTTCGGTCATGTAACCCAGACACCAAATACTTGACAGCAGAGTAGTAATGGAAGTTCGGTCATGTAACCCAGACACCAAATACTTGACAGCAGAGTATTAATGGAAGTTCGGTCATGTACCGCAGACACCAAATACTTGACAGCAGAGTAGTAATGGAAGTTCGGTCATGTAACGCAGACACCAAATACTTGACAGCAGAGTAGTAATGGAAGTTCGGTCATGTAACCCAGCCACCAAATACTTGACATCAGAGTATTAATGGAAGTTCGGTCATGTAACCCAGACACCAAATACTTGACAGCAGAGTATTAATGGAAGTTCGGTCATGTAACCCAGACAACAAATACTTGACAGCAGAGTAGTAATGGAAGTTCGGTCATGTAACGCAGACACCAAATACTTGACAGCAGAGTAGTAATGGAAGTTCGGTCATGTAACCCAGACACCAAATACTTGACATCAGAGTATTAATGGAAGTTCGGTCATGTAACCCAGACACCAAATACTTGACAGCAAAGTATTAATGGAAGTTCGGTCATGTAACCCAGACAACAAATACTTGACATCAGATTTATAATGGAAGTTCGGTCATGTAACGCAGACACCAAATACTTGACAGCAGAGTAGTAATGGAAGTTCGGTCATGTAACCCAGACACCAAATACTTGACATCAGAGTATTAATGGAAGTTCGGTCATGTAACCCAGACAACAAATACTTGACATCAGATTTATAATGGAAGTTCGGTCATGTAACCCAGACACCAAATACTTGACAGCAGAGTAGTAATGGAAGTTCGGTCATGTAACCCAGACACCAAATACTTGACAGCAGAGTATTAATGGAAGTTCGGTCATGTAACGCAGACACCAAATACTTGACAGCAGAGTAGTAATGGAAGTTCGGTCATGTAACGCAGACACCAAATACTTGACAGCAGAGTAGTAATGGAAGTTCGGTCATGTAACCCAGACACCAAATACTTGACATCAGATTTATAATGGAAGTTCGGTCATGTAACGCAGACACCAAATACTTGACAGCAGAGTAGTAATGGAAGTTCGGTCATGTAACCCAGACACCAAATACTTGACATCAGAGTATTAATGGAAGTTCGGTCATGTAACCCAGACAACAAATACTTGACATCAGATTTATAATGGAAGTTCGGTCATGTAACCCAGACACCAAATACTTGACAGCAGAGTAGTAATGGAAGTTCGGTCATGTAACCCAGACACCAAATACTTGACAGCAGAGTATTAATGGAAGTTAGGTCATGTAACCCAGACAACAAATATTTGACATCAGATTTATAATGGAAGTTCGGTCATGTAACGCAGACACCAAATACTTGACAGCAGAGTAGTAATGGAAGTTCAGTCATATATGGCAAATTGAGTCAAATAGCCAAGACATAAATCTCTTGAAAGCAGCGTAGCCACTCCATTGAAATAATTAGGATATCTACCTAATTAAAGCAGACTAGTGTAGCCACACAAGAGAAATAGTTGGACATCAAATACTTGATAGAAGATTAGCCACGTCATTCAGAGTAGTTGAGTAATACAGTTAGAAAATTAATGAAGCAATTATGTAATTGTATTCCGGAAAACTAAAAAACACAACCTTTTAGAGTGCGTATCAATAATATATGGAATGTTATGTTTAAATGCTTTATAACAAATAAGTTCAATTAACAGTTAATATTAACATCAATAACTGGCGGAACAGGTGATCAGAGAATATATCTTTTTTCCATTATACAATGATTGCTAAAAGCACCCAAATGGCATAATAATTTAATTTAATGTTCGAATTTCAGTTATTTTAATGGATATTTAATTGAAATGAACAAACAAAATAAATGAGATACGGAGATTGCATTTCTGATATAAAGTAGACTGAATTTGATTTAAATTACCCGTATAGACGATTATTCATGCTTATATTATTTATGGATTTTTTCATTTAGAACCTTTATTAGATATAGCTTTGAATTAAAGGGACCGACACAAGTGGAGTTTTATTCGTACAATCAAATTTTGAATCAACAGTAATAAGCTGTAACGATTTTTTTTCTCGTGTTTCTCGGGAAAATATTTTTGTGTACGGTCCGAAAATTTCTACGACAGCCTAGAATCGAAACAAAATATCACATCTCTATCATATTCATATTTCATTAAGATAAAGTTAGTCTACGGGTTTTTTTTTTTTCAATTTGTATATGGGAAGGCATCTTTAAAATAATAAAGTCATGTAGTCATAATGCAATTTTAAAAACACGTGAATATTCATTTTGTTCCAGATTGTAAAGATGACACTTAAAACGATCGTGGTTTTCAGAACGATTTTACACTATGAAATATTCATAACATAATTACTGTAATGGATATAGATAAACAGTTACTAAATACTGTTATTGAAACACTATTATTTTACTTCTAGGTATAAAATCACGATAGGCATCGCAGTAGCGTTGTCCTGGTATGAATGTGAACGATTTATATTAATTGTGGAACCCTATGACAAAAGAAAAAACATGTTTAAACAAAAGTGTAACGTCCAACATAAAAACACTTGAAAGGGGAACATTTAGACCTAAATCCCGCTTGACCCATTAGAACCAAGTCTCAGAAACAGGAATTTTTCAGCAAAGCAATATTGTTCGCATATCTCCCTCGGAATTTAAGCCTTCCAATCTCAGTGTATCCATAAAAATCAGCGTCAAAATTTGTATAATAGTGAGACTTTATGCACAAGAATACACATATATTATGTACATCAAATAAAAGTCAAATGTTCAGTTAGAGGTATAATGGAAGGGATTATGCGATTTTAGCTTCAGTTCTTATACTTCTGAACATTATCTACATCTAGAGCCTACACATCTATATATTCAGACCAAATCGACCCTCGAAAATGCCATGAAAGAGAAAGTATGTAGGCTTTCTGGCTTCACAAAAGCAAGAAAAAAATCATGTCTGATTTAAGACCCAGATATTTACATTTCTCTTCATATTTTTAACAATATTTTAAAGTGAATTTTTGATTTGCCGTTAATGTCAATGTCATTGTTTTATGAACTTGAATTTTTATAGATGTATACTTAGCTTTTACACAATATAGATATTTCAAAATAACTCTGAAATAGGTACATTCCCCCGCTTAATAATACCTTTAAAAAGTGGTATTGATTGAAATATTATACAAAAATTAAACGAGCAGTCGAAACTCGAAAGCCATATATTGTTTTAAAGTGGAATCGTCTACTAATCCACCACGACCACCACTAATCATACGATACAAAACTATTTAGAAAATTAAGAAACTCGCCCAGCCAATGCGGCTTTATTGTCAACATAATTAAGAATCATGACCAAAATTACCTATTCACTCGAATTATAAAGTGTAAGATAAAGGATTCAAAATCAGTGAAAATATATATAATATGCCATGATCTCTACATCTAAATGCTTTTAGATTATCGCTATTCGATTAGAGAAAACACAGTCCATTAACGGTAAGAGTAAACCACAACCTAATGGACATAGCCAATCCTGACATTGAAATATTATACAGAGCCGCACCCTAAACAACTACTACAGTACTAACCATTTTATGCCATAAAAGTGCTGGTAAACCAATATAATATCTGCGCAATATCAATCCCAACTTTCATATCTAGGTTCTCGAAATATTTCAGACCGCTGCCCTTGAAGACACTGTTCTTAAAAAAACTGAGGCTAGGAGACTTGGGAAGTTAGAGAAATGATATGAAATTTTTACACATTACCGAAGATAAAAACAAATAGCATACAAATCATAATAGTGCTGAAGTAAAATAATACTTGAAGAACAACAAATCTAGCTTTAGTATATTATATGTATATCTTATCTATCTATAATAAATGAAATATTTTTAAATCCTTGGACACCCTTCCAATTAATAAAAAAACATAAATTTAAAAGCGTTCCAATGCTTATCTGAGACATCTCCAAGTTAAAAGTTATTGTATAGTATATGTAAATAGTAGCATATGCCTTGAAAGAATGATATCCTAAATACCTAGACAAACAACCATACCTTCCCCCTTCCCCCACCCCTAAGAGTATAAAAAATCCCTACCTGTGATGATACCGTGACTAATATCCAGAAGAGTTAACTATAATGACTATCTAGTACTAATTGTATATGGTTCAGTCTGTTCTAATGTCGTATAATATTGATCAAAACAAATCATTGATTGATAAACGTCCAACTAACAGTTCACCATAATCATAATGCCCACAACGCAATAATATACTAATAATGACATATTTCCGTATAATTATTACCACGTTGAAAAGAAAAGGTATTTAATATTATGGACGTTTAATGTTGCCTGACTCTCTTAATGTTAAGTAGTTTTTAAAGAAGAAAAAATGGTATTTAAATATTAGCATGATGGAGTAGCACCAAAACAAGTATTTATATTCTGTCGATATTTCAAACAAATCATGTCTCTAGGAAACCCGATCTGGAATCGAAAAGATTAACATTCCTGCAATTCTGAGATTATCACGAAATGACGAGGCTATCAGGTGTCTTCTGCTACTGTTTAACGGAACTGAACTTACGATTGTCTAAGAATAAAGTTTATCTTTTTTTAAGTTTTAAATGTCAAGTGATTTATTAATTATTAATGAAAGATAACCTTTTAAAACTCTGATATAAACACTGACAGATTGGAACTGGTCGCTAAATACTGTTATTCTAGTGCAGTGGTTCTCAACCTGGGGTCCATGGCCCCCTAGGGAGTCATGGGGTGTTTGTCAGGGGGCCATGGCGCATGAGGATGTATATCATTTTTTCTCTAGCCCAACTTTTATTTTACTATATTTTGCTGTGTAAGGTCTGTAGTTGCTTGTGGCCAAATGCATCTGACCTCCAGATGATGAGGTGGCACAAGAAAGCAACCCGTGCGCTCTGGCTATGGCTCTGGGAGCTTCGTGAATTTGGGTCACAGCTTGAAAAAGGTTGGGAACCACTGTTCTAGTGGAAACGTTGAAGTTCTTTGAACTGAAATTACAAATAAGTCGAAATGAAGACCAAATGACCAATAGACCTATATTGTGATTCAATAAAGCCCCGTGTTGACCACGTTCCTTTAGCAATGGTATATACCATCTTTCCGATATAACCGTTGCTTGCATGAAACACCTTTCTCGTGATTATAATTTTCATTGGTCGAAGTTTCTTCAAACATATCATTACGGGAAAATGTTCCACCAAATAATTTGGGGCTGAATTTGGAAGCAGATATCTAGGACACATATAGTAATATCTTTTTGTCAAGTTTCAATTGATAGCTCAACGCCTCAAAGCGTGAATATGACGTGAATATCGTGTCATGAGAGCAACGGTAAGATAATTAAGATAGTATACCGTTGCTAAAGGAACAACTCAGATCATTTCAAGAATGCGGTAAAGTTACCTTTCTGTGAAAGAGGAAATATGAGAGAATTTTTCATTTTTACGATCTCAGTCGACAGGTAATGCCTATGACTAACGTTGTAAAAGAAAAATGCAAGACTCCATGAAATGTAAGAATTGTCTATGAAGAATTTAAGTTTACAATATTGTCTGTAATGTCGGCATGGAAATGGAAATAAAAGACGTTAAAACAATGCAAACAAACCTCAAGTCGATCCATTTAGTTCGGGTAAATGCATGTAAAGCCATTTAACAAAATCGTGTACATATTTCTTAGGATTATATAGATTATCGTTGTACATTGTAGACCTACATTGATTTGTATTTTGAAAGTTGTTTGTGGGTCAAATAAGTCAAAGAATCATTCAATATATCGAAAGAGAACAGAAGTCTTTGTTAAGAAAAACGATAAAGTTAAATCATTGTATGACAATGTAGATTTCAGTTGAATGAAGAAAAGAGTTTCTTGAATTGTCTTTTGAAACAGTCTTGCACGAAGTGGAAACGTCCTTGTTGGTTGGCTTTTAAAATTCCTAACATAGATTTGGTAATAAAAGTATGAACGTTCATTCACTCCCCACTGTTGTGTTATTGCAATAGGAATAAACATCAGGAATCAATATGTATTCGTGATAACTTTTTGATAGTTTTTGGTGTAAATTGACATAATTTGTGTAAGTTTTTTTCGTAATTATTCGACGTAAAATCAGGGTACTGAAAATTAAACTATATTGTCACAAAAACACATCCAACGATCCGAAAGACTTCCAAGGTTAATGAATGGCAAATTTGGCCGTTGGCGTGAATTAAAAACTACCAAAGCAGATTCAAGCATACCAATTTTAGGCAAGGATACACATACAGCTACTTAATGCACACGAACAAAATATTGTGTTATAACCTTGTTTAAGCTAATGGCCATCTTTCAGATGAAATGAAACGTTGTTCTTACCTTCTTCAACGTTTTAGATGCAGTGTTGGTGACATTGTAGTTTCCAGAAGTCGACCACTTTACGATAAGAAACCACTTCTGACAGTGTGAAATAGAAAATTATAAAATAGGTCTATTTATATTTTTTATTACTATCGATTAACCACAATTTAGTCGGAGATTATCAATCTGTATTAGTAATAACGTTTTAGTAATCTATAAATCTATATAACTATAGTCCGAGTCACTCTGTTAATACTATTAGTAATAAACTTTTAGTAATCTATAAATCTATAACTATAGTCCGAGTCACTCTGTTAATACTATTAGTAATAAACTTTTAGTAATCTATAAATCTATAACTATAGTCCGAGTCACTCTGTTAATACTATTAGTAATAAACTTTTAGTAATCTATAAATCTATATAACTATAGTCCGAGTCACTCTGTTAATACTATTAGTAATAAACTTTTAGTAATCTATAAATCTATAACTATAGTCCGAGTTACTCTGTAAATACTATTAGTAGGCCTAATACCCTTTTAGTAATCTATAAATCTATAACTATTGTCCGAGTCACTCTGTTAATACTATTAGGCCTAGTAATAAACTTTTAGTAATCTATAAATCTATAACTATAGTCCGAGTTACTCTGTTAATACTATTAGTAGGCCAAATACACTTTTAGTAATCTATAAATCTATTACTGTAGTCCGAGTCACTCTGTTAATACTATAATTAATAAACTTCATGTAATAGTAGTAATCTATAAATCTATAACTATAGTCCGGGTCACTCTGATAATACTATTAGCAATAAAGTTTTAGTATTCTATACATCTATAACTATAGTCCGAGTCACTCTGTAAATACTATTAGTAATACATGTTCCGTAATCTATGAATCTATAACTATAGTCCGAGTCACTCTGTTAATACTATAACTAATAAACTTCATGTAATAGTAGTAATCTATAAATCTATAACTATAGTCCGGGTCACTCTGATAATACTATTAGTAATAAACTTTTAGTAATCTATAAGTCTAGTCCGAGTTATCTGTTAATATGATAACTATAATAAACTTCCTGTAATAGTAGTAATCTATAAATCTATAACTCTAGTCCGAGTCACTCTGTTAATACTATTAGTAATAAACTTTTAGTAATCTATAAGTCTAGTCCGAGTTATCTGTTAATATGATAACTATAATAAACTTCCTGTAATAGTAGTAATCTATAAATCTATATCTCTAGTCTGAGTCACTCTGTTAATACTATAACTAATAATATCCCTGTAATAGTAGTAATCTATAAATCTATATATCTAGTCCGAGTCACTCTGTTAATACTATAACTAATAATATCCCTGTAATAGTAGTAATCTATAAATCTATAACTCTAGCCCGAGTCACTCTGTTAATACTATAACTAATAAACTTCCTGTATTAGTAAGTAATCTATAAATCTATAACTCTAGCCCGAGTCACTCTGTTAATACTATTAGTAATAAACTTCCTGTAATAGTAGTAATCTATAAATCTATATCTCTAGCCCGAGTCACTCTGTTAATACTACAACTAATACATCTATATCTCTAGCCCGAGTCACTCTGTTAATATTATAACTAATAAACTTCCTGTAATAGTAGCAATCTATAAATGTATATCTCTAGTCCGAGTCACTCTGTTAATATTATAACTAATAAACTTCCTGTAATAGTAGTAATCTATAAATCTATAACTCTAGCCCGAGTCACTCTGTTAATATTATAACTAATAAACTTCCTGTAATAGTAGTAATCTATAAATCTATAACTCTAGCCCGAGTCACTCTGTTAATATTATAACTAATAAACTTCCTGTAATAGTAGTAATCTATAAATCTATAGTTCTAGTCCGAGTCACTCTAGTAATAGTAGTAATCTATAAATCTATATATCTAGTCCCAGTCACTCTGTTAATACTATAACTAATAAACTTCCTGTAATAGTTGTAATTAATAAATCTTTAACCCTAGTCCGAGTCACTCTGTCAATACTATAACTAATACACTTCCTGTAATAGTAGTAATCTATAGATCTATAACTCTAGTCCGATATAACTATCATCAAGACATTTCGGACTACTAAATTGCAGAAATCTAGCAATGTATGTTTTAAGTTAGATTGGCTAATAGTCAAAGGAGTAAATATCTAAACAATTTGTTTTGTTCAAAATGGACATAGAGTGTGATTAAATGTTGCCTCGGGCTTATATTTGACACTTCACTATATAAAGAGACTATTGTTGTCTGTAGAAATGAGAATTATCTCCCGTTATTTAACAATTCGTGGACTTCCGGTTTGATTATGGAAAAAATTGCGATGATGAAGAAAAACATATAATTGCGTCAAATTGATAATTTAGACACCAGATCGAGCTTACATTTATTTCAGAGATTCTAAGACATTTACTTCAAATGAGTAGCGACACCGAAAAACCCTCCACGTCGGCAGAAGCTAGTGGGAGCGGGTCAAATTCGACTGGAGCCGGTGAAGATGACGATAAAGCTGCTGCTTATGAATGTAACATTTGTTTAGACACAGCACATGATGCAGTTGTTTCAATGTGTGGCCATTTATTTTGGTATGTATCTAGATTCATTCATGTCCAATAAACTGATAAAACTGAATGTGATAAGTTGGTGCTCAGTTGATCTCTATAACTCTATTGATGAACTTTGTTTAGTTGAAACATTGAAACTAATTAATTTATCTGTTTGAAGTACGGTAACTTTTGTTACTGGATAGATTGCTCATGTCTGAATTCATTTTTATATCAGTGGACAATCTTTCTCCTTTCAAACTTTCAGTCCTCAGTCGAACGGGTGCAGAAAAGCTTGACATAAAACTCCATTTCATTTCCTTTCAACCTTTATAGTCTGATCATTTTGTATCTTTTCAGTTGGCCTTGTTTACATCAATGGCTAGAAACAAGACCTCATCGACAGTTATGTCCTGTTTGTAAAGCTGGTATTGGTAAAGACAAAGTTATACCTATATATGGTAGGGCTAACCCTAACCCACAAGATCCCAGGTATTATCAATTTTTCTGGCTTAAATAGGGTGTCAAAACTGTCCCTGTTGTTACTAAATCTTTAGGTGAGATAAATTATAAAGATTTGGCCCACTTTCAAGGTACTGTAGGCCTATCACAGAAATCATTACCGGTACATCAAAACAATATTTTAGTTACTGTTACATTTGAATTTAAAATTTTTTACAGTGTTAGATAAATGAGCTATGGTGCTAAAAGACACATTATGTTTAGAGGGTAAAGATATTTTCTCCCCATTTACTGATACATTTATAAATGTAAGTTCATTTTAATGATATGTGATTTTTAATTTCAGAGAAAAATTACCACCCAGACCTCAAGGTCAGCGACCAGAACCAGAGACAACAGGGGTATGTTTATTATAGGCTTACATTTCTAATTTGTTATTAAAGGGTTTTTCACTTTGGTATACATTCAACTATACCTAAGGCTCAGAAATGGGAATTTATTAGCCAAGCTAGTCAGCAATAATGTTCACAACTTGCCATTGATAATCAAGTTTTTGAATTATACATTTGTATTCATAATTAACCGTTTGAAAGTAAAAAATACGACTCATATTATAGACTATGCCTTATATAGAAATTTTATGCCAAATATCAAAATGATATTTCTATTTGCAATGTGAGATTTGTTGTCATGACCACAAAGTCTAATGCTAATCATATTATTAACATTATTTCTATCATGTTATTATCAGCATTATTTCTATCATGTGATGACACTAATTAACAGTTTGTGGAAGCAAAAGTTATGCATTATTCATGTGGAAATGATCCTGCATTAAAACTTTCCTTATATTCAGAACAAAAATTAATGAAAATAGAGCAATTTCATTTCTATGTAAAATTCAGAATAGAAGAAGATCAGGAAATTCATTTGGAAGAATTTTAGCTGATCCTTAGAGATGTGATTTTTAATAATTTTTTTACCCATAACAGAAAAAATTTCTTGTTCATGTTCATGTTCATGTTCATGATTTTTATTTCAGGGTTTTCCAGGTTTTGGTTTTGGTGATGCAGGGTTTCAGTTTTCTTTTGGTATTGGTGCCTTTCCATTTGGTATTTTTACTTCATCTTTTAATATGTCTGATAATAGACCAGGACCTCGTAAGTTATGTTTAGTTAATGGGATTGTAAGGAGGTTTTTTAAATTTTATGCATATTAAGAACATGATGCCATCAAATTACACCATTCCAATTTGCAATCAGACGTCTATTTTCAAGCAATTTCTCTAAGTCTAAATGATTGATGATATCAATGCAATGATATTGCAGAAATCAATAACCTATTGATGTAATATCATTGAGCAGCAGTGGCGAGTGTTGCGCCATGCTGAGCATGGAATGCTAACTCTTCTAGACACCTGATACCACTTTTCATTTTAAAATATTTATTCATTTTTTGATATACATACTTTCTCAAATGAAAAGTTCATTAGCTGCTACTAATGTAATGCTAATGTGTTTACATTGATTTTGAGATCTGTTTTACGATTGGCATCGTTGGGGCTTGGTTTTTCTTATTGTAATGTAATGATATTTATTTTATGTATTTTACTATTTCTATTGTAGCTCCACCAGGTTCAGCTCAACATACTGAAGAACAGTTTCTTTCCAGGATTTTTCTCTGGGTGGCCATAATCTTTATTTTCTGGTTAATTGTTGCTTAATATATTTTTTTTGTTGCTGATTGACTGAATGTAGGGGTAAAAATTACAAATAGTGAAGACAAATTTTAAACATATTTTGCATAATCAGTAATTATCAATGCTTGAAATGTGACATGTTTTAAATTTGTGGTTTTGTTTGAGGGGCATTAATAACTTCACTGAAATTCTAGACAAATTAGACCAGATAACATTTGGCAGGAATTTTTAAATGGAATTTCAGGAAAAAGAGACATTGGATAATAAATAACAATAATTTCAAAATGGATTTATTTTTACTGAAAGGCAAAAGAAACTTCACTTCTGACAATATTGAAGCAGACACTAGCAGTTACATGCTCTATGGTCAATAATGCTTCTTTTTGTTTATATAAAGTCTTTCTCAATGCCTTAACATACATATATTTAAGCATAATATTATATCTAAGTTTCCTTTACCTTTCTATATAAGACATGTATAGATTTTATATTATAAAGACATTCTATAAAATGTGAAATGGTATTTGTCGTCTAACTTGAGAAGTCTTTTCAGTATAATAATGTCATGTTTTTGATGTATTTTATAAGTGAAGAAGTTCTGCTATTTGTCATCTATGGGAATTCATTTAACAGTCGAAATATTTGAAATCCTATGTTATGTCCATGCATGCGGAATATTTTTATCTTTATATACAAAAGTGAATTGAACCCAAGGGAAATGTGGTGGTTAAGGAAACTAAATTTAAAATTGATTCTAGTGATTGACCAATCAGAAGACTCAACTACTAAAATCATCTTAAGTAAGTTAAGGTTTCAAGAATAGGGTCCCATGTTTATCTTTGCAAGGTCTGCTATAAGATTATGAGAAATTGTAGACATAGCAATAATAGCATAATAACATGTGAAAGTAGTAAAGTTTAAGTAATCGTTAGACATAATAAGTAAAAAAGGTTGAAGTGAGTGTTAGAAACATTTATTATTTTGGGTTTTATTATTAGCACTTATCAGTCACTGCTGTTGGAGGAATACACATGGGTAAGGTCCTTAAAATAGCATATACATCTGTGCTCTTGATGAATAAATGGGCCACTTCACACAGGGTTTAGCCATCTCTGATTGGATGAAAAAATGAATTAAGTTTTAAATATTGTTAAGTAGTTATATAGTATATGGTTGCCCTAGAAAGCTTCTCAGAGAATTAACATTTATAAAAGTTATTATTGATGTAACGAAATTTGCTCATATTTAAAAATTAACCATATAATTTAGTATTATTTAATGTAAATGAAAGTTATTAAACTATATATAATGTTGCAATATAATGTATAATTTGTGTATGTTATAGGTGATGTGTGTAAATATTATTTAATTGTAAATAAATGTTGATCTACAGGCCTACAGACTTGTTGTAGGCACTCACGAAAGTCACAGTGGCTCAGTCTCTGAATTGGTCCTTTCCCCTTATTACACACTGCGACGACTGCATACCGGTTCCATTAGCCCAATTAGGTTCAAAATAGGTCATACCGTTTTGGAAAAATAAAAGTAGTTTAGAATTATCACAGTTTCCATGTAATTTACTGTAGCTCCGTATCTTTCCATTTCTTACCCATGATCATACAAAGCTGCTACATATATTCCAGGTCATTCAAATATTCAACAAATCAAATTTGGTATGCTAGACATCATTTTTTTAAGCTCTAGCCTTGTTTTCAACTGGTTTGTTTTCTCTAGTGTCCCCGATAACGCACATGGAAATGACAATGTCCCCCAAATTAACAGCGGAAGTCATCGACAACTATTACAAGGTTTTTATACCTATAGTTCAGTCTGTGTCCCTGGAAAATGCCCAAATGTCCCCAGTCTGGGACACGTTTCACAAGTTGAAAACCAAGGCTCTAGCTGTAAGGATATTAAGCAAGCAGACTCATAACGACCTTTAAGATAGTTTAAGGTCGTCCTTATGATCTAATTAAAAATCATAACATGTCAGCTATCATCTCGGATTTTTTGTGTGAAATTCGAATATTGACTTATTGATTTACATTACATTTAGTTCAAACTATTTCATTATTAGTTATTTCCCTTGAACTAATAACCTTACTGGTTTCAAAATGACTTAAAGGGACAGTCTGAATTTTTTCTAGGTGAACATTTTTTTTTCCTCAAAATTGTGAAAACCATATACTATAATGTGTAGAAATGTGCCATTTAAAGTATCTGAAAGTTTAAACTAAAAAAATCCAGACGTTTATTTTTAAACGCTAAAAACATGCCAAAATGCTTAAAAACCTTACGTAAGGTTTTTAAGTTCGTTGTGCTTTTTGAATGCTGTTAGAAAACTACTCAACGGATTTGAGTAAAATAAACACCTAATTGTAGAGAAATGAATCTCCAATGTATGCGAAAAATTTCAGCTAGAAATATTGAGCACTTTTTAAGACACACTCTAAAACTAGGTCAAACTGTTTAATTAACAATAAGTACTCCCTGTTTTGAATTAAACCTTCAAAAATAAATTCAGTTTGATCAAGAAGATATAGAGATGCAATAAGCATACTTTGAATTACTTTCAGGTAACATTTGCCACGTTTTTGTTTATGAACACATTTTTCAAAAAATTCAGAATGGCCCTTTAAATTTATTAAAAACAGACTTTTTTTTAAATGACCAGTTACTTCCCTTGAACTAGTAACTTTACTTTTAGCAGAATCAATGGCGCCAAGTCGATTTTAATGGAATGCGTCACCAATGATATTAGAAACTTGGGAATAGTTTTATATAATTTGAATTTGAATATTTATAATTCTTACTCTGTCTTTATAAGCCTTATGTTTGCTTTGTTAAAAGACAAAAACCTTATTTTTGTTTTGTTTAAGTTCCGACCTTATGTTTTCTCTGGCTATGTACGAACGTTGTACGGAATTCGTTCTTGCTCTGGTAAGGACCTTATGCTTTTCAGTCAACCATCGTAAGCAGTTACTTCCTTTGAAATAGGCTACTAATAATAATCGGTACAAGAAATACGTCCAGTCTGTTTCGCGCGCAATAGCCGCACATACACTTTTTGGCCAATAACTTTTTATTCATTAAAATATTTTTGTCATATACAGCACATGAATAATAACCTGATTCTGAAAACCGAGATCAGAGATTTTTTCGAATAAGCACTTAAAAGAACACCCCGCGGCATCTGCCTATACATCATAGATTTCCATAAAATCGACTGTCGTCATTTCTATTTTCATATTTCCTTAAAATTTCCATAATTTTGAAAACATTTTGCAAATCAGCCTTCCATGCATTCCGTTCTTCTGAAAATAGGTCATGATATCCACAAGACTAAAATCCGCGCGATTAATTGTTTCTTTCGGTTGGGTCTCACGGAATTTGACACATTTTCCACGTGATATACTTTATGTGCAGATATATGATATTGGGTCATTTATGTGACGAGTATGATATGAATAATGAGTGTTTATAAGAATAATATAGATATCAATATCATATTAGAATATATTGACAGCTACTCTATAATGATAAATGGTTTAATCAATTCTATATTTCTTCATTGAACAACATTCTTAGCCCTCATTTTTATACGCCCACACGATAGTATGGGCATTATTGAATTTGGTGATGATTCGATGATTTTCTTCCGAGATATCGCGTAAAACTCTGATATCGCGTTCGTTTTTTTGCTCGTGCTCACTCTACAGGCAACAATTCTTCATGGATCCTTTTGATATTTTGTATGTGTGTCAATATTATTATGAAGATGTGCACTATTGAATTTGGTGATGATTCGATGATTTTCTTCCGAGATATCGCGTAAAACTCTGATATCGCGTTCGTTTTTTTGCTCGTGCTCACTCTACAGGCTAGAATTCTTCATGGATCCTTTTGATATTTTGTATGTGTTTCAATATTATTATGAATATGTGCACTATTGAATTTAATGACGATGCGATAATTTTTATCGCATAAAACTCTGATATCGCGTTTGTTTTGGTGTTCACATTTACCTCTTTATCAAGCTGCTGGTGGGCGTATACGCTTGCGAGACTTGCCGCAAGCCTATGTTTTTATATTTGAATAATATTTTTAGACCCCAATAAGAATATAAAAATATGAGAACATAAACTTCGCATTGGCCTACTTTAAGGCCGGTTTCCACATTCGCTCAATATACCCACATTGGCTCACACCCTGTGAATGGGACGCGCATTACGCCTAGCGATAATTCCCGAAACCCCTTGAGAGGTTATATTGTATTATGCGTCGTCGGCAAAGCGGGGCGTGTTTAGAATGAGGTAAATTTGAAGGGATTGTGCAATTTTCGTGAAATTCTGGTTCTTCTGAAGACTATTTACATATATTCAAGATAGATAACTGAGCAAAAATTTAAACTTTTTTTCCTTCAAAGGAAATCGAATTTCGCCATGATCATTTATTTCCGACTGTGCCCTATTAAATGGAAAATTGTTCAATATTAAACCTATAATCTATAGGCCTACATGTTAATAGAACTGTTAATGTCGTCATAATGTAGGCTTGGCACAGATGTGGACATCGCGATTGTTTCTTGATTTTAATACAATCATTATTTCAAGATTCAGACACAAGATGGAGCGGACGGTTTGGATTTTAACCGTATCTGTGCTTGTCGCCATTGTATATATTTGTCCATCAGTAAATGGATTCATCGTAAAGCATGACGTCGGTGAATGCGAACCATGCCCTGCTGTTCCTAACTGCGCACCACTAACAAGAAAATACTGTGTTCTCAAGAAGAGACCATGTGGATGTTGTTTTGAATGTGCTGGAAGACATAAAGATCCTTGCAGTCGCAATAGTGTTCCGTAAGTATTGTATAATGGCAATTAGAAAATATGTGTTTGTGTATGGCTGGGGGTGCATTTGACACGTAAGTAACGGTTTATTACCAAACACTAAAAACTTTTGATAAATTTTTATAAAGAGTTACCTCCCTTAACAAATTTTCAAATTGATCTGTGTAATATGGTACAGCAATGTCTTGAAAGGAAAATATTAAAGAGATACGTTCACTGTTCGTTCAACCAGTCAAAGTTTAGTATGAGAACCTTGAATTTTAAGCTGATTCAATCCAAAATAGTGTTCACCTCTTAGAATGAACAAAAAAATTAAGTTCTCAAACTTGGTCAACAACAGTATATTATATTCATCAACAGTGTCCAAAGTTTACAACAGAATCAAATAGACCTATAATTCTATGCAATTTTCTATACAATTACAGGTTATTAAAGGGATATGTTCACTAACTTATCGACCAATAATTTTTTTTTTGTCTCAGAACCTGGAATTTTTTAGTTTTTCTAATCCATCATAATGTTCACAACTCTCCCTCGAAATTTAAGCCTTAGAATCCCCGTGTAGCCATAATTTTGAGCGTTTGAATGTCACAAATACGACTCGCCGTTTAGCAAGACTATGCGTTATATAGAAAAGACAAATACAGAAAATGAAAGATAAATGTTTAGGAAGGAATATAATTGAATGGATTATGCGATTTGTGTGCAGTTCTAGTATTCTGAAGGCTATTTACATATATTAGGCTACAATCGACACTAGAAATTGCTGAACATTCCCCTTTAAGCCCCGGATATTCATAATAGTCAGTGTTTTAAAAGTAAAAAAAAAGACTCGTACTTAAGTCGGGTAGGGGTATAAATGAAGGGATTATGCAATTATCTCATCTCTTATATTCTTTTATTGATTTTCAGCTGTGACGACCAGTTTGAATGTGTTAATGAAAAAGGCTTTGGTTTGAAGAATATTGCGAATGATTTAGATTATAACGATTTTCACGGTGTTTGTAGGTTCAAGTATGTATGATCATAGACATTTCCTCTCATTAACTCTATGACCGAGGGCGTGGATTTATTTAAAATTTTGGGGGGACGACCAAGGATGGTCGAGGTACGTCGCGAAGCACCGCAGCCACAATCCAAAAAAGAAGATCCTCGCCCTAGAGAAAAAAATGGAAAATAGCATCAATTTGTGCATTTTGAAAGATATTTCGGGACTTTAGTTGGCAATAAAACTTCCAGAAGCTCTGATATTAACACGAACTAGTTAATGCATCAAAGCTCGTGACCAAGACACTGAGAAATTCAAACCAACAACATCTTGACTTACTTAGTCTGTCGACCATTGTGAAATTTGAACGTCTGCATTGACTTACATCGATACAGATCACAGGCGCCTAAGTTAAACAAAAATGTGCATTTCCCCACTTTGACAGAAGGGAAATGTCAAAGTGGGGAAATGCACATTTTTTTTTCAACCCAGTCGCCTGTGGTACAGATATCATAGAAATCGACCTATAATGACCTTTATTCTTTATTTTTTGGTATCATTTGCAATCAAGAACTGGCAATTATTATCTTATCCATTTTTTCAGAGCAAGAAAGGGGCAGTTTCCACATGTACCACGAAGATCCAGACCATACATTATCAGAGGATAAGTGTCACTTGATACTTAAGTTACAGAAATAAAATTCAACTCTTCTTCCGTTATTTACTTATCTTCACTGGAAATGTTACCAAATAAAAATTCAAGAAAACAAATAATCTTTCCCTTCAAATCCAGATTATGGTTTATTTTGTATGCTTCAATTTAGGAGATATTTGCCGCTTATATCACCCCTTTGAATGATAAAAAAATAAAAATTTATCAAACTTGGTGAATAATAGTGTATAAAACTATATTCATTAGGTAACTTGTCTGGTGTCATACCAATACTATATAGGCTAATCTGATAAATCTAGAAAACTACCTTATATTTTATAATGAATACAAGATATACAAAATATTAAGCGTTTTATTAAGCTGTAATTTTATGAAAATTATTTGGGTACATGTACTTATGTTTTTTTTCTTGTTCTATTTATTTATTTTTACGTCTTTCTGCACCTGTAAGGGCTAATGACGATTTTTTTTTCAATATATACTTTCCTGAATTCTGTGAACCCCCATCTTGGTGGGATCCCCTTCGTGGATTTTTTCAACCAGTTTATATGGTAATGATCACAAACTTATACATTTAGTTACTTTTTTCTACAACATTTTTGATAATCCATTATTAGTATAGTATCTAAATAAGTCGCAAAGGAATCTTTACCAAAAAGATAAAAAAGTTTAAAAAGATAACAATTGAGGATAAAACTGGACACTAAAGATCAATATAGGTTCAAGTATGTGGACAATGGCCGTATTTGTTTAGTTTTTCCCTGCTCGACGACGTCTTTACCGCTAACATAGATTATTTACAATTCGATACAATTTGGTTCAATCGTTACAACCAATGTTCCTTACCCTTTAAACATGGATTTTTAGTTGAACTCAAATCACGTTCTGATCTCACGCCGTCAACATCGCCAACGAGAAAGGTATAATCGTCGTTGTCATAGTTATACGTGCAGGTAGCAGTGTTTTGAAGTCAGTGCTAGCAGCGATTGGTAGAGAAACGACGTTAACGTGATTGTAGCCAAACAGACCGAATTACCACTAAATATACATTCACGGATTATACAACTTAGTTCTTTAATTTTCTTCACTTTACTTTGTAATATATTTTTGAACTGAAAGGAATATCACAAAAGACCAGAGATTCAAAATGGTTTGGAAAACTGAGATTTCTGCCTTAACTTTAGGCCTGTATTTATGTGGTAAGTGAACAATTTTCCTGCATGTTCTAGGCTCATTGTTTTGATAGTTCTGTAATTAGTTTGTTTTAGTAACGCTAGAAAAGATAAGGTTCCAAAAGAGAACCATGTCATACACTTTTCTCCTGAAAAAAAATTGATGATGATATAGAGGCCTAAAAAAATGTATTCGTATATGGCCAAAATACTTTTTTTTTAAATATATCGTCATTAAGCTCATTAATGAAAATATTAGCGATACATAAAAGACACACATTTCATTTTCGACAGAACCATTAGTTCAAGGATGAAAATGATAGGATCTAAGCAGACATCCCTGCTTTACACCTCAATTTTATTAGTATCAAATTGGCAGGAATTTTCTTGAATAACCTTACAAGTTATAGACGACTTGAGCAGTGGCGTTTCTACGGCCCAAACTCGGCACCTCCAACTAAAGATTCCTAGAAACGCCACTGGACTTGATGGTTTTCAATAAAAACGAACACTTTTTATTGTTAGGTCAACAATTACTGTTGGTACATGAGGTTTTAATTCATTGTTAATTTTCTAGCCATTTTATTTGAATAAGACCATTCTATTCTCGCTAACTGAATAAATCAACGGTATTCTACGTGTTAACCATCCAAATATCAACATGCGAACGCCCAACGTACAACGTTACATCGGGCCTTATCAATTAAAAAAAAGTGGCAGTATACGAATTGCTTCAGTTTTCAGATTGTTCTGTCAGATGTCAAATGTATGTTGTTATATCAAAGCTTAGAAATACAAACGATAGTGTGAATATAAGTTTAATCTGAGCTCATTTTTCGATTTAAAGACAAAAAGATTGATAAGGCATGATCATGAAGTTATGCAACAGCAAGGCATTAACATCAGTTATGAGACACTTGAGTCATAATTTTGTCTTAAGATATGATTAATGTAAGTCGCTTAAACAAACATCACAAAAATATGCAGAAAAAGCTTACCCATAAAGTGTGCTTACGGTCATAATGTATGGATAACAAGTTGTTTGGTTAATTTGGCAAACAGTATATCATCTGTAAATTTTAGATGAAGCCACGCTTTTGATATGTATTGTATTCAATTTAAATGCGATTTTATGAAATGAAAACAAATTGAACAACAAATCTTTTTAAAACCGGATATAGTTTTCAATTTTGGAGTATACAGCATCAGCTAAAATGGTACTAAAATTCACTTTTATAACAGGTGAAATAATTGTCTATATATATTAAACTCTTTAGGTTTGAAAATGGTGCTTTATCTCAGACAATCACCATATTCATTATGTGACAATGTGCATTTAGCATTTTGTATAATATGGAGTTTGTATGATGGTGGTCTAAAGGTGACTAAAGGATTACTTGCCTAAAGATGGAGAACATACAAATGAAGTAAATTAACGGTTGACTATTACTATTAATTAAATTTGACTTGTTCTGTGAAGCTAGTACATGTGTCAATAAGGAAAGAAGAACAATATTTAGACAGGTATTACTACTTGTATTACTTTGGCTTTACTGGCTCAAAATATAGGCTTTGACTAACGTCACTAGAGCCAATTGCTTCCTTTACTGGTGGTTTTCCTGATGTAATTGTAATTGAGAAATTATGCTATTATTTTTTGCCATCATGAAACCTGTGTTGCAAGGACCGACGACCTCATTCATTGTTTGAATGACAACAAATTGTTATGTCTTGGTGACTAAAACATAACACTATGTCGTCGTTCGAATGGGACAAGAAATCGTGCTACAGGCTGTGCACGTTAGATACCTCTACAGTTGGAAAGTGCTAATATATTATACAGTATATGAATATATATATATTAGCCTTATGTCACTGTCTTCATTGCATTCATGTCTTTGTCCGTCCTCATCAGCCCAATTGGTGCAGAAAAGTGGGACGTAAAACAGCATTTCATTTCTTGATGGGGGAAAACACAACACATTTTCTTATGTCCTCATTTCTCTAGGCAATATGGCAACACACAGGGCTGTAATACAAACCTGGTCAACATAGATTGTGCTCCCTCATCATATCCAAAGACCCCCTTTTCTGTGTCAGCCCAGAAGGTGAAACAGTTGAAACAGAGTCCGAATATTGTCAAGATATAATTTTAGGACTTCAACTTACTGAACAAGCGTCTAAACCAGGCCTTCTCAATTAATTTTTGTAAAGGGCTAAATGCATTTTATAAATGAAATATAGGCCCTAAGGGCCAAATAGAGCTTAGCAAACATAGCGAGCAGAGTGTTTAAGCGGAAGGAGTCACTCTTGAAGGACCGGATTTGGCCCACGGACTGCCATTTGAAAAGGCCTGATCTAACCCATCGAGCCACCATAAGGGACCAACAGTTTGTCAGCTATCAATCGATGGTGAGGTCTGAGGCTAATTGTTGACAATTGAGAATCTATACAAATTGAATGATTGTTAGGCCATGTTTGTTGTTGTGATAAGATCTATACATGTTACCATTTCAATCAAGTTCAAAATTGGGTACAGGCCTAGTGCAATACCGTTCTACTCAAATCGATCATTTCTCTTTAAAAGTAAACAGTTTCTTGCAACTTTAAACTTCCGACTGTTTTTTCAAAGTTTTCCTCATTGATAAGCATCATTGAAAATGTGATTTTTTTTCTCGTACACGAATCGTAAAATGGGTTTGTGTCGATGTAAATTAACATGCACTATGTATATGTTACATTTCGCGATTTTCATTACACTCGTCATCCATGATCTGACTACATTTTTGCACTAATAGAGTTAAGTAGCATGTGACATGGTAACATAGCGACTTCCGTTGTCATAATATTCAATAAAACACAGTTTAAAATGGAATGTTCAGCATTTTCTAGGGTCGATATGAGCCTTTAATTTATGTAAATAACCTCCATAAGTATTAGAATTGAATATAAATCGCACAATCCCTTCAATTATATCTCTACCTAAACATTTATCTTACATTTTCTGTATTTGTCTTTATAACGTATAGTCTTACTAAACGGCGAGTCGTATTTTTGACTTTCAAACGCTAATGATTATGGCTACACAGTACACATAGGGATTTGAAGGCTTATATTTCGAGGGAGAGTTGTGAACAATATTATAGATTAGATTAGCTAAAAGACTCCAGATTCTGAGACTAAAATTTTATTAGTCGAAAAGTTAGTGAACATATCCCTTTAAAATGGGTTGATAATGTTAGTTATTGTTTGGAAATGTATAACCAAAATACTCTTCAATGGTGTCGAAAGCTTTTATTGAAAAGAGCATTAGTAGACCTATTAATCGTGGTACAAATTTCTTTTAGATCATATGGCCTTCAAGTAGAGACACCAGCATCTTCATCTGAATGGATTTTTAAAAAATATTATTGAATAATTGAAATATTAAACATACATTATTAGCTGTTAAAAAGGGACATCGTGTCGCAAAATGGCATGTTCTGTCTTACGAGGTCAAATGTTCTATTTAGATGTTAAGGTCATTTTTTTTACCAAAATAAAACCCAGATGGTAGAAATATTTGAAATTTTCAAGAATGGTCACCTAAACTGTTTTCAAAGGAATACCACAAATGTTTCAAAATCTGTTTGTTTGTAAACAGAAATAGCTCTGTGAAGATACAACCAGCACGTTCAGTTGTAGGTAGCCATCTTGTTTCAGTCACTGACACTTGTGGTCTGATATAATCCGAAAATAGTTTTTGGTTTTCCAATAGCCATTCTATTACATATTTCTATGGATCGACCGAATGAATCATTGCATTATGTTGACGTGTATTAGGCGTATAAATAAGAACAAGAACACATAATCCAACTATGGCTTTGTGAAAATCGAGACACAAAGACATAACGTGCCTATACCACTATACAAATTGGTTTCAGTTCTCAAAGATTAATTTGATTTAGACAATTATTTCTAGTTCTTCTGGAGTAGAGCATTGTCTGCAACAAATGTTTGGGGTTTAAGGAGGAGGTGCAAGTCGATCAGGTAGAGAATGGGTAAAACTAATGAGATGAAAGGAGTGACATCTTCTGGGATTTAAAGGGATTGTAAAGAGGATTTCTAGCCTTTTATTTGACCAGAGACACTTCGAGAGAAGCTGCGTAGCAACGGAGCTTGCGTCATATCCGGTGAAGTCTTTCTGGAATAGCAGGAACCACGGGCACCCAGCGGGAATTTTGAATGTACCAAATAGTAGTTTGAATTGTCTCTCGTACAAATAAAAGGCTAGAAATCATCTTTACAATCCCTTTAAGGAATTAAAAGTTATCATCTTTGATGAACAGAATAAATCTAACGCATTTTGCATTATATTTCATGAAATATTTCATTTACATTGCTTTACAAAAGCATATAAATGTATTTCCAAAGTTTTCTTAGTCATTTAAATGAACCTCAAAACAACAACGGTTTGAAACCATCGTGGTAATAACGGTATATGTTGGTACTGGTAGTGTTTATTTTTCAGACAATAAGGCCACATGAAAAAAAACAATTGGTGATCGTACCCGCCAGTGCCCGAAAACGGCCCCGTCCCTGATTATTTTTTATTTTAAAAAAAAAAACGTAAACAATCCGCTCAATAGCGTAGGTATAGCAAAAATTCAATTTTTCGCGGATATTTAACGCGGAATACTGTAATATGTAATATGAAATATCACCAGTAGGTCCATCTAGCGACCATAGTAGGAACTACAACACCCATCCGCGCATGCGCTGCCATCGTATCATGTGGGCTTAAGTGTTTTAGGGTCCTATAAAAAAAAAAAAAATAAAAAAAAAAAAACCCTCCCCCCCTCCCCTGATTTCGGAAATTGAAAGGACGATCACCAATTTTATTTTTTTATGTGGCCTAAGTTAGTAAGATGGTATAGTACTGTCAACAACTAGTCAATGATAGGTATGTCTAACATCTTCTTGACAATCTGTGTTAAACTTCTAGTGTACCAACATAGAGATATCACCACAGTCACTCGCTATAACAAAGATAGCTTCATCTGTGATACCAACACATTGACAAGAGATCACTGCATTCTGTGTCCAAACTAAAGCATTTGTGCATCTATGCATTAGCGCATGACAGAAACACGTACGAAAAAAATAGTGACTGGAAGCTACCTTTGAAAATTATAGATTACTACTCTAAGGTTTTAATGTATTGTAGTAATTTAAAATATATTCAAATAATGTACAGCTCTGTAATCAAATCACAGCGGAATGTTCAGAATTTCCAATGGTCGATTAAGGACTTGAATATTTCTAAATAGCATCCAGAAGTACTAGAACTACGAAAATCATATAATTCCTTCAATTATATCCCTATCTTAACATTTAGCCTTCATTTTCTGTATATATGTGTTTACTATATAACGCATAGTCTTACTTAACGACGAGTCGTATTTTTGACTTTCAAACGCTGATAATTAAGGGTACTCTTGTGTTTGAAGGCTTAAATTTCGTTGTGAACAACACTACAAGCTCTGAGACTAAATTTGATTGGTTAAGCAATTAGTGAACATATCCCTTTAAGCTCTTCGATCAGGAATAGAGAATGTGAAGTGAAACCTCAAAGATAAATACTGTAGAAGATAGGAAATGTACACTAAAACTATGATAAATAACTGGAAACTGTTTAATAATATCTGGATACAATATTTACAAATACATCGGTGTTGTCCGTCTGCATAGGTGCTCTGGACAATCCAAGATGCCCCATCTAATATTTCATTCCATATTTATAATCAAATTGTACAATGACATTAAAGGGGTTGTGCAAAGTCTGTTTTATGATTTAAAACGTTAAATATACGTTTTTATAAAATTATGTCGTTATTTTTATTTCGATATCTCATCCCGTTCTCGAGTTATCACCAAAAAACCACCTGTAATATCATAGTAACGGCCCTTAGTTACGCCATAAAAAATCATCGACTGATTCCGTCATTCATCGGAAAATGACGTCATACCCAGAACCAAACAATGGCCGACATGCAAAGTCACATTGGATTTATCGAGTGTCTAACCGTTTTGTGGCTATGTTTGAGAGTGATGCGGGTAATCAGTTGTACATATGGCTGAATTCTAATGATTGGATTGATCACCAGTGAATTATATTGGGGTGAAGAGCTTTGGATCGTAGTTATACGCTTGAAGCGGTCTCTCGCTAAGACACCTGTTTTGACCGACCCGGCGACCGATGGCGATGCCGACGATGACGATCTAATGTTTAAGAATATAACAATATAGACGGTGGTCGCCTCTGAATTTTCTCAACAGGTAGGCCTGATTATTTCACTTCGTTTTTTAGAATAGTGTTTTAATTCTCCGAGAATATGACTTGCTTAGTTTGCCCATGCCATGACCGGATAGAAATAGGCCCTACTTTCAGTTTCACTTCAGTTTTCAGATGGAGCGGGGAGGAGATGAGAGGAGTGTGTTCATTTCATATTTCTATGCCTGGGTCCAAATAAATATTAAGACATAACATGCATTCGAAAATAATTTTGACCAGCCAAATGTCCTGCTAATCTATCTGACTATCACAGTTATGAACTAGGCCTATTTTTCTTTTTCTTTTTAATGCATGTTTTTTTTTGTGTTTAAAATAAATGTTCCTGGCTAAACTATTCTCAATATGAAATTTTCATTTCATTATTAAATGCTATAATTTTTTTCTTTGTAGATCATGCAGATAAATGTTGAATAAAATATGAGAGTTAAACATTAACATATTGGTGTTTTAAATAGAATGAATATACCAAATAAACATTTAAAGTACAAGTGACAATGACTATTCCCAAAGAGATACCTGCCCTGTCCTACCTTGGTGGCAACACTGCCACAGAACATTTGCCTCCATGGACATAATTCAAATCATATGTAAAAGTAAATAAACAACTTATTTGATATACATGTATTTATTACTTATTAGTTATGTAACCATAGATCTGGGGCATTTGATTTTTTGACAGCAGATAAGCCCACTAGTGAATGTTTATTCTTTTTGGCAATGTTTGGAAATTAAAATCTTAATATGTATCTCTTTATGTTCCCACACAGCTCCACACTGATGAACAAATTCTTTTAGTCTTGTCTAACTGGCCTACTAAATATGTGCTTGAATGGTGACTTTAAAAATATTAAGCTTAGAATACTTAATAGTAGGCTACGTTTTAAGTTTTGGCAAAAATATTAAAAGTGACATTTGCATTATCCACTGATAGAACTAGACGTGATTGCTATAGAATTACTACTGCCATTCACATGAACGATCTGCATGAAAAACTAGCACTCAAAAAAAAAATCATATATGTAGGCCCAGTAATGGTTTATTCCCATATCGCACCTTCCCACTTCGCCCCCAAACTATTCCCATTATGCCCCTTCCCATTTTGCCCAGCCTTCAACTATCCTACGTAGTGTGTGGGCCGATTTAAATTGACTTTAAACACGGATATAACTGTCAGGCATATTCTCCAGAAACCCCCGTCTCCTCCTATCATAATCTCATTATACCGCCACCATTTTTATTGTTGTTGAAATGACGCCACGTGATCATAAAATAAGTCGAAAATGCCGGTTTTTGACAATTTTTATATCAGTACATATCCGAAAAAATACTGCTGTAGATATACTAAATAGACAATCTTATCGCATTAAAAATTAGAAAATGAACTTGGCACAACTCTTGAAATCTCAATAATAAAAATTGGCACCACCAACCTACCCACCCCAACCTCAACTATAGACTACTCCAAGCGTTGATCTCGCTCCCTTTGATTCACTATTCGGAATAATTAGTATTCGTACTAAAATTGGAAACCATTATTATTAAGCACTGAGGTATGGCTTATTTTACTTACCATTCTGCTAAACGACCAGCACGAAGCCAAGGCCCGTCCTACACCCCTATTCGAGTCATTAAAGTTCGCTTCTTCACCTCGATGAGTCTTTTGATATAGGTTCAATTTCATTACACCCTTTTTAGGCGTGATCTGAATCAAATTCGCCCTGTAATAACGCTCAGACTTCGCAAAAGTCAGTTGATTCGGAAGAAGTATCCGACGTTTTGCCATAGTGTACTGCTTCCACTTTGACGTTATGTTCTGGGTATGACGTCACTTACGTAACGTGATAACAAAGCGCGCCATTTTTTAAGCATCGCTCGGAAAGTCCGGTTTTTAGTCGTTTTTGAGGAAATAAACTTTTTGAGAAATTTTTTTTTTGTTTTTTTGTAATCGATCATCAATCCAGGAGTCATTCAACATGTTTTTTAAAAAATTTCAAATTGACTTTGCACAACCTCTTTAATTAATGAACAGTTGACAATGGAAACATAAAACATATTAAAACAGAGATTTAAATAAAACAATTGTCAATTAAAACATAAACAGATTAAAACAGATTAAATGATTATTAACATTACATTTAACAATTACATGTATGTCTATAACATCATTATGTCTAGCTGACACTTAGATAAATAATATATATGAAATTAGGCTACTGTGAATATTGGTGCGTCTATGATGGATGTGTTTCTAAAACACTACACTATCATAATACGTCCATTACCAACAGACACCCTCCAAACTCTAAATATTATTACTAAAATAACGAATATAATACAGAACCACTCCGTTCAATGCGAGGGCAGATCGTTGTGTAGGGATTATGTTTAATTTACCATCATTATTTAGTTCTCGACAACATCATGGAATTATTTCACATATATTGTGGAAAATAACACTTGGTATATGAAAAATGATACAAATCTTATGTCAACGTTGAAAAACATCACAATTTAGATTACGAAAATATCAGAGTCTTTTGGTGGTTTTCTCTCTCAAGGAGAATGTGACGTTATGATCACTACAAAACATTATTGAAACGTCCTTTTCTGCACCTTTATGTGTCTCAACTTTTCTGTTGGGATGTTTTATACGGATAAATGGGGGAAATTTTAATAGGGCAGCAGCATTAGCCTACCTCTTTTCAATTTCCAATCATCGAGGGATCTTTAACTTGCTCAAACTACAGGACATGGGATCAGGGTTTATTTTCCTGTCCTGACGGTTTTTCCATGTCAGCCTCTCTGGCCTGTATCTCTGTTTGGGGAAAGAGTGTAGTCAACAACCGTTATGACTCAATATATGTTTTTTCGCTCTGGCTGACTAAATTATTTAACGATAGATCCATAACATTCAGAAACACGCTCAGATGAGAACAAATGCTTTCGACCAGCAAGGTACTTCAAAACGAAGAGCAATATCACTTGACGCATTTCTAAAATAATGTTATGCTTCTTCTGGTTACGATGTTTCAGATCGCATGTCTACCAAAAAGATCTCTTACACATCAACTCCCCTTCAATTTTCTTGGACAATATACCGTCCCAGTTGATGTCCAGACTCTATAAACAACATGTTATTTGACCATTCATTCAGACGACACGAATCTAAATATTGATATTATTTTTCATATCAGTCATATTTCTACTCTGATATTTAAGGTTATAACAATATGTAATAGATACAATATTTACCGCTGACAATTTATCTTGGCACGTCCCCGTCCCACCATGGTTGACCTTGAATAAGACACTTTTGAAGATCTTGCGCGACAACTACGTAACCAGCAACAGGGGGTTTTCAGATGAGTGGTATAGGTTGCAATTCAAACGGTCAATACATGCACATTCCATGCTTTAAGACTTATGTTTAGAAAATCTATGCTGGGTAGCTACCTTTATGAATATTGGTTAAATTGGATAAATAATTTGGTCAAAAGGTTATAACTTGCATTGTTATTATAAAAGTCAAAAAGTTCATTTCCATCTATTGTTTGCCATCGATGATCTGACGACGTGTTATACGATATTAAGGTCTAAAATATTCACCGATTAGTTGGGGGAATTCGTGGGACTTAAACACTTAAATCAGTGTTTTTATTGGTTGGTATAAATCATCCTTTGAATCAATGGAACGTGATTAAAGAAAATTATTGTCAGATCCAGGTAGTAATGGTCACATGCAAATCAACGAAATGAAACATAATATGGATCTATATTTTAATCAGATTAGGTCACTTTTTTGTTCTTGTTTAGAGACAAGTACTGCATCGTATGGACAGAGTGAGCAGGAGATGAAGTATTTATTTTTAGTCTAGCCAATTAACTTTTCTCACTAAGTGTCGGAATGTAACTTGTAAGGTGACTTACTTTACTTTTAAACATTCTGTATTGACTTTAGTATTTCACAGTTGATCTCTACAGCTTTAACTTAGAGACTTTGGCCAATTTTTAACTTTGTCTTTTACAAATCCTCCATTACAAGTGATACCGAAACATTCTTTAAAGCGATACCACGTCTTAGAATGAACAAAAAAAAAATTAAGTTATCAAACTTGGTCAATAAGAATATATATTCATCAACAGTGTCCAAAGTATACAAACAGAATCAAATAAACCCATGAAACTATGTAAATTTCCATACAATTACAGATTATTATTGATAAATGTCTTAAATTGTATTAAGACATTTATCAATTATTGTATTTAAACATAGTTTTCTGGATTTATCAGATTATTTAGGTAATCTGTTTTATAGTTATGCCACTAGGTTTGTTCCCTGATGAATATATACTCCTATTGACCAAGTTTGAAATTTTTTTTTTTTGTGTTCATTCTAAGACGTAGTATCGCTTTAAAGGGGTAACTTTCATCTGTTTAACCACCATCATACCTACTAGTATCATCAGAATCAGATTTTCATTTAGCAATGCTAATCACTAATATTGTTCACGGATCACCGTCAAAATTTATATCTTTAAATCCATGTATTTCATTCTTTATTCTTGAATGAGCTCTAGCAATTCCAAAAACGACTGCACTGTATTGTTCTACAAAAGTATAAGGTTTATTAAAAATGAACGTCTACTATAGTTCAGAAAAGCTGTTCAGGCAAAAAATTGCACACTCCATGGCGTAGTTCTTTTCATTGGCCCAATACAGAAAAATAGGATGTAAAACTTCATTTCACTTTAGGACTTCAGGCCAAAAGCTAACGAAAGTAATGTTAAAGATCAAGGGAGATAACTCGTCTAAAAAAAAAATTTGGTTCACTAAAAAATGTTTCCTCCAATACAAAATGTGCTACAAAACGAAGAAATAAAACAAAACCCAGTTTGAATATCTCAAGTTTGACTCTATGTTATAACTTCAAATACAAACACATTTACTACAATCATGTCTTGATGTCAAGTCTGTAAAGTTTGACTCTATGTTTTAACTTCAAACACAAACCCATTTACTACAATCATGTCTTGATGTCAAGTCTGTAAAGTTTGACTCTATGTTATAACTTCCAACACAAACACATTTACTACAATCATGTCTTGATGTCAAGTCTGTAAAGTTTGACTCTATGTTTTAACTTCAAACACAAACACATTTACTACAATCATGTCTTGATGTCAAGTCTGTAAAGTTTGACTCTATGTTTTAACTTCCAACACAAACACATTTACTACAATCATGTCTTGATGTCAAGTCTGTAAAGTTTGACTCTATGTTTTAACTTCAAACACAAACACATTTACTACAATCATGTCTTGATGTCAAGTCTGTAAAGTTTGACTCTATGTTTTAATTTCAAACACAAACACATTTATTACAATCATGTCTTGATGTCAAGTCTGTAAAGTTTGACTCTATGTTATAACTTCCAACACAAACATATTTACTACAATCATGTCTTGATGTCAGGTCTGTAAAGTTTGACTCTATGTTTTAACTTAAAATACAAACATATTTACTACAATCATGTCTTGATGTCAAGTCTGTAAAGTTTGTCTCTATGTTTTAACTTAAAATATAAACATATTTACTACAATCATGTCTTGATGTCAAGTCTGTAAAGTTTGTCTCTATGTTTTAACTTAAAATATAAACATATTTACTACAATCATGTCTTGATGTCGAGTCTGTAAAGTTTGTCTCTATGTTTTAACTTAAAATATAAACACATTTACTACAATCATGTCTTGATGTCAAGTCTGTAAAGTTTGACTCTATGTTTTAACTTCAAACACAAACACATTTACTACAATCATGTCTTGATGTCAAGTCTGTAAAGTTTGACTCTATGTTTTAATTTCAAACACAAACACATTTATTACAATCATGTCTTGATGTCAAGTCTGTAAAGTTTGACTCTATGTTATAACTTCCAACACAAACATATTTACTACAATCATGTCTTGATGTCAGGTCTGTAAAGTTTGACTCTATGTTTTAACTTAAAATACAAACATATTTACTACAATCATGTCTTGATGTCAAGTCTGTAAAGTTTGTCTCTATGTTTTAACTTAAAATATAAACATATTTACTACAATCATGTCTTGATGTCAAGTCTGTAAAGTTTGTCTCTATGTTTTAACTTAAAATATAAACATATTTACTACAATCATGTCTTGATGTCGAGTCTGTAAAGTTTGTCTCTATGTTTTAACTTAAAATATAAACACATTTACTACAATCATGTCTTGATGTCAAGTCTGTAAAGTTTGACTCTATGTTTTAACTTAAAATACAAACATATTTACTACAATCATGTCTTGATGTCAAGTCTGTAAAGTTTGACTCTATGTTTAACTTCAAATACAAACACATTTACTACAATCATGTCTTGATGTCAAGTCTGTAAAGTTTGACTCTATGTTTTAACTTCAAATACAAACATATTTACTACAATCATGTCTTGATGTCAAGTCTGTAAAGTTTGACTCTATGTTTTAACTTCAAATACAAACACATTTACTACAATCATGTCTTGATGTCAAGTCTGTAAAGTTTGACTCTATGTTTTAACTTCAAATACAAACACATTTACTACAATCATGTCTTGATGTCAAGTCTGTAAAGTTTGACTCTATGTTTTAATTTCAAACACAAACACATTTACTACAATCATGTCTTGATGTCAAGTCTGTAAAGTTTGACTCTATGTTTTAACTTAAAATACAAACACATTTACTACAATCATTTCTTGATGTCAAGTCTGTAAAGTTTGACTCTATGTTTTAACTTCAAACACAAACACATTTACTACAATCATGTCTTGATGTCAAGTCTGTAAAGTTTGACTCTATGTTTTAACACCTGAACTCTAATTACAGGTAATCTAAATATCAACAAACTCAGCTTTACTTCTTTCATTTTCAAATACCAACATACTTTTATCCTCTAGTAAATATTCACTGGCAATTCTTTACTTTCCTTTTAAATGTCACTCGCCAAAAATGATGTTTTTTCTTACGACGATTGCATTTTACAGTTTTTGGTTTCTCGCCGTAATCGATGTGCACGCGTGTCATTTTGATGATTGTGACTTTATTTGAGAATACCTTGAACACACTTGGCACAATACTGTTTATTGTTACACTACAAAACCACCTAACGATTACCATTTCTTAAAACTCTTAACTAACTCAATTTCTGTATGTTAACCTTGTACGTAGCAAATGGCACGGAGAAACTACACTTCCATTTTACAAATACCAATAAAGAAAATTTACAAATCATCAGATAATTGTTACTTGAACGACGATGCCCTATGCCCAATTATATTTTGTATTTTGAGATATTTCATTGTTCTAGTTATTTATATGACAATCATAGAGGATGGTAGATAACAATGACCTACTAGCGATCTCTTTTATCGTGGATAACAATGGCCTAGTTCTACATGTAGTGCGATAATCTTTATCATAGATGACAATGACCTAGTTCTATTCCGATAATCTTTATCTTAAGACTTAAGTTTCAGTGCGATAATCTTTATCATAGATAACAATGACCTAGTTCTTGTTCTAGTACAATAATCTTTCTCGTGGATAACAATGACCTAGTTCTCGTACAATAATCTTTCTCGTGGATAACAATGACTTCGTTCTAGAACAATAATCGTTCTCGTGGATAGCAATGACCTAATTCTAGTTCGATAATCTTTATCATAGATAACAATGGCCTAGTTCTAGTACGATAATCTTATGCGTGGATAAATACTGACCAATTTCTACTATTATAATCTTCATCGTGGATAACAATGGACTAATTCTAGTACAATGATCTTTATCAAAAGCAATGATTTGGTTGTAGTGTGATAATCTTTATCTTGGATAACAATTACCTAGATCTAGTACGATAATATTTATCATGAATAACTATGACTAAGGTCTAGTAAAATTATCTGTATCATCGATAGCAACGTTCTAGCTCTAGTACACTAATATTTATCATGGATAACAATGACTTGAATGGTAATTATTGTATTGGATAACACTGACCCGGTTCTCGATCGATAACGATGATCTGTGAGCATCATTTTTTTATTTAAATATCAACTGTTTTCCACTTATTTGCTCGCTTAAATTTAAAAAAAAATCCCAATGATGTATCAATGTGTGGAAAAGTCATTGTTTAACAGCACAAAAATACATAATCCTTTCAAAGCTGAATTGAACATAGAATCACGTTTGTTGATAAATACAGGAGTAGTGTTAGATATTTTCAGTTTATTTTAGACTCTGTGTCATTGTTAGGTTCAGTTTCACTGAAGTCAGGAACATTTGTTACGGACATTACTTTTGTTGTGGTCTTATCAGCAAGCGAACATTTTTTTCGGGGGTTTATTCATAGGATCTTTTTTGTTAAAATACTGTTTGTGTTTGAATCTTGTGTTTGAACACATTTTGTGTAAATTACCAACCTATAAAACAATTTTGTGTTTTTATTTTGTGCGTTAAGTGTCTTTTTGTTCTAGCCTGATCCTTTGCTGTGTTTATAATTTGTGCTCAAATACAATTTTGTGTATATCCTTCACGCGAATATAAGTGTGCTCTGCAATACCTTATTAAATTGGAATTTGCCTAAAATTTTGAGCTTTAAGAACCTATGTTATAAAAATGTGTACCAACTTTAGAATGTTATTTCTTCTGTTAACAGTTCAAGTGGTGGTATGTGTAGATCCGTCAGAACCATCTCAAACACAGCCATGTAACATGACACATGCTGACTGGTGTGTTAGTCAGATGGAATCCACACTGAACAGTGTTTTACAAACAGCATCAGCTCCAGAAGGCAAGGAATCGATGGAGAACCTTTGTCTGTAAGTATCTTGTTATTTAAGGGATTGTAAAGTGGTTTTCTAAACTTTGTATGTGTATTGGGGACACTTTGCGCCATTCCAATATTTCTATTCCGACGTCTGTTCTTGCAATTCCACTTTCTGAATAGATATAAATAGTAGCTTCCGGTAGATCACTGACAGTGACGTCGGAATGGAAATTGGAATGGCGCAAATTGATGCCATCGGTGTTCCCGATATACATAAAAGTTTAGAAAACCACTTTACAATCCCTTTCCTGTTCTTTCAAATTTTGATATAATGAGCTATAATTCCTAATAAACTGATAAAACTAGCGAAGGGAAAACTGCACTTGGACGTCCGACATCTTCTCTTTCATATTCCAACTATTATATCATGTTATTTAGGGTCTCGGTTTAGTATACCATCTGGGCGAATAAATTGTTCCTAACCGACAATCATTACTTAAAAGGGGTATCGATTTTATATCCCTCGCGGTATGCTTCATTTCCGATTTATAGTCAAAAAGTCCATCAAATTCAGTATGCAGTACACATGACAGTGCACATAATTGCTTCTTATCGAGGCCAGTTCTTCAAACATTTAAACAAAAAAAAGCATTATGTTTGATAAAGAATTGTTTTTAAACGAATTTAAAATAGTTTAAGAATGTTAAATGTTTGATTCAAGAAGATTTGGTGTTTTCACGACTAACATTGTCACCAGGAAGCTCTGAAGACTTTGTTTCTTTTGCTTGGTGTCAGATAAACAGCATTGGTAACAGTAGTCCCCTAGTCTATAAACAGAAAATGACATAACTTTTTGTTAGTTGCGTGTCGTTTTCTCTTTTTTATAATAAGAACCCAAATCGACACCTTTTGACTTCCGTTTCCTTGTAGCTCATCTTATTATCCGATTTAACAACAACGGTATAATCTCATTATTTTCTCCTTAATGACTTTTAATTCTTAAAAAATTTACGTTAACCGTAATAACAATTTTTATTAAGATACCATGACAGTCAAATCTAGATCCTTAGAGATATTTCCCTTACTACGCCTCTGTTCTCAAAGTGTTAGTTACAAAAAGCTAATTAACCAACGGATGAATTCAAATTCAACCAATACCGCAAAATGGTATTGTTAAAAGTGGAACTTTGATATTTTCGAGGGTCTATTTAGGTCTATGTATGTAAATGTATGTATATGTAAATTACAAAGCTAATGATTATGGATACACATGGGTTTGAAAGCTCACAATTCGATCGAAGATATTATTGATCGGACCAATGGTGAACGTGCCCATTTCACTTTTCAATACAATGAATTAAACCACAAAGATGCTAATTACATTTGTTATACACTGTATTTTGAAATAACTTCTGTTCTAAAAGCCTTGTCAGATGTATGGAAATCTTGCATCATTAATCAACAAATGAACCAAAACTGTTCGACAGAACATTGTATGCCAGCATTTAAAATATGTTTTTCATAATAAAACACATTTCTTTCACAATAGTACTTTCCGTTATACAGTGCTACATCTCTAATTTTATCAGCGAGAAATATGGAACTAGTTTCAAAGTACTAGTTTTGTTCATTAAAACTTGCTTTGCTTTCAGAAATACTATCAAGGGCAATAACCTAACCCAATGTTATATAGATGCTACTGTAGGATGTCAATCAAATATTGATTCTCAACCAACAGAGACGATGAAAAATTGGGAAAAAGTCATGCAAGATATTTATAAACTTTGTGATGGAAGTAAGTAGCATTATTCATTCTAGTCCGAAACTTTCTGACTGACATGGTTTTACAGTGGGGAGATAATTTCATAAACCCAAAGTTCTTGAAGGGATTGAAAAGAGGTTTTCAAAAAATATTATGTGCATCGGGGACACTGATAGCATCTTTCAGCAAATTTCCTTTGTTCGATTTTTTAAACTCCGGTTTCGCTACATTAGGGTCTAACAACGACTTTCTTACCTTTCCGTCATGCTGACCGTTGTCAGGTAAATGGACGCTTGTTCGAAGATTGATTTTGATTGGCTGATTTTAATGCAGGGGCAGACAACTCTGTCTTGGGAATGATTTTGATTGTTTGAACTGTTTTTCTCAATATGGCAATCTCCATGTAATATGAAATGGGTAAATTTTAATGAAAAAGAAGATTTCGGATTACCACAATTCTAAATTCATTCGTATTGATTGTTGATCTATGAACAAACCAAACTATTGTCATATATTGGTGATATTGTAGAGATTCAGGGCGGTATGTCATATATATAAAGCTATTTGTCAACATTGATATAATATTGTGACGTCAATCACCCGTTATTTAGTTAGTATTTAATAAATATATACTATATACCACGCCTATACATTTTCTTTTTACATTTTTTAAAAACATGACATTATCAAAACCAACACAAATTTAAATTTTCCTCGCATCTCTGTGAAACCGCATTCGGCACATTTGGCCAATGTTCGAGACTTAAACGTTATGACTCGATCATGATAGGTTGATATCTCATACGAAAAATGAGCAGAAGAAGACGATTCTTGTTCTTGAATTGATTCTAATTTATTTATTTACGACAAACAAAGACCATAATTGAATTGTATTATATTTTCAGCCTGTCCACAGTTTTTAGAAAGAACTATTAATATAACCCAGTGTACCAGTATGATAAGATTTGATTCTTTGTATGAAAATGCTTTCAATATCTTCTGCACGTAAGTACTTGATGTTTCTAATGGCTTGGGTATGCGCGAGACACTCTGAAAAAAAAATCAAAATTGAGCCTGGCGTTACTTTCACTGCATTTAGATCCTAATGTCTTTCACCCAATCAGCATAAGCTAAATCTTCTCTGAAGTTACTCGTGGATTTATCATGAGCACAATATATTCTAGAACAGTGGTTCCAAACCTTTTTCATACTGTGGCCCAAAATCACAAATCTCCCAGAGCCGTGGCACCCGTTCAATTCGAAATACCGCGCAAAGGGTAGTTTTGTGCCTCCTCATCAGCCGGAGACAAAATGCATTTGATCACAAACAACTAAAGACCTTACACAGCAAAATAAAGTTGAATAAAATTTGGGCTAGTGAAAACATTATGCACAGTTTGATGCCCCATGGCCCCCTGACAAATACCCCAGGTAGGGAAGAATTGTTCTAGATTTTAATTCACGTATTCGTACGATCAGAAGATGTTCAATTTGCTTATCAACTTGTGTACAGTCTAAGTTTTTCTTATATTATATGAAGTAAAATTAATGTGATTAAGAAATGGTCTCTACCTCCGCTCATTTCACAAAAACTGTCCTTAATTTGTACTTTTTATTACATAAAAAGTTGTCCTTGCCATCAAAAATAGATTGTACGTCGCGCCAGTACAATGCTTTTTTCTCCATTGTCACGGGTTCTACTCTGATTACTTTAAGGTTTTTTTTTGTTATTTGAATGACACTGTTTACTATGATTATAGATCGTTAAATGAAAGTTTGCTATGTGCCCAATCAATAACTGAAGAATGTCCAATGTTTGGCAGATTATTTTATGATCTTCTACCACAAGGTGTTGATGCTACAGCTAATTCAATATGTACAGCAGGTATTTTGTGTTTTTTTCGCCTCAACATCAACAAATCTTTTCACAATGGCTGACCCCTCTCTCTTTTTTAAAAGTTAGTTGTTCGGCTATAAACATCTGGCCACTATCAGGTCTGAATTGAATTTTTTCTCTTTTGTCACAAATTTACAAAATATGTTTGCCAAATACATGCCATGTGTCTTAGAACACTTTTAGGTCCATGAAAATATAAGTTTTGAAAATGTTCAATATAAAATAAATACACTTCTCTCTTAGAAATTTCATGTGGAAAGGACCTACATTTCGGGCCGAAATTTCTCCTCTGTAAAATCATATTTTCCAATAAATATTTTTTAACAGTTGTCATTTTTATCAACCAAAAGACAATCTAAGACTCTCAGAACTAATTTGAGGTTAAGAGTTCAATTCATATAAAAATAATAGGCAAAATGGGATTCAGAACTCAATGTGGCCAGAGAGTAGGCTAGAAGGCAACAAGTTTCGAACAACGTTCAACAAGTCTGAATAAAATTTGTTAGATGTCATCAAAGTATAATATAGTACATTAAAACCCGTTTCTTGGGAACTAAAATGTCAAAGTAGAGCATGTTAGGACAAAATGCCCAATTCCAGTAGTCATCTTTGGACAAGATCAATGGATATATTCAGCCATTCAAATCAATCATCAGCTTTTGGAACCCAACTTTGGTCGAGTCTGATTGCCAGAATATTCACTGTTCTTTGAACGAAAAACCGGATACAAACGAAAAATACATAAGGGATGCCTACTGGAATGTTAACCAAATGAAAAAGGACATAATAACATTTGACATTTTAATTATCTAGGTTGTAACAACTTTGATGAAGCTATGGGTGTTTTAGAAAACTGTAAAATACACGTCATGAATTTACCAGAAGATTTGGAGATGGCTTGTCAGTAAGTATTACTTAACAACAATCTAATTTCAGTATGATTAAATGGAAGCAACGATAATAAAATAAAAACATAATAAATAAAAAAATATTGATGTCAGAACTGTCGTAAAATTGTATACTGCGAAAGTTCCGCCAGTTCTTAACAAGATATGACGAAATTTTCTGTAGCCATTTTGACCGTTACTAGAACTGGGTATAGTGCAAAAATTTGTAAATAAGCCAAAACCAAAGCCATATCAAACTCAATGACGTAGACGATACTGATTCAATGTGATAGTAAAATGTATTATTGGTAACGGATAAGCATTGGATGCACAATCTCGTCATCTCCAAATGACTCAAATGATAGAGGTAAACGTTGCTGAAAATTGCCGTCTTATCCAGCTCTGTTCCCATCCTGAATCATTGTACAAAAAGGAGTAAGAAATTATTTTGTACTTTTCAGGGCCTATAACAATTTTAAAGAATGTTTACATGCGTCAAGCGCACCAGTAACATGTCCTATGTTTGAAGCCTTAATGGAAGTTTTGTATCCACAACATATTTTTGGTCTGTATGAACAGCAGTGTAATAAAACGTTCGACACACCACCAGGTAAGGTTTTTTTTATTTTTCTACAAAGTTGTCGTTCGTGATTATGGTTATCTGCCCTTGACGACATGTAACAAGCAACTTCCGGTCGTCGTCGCCAGAAAGATGTTTACTTGCAGCCAATTACATATCTACGGAGAACAATATACTATTAATTGGAATTGTTGTTAAAGTTTTAATGTCGTATAATATTTCGGTGAAATAGTTTTTGCAGTTCCATATTACCCAAATCACTGGTATATCTGAAACTATGGCAGTGTTGGGTATTCTTCTACCCCCATTCTTCATTTTTACGTTTCGATTATCTCCCTTCTTATCCAGTGCGCAACCATATACGCATACCCATGAGTATGGTAGTCTCTATTCACATTCAGTCGATAAATGCGCTTTCTCGTGATTGCTTGAAAATCAATAAAGAAAGTCATCTTCATCTCCAGACTTTATTACAATACCCTTGACATCAAAAGATGATCTTATTACAGGTAGTCGAGAAGAATGTGGTGAGACTGGTGAAGCAAGAATAAAACATTGTGTTCGAGTCTTGGCTTTATCTTGGCCAGCTTCTTTAAATAATTCACCAGTATCAACAAAACAGTGCAAGTAAGTATAGTCGTAGTCGTTCGATAATTCATATTTACTATCTGTGGGTTTAAAAAGATCCTTCTAAAATGCGTTTTAAGGATGTTCTCAAATGAGTCATACTTCCAATAGTCATACAGAAAATGAGGGATGAGAAATAAATGATACCTTAACCAGAATTAACCAAAATGACATGGGAATATGACTAATGGACAATTAATGTCCATTGATATAGTAATACTTCTTTTGTGAACATTTTGTTATAACCTTCTCGAAAACAGATTGATTTTCACATTTTGTTCATCATATTATTCAGTAAAAATTCTACTTAGAACTTTCAAAATTCATCAAATACGTCTGTGGTTCCAATAATCCCACTCCAAAACCAAAATGTTTTATGACGGAACCACAGACGCCTGAAAATCGGAATGGTGCAAATCGGTGCTAACTGTGTCCCCGATACAAATCTTTTGAAACATCTGTATAATCTAATGAATCATTCAATCATGTTTGACCACATCGAATAATTTTAATACAGAGCCTATGAAACGGGATTAAGATGTTTAGACAATGCAGGATATCATCGCTGTCCTTCTTTACGACAATATTTTGATGAAGCTACTGCTGATAGGAGAGAGTTTATGGATATGATGCAGAATAAATGTAGTGATGTATTATCTGATGGTAAACAACATAACACTGGGAAACAATCAGTAGGAGGAGGAGCATCTGGTAAGTTCCCCAGTGTTTTACGTTGATAACTACAGTACGTGGTTGCAAGCCATGTGGAGGACACATCCTCCCCTTGATCTCAGAAGGGGGACAAAAGGGTTAAATATGGTTCAGAATGCAATATATCGCAGCCATTTTTTCTCTAGGTGTAAAACCTTGTATTAGAGATCGCCCTTGTAGCGCTTCGCGATGTATTGGGACTCATCCTTGTTCGTTCCCCACAACATTTTGGACAAATCCACGACCTTTTGGTCTCCGTCATACTTTATTCAGCCATTAACTTTTAACAAAGCATTTTTAGGCAACAAAATCCTTCTTTCAACTGTCCCGTGTCCCTTGTCCCTCTGTTTGCAATGCATTTTTAAATGTTTGTGTTCGTGCATATGGCTACAATGTTATATTCTTGGGGGAAACCCATATGAGTACGTCATAATTGTTTATGGTGTTGATATTTTCAGGATTACGATCAACTACCAGAATATTAATTGTAATGTTAACAGTATGGTTGTGGAATCATTAACAACGATCAACTATTATAGTATTAGTGAAATACGAAATGAGAAAATTTGAAAATCATATTTGGCACATTAATTGAAATCAATTTTAGCAATAGTTTTACAGTATTAGATTGTTTACATAGACACCACACAATTCATAAACTTTCGTCACTCAACTGAAAATTCAAATTTCAAAAAAGAACTATCTTGCTAGTAGATAGATAGTCAGATATAGAACACTCTTTTTGTTATTAGAGGCTTCAAGGAGTAAAATTGCATACCTACTGTCTTGAATACTATATTCCATGGAGACGCTACCCAATTTCAAAACTAAGTTTACACAATTTGCACCAATACGCCGATGGTGTTCGTTCCTTTCATTGTTAGTGTAATGAAAAGGAATTGAATCATATGACGCAAACATAAGATTTTTTTTTACGAAAAATAACTTGTTCACATGTGCATTGTGAGCACGGTGCTAGCTCGTGATATATTTCAAGAAAATGTGCCATGTAACAAAGTGTATAATTTTGTTAAATTGTAGGCCTAATATATAGAATTACAATGTTTGTTTGTTTTTGTAAATGTTAAAATTTTAAGAATATTCTTTCATTGCTGAATTTCATTCCTTTATTTCCCGTTAAAGCATGCCTGCAGGGTAACTATTATGGCCCATTTCGCATTCGACGACTGTGGTTCCTGTGATGGAAACATTAGGCTAGGAAACTCTTCTTGGATCAAAATGAAACTGTTTATATCTTAACAAGACTAAAATGGAGCTTGGTGTACAATATTATATTATCATTGTAAATAGTTCATAACTAGTTATGTTTATCCAATGTTTATTTCGTAATTGAGTTTCCACAATTTTATGTAATTGAGCCCGACAAATCTGATCCAACCCGATTCCTACAACGTAATGTACTGATCAAATTTTGGAACTAAGATGACGGAAGAATTGGGTGTGACTGAATTTTTGGGGATAAAATGTAGGATTCAGAGGAAAGTGGAGATTATACATAAATTATAATAGCATTTGTACAGTTTCCGCATAATTAATATTTGCCCTTTTTGTCACATTGTAAACATTTCATTTTTTTTAAATAAAAAATTTAATATCAATTCTTTTTTTTTTTTTTTTGGGATCCAATACAGAATAGTGATTTGACCTTTCAATTATCCTAAACTCTGGTTCTATGTGCATTCCCTGAGTTTGGTGTTTCCTTTCGTATTTTATTTTTTTCTGTGGAATTCTGCACTCTTGTACCCCAAATTGTTTTGAAAATAAGTGCTAATTTCTTTTCATCTAATGACTTTCTGTACAGAATTCTTGGTGAACGCCCTTTTGTGAAAAAGGTTTGAGGCAATGCAACCGAAGGAAAGTTTGACTATAGGCCTAAAGGCTAATTTCTTTGCAATAGCGATCTTTCCTGACAGCATTCTTATTGAAAACGCTGACTTTAATTTCCTTGCATCCGAGGCCTTTCCTTCAGCCCCAATATTGTTGTTGCTCCTCCAAAGGTACGTTTATATAATATATTGCGTCAAATATCAATATCAATGTTGTAATTCACATTTGTGTAGGCCTACCAATAATCACTTAGCATTATCACGACAATGATTATTGCAAGTAAGATACAAAGGGAGGTAATTCATTTCTCATGATAAGTACAAATATCTCATAAAAACATCTCAAAAATACAATTTATCATTTAAATCTATATTCAACAATTTTATTCCGACATAACTTAATATGAATTAGGTTTAAATGATTTTTTTTCATAAAATAATGAATAAAGGAAATACAATAATAGTTATTGTTAAAACCTCTCTTTTTCTTTTACCAAAATCAATAAATATTTTTTTTTTCAACGTTGAATGCGTTGAATTGCGAGAGTGGCTCATAAAGTCGCTCGATTTTTTGGCGGGGATGATTACATCCTCTTAACTGATGAAATTTAAAATAATGTCCCCATCTGATGCAAAAAACATACTGAAATATCCTTCAAAAGAACTAACATCTTCAAGGAATTGTAAAGAGGTTTTCTAAACTTTGTATGTGTATCGGGGACACAGATAGCATCAATTTGTGTCATTCCAATTTCTATTCCGACGTCTGTGGCTCTAGTAATTCCACTAAAACTAACGCGTTTTAGTTGAATTGCAAGAACCACAGACGTCGGAATGGACATTGGAATGACGCAAATTGATGCTGTCAGTTTCCCCGATACACATACAAAGTTTAGAAAACCTCTTTACAATCCCATTAAGTTAGTTCATACAATTAAGAATTATGAAAAGCAAGTCATAACATTCAAATTTATTCAGTTTATGATTGAAAGCCCTTTCTAGAGGTGTTGGTGGGGAAGGGAGGTGACACCAAATCAATTTGTGGATTGTAAATATTCTTGTAGAAGGATCAAAGACGTCAAAGTGCAGTTAAATATAAAAAGACCCCCCTCTGTTCTTAGTTCCCATTCATATATAATACGAATTGTGTGATCGGTATATTTTAGAGAATGTCAATTAAAAATGTTATCGAATTGAAATTCAACTTGAGAATAACGAGAATGAGTTCTATTTTTCACAAGTATATACAGTGGACAAAGATGTCTAGATCATTTGGCAAATATAAAAATATGTCAAATTTCATATAATTATATTGTGGATTAGATTGTTACCCCGGGTTGGAAATCATTGTTTGAATACTTTTACTTTACTCGGAAATTCTCGGCATGATTTGAATTTAGATAGTAGTTGTGGATATCGTGAGTTAGAGCATGATTACTCTTTTCGAAAAACCTGATGAAACAACTTAGTGTCTGCTACCTTCAGCCCGGTAAAACTCACTGCATGGTAGGTCTTAATTTATGACATGGCATAACAGGTTGTCATGCTTAGATTTAATAATTACATCCTTTCTACAGTAACAGGCCTATATCATTTAGAAATATATATACTTATCATTACATATCAAATCATAAAATTACAGTTGTAAAATTAAATTGTCTGTCATAGACTTCAATAGACTATGAGAAGACTAAGACTTCCAGTCTTATACATTTCTATGATGTATTGCTGTCATTTCTAGTGCTTAGTATTGTTTATTAAAGGGAAATAACCCTATTTTCAACTTTGTACTCAAAATGTACTTTTTTACAACCAAAAAAAAAATGAAATAATAAAATGATTATTCAGAACATTTAAGTGTTTTGTTTGTAAAATACACACATTTATTTCCAATTTTTCAATAAATAATTCGATTTTATTTTATTTATAAAATGATATAGCAAAACCAGTTTTATTTCTTTAAAAGGAAGTTTGTATACAGTTTTTACATTGTTGTTATTCATCTGTATGCTAGCTTGAATGTATAATAACATCAAGCCTGGAATTTCTGGCCGGATGAAAGTCCGTTATATAGAAAATAGATTAAAAAAAATCACGACTGTCGCCACTTTTTCCCAAGGAAAATTCTGGTGCTCTGTGCGTTCGAGAGTATGTGTCACGCCTGGCGTGTAAAGATACAACTGCGTGTAGTTAAACCAGTTTAATCAGAAATGTATCCGAGCAAACCAATTGGTGAAAGGCTGCAAAAAATACAAAAGAATCAATGTACACAACGTTTGTCTAATGCAAAAAACAATTTAAATGAAACAATAGAAACGTAAGAGGTGATTTGTAACTTTTAACAAAAGGTCAACATTTTGGCAGGAAGTGCCCTCCATACAAACATGAAAACATCGACGAAATGGGGGTTTTAGAAAAGCTTCAGAAATTTATCAAAATGTGCAATACAGGTCAGAAACATTACATAAACAATAAAGTGTTAAGTATAGGCCAGTTAGCTATTCATTTGGGGTAAGAAAAAAGTCAGAACTATGAAAACGTGTAGGCCTGGATATGCCACGTGACATCGGTAAACAAAGGAAATTCTCTCTAATAATTCAATGAAATGTACAAAAAACTTATCTGAGTTATTCATGAAACTTATCTAATACAATAAAAACCAATCCTTACATTGTGGCCAGCCTAAGCGTGTGAAATTTTAACATATATCTATCAAAGTTGTTAAACGGAAGTTGTATACATGATAAAGAATAAGTTCGATACATCCACTTTACTTGCGGTGGTCAGTACATAACATAAAACGAAACGCAAAATTATGAAATTGAGAAAATGTTACGAATATCAATAGAAATGATGAAAATTAAAATGAATTTTATAATAATCAAATATTTATTAGTTCTTGCTAAACACTGTTCCAGAACACTCCCCGTCTGGTATCAAGCAGGTGATAACACACAGAAAATGTATTTAAAAAGTTAGTCATGAATTCAATCTGTTGGTACAAGTACAACAAGTTCACCAATGGGTCTAATGCATGTTGTTGGTCTTCCATCCTTCACTATTCGAATCTCAGTTTTTCGGACTTTAGCATCATCACTTGCGAATGTTCGAAGCACAATACCAAGAGGCCATTCGTTGCGATATAGAGTTTTGTCTCGAATTAAGACGACATCACCTTCTTTGACGTTAGGCTCAACGGATTGCCATTTCTTCCTTACTTGTAGGTTGTTCAAATACTCTTTGCGCCAGCGGGACCAGAACATATCGGAGAGCGCCATAACACGTTTCCATTCTGCTCGGAGAAGATCCTTAGGGTCAGTATTTTCGATAAGATCTGTACATGATGGCGAATTGAGTTTTTGAGTTAAGAGCACTGAAGGTGACAGAACAAACGGATTGTCTTTGTCCGTAGATACTTGAACAAGTGGTCGGTGGTTTACAATACTTGTGACCTCAGCCATGAAAGTCACTAATACATCGTGAGTTAGAAATTTGTGTGTTGACTGAAGAAGCCTCGAATCTAGGATTCGTCTCGTCACACCTATGAGTCTCTCCCATGCACCACCGAAGTGCGATGCATGAGGTGGGTTAAATATCCAGGTCGTACGTGAATTATCCAGAAATTGTCCAATCTGAGGGTCTTCTACGTTGATCTTATCTATGTGTAAAGAATCCATCGCACCAACAAAATTGGTTCCACGATCGGATCTGAAGATGCTGACTTTGCCTCTGATCGCAATAAATCGACGCATTGCATTTATGAAGGCTCCTGACGACATTTCTTCAACGACCTCTATATGTATAGAACGTGTTGTAAGACATGAGAAAATTATCGCCCATCTCTTAGAATTAGAGCAACCTCCTCTGGTTTTACGCTGTATCACAGACCACGGGCCAAACGTATCCACACCAACATTAGTGAATGGCGGAGTTGGTTGAATCCTATCCGATGGTAGATCAGCCATCTGTTGCACTTCCAAGCGACCTCGAAGTCTACGACACATCACGCAATGATGGATGATCGATGATACCAAGCGCTTAAGACCAGTTACCCAAAAGCCGGCACTACGGACCGCACCTTCGGTAAAATGTCTACCTTGATGTTTCACATTAGAATGATAGTGTTCTACGATGAGTTTTGCAAGATAACATTTTCCCGGAAGAATAATAGGATTCTTTTCCTGATACGGTATGCAGTTGGATTTATTTAGACGTCCACCAACGCGTAAGACGCCATCTTCGTCTAAAAACGGATCGAGAGACACAATACTGCTATTTTTCGACAAGTTTCTGCCATGTCTGATGCAATCGATTTCTTGTTGATACATGTCTTGTTGTGCCGTTTTAATGAGAAAAGTCTCAGTTTCCTGAATTGATTCAACTTTCGTTTTAAGGTTGAGTTTCATATATCTGGTTCTGATGACCCTGCGCAAAAGAGTTATTGCACGCACTAACGAATTCCATTTCGAGAATCGTTGAAATCTATCTGTTCCAAGTTCCGATCTACGTACACTTGATACTTCTGTCTTAGATACCGAAACAGTCGGTCTTATCTCCTTGTCAGAATCCGGATCAACTAAAGACGGATTCTCAATTTCAAACGACTCAACACTACAAAGAAATGAAGTAGGTCCTTTGATCCATCGACTGTCGCCAATATCTTCGGCTGTCACTGATCGAGTGGCTTGATCGGCCGGATTTATCGCTGTGGGCACAAAGTTCCATTGGTTCGGTGTCGTTGACCTACGAATACGTTCAATCCTGTGTTCTACATAGATATAGAATCGTCTAGTCTGATTATTAATATACCCCAGAACCACTTTGCTGTCAGTATAATACTTAATAGCGTCTAAGGTCAGATCTAGGTTCTCAACTACAGTTTCAGCTAGCTCAACGGCGAGAACGGACGCGCACAGTTCAAGCCTGGGGATCGTGTGTCCGTGTTGTGGCGACACTTTAGCCTTCCCAAGTACGAATCCTAAGTCACTGTGGTTGTTGTCGTATACTGCTCGTAAGTACGCAACGGCTCCTATTGCCTTTTCGGAGGCATCTGCAAACACGTGTAACTCATAAGACGGAGTTGCTTCAGTTGATATTGAAGGGATATACATTCGAGGTATCTCAAAGTTCTCAAGTGTCTTAAGAGACTCACGCCAAGTTTCCCACTCTAAACGTTTCTCTTCTGGAAGTGGATCATCCCAAGCTACAGATGACGACATAAGATCCCGTAAGAGCCATTTTCCACGGATTAAGACTGGTGCGACGAATCCTAGTGGGTCATACACGCTGTTCAGAGTAGATAGGACTCCTCGGCGGGTAAATGACTTTATCTCGTCCGAAATACGGTAAGTGAACATGTCGGCACTTAGGTTCCAATAAAGTCCTAAGCTGCGCTGAAGCGGGAAAGTATCAGAGTCTAAATCTAGATCCTTCAAATCCTGTGCAAGATCCTGTTGAGGTAAAGCTGCCATAACTTCCTCGCTATTGCACGCAAACTTGTGTAATCTGATGTTTCCTGCATTCATAAGCGATTCTTGGGTCCGTGTCAGAAGGCTTATCATCTCCTGACTTGTGTCGACCGATATGAGACCGTCATCTACGTAGAAGTGTCTGTTGATAAAGTCGCGAACGTCCTGATCCGAGTTCTCAGCGCACTTTTTTAATCCGTAGATGGCCACTGAGGGTGAAGGTGAGTTCCCGAACACGTGCACTGTCATTCGATAGGAAATGAGTTCCTTCTGCAAATCGTTGTCTCTATGCCACAAGAAACGAAGATAGTCACGGTGTTTCTCATCAACACGGAACGAGTAGAACATTTGTTGTATATCAGCAGAAGCAGCAATACGATTCTTCCTGAAGCGAAGTAACACTCCTAGTAGGGAATTATTAAGGTCCGGTCCACTAAGAAGAACATTGTTAAGTGAGATATTCCCAAATTGAGCTGACGAGTCAAATACACAGCGGATTTTGTCAGGCTTTTTAGGATGATATATCCCAAAGACAGGTAAATGCCAAGATTCGGCATCTTCTTCCAATGTAGGAGCAGGTTCGGCATGTTGGTTGTCGACAAGATTTTGCATAAAGTCAGTGAAATGTTCACGCTTTTTCTCGTTTTGTCGTAGACTGTGGTCTAGAGCCTTTGCTCTGCGTAGAGCCAGTGGGAAGTTGTTCGGTAACTTGTCTCTAATGGGTTTGAAGGGTAACGGAGCACTCCAATTACCTGAGCTATCCTTGTGAAATCCTTTGTCCATAGTTTCAAGGAATATTTTGTCCTCAATGGAAGTTCCGGGTTTATCGTCATTCTGGGTTCGATCAAATATCCCGTCTCCAAGATTGATTGAATCGCAATCGAAGTTGTCTAACTTGTTCTTCAATGCTATGTTTTCTCGCACATTCAGAATATTTGGGCACGGTTTCAAGATCGATGGACGCCCATTTGTTGTGACATAAGTTTTGTAAGTGTTCACAGAATCAGGAAGATGTCTTTTGTCCAAACAAACATCTCCGACAATTACCCATCCTAACTGGGTCCTTTGTGCATACGGGGAATTAATAGGTCCAACCCGTTGATCAAATATGTGATGTACCTCGGGAATGTCACGGCCAAGCAAAAGCAGAATGTCTGCATCTTGATTCAGAGGTTGAAATTCAGACTCGATATCTTGCAAATGACTATGGTGTCTGGCAACATCGGCTGTTGGTATTTCGTTGCGGTTATCGGGAATTCCGTCGCACTCGATTACAGTGGGTAGCTTCACCTTTGTTAGACCATCTAACGACTCAATTACAAGACCATTTGCTCTGCGGCCTGTAATTTGCGTTTTTCCAGAACAACTTGTCAGTGTGTATTCCTCGGGCTTACACGTAAAGTTTAATCTGTCGAAAAGTTTAGTCCTGCCTAGCGACCTATTGCTTTGTTCGTCCAGCATCGCGTAGGCTCTGATACGGTTATCGGGATCGTCAATGTGCGAAACACTAACCTGTAGAATCTTTGCACAAGATTTGCCGGAAAAGTCACCGTTGCAGATATCCAAACAATTCACATTCACATTCGTTTCTGTTGGTTTCTCCCCGCCATGCGGTTTTGGGGTTTGAGAGTTCTGATCATCTGCAATATGCATTCCTGTGTTATGAGTTGAGCTTCCACACTCTTGGCAACGGACTTGTTCCGGACAATTTCGACTCCGATGCTGTGTAGAATTAAGGCATTTGAAGCAAATGTTGTTGTCCTTGATAATTTTTTGACGGTCTTCATAAGTTTTGGATTTAAACGATCTACATTCATTCAACGAATGATTCGACTTGTGAATAGCACATTTGAGTTTTTCCTTGTATCTGCTATTTTCTTCCGATGAATCGACGTCGGTCTTGTTGACGTTAATGTTACGTTGACGTTGTTGTTGGGGTTTCGGATTTGATTGTCCAGATCCCCTGTCACGTTGATGTGGAACATAATTTGTCTGATCGTGATCGAATCTGAATCCTGGATCGTTGTACTTGCTAGCCTGATCGGATATGAATTCGACAAAGAATGAAAACGGTGGGTAAGGTACATTCTTTGATTTCTTGTAGCTTGTTGCTCTATCTCTCCATTTGTTCTGAAGTGATGGTGGTAGCTTATTTACGATAGGGTTGACACCAACGGATGTGTCAAAGTAGCTAAGGAGTTTCGTATACACCGGGTTATCCTTTGTTGCTAGAATCTCTGATAATATGTCTTGTAAATCGTAAAGGCGTTTCACATCTTTGAACATGATTTTCGGAAAATCATTGATTTTGGACTTCAGGGATGTTTCGACCATTTCAGGGCTACCGAAACGTTCCTCGAGCCTTTGCCATATCTTGTTGAGTCCTGCTTGAGGATCGTTGATGTTTGACGTTCGGATGCTTTGAGCGAATTTGGCAGATTCAGAACCGAGCCATTTGATTAACAGTTCACTTTCTTCTACAGCGGTTACTTGTAACTCTTTAGTGATAGCTTGGAAACTTGACTTCCAGAGAGCGTATGATTCGGGCCTGTCATTGAATTTGTTAAATCGTGACATAAGAAGGTCTTTCTTGAGAAGAAAACGTGAAAAGTCGCTCAAAGTAGCATTGTTGTCACTTTTAGCTGGAGGTTGAGGAAGGGACGAAGATATCAGCGGTGGAGACGAAGACGGCAAATTGTCAATTTGAGGTTGCGACGGCGAAGAACTAAAGTTGTGGAATCTGGGTATAAAAGGAGCACTAGTGACGTTTGGAAACGGATCCTTGTTCATCGCGTTGTCCTGGTGACTCGGAGATAAGAACGTTAGGTTTCTTTGGTCTTCAATGTATTGTCTAGTTCGCTCTTGTTCGTCTAGTTTCGAAATGTCATGAATGGAATCGATATCACGTTGTGATCCAAGTTCGTCCATTGCACCTTCATACTCTGCACTAGCTATAGCTGCCGCTTTCTGTTGATTAAGAAGTTCAAGATCAGCTTCATTGACCATCTGTTTTAGTTGCATTTCTGCACCCGCCTTCTTAAGTTCGGCTTCATTGACCATCTGTTTTAGTTGCATTTCAGCACCCGCCTTCTTAAGTTCGGCTTCCCTTTTAGCGTATTCCAGCGATGCTTTTGTAGCTTCGGCTCTAGCCCTCATCTTTATGATGGACGAATTTACTGACGATTTTCCGCTTCTACGAGAGCTTCCTGATTTCACGGATGTTGGTTTACTGGCATTCATTGTTTGTATTCTTTGAGCGATTTCTCGGAGAACCTCGTCTGTATAGAGTTGTACATTCGTATAAGCCGACTCATGGGCTCGTAATTCTCGTTTACTTTCAGTCGTATTTTTCCGTGTCAAATACTGAGCGTATTCTGTGGCTACTTCAAGAAATCTTTGTAAGGCTGTGGTAATGCGGCTGTTACACACATTTATAGATTCGTAAGTTTGATCTTTTGATTTGAACGTATCAATGTCATAGTCCACATTGTCTTTCAATAGCCGGAGTTTTGAGTAATATGATGTGACGTTTGCTTCATATTCCTGTTGCCCTTTTTCGGTAAGCTTACGTACTCGTTGTTCCTGAGAGGTGTCATCTTGTGATGCTTTTTCGGCCGTTGCGGCCTCGGATTTGTCCACGGTGCTCATGGTGCTGTAGAAAATCCTTTCACTGTCACGCCTGGCGTGTAAAGATACAACTGCGTGTAGTTAAACCAGTTTAATCAGAAATGTATCCGAGCAAACCAATTGGTGAAAGGCTGCAAAAAATACAAAAGAATCAATGTACACAACGTTTGTCTAATGCAAAAAACAATTTAAATGAAACAATAGAAACGTAAGAGGTGATTTGTAACTTTTAACAAAAGGTCAACATTTTGGCAGGAAGTGCCCTCCATACAAACATGAAAACATCGACGAAATGGGGGTTTTAGAAAAGCTTCAGAAATTTATCAAAATGTGCAATACAGGTCAGAAACATTACATAAACAATAAAGTGTTAAGTATAGGCCAGTTAGCTATTCATTTGGGGTAAGAAAAAAGTCAGAACTATGAAAACGTGTAGGCCTGGATATGCCACGTGACATCGGTAAACAAAGGAAATTCTCTCTAATAATTCAATGAAATGTACAAAAAACTTATCTGAGTTATTCATGAAACTTATCTAATACAATAAAAACCAATCCTTACATTGTGGCCAGCCTAAGCGTGTGAAATTTTAACATATATCTATCAAAGTTGTTAAACGGAAGTTGTATACATGATAAAGAATAAGTTCGATACATCCACTTTACTTGCGGTGGTCAGTACATAACATAAAACGAAACGCAAAATTATGAAATTGAGAAAATGTTACGAATATCAATAGAAATGATGAAAATTAAAATGAATTTTATAATAATCAAATATTTATTAGTTCTTGCTAAACACTGTTCCAGAACAGTATGTACATTATCGACTTACGTGCCTAATGCCTATCGTCTACCTACCAACCAGCAAAGGAAGTGTTCTGTGAGAGTCACGATGCGTATACACGAGATAAGCAGGAGAGTCCCCAGAGTGATATGGGTGTCTCAGGTGGAACTGGTCAAAAATCGTCTATTTTGTGCACAAAATTAATGAACTGATTTTACACTAGTATTTGTCGTCCGCTTTCAAAAATCGAAAAGTAGAATACCTTTTATTATAAACTGTGATTTGTAAGTCATTATTTGGCTCTATGGTAACGACAAGTCAACAAATGGCTGAAACACTTTAGTAAATGGTCACATTTAATCGAGGCCTGGGCCCAGTTCCTAGCCTTGTGCTTAAGATCAATTTCATGCTTAAAACCCTAAGTCGACTAGTCTATACAAGAACTAGTAGGAAAATCTCAAGTCGAATATCGAACTTGGACTTACTTAAATGCTAGGAACCCATCCCGGTCCGGACCGAAAATGCTTTATAGCGGCCTAGTGTAAAGGTGGTTATCGATCAGTGTCGAACGCGAATTAAGATCACGCTGATTCTTTTTGCAACACCTGATGGAACATCACATGGATGTAATCATTTTCAGCATTTTCCCTATATTAAAGGGAAATAACCCAATTTTTAGATAAGTACTCGATATTTAATTTTTTTCTGCAAAAATCTTTTAAAATGAAAAATAATTATTTCAGAAATTTCAAAATTTTGTTTGTTAATTTAAAAAATAAAAATATTTTTGATTTTTTAAATCATTTTTATTTTATTTTATATATAAATGATATAGAACAACCAGATTTTCTTCTTTAAAATTTTCATATACTTTCTTTAATTTTGTCTTACATGAATGTATTTCTTATTAAATGCTGGCTTAACGAAGCCGCTAGTTTTTGACCGGATGAAAATCCTTATGTAACAATATTTTAGTAGATCCACTAGGTGGCGCAGAGTTCCCCCTCGGGAGGAAGCTAGAAGGTTCAATGCGATTAACCAGATTCGAATAAAATTCGCCTGAACAGGGGTAATATAAGACTAGAAAGCGAGAAAAGGTTTGAAATATTTTCAGATGAAAACCACTCTTTCTCTATCATGTAAAAATGATTATGAGAAAGGCCGTGCGATGTACAATGAGGGATATTTTACAACGACAACAATGACTAGTCTACTTTGGACAATGTTTTAAATCTTTTAGCTATTTATAGATAAATAAAATGAAATAAATGGAGTTTTACGTCCTATTTTTCTGTACCTATATGGACTAATTGAGGAAAGGCAAACGCCATGCAGTGTGCAATGAGGAAAATTTTGCCAGGACAGTAATAATAATAATAATAATAAACTCTTTATTTTACATGGGTCAGAATTAGGCCCTATACCACGAGTGGTAACGGTCCTGTCTCACACCCAGCCCATGGGGACAAACATAGATACAATATACAACATATAGACACCAAAAAAAAAAAAAAAAAAAAAAAAAAAAAAAAAAAAAAAATTTGTGTACAAAGTTTGATGATTTAGAGATCAAGTACATGACCACAGGCTACTGGATATTTTTTTTTTAAGATATACAATATAGCAATATACACAAGTACATGTGTATTAAATGGACATATTATACTCAAGCGATTAGTGTACAGAATTTGATGATTTAGAGATCAAATACATGACCACAGGGTACTGGATATTTTTTTAAGATATACAATATAGCAATATACACAAGTACATGTGTATTAAATGGACATTATTATCCTCAAGCGATTAAGTACATTGCGACAAATTGTAAAAAAAAAAAAAAAAAAAAAAAAAAAAAAAAATTCATTAAAATTTGTGAAGCCAAAGGTAGGTCAGTGCAAGTGCTGCGAGCGGGCTACCCAACCCTACTCCATTAATGGCATTAGCCTGCTCTTATTTTCGATTTCCCACTGTCGAGGGATCACGGGACCTCGGTTTATTGTACCATCCGAACGACCAGACGCTTTTTCCATGTCAGCCCCTCCGACCTGCATCACTGACTGACAGGATGAAACCGGGTTGAAAAATCATCTCGACCCATGTCGGGATTGAACTATTTATAGATAATAATAATCCTATAAACATTAATCAAATAACGTCATAAACTCCCCGTAGCTTTATTATCAAGGGAAGTAATTCGGTGTTTCGTCTAGGATTTAGCCCACAAGAATATAGTGATTGTTATACAGAGGTTATCAACAGCTATCGACATAAAGCAACAGACGTTTCTAAATGAAGAAAAAGGGATAATAAGAGTCCAAAATGCCAGAAATCTCAAAACCGGGTTCAATTTAATTTCAAATCATGAAAAACTAAGCATATTTACTTCAACAAACCATAGAAATATAATAGGACTGGAAGTCTAAGTCTTCTCATCGTCTATTGAACTTCTGTTTAAATTCAAGTTTAGTTTCTTCTTTGGGGACAAGTTGACTTTAAGTAATACTGTGGCAGAGAGACTAGATGTTCCAGTCTAATTACATCGCGTTTAACATGGCTTTTTAGATTAATATGACTTCTTGCAGAAGTGAGATCTCAAAATTCAACGCATGCGTGCCAAGCATAAATCTTGTGTTATTATTCCCTATCTACAAATCTATGAACAAACCGAGTACTGCTGTTATTTTCACATTCGGAATTGTTTATTAAAGGGAAGTAACCTTATTATTAAATTAATACTCAAAAATATTTCATTTTATCAAAATTACTCATTGAAATAAAAAAACTTTATTAATAAATTTTTAAATTTTGTTTGTCAATGTATATAAAAAAAAACTTTAAATTTTCAAAAAAGAATTTGATTTTGATTTAGATATAAAATTATACAGAAAAACCAGATTCACTTCATTAATAAAAACTTTGTATAAACATGTATTCTAATTATGTGTACTTCGAATTTATGTTGTTCGTGTGGCTTCTTCGGAAGCCCTCGATACTTTTTGACCGGATGAAAATCCATATAATCACGAAACAAATAAACTTCCATTAGCTTTATTCACAAGGCACGATAATTCTTACAGAAAACCAGATTAAATGTTTTGAAAAAAAAAACTTTGTCTAAACATGAATACTGATCATTTGTACTTCATATTTATGCTGTTCGTATGACTTCTTCGGAAGTCATCGATATTTTTTGACTGGATGAAAATCCATATAAACATGAATAGAATACTTTCATTTTGACTAGTTCAAAATTTTCATGGTCATCATATATTGAATTTTTGTCGAGAAATCAAGTATTGGTCAGGCTTTCATTGGACATATTGGAAAGTTTTCAACGAGATTTCTGGAAAAAGTTACAGGAGATTGAATTTGGTGATTTAACATTGAAGCGGATGGCAAAAGAATTAGTGCGTGTGAGTCCATATAGTATTTGTAGAATATAGTAATTGTCATACAAAGGTTATCAACAACTTTACTATCGACTTAAAGCAATAGTTCAGGAGTTTCTAAATGAAGAAAAAAGGGATGATAAGAATCCTAAATGCCAGAAATTTCAAAACCGGGTTCAATGTTATTTCAAATCATGAAAAACTAAGCATATATACTTCAACAAACCATAGAAATATCAACTCATTTTTTAGTAAGACTAAACAAAACAGATGATGTACCAAAAAACCTTAAAATATCTCCAAAATGAAATGGAGATTTAGTTTTTTTTTTAAACCTGATTAGGTTAGCGAGGATGGACCCACGTAATTTAGTGTGCAATAAGGTACAGTTTTCTAATACAGCTGCATTTGTGTTCTCTTTTTCGATTTCCAATATTGTGATATTATATCTTTAACCAGCACACTCGTGTGCAGCACACGGGTCTCGCAACTAGAATGACGGGTCTCGGTTCATTGTCCGAGCGACTAGACCCTTTCCTATGTCTACCTTCAAACCTGCATCACTGACGATTATAAAAAATATAGGAAAGCTTCAACTAATTTAAGGATTGCACCCTGAATCCTATAGGTTTAGGCCTAATAGACGTAGACGAAAGGAGTGCAGAGTTTACGAGCTTAACCACAGACTGCTCTCAGGTGTTCCGTAAGAATGAGCGCAACCTACCTACCCACCGCAGTACAAACATAGTGTACATGTATATGTATCCCTTTCATATACAGAGTTTACGAGCTTAACCGCAGACTGCTCTCAGGTGAGGGCACACCCTACCTACCCACCGCAGTACATAACATAATATGTGTATCCCTTTCATATATACAGTCTAAATAATATGCTACTTATAATGAAATAGTAAGTTATTGAGTAGGTCATGAATAGACTATCAATGTAAATAGTCAGCTTTAAGTATTGGCTGTGTGAAAGTGAGAGATATTATCCTAGCCATTAAAGGATTGTAGGTAATTGAAACATAAAGATATTAATTCTGACTGATTAGTTATCTACTAACAAGGTAGGTGTAGGGTCAAAAAGTCACCTCGTGATCTTGGGCGTACCCCTTTTTTGACCTGCTAGATTTTTGGAACTTGGGTAAAAATAATAACTATTTTATCAAATGATAAAGTGAATCCATCGTATTTACTTGAGAATTTCAATTTTACGGAATCTCAAACAGGACTTGGATGAATCCCTATCCTTATCGTGTGAGAAATGAAATGAAATGGAGGTTTAAATCTCTAAGTTTTCTGCATCTTTTGAGCCAATGAGGACAGACAAACGCCATGCAGTGTGCAGTGAGGGAAATTTTGCCGAGGGATCTTTAACATGCACAACCTGCTGCACACGGGACCTCGGTTTATTGTCCCATCAAAGTACTTAGAAACTTTCCATATCAGCACCTTCGACCAGACAGGGAAAACATAAAGTAGGTATGCGCTATACGCTTTTACAAAATACGCTTTATATTTTGTATAAACTCCTGTAAGGATATGCTTAATGTTAGATTTATTATAAAGAATGGGTGTTTATTACGCATGGTTTATGTTAGGTTGTTGTACAAAAAAAATTTATTGCTGTATTATAGGTCCTCAACTCATTGAAAATTAGCCAGTAATGTTATTCAATTCGCCCGATAGAGCGAAACGGAGACATTATTGCCTCGTATATACCAATGTATACTAACATAGACTATAGGCTATTATAGGCCTATACTTGGACCATTTCTGCCAAATAGTTAATAATATATTGATATATTCGCTTATCCAGACAATTTGTATTTATCTTAGATGATATAAAGCGTCTGGACAATCAGACGTAATAATTTGGATACCGGTGTGAGATGAACAAATCCAAGCGGGCTATATCAGTCTAAAAAGGTAAATTCACGCTAAACGTTTTTAGAAAGGTTCTAAATTTTTGCCTGACAATGTCAACAGAAGTGTGATGAAGGGTACAAGTTGAAAGTTGAAAAATTGTGTATATGTGTATTTAACGACCGTGTATTGAAGTGTTCAGCCTATACCAGTTAGCTTCAATGTTTACTATCTGCCAATGTTAAAAAAACCGCCTTCGTATTACTCAAGTAGATACAATTGAACCATTTGAACAAAATATTGTACAACATATGAAAGGAATTTGAAAGAAGAAGTTTTCTTTCGATAGAACACAAATAGCAACATTGTTGTCAAACATCGTCTTATGGTTTAAAAGATTTGTGATTATGTGATAACAGAGAGAATACGTCAAGGAAAATTGCGTCTTTGGAATGTTTGCGCGTAGCATAAATTTCTGTGACTATCAGGAACTTCTTGTAACAGTGAAGGAAAATACGAGCTCTTGTGACTTTAACGTGAGTGTGTTAGCAGAAATTTCCGAGCCTTTCAGGAGCCTCTTGTAACAGTGAAGGAAACGACGAGCTTTTGTGACTTGAACGTGAGTGGGTAAGCAGAAATTTCCGTGACTTCAAAATCTTCTTGGAATTGTGAAGGCAACGCCGAGCTATGGAATAAAAGTGACTTCATAAAAGTGATTTTACAGACATCGTTAATGATTTTTGAAAAATTTCGACGATGCTCAAGGCGGCCATTATAATAAAAATTCGAGTTACACGGTACAAAGGGACAATCTCATGTATATCATAGACTTAAACAATAAAAATATGTGTGAAATTGTTATTTTGTAGATGATATGCCCCATAGCGAAACTATTCACATGTACATTGTAATAGAAGAAGGTTGATTGCCGGGTGTGGATCGTGATTAGGCTTTATATGTGTTCAATATATGACGTTCTGGTGATTTATAAACAGTTGGCTATACTGTGTAGGTAAACTTTAAAACGGTGTCATAATGACATTGGATTGTAAGAAAACACTACATTAAAATTGGAAAGTTTGCTTTGAACGTAAGGTAACACTTGAATAAGGTTTGAAGGTACGTCTCAGTCGTTACGTAACCACTTCAGTAAAAGTTGTTGACTTCTACTTGTTCTGTACTCATCGATTTCATACCAACATTTCATGATAGGAAGTATACTGCTGTTTTCTCGGGATAAATGTGGTAATGTGCGATCCAATGGATGAGATAATCTAAGAAAGCAGTGATAAACGTGTTTGAATTTAATGGATGTGATTGTTAAGAATAAACCACCTGATAAAGACTCCATGAAAATGATTCCGGATGACAGAAGCAGTGTACAGACCAGATCAAGCATGACCTCGTCCACAAATTCTGTGAAATCTTCACCAAACTGTTATCCACCGAGAGTGTCATCAACTTCTAAAGGAGGATTAAATTCACAATGTGCTACAACGAAATATTCGAATCTTCAAAGAGGACTTTCACGTTCAATGGATGTGATCACAAACCCCAACCCTCGGGAAAAGGGTTCTGTGCAAGACAACGTTTCCGCTGATACCAACAACAACTCTAAAAGGATGGAAACTTTCAGACGAAAATTTTCGTGTCCAGAAATAGCGGCCATATTGGATCAGTACATTCCAAAAGAAGAGTTGAACGAACCCCCACCTTCAGCCATGCCTAGTCCCATGAGACGATCTCGATCTTTAAATGAACTTCCAGGAACTCTAAGAGTCCCCATCCTGAAACGAACGGAGCCATATAGAATGAAAGCTCGACTTGAAGCAAGTATTGCTGGTACTGAAGAACTCAATAAACTGCGGGAAAACCAGGAGAAGTTGATGGACGAGACTCGAAGTTCCGTTAATATCAGAAAACACCAGGTAAAGTATAACAATTTTTTAAAATTCAAAACAATTTTATACCCATCTGTCGTGATGAAGTTTTTTTCATCCTCACGCCTATAGACATATATAATGTTTAAACAGTAACATTCTTTGGTATGCAGTAACTCATGTTACTGTTTCTTATGTTGTATGTTAATAACATCCTGCGTTACGTATGTTATGAATACCGTACAGTCACTTTTCTTGTTATCTTATTATAGATTGTATGGAGTAACATTTCTTAATAATGCCCTATATTATAGATTGTATACGGTAACATTCTTTGTATAGCGTAGTAACATGTCTAGCTACCTATGTTATAGAATGTGTACAGTGACATTCCCTGTTACCTATGTTATAGATGTATGCAGTAGCATTACTTGTTATCTATGTTATAGATGTATGCAGTAGCATTACTTGATACTTATGTTATAGATGTATGCAGTAGCATTCCTTGTTACTTATGTTATAGATGTATGCAGTAGCATTCCTTGTTACTTATGTTATAGATGTATGCAGTAGCATTCCTTGTTACCTATGTTATAGATGTATGCAGTAGCATTCCTTGTTACCTATGTTATAGATGTATGCAGTAGCATTACTTGTTACCTATGTTATAGATGTATGCAGTAGCATTACTTGTTACCTATGTTACAGATGTATGCAGTAGAATTCCTTGTTACCTATGTTATAGATGTATGCAGTAGCATTCCTTGTTACTTATGTTATAGATGTATGCAGTAGCATTCCTTGTTACTTATGTTATAGATAGAATACAGTACTATTTCTTGTTACCTTATAATAGATTGTAACATTCCTTAATAATGCCCTATGTTATAGAATGTTACCTATGTTATAGATGTATGCAGTGGCATTCCTTGTTACTTATGTTATAGATGTATGCAGTAGCATTCCTTGTTACTTATGTTATAGATTGCATACAGTAGCATTCCGTGTTACTTATGCTATAGATCTTTTACGGTAATAATTCCTGTTACCTATTTTATAGATTGCATACAGTAACATTCCTTGTGACTTATGTTACAGTGGTAACAGTAATGTTACAGTAACATTCTTTGTTACCTATGTTATAAATTATAACATTATTTCCGGCCTATTTTATATATACAGTAACATTGCTACCTATGTAATAGATTGTATACAGTAACATTACCTATTGCCAATGTTATGCAGTAACATTCCTTGTTACCTATGTTATATACAGTAACATTCCTTGCTATGTATGTTATACTCTAGCATTCCTTGATACTTTTTGCCCATGTCATGGATACAGTAACACTCCTTGTTACCTATGTTTAAGGACGTATTTATGCAATAGTTAACAAAGTGAAAGACGAGAAAGTTTAGGAATGCGATTGAAGTCTGTGTATTGGAGATCTTTAAAGTCAATGTTTTTATGTCTTCAACCTACGTTCTAATGTTTACTTGGCTAATTTCAAGTTATTTTACCTCTTGCATTCTCAACGACCCAATAAAACTACATTAGAACAGATTGGTGGCAGTTTTAGGATGAATGGAAAAATTAAGATAGATTTAGTTTGATTTTTTGTGAACCAGAAAGTTTACTCGATGGCCTCTGACGTAATATTGGATATTTGGTGATGTATGTAAACAGAAGAGCGACTTTGAGTCACGCCATTTTGAATAAAAGCTTCGTCAACTTTCATAAGTTTTAAACTTAGTCCTAGTTGAATTTGAATTTTAAGCTCCACTTAATTTATATCATAGCAAATGTCTAGAAAGAAATATTTTATGACCACTCAGCGATTGAGTTTGTCAAATTTTGATCCGTTGATTTGGGTGTCTGGATACATCAGACACCAAATCATCCACGTCCAAGTTCAAACACTTTGTTGAATTTAAGCTCCGTCATGACAACAACTGTGGTGGGTGTCTTCAGCGAATCACTCGTAGCCACTGAGTTTGTCAACCTTTTTTCATTGGTTTAGGTGTACGTATTTATATTGGACCACATATCATCTGGAAGAGGTATCTTGTACCAGTAACCTCGAGTAAAACAATAGACTGTACCATATGATATGATACCTCAATAGATAAATCGAAATTACTTGAAAATAAGTCAGTAATCGGTAGTTAAGGTGCTCGTTTGGAAATCAACAGCCCCACAGGGAACAGAAGTCGGCGCTATACAATAACTGATTACAACTAGGGAAATCAATTTCAGACCATATGGTTTATTAGTACTCAATTTACACTTTTATTACTTACTCATTAGTGACTTATTAGTACCTTTTTCATAATTCATTATAGTTACATGTAACATCATAATTATTTTCTATTCGTTTCGTTTTTTTAAAAATTTTTGTACGTGACCTGATAAAAAATGAAGATATGAATTTTTTTTTAGGAAACGAAACATTTTTCTAAATTTGACCATAACGTCTGAAAGTTTATAATTCGACTCGAAGTTTAGTTAGGGTACGCTAGATATGAAAACTCATTGTGTGGAAAAAAGGGGAATTTCAGTTTGAAGTATATTTCGTGGAGTATGCTATTTTTTTCTGAGTACTACGTAGTCAACATCAAAATCGGTCCCCGAGAATGCTCATTGTCCTCTTTAAAAAATCATTTCTAGCTCACGGATACATTTTAATTCAAACTTTCGTCTTTTTAAACCCATTTGAAAGGAAATAAGTTATACAAAAGAATTTATAATGATTTAAGAGTTATGGGAGTGTACGTAACGAATAGTAGAATTTTGTTTTTGTTATTTCCAAGGACTAAGTCATGATAATAATGTTGAAAGATATAACATATTATTATGTTGATATATAATTGGTGTGTGGTATGCACGTGTCAATAAAAAGTCAATTGAGTTCGTGTTTCGACTTTGTGAAGCACTCAATTCTTTGGTTGAGTTATTTTAAGTCATGATCAAACATATTTCAATAGTAAATTATGTAGATAGTCAACATTGCAATATATAGTATGTATATTCAAACTTTTAACTACCGAATAGGTAACTAACTGCCTCATACTTTTAGAACTATTCGGTAATAAAAATGGTGGTTGTTCTAGTTGTGAGTTATAATTTGGATCGGGGTTTGAAAGTCTGATGACATTGAATAATTCATCTTCACTTAATATTCCAGACTGTAAATGGGTACGGATAATCAAGGATCAATTCTAAATTGTTTGTGCAAGGACCAGCTGCCCATGGTAGAAAGGGTCCTCATAAAACTTAGATGTTTTGCTTGTTAAATATAGAAAGTTCTTTCTTTTTTCCCTTTTCCTTTAGCCTTAGAAAAAAAACCTATATCTGATTAAAATGCGTATCTAGATGTTTAGTCTTTTTCTGTGGGCGATCAAGTCCACACCTTAAGATAAGATAGGCTAAGTAAAAAAAGACTTTAAATTCGAGAAAAATATTAGACAGTACATATCTGTTTTGTGTTAAAGAAATTTAAGATATGATAATCAATCATTCTAAATTTCAATGACTTTATTCTTCTGTTGAAATTACTGGATTAAAAAATCACAATACATCTGTCATCTTTTAAACAACCGTCAATATCAGTTGACTTAAAGGGATAGTATAGAGGTTTTCGAAATTTTGTATGTGTATTGGGAACACTGATAGCATCAATTTGTTTTGTACCATTCCAATTTTCAATCAGATATCTATGGGTGGTCGATTGTTAGAAGTTTCGCTTCAAGCGGGTGCTGATATCTCAAACTAGGTATTTGTTGGTAGTCGTAGTTTTTTGGTAGTTGGATTGGTTCAATCGGATGGTACTATGATGGTGGGTTGATAATTTGAGAATTCGTAAGATCTGGTTGAGTTGAAGGACATGGCAGTGAAACTTGACCCATGACCCTGAGGAGTGTGGCGTGAGTTACTCAGTCTTATTCAAACTCGTTATGATCAAGATTATTCTTCTTGATAGTGGTAGATATCTGTGGTTCCAGAAACTCCACTTTGAACTAAGTGTTTGATGGCGTCACACTGATGAGGGTCTTCTTTGTGTATTTGTGTGTGACGTCATCAAACACTTGCATTAAGTAGAATTGCTGGAACGAAAACGTCTTACGTGCAAATTGCTATGGTGCAAATTGATGCTGCCAGTGTCTTCCATACAAATACAAAATATAGAAAACCTCTTTACAATCCCTTTAAAGAAAGTATTTATCATACAAAGGGTAATCAAATAAAATACTAATATAGCATGTTTTTTTATATAAATGAAAACCATTGAAAGTATGAATGTATGATATATTTGTAGACTGTCAATGTACCGGAAAAGGAAAAGGTATGGTCTTATCAATCATACTAAAGTGCATATTTAAAAGTGAAGTCACAAAAAAGAGCAAAAAGAGAACAAGCATTTAGATCTTTTCGTTAACCAATGCTATGCCATTGCTATCACTGATCTGAATAGGAAAAGTCTAATTTCATCTAAGCAAATTACTTCCTGATTTCCAACGTGAAACATTTTTGTATCCATCCACCTGTATTTGCATTTGAATAGCTAAATTGGTGACAGTTATTTTTTGGCTACTTTCACTTTTGAGATTTCTTTGGCTAACCAACGCTATTGCGTCAAATCAAAGATCTTATGCCTTGCTGTTAGCCCTGGTTTCACCCAGAAAATTATTTCGTGATTTCCAATGTGAAAATTTTTTGTTTCAATCCATCTGTATTTGCCTTTGAATAGCTAAATTGGTGACAGTTTTTTGTGGTAACTTTCACGGTTTTTATGACCTTGTATTCAGTTTCAATTATCTTTGATCCCTAATTATTTTGTTTGAGGAGATTTTTGTGGTCGCTAATAATAATATAATATAATTACTGACATAGTGTGACTTGAAAAGATTTAGGCCAATTAGGTCTTGGTTTAAAGCGATTAGATATATAAGAAGTCCTCGTTGACAGCCCTATACGACCTTTGTCCTCTTATTGGGGTCATTAGAATGTTTTATAATAATAACACTGTAAGAAGATGAATATTTGAACCGGTCACACGAGCCAAAGAATTACAAAGCGTAACATCATATCATTCAAAAGTGACACTAGTCACACTATGCCTGCGGAATCTTGGTTGATCCATTGAGTTGGAAATCGAAAAGAGTTTACGAACTTCGTTATTTTCCTCTATGTACACTTCAAGGCGTTAGACCTCTTATTAGCCAAATTTCAGGTGCAAAAAAAGATTTTAACGAATGTGTCCTTTCAACGAGTAAGTTGAAAGAAGGTCCCTGATTTCCTTCCGTATTTACCCCAGGTAACTAGATGTATATGGCACAACGAAGAGAAAAATCACCTCGTCTGGCAGATGGTTTGAGAAATCTTCAGTCTATAGAACTTAAATGGAATTGAATCTGCGATAAAACTTTCTGTTTCTTTGAAAGACACATAAAAGTAGGACGTAGGACATTTTCTAATATAATTTTGACATTTTTGGTGACATTTGCTATCTTTGTCGCCCCAATCAGAAGCGTCTGTACTATATGATAATGATAAAATATTCTCCTATCTTTTTAATGAAATGATATGATAGATACTGATTGATTAAGGCACAAAGAAATAATTCAGGAAGGAGAATTTTACATATTTGATTTCGCTTAAAGGGGAACGTTCCAGATTCTTGAGGGTCGATTTTGGGCGGGGTTGTGGTTCGAAAAATCGAAAAGCCTCGCCTCAACCCCAACCCATATACCAAAACTACTCGGATTTCGACCACTCGATTTTCAGATTCAAAACATTATCCTAGGAAGATGACAAAAATACTTTTTTGACAAAAATTCTTAAATTCTCGAACCTAGAAAGTAGAGAAGAAACAAATCCAAATTCACTGCTTCCTGGATTTGTCCGCCCCTTCCTTGATGCGGATAAGCATACCTTGATCCCTGTACTAAATACCGCATTTTCTACCTACTGTGTTTTATACGAGTGTTATTCTCTCGTAAATATTTATAAGATTTTTCATGAATTCGTGGTATGGTGTCATATGACATGAGAAAGACCACTGGGGAATCTCCAACAGCGTCTTAAAAGGATTTCTGAGCTGTGAATGTCTATTTTATTGTCACATAAAGAGAACACAGCAACACAAATTGTAATGATATGGACCGATTGCTCACTGGTATGAAAATAATGACCCTAAATTCAGATAATATTATACTTTGGCTTTATCGTTTATGTCAAGAGTAGTGGACTTTTATTTTTGCTTTATTCATTGCGGTCTATGTTAGCGCTGCAGGTTGTGCACTTTAAGGATTTGGAATCTGTCGGGGTCCCGAGTGCCCTTTTCATTAGCAGTGAAACGCACAACAAACAAAATTTCATTGTTTTGTGGAGATTTTCTGCTCCTTTTGCTTTTGCTGGTATAGTTAAAGGTTTAAGATGGTGTTATTTTCAGAGTTGCTTTTGATGTCGTTCTTTCTTTTTTTTCATATTGCAGAAGCTGTTGTTGTCTGCACTTTGGATAAGCTGTCACTTTCCTAAATTCGTAAATTTGCATATTTTAGTGGTGACTTCATCGATGGTGTTGGTTTCGTTCTTGGTTTCAATGTATTAGCTTTGCCAATATTGGTGTTAATTTCACTGTTTCTTCAGATTTTGTCTTTATTGCTCTTGGTTGATATTATATTAAAGGAATACAACCTCTTAGAATGAACAAAAAATCTAAATTTTCAAATTTGGTCAATAGGAGTTTATATTCACCAAGGGACTTGCCTGGTTGCATAACTATACAACAGATTACCTAAATAATCTGATAAATCCCGAAAACAATGTTTATATACAATAATTGAAGAAACCCTTAATCAAATTTAAGGCGTTTATCAATTATAACCTGTTATTATATGGAAATTTACATAGTTTCATGTTTTTTTTTGCATTTTGTTTGTATACTTTGGACATCGTTGATGAATATAGGCCTATACTCTCATTGACTTAATTTTTTTGTTCATTCTAAGAGGTTGTATCGCTTTAACTGAGACATCCATATTAGTAAATTGTTCTTATGTTATATCTTTACATTCTATCTTCAACTTTCAGTTTATATTTAGATCTTTCATTTCCGAGGAACAAATTCATAGAAAAATTGCATATATAAACAAAGTGAAGTCACATGTGAAACAAAACGTCGATTAAAATGTTCTTCAGCAAAACTAAAAAAGTTCTAAATATATCGCTGCCAAGTAAACACTGTGCACCGTATAAATCAAACTATTATTCACCTGTTTAAACAGAACATAATTTACATTTCAACTTGTTACCAGGTAGTTTTTATCAGGGCATTATTGATATAATGTAGATGGGGTGTATAGAAAGTATATATTTATTTGTATACATGTCACCAAGCTCTCTCAGACACCACTATAGTGAGGCGGATATCGTCTTTTCATCATCTGTTTCAGTAGACAGAGCATAAATAAACCCGCTGAGATATTGTCATGGCCATTAAAATAAACATAATACTGCTTACAAAATATCGAAAAATGTAATGTTCAAGTTATGTTATTTTAGATGAAAATTACAAAGGATAAGATGGTGCTTTGTATACTCTTATAACAAATGTTTTGTAAAAATGTTTTGAAATGTTTTCTTTAGCGATGAGGCAAGACACAATTGACATGTATATCTATGCCGTAAAATAGTTAAAAAGAAATGATATTTTACGACCTTATTTTAGCATTCTCATAAAAAAATAATGATTGTGCCAACGTCATGAATAGAACATGGGGGAATTTCGTTAACTTCTAAAATTGGTTGCTTTATTAAATTAACAATGAACTGCCTTGAAAGTTTAACTTTAAAATTGATTTTGTGACAGAAATCAGAAATCAATATCATTGAGCAGCAGCGGCAGGTATAGCGCCAAGTAGGATATTCTAACTCTTCAAGACACCTGATACCACTTTTCATTACGTAATATTTACTCATTTATTGATTTACTTCCTCATATGAAAAGTTCACTAGTTGCTACCAATGCATTGCCTATGTTTTTACACGGATTTCGAGATTTGTTTTACGGTTGGAATCGTTCGTGCTTGGGTTTTGTTTTTGCCACTTCTTGTGTTGGGTATAAAATATTTTATATTCATGGTAAATGAAAACAAAATGAGTAGGTGGTTTATGACAAATATTTTCCTCATTGCATACTGCATTGAGTTCCGCTTCATTAGTTGCTTTGTATTAATCCATTATTCATTATATTTTCAGAATCGACGTCAATCAAATCCAACTCGATTATCTTCGTCACATCTTACTCGTATTTTTGAGGAAGAAAATGGACAAGAAGATTCCGACCAGGAGGTTTTTTACGAGAATCAAAGCAGTGATGGGCAATACAAGAACGCCCGATCTCCTCGCCGAACTCAGAGCTACAGAGAAAATAATAGTGCGAGCTTTCAGAATACGAGGCCGTATCATAATGCGTACAGAAGGTACAGTGACAGCATTGATGTTCCAAAGTCTCTAAATGATTCAGCCCAATCGTGGTCTGAGCTGACACAGAAAGCAGAATCACTTTCAGACACCCCTGCTAAACGTACCACTAGAAGTAACTCAATGTTTGTTGGTAATTCTTCAACAGGCAAACCACATTCCCTACTATCTCAAGCGGAAGAAAATCCAATCGATTCAAAATTGCGTCGTTCCAGCATGCAATCCGATGCCATTTTGACAGGATGGAATCGAAGCAATAAAAGTGCCTCTATCTTTGAGAATATGGACATAAAATCAACTTCACCAAATCCTATTCGAGCTGTATTGATGCAATATGAGGTCTCAAAAAGAACTGTTCCTTTAAATCTCAAACGTTCTCCATCTAAACCAGCTCCAATGAAAGCTTTTAGAAACGATCCAAAGGACGGGAATGTGTCGGGAAATGTGCTAATTGGCGGAGCTTCTAGTGATATCGGAAGTGATTTCCAATCCCAAAACAGTTCACAGCGTTCTTTAGTGTCTCCAAATACTTCTGATCAAAACATCCAAAATGATAAGAGAATCGAACACGCTGCCAGTGAATCTGACATTAGCTCATCTATGTCTAAAACTTATGACTATGAAAAACGAGGTCCACAAAAATATGGACCAGAAAATGCCCTCAATAACAGAACAGGTTCACCAAAACCAAATCTCTGTGATCCAAAAAGAGCTAATCCATTAGAAGGCAGAAATGAAAAGTCATTACCACCATCGAGTAGTACGCCTGTGGGAACTCCTAAACATATAAAATATAACAGTATTGCGTCCGATGACAGTTTGCTTACACCAAATAGCTACAGTTCCTTCTGCAGCTCCAACTTATCTTCTGCAAGCTTCAACAGCACTGCCAGACTGCCGTGCGTCAGCGTTGATGAAGGTTTTATCGAATCTCCGCCCTTGTCTCCGGATCACACCCAATCGTTTTACCCATTTCACAAGACTCCAAGTGAAAAACATTCCAAAATATCTGTCTCTGACACTCAAGCTTCAAAACCACCGGAAAAGGTGGTCCAGAAAAAGAAAATTATAGAAATCCCTTCTAATTCACGGACACAAACTGAAGTGTGATGCTTGGGGTTCTTTTTGGGGTATGATTGTGCTATTTGTGCTATACGTTATGCTCGCGATGTGGCTTTTGCTTTTTGTCTAAAAAACTTTTCACCTTGTGAGAATGCATTCTTAGTTTTTCCGGGAGCCCGAGGTATATGTGGTCATCTGTTCGGATAGCTTAGTGGCATCGGTAGAAAGACATGCCAGCGCCTCAGATATCAGATTTATATCCTTCCTCAGAATGTTTTCACGCGACGCATGTTATGCCATAGTATAGAATCAGTGGTTCCCAACCTGTGGGCCATGGGGTATTTGTCATCAAATGCAAATGGCCTCTCGATGATGAGGCATAAAACAACAACTCTTGGCAATATTTAGACCTAGTTTCGAATTGAACACTGCTCTGGGAGTTTTGTGAATTTGGGCCACGGATTGAAAAGGTTTGGGAACCACTGGTACAGGTTAAGCAATTACACCTTTTTGTCTTCATTTTTTACAACAAACGATCTCTGCGATCAAAATTTAGCAGCATTAACATTTCACATAGTGGGACAAAAAATATTGCTGTATAAATTAATGGGGGCTTCCATTTAGCAATTATTGGCTTTTTGAAACTTCCTATATTAAAAATGTATATCTAACAGAGCAGTGTTATAATATCATGTATGAGGTACGTGGTGATAAATTGTGATCGTTGACATTATTGTGATAAAATACTAATTATATTATAAGATAGCTATTAATTAGGTGGTATAAACATGTGATATGCTTTATAACTTGTATATAATTGATGATATATTGTTAAAGATAAGATTATATCACAAAATAAATTGTGTTCGCATATTTTCAAGTCACGGCTTCGATATGAAATCATAAAATGAGGACGAAATGCTGGTAAACTCAGTTACGAGTAACTTTTATTCTTCAGATTTACATGAAACAGATTCGAGGGAACACAACCGATAACATTTAAAATAACAGGCATACAATTTAAAGGAATACAACCTCTTAGAATGAACAAAAAATCTAAATTTTCAAACTTGGTCAATAGGAGTATATATTCATCAGGGGACTTACCAACTATACAACATATTACTTAAATAATCTGATAAATCCAGAAAACTATGTTTATATACAATAATTGAAAAACGCTTAATGAAATTTTAAGCATTTTTCAATTATTAACTGTATTTGTATTAAAAAAAACATAGGGTTTATTTGATTCTGTTTGTATACTGTTGATGAATCTTACTCTTAATGAGTTGTTTGATAACCCAATTCTTTTGTTCATTCTAAGAGGTGGTATCGCTTTAAAAATATGGTGAAAAAACTGTTCCTTTAGCAACGGTGTACGATCTTATCTATACCAATGCTTGCACAACAAAAACTCGTCATTAACTTTGATTGGTAGAGGGTGTACTTCTGGACCAATCAGATTCCTGAACAAAATTATTGCGGAAACAATTTCGAATAATCAAACACAAGGTTTCTAGTATCAAATTTACTTTGATATGATTGAATCTCAAGGTTCTAATGCAAAAAACTATGATAGTTTTTAATTCTTGAATAAAATTACTACTTCTGCAACTGTTATAACATTTCGAATATTGAAAATTAGGTCGAAACTAGTCGCGAATACGTGATTTGACAAAGCAAGTACAACTAAACGAAAGAGTTGAGTCCCATTTCAAATTCGCCATGATCGAGGGACAATCTGAATCTCATTTGAAAACACGTGTAAGTATCTTTCTGTCAAGTTTCACATGACAATTACTCAAAAAAGATATCAGAACAAGCCATCCTACACATTCAGTACATAAAGGCAGAATGATCACCTAGATGTGAACATGGAGGTGATTACAACTCAGATTGACGTAGACAGAACTCAGGATGAATATAGCTCAGAAATAGAGAAGAGATTGTAAATGTAGAAAAGACAGTGAAGTTTAACTGTTAGTTTAATACTGTTCACTGAAAAAACGTAATAGAATTGAGAACAATTTAATTGCACCCTTCAAGCCATGTACCAGTCAGGGGCGGACCCAAGATTTAGAGAGTTCTGACATTAGTCGGCCAAAAATAGGGGGGGGGGGGGAGGGGGAGGGGGAGGGGGAGGGGGAGGGGGAGGGGGAGGGGGAGGGGGAGGCTTGGATCAGCCCCTGTCAGTGTCCTCTGTTGAATAGTAACTTGTTGTTCAACCACCCTAACGTTTATACCTTTCATGATAATATTTTAATATCATGACAATTATCTAATCGGGATCGTCTCGGTTGACTTGTTTGCTTGAAAGTAGAACTTGAGAATCTAGTGACAGCAAGCTGGGATATTCTAGTAGTCAATGCATCCTGATAAACTTTATCCAAATTTTCCAGATATCGTTATTAGTTGAAGACGTCGATCATTGAGTAATTCAACTTATTGTTGTCTTGTCCATATCAGTTGGGTTTGTCTCCCCTTACTTACAGTTTACCAGACGACATCTTTGTCGTCTGATTATGTATAAAACAATGCAGTTATCTACCTTACATACATAAAATAAATTTTAACACCAAGTTACTTTAATTTTTAACCGAATTTTTTAAGTAACCATGCCACTAAATCAAACAAGATTAAGAAAGGTTTTAGATCATCTGAATTCAAGTTATTCAATTTAGCTGCTTGTTAGCCCATTAAATTGGCCTTGTCGAATTTGTTGTAAAAAAGCGGCATCTAGCTTGTTAATTGCACGAAATATACTCTGCAACTTCATCTCGAACCAGGCCACCAACTTTTACTACTACCAACAACTAGGGCCTACCTAGTTTGCAATATTAGCATACGCTGCAAGTGAACATTATCTTGCCGTCAACTGACCAACTAACCTTTGAATTTTTTGTTCTAGCTAGGGTTTTATTTTCAGTGGTGCTTGGCATTCGAATGGGGCAAAACTACAATGCATACTCGGGGAACAAACTGATAAGGCAGACTAGAGCTCCAGTTTGCCCTTGGTTATTCGCTTATTCACCCCATTTCATTACAATTTGCTGCAGTAGCGATGAACACACAGAGGCCCTGTGACAAGGAGCGACCTTTAAAACAATTGGATCTATTGTTGTAGTCAATCAAGTTTAAATATATTTGAGGGTGTTAAGATTAATGTAGCAGAACGACTTAATAATACATTAATCTGTTATATTAGCCTAGAGTGGATTACCCCAGGACAAATACAACCTGTTGACTATTGACTAATAAAACTATTGTATTCACCTAGTTGGTATCTTGCTGTAGGGTACCAACACTATTAACTGGGTATGATATCATTTCATTCTTACAGTACGCTAGCCCTGCACATACCTGTGCCTTATTGCGTTAGTGAATTAGTTGTGTGCCCTTAGTGGAAAGTAAAAGGACTACTGTACGCAAAGGTAAGAACCAATTCTTATGCCAGGCAATCAAAGAAATGACACGATCAAAAATGACATAGCTTTTGGGGATTTTTGTCATTGTTAATGTGATGCCATGTGAATGCATCAGAGAAATGCAATAAGAATTCAAAGGTAGAGTGTGGCCTGGACTTTATGGTCATTACCCAAACTATTTGACTGTTCTTGATTATTTTACTTCGCTATTAGTAAAGTGTATGTGGGACCTTTCTTGTCATGAATATTAGTACTTTATAAAAAGTTTCAGAAAAGAAACACTTCTATTCGTGTTCAGTGATGCATTGTGATCTTACTCCATTATTTGATGGGAAACAAATTTGTGAAATAAAATATTCTCCTTTGTTTGATGGTAAAGCGCATATCTAAATTTGCAAAGATAGGGGGGCTAAAAAGCCATAAATATCCTACATCTATATTATGTTCTACAGTATGATCCACCTTTGCATTAGCATACGAGACTGCGGTGACTCAGTATGTTAGATGCTTGCCCGCTTACCCGAGAGTCGATCTCGGAATGGTGGAGATGATTTTTAATCCGTTGGGAAAAAACCAAAGCCCCATGTGATACAGGCTATATGTACTTAAAGATTCTTAAATAGTTGGAAATCGAAAATAAGAGTAGGCTAAAAGCATTGTCGCTCTCTTTCTCAAAACACACTGCATGGCGCTTGTCCGTTCTCATTAGCCCAAACAGATGCAGATAAGCAGGAAGTATGCTTTGAACACAATCTCATATAAATGTTGATCAATGTATGTTCATTCTCGCGTTGTAATTAGCTCTGTCGTTTCAGAATGTCAGACAAAGAAAGAATTCTTTCTAAATTAATTAAAAACACCGAACAATGTGACTTAGTTCCAATTCGAGACACAAACAAATCATTTATTTACGTATTCAATTAACTCAACTAGTTTGGAATCAATCCCTATAAGTTACCCACCAGAATAGAAAAACAAGCATCAAAGAAAACTTCTAAGGAAGATTTTACGAGAAGTTTATGTGTATTTTTTATTTCAAACATATTTTCATCTCCGGATCGATCAATTCCTGACCAGAAATTCATTATTGATATTTATGTAATGTAATATCGGAACATCTTTATCGTTGAACTTTACATAAAACTAAGTTATTGGTAATAAACATTTATAAGAAAGCTAACTTAAAGCCAGCTTTTCTCTTTTTGGAAACACAGGAAATATGAACAGCAAAATTCAAAATCAATGTGTACATTAGGCACATTTGACGTCTTGATTTCGCCATTCAATGTTCTATGACTGTGTGCATTTAATACATTGGACATTAAGTGTTGGTTGCCTTAAACCATTCAGGGTTACATTATGTGCATTTGGTACATTTGATATTATGTGTTGGTTGTCCTTTGCCATTCAGTGTTCGATGTGTGCATTAGGTACATTAACGTATTGCGTTGGTGGTACTTAGCTACTTCAGTGTTCCATGTGTGCATTTGATACATTTGGTTGATGATTTGTATAGGCTATATAATAATATATGCCTCTTATATGAAAAAATTAATAGCTGGTACCAAGGTACTGCCGATACGTAGCTTTAGATTGTGTGTTTCGTGTTGTGGTTCGGATCGTTTGTACTTTGGGATTTGGTTGCAAAATCATTCAATATTATCGCAAATATTGAACATTTTACTCGGAAAGTAAATTAATTGAACAGAACAGAACACTGCAGTTGAGATAAATGATAGCTGATAACAGAACCAATACTGGAAAATTTGAGAGAGAACATGTGTTAACTATTAACATTAAGGGTTGAACGATTTCAAGTATCATTTAAAAATAAAGTACAGTAACTTTCAACACGTTTCAATATACATCATTTCAATATGTTTATTAATGTATATTTAATGTTAAAACAGCGGGCAGTCAGTGTTCAATTGGTGCTTTATATACAGTTTTTAAAACTATTTTCATTAAAGGGGTAAAATCGACATTTTTGGGGTTGATTTGGATCGTAAGTTATATGTTAACTTATTTGGCTTCATCCTTTTGTTATTAGTTGTTGTTACTAGTTCTCTATATAATTATATGTCTAATGTTTATGATTGTAATATGTGCTTGATAAAGGTGAGAGAATACTCATTGAAACGTCGCAGTCAATGTATGTAGTAATTGTGTATCCATAAAGTTTGTTTCCGTTTCCTTATATGTAAACACTTTTCAGAATACTAAAACTGTCGAAAACTGCATAATATCTATGGTAAAATCAGAAATGACACTTTCCATTTTTTTCTTTATATATATTGCGTAGTCTTACTAAAATACGAGTCGTATTTTTGACTTTCAAACACGGATAATTAAGGATACACATGAATATGAAGGCTCAAATTTCGACGGTGAGCTGTGAATAATTGTTTTACTGAACCCTTCCAGAAAAATCAGCGCCCTTTCTGAGATTGTACGATTGGTTGAACGAATGTTGAACGTGTCCCTTTAAGTTAACATCTGTTGTCAGGAACCCATTGGCCCATTTAATAATCACCCCTAGAGTAAATTTCCATTCTCCATTATTTTTCCTATTATGACTAATAAAAAAACTAAATAGCTATATTGGGCCTCCTATTTCGATAAAAGAATCATTTCATTTTCTGAGCAATATTTCCTAGCGAAAAAAGCCCACAAGTTCACTTAACTGTATTGAATTTTAGCTTCACCTAAAAATGTCCTACATGACGATCAGAATACGAGATCGTTTCAATCCCCGGAATACCCGATGTTACTCGGGGTTTGTCAACTATACGTGTATATAGGCAAACAGATTCTGAAACTTCATATACTTCATATGTTGTACACTATTACGAGACATTTTCATGTGTATGAGCACATTACTAAAATATGAATAATATTATGCAATATCATACATATTATCATATAAAACGTACGTAATGCAGTCGAAATTAAGCGAAAAACATTGATGTCGAATATTATTTTGGAAAATAATAACTTATAATGCAATACAAATACTCAAAAGGTCTGTATACGCCGTCACCAATGCACTCAATTCACCAATTTGGTAATCTACCTCAATGTACATGTATATTATAGATATGTATAGTTATACATTCTACACACGAATAATTATTGTTATAGATAATAATTTCTATTTATTAACAAGCTTGTGCCATATTGCAATTTATTGTTGATTGATACTTATTGTAATATAGAAATTTACTGTTAAAACTGTGGGACTGTAATACTCCATTTCAGAACAAATAGATGTGTTTGAAGGTAATTAGGATTTTTGACTTTTTTTGTTACAGATGTGCTTTCCCCATCAGGAGAGCTTGTTTGGAAAATTTTCAATATTAAGACTGCCGAATGATCAATGAACAGAAAGGGAAAGCGATAGCATTAATTTTCATCAATATGCTATGTGTCAGTCAGTTTTGTTGAGTCGATTTTGTGATTGTACATTATACATTTATTGTTGATAACGTTCTCAAAGGGGAATGTTCAGTATTTTCGAAGTTGATTTTTGTATTGAATATATGTAAATAGCTTCTAAATGAACTAGAACTGCCAAAAAATCACACAATCCTTAACATTAATTTATCATTTTCTGTACATGTGTTTTCTATACAAGGCATAGTCTCACTAAATTACGAGTCACCGTTTTGACTTTCAAACGCTGTTAATTATTGATACATGGGGTTTGAAGGCTTAAATTTCGTGGTAGAGTTGTGAACAATATTACAGATAAGATTAGCTAAAAAAATCAAATCCAGGTTCTGAGACTAAAAGTTTATTGGTCGATCACATTCCTTTAAGTAAAATATGCGTGAGTTAATATGCATTCTATAAAATAATTCTGTTATTTATCTCAGGGCAATTTTGATTTTAAATGATATCTCACGTAATTTAGCTATCAAATGGGGCATAACTGCAAAATGCTACTCCCCAGACGGAGGTAGTATTCCAAGGATGGTTTCTAACATGGCGGGCTGTAAAATAAGTGTCAAAACGATAATTAGCTTGACGAAATATCGCTATGTGACCCATCAAATTTAAAACTGAAGAAATGCATATTGAAAATAGTTAAGCCTTTCTACAATGAACAGGGCAAGTTCATTCATATCGAGCACCAACAATTCTGCTGAGTAATCAAAATTCATATTGTACTCAAGGTGAAGAAACAGAACTGTTGTATGCATCAGTATACATGATATCAATGATTGTATATACAATATCAAAACAACTACTTGCCCTCCAGTTATATACAATAGTTATCATGATATACAAGATAAGTTAAATGTTATATATTAAGAGGGTTCAAGTAGTGTATGTTATAATGGCACCAAACATGAACTATCTCTGGTTTCATTCTTTCCTTGAAGCAACCTGTCTCTCATAAACTGTCAAATAAAACACGTTTTTATTACTATGGAATTTCTTTTACATTTTATTCTTGGTTCTGACAAAATACCAGTTGGAAAAATCCTTCTGTGATAATCAACTTTCGTGTCTTGAATACAGCTTCAGGATTCTGTTTGTCCAGAGATTGTGATTTTAATAATTGTCAGAAATACCTAAAAAAAACTTCCAGATCTTGAAATTCATGACCATGAGCTTTCTATCCAGGAGAAAAGAAACTAGATCTGTGCATAGAAATGTAGATAGGGAATAATAACACAAGATGTATTCTTGGCACGCATGCGTTGAATTGAAGATATGCCCATAACTTCCGGTTTCTGCAAGAAGTTGTACATGTATTAATTTAAAAGCCATGATAAATGCGATTTAATTCGAACGGAACATCCATTCTCTCACTTAGAGTCAACTAGTCCTAGAGGAGAAACTATGTCATAAATTGAAACAGAAGTTCGGTAGACGATGAGTAGACTAAGACTTCCAGTCTTATACATTTCTATGATCTGTGCTACAATAATATAGTGGAAACCACCATGAGCTAGCTAACTTGAAGATCCGGAGTTTAACCCCGGCTTGAGTCGAGATGAAACCTTCAGTTTTTGAATTTGACTTTGGTACAAGATGCACTGTGTCATTAAGTTTACCACGGGGCAATCTTATAAGTTTACATAACTGATTATATGCATTATAAAATCAGCATTAAACTCTTTATATGGACCAATGATAAAAATTGATTAAGTATTATTTGGTACGATATAAAACTGGTATTAAGTGGTAGAGATCAAATAATCAATAGAACTCCAGGTAGAAATAGTATTATAGTAGAAACTAATCATAGCATAATGACTTATTATACCCTCATATAAACCAGAGTCGTGATAGATAATAATAATAATAATAACTAGAGCTGTGAACAGCACTGAGCGTGGCCCGTGATACTTTGCCTGATAGCTGTAAGACTTTTTGAACTTCAAACCCCTAAAGTCTGGTGTTCACTCCCTCATTTTAGTAAAAAGTTTTGTGAAAGGGTAGATTCAATATTATATCAATATAACTTATAGTATGGTAATTTTTATAGCTTCATGGTAGCTACAATACACAGGTATGTGTGAAATGTGAACATTATGTGACAGAATTCCTTTACTGATATAAATATGATCTATAAGTGTTTCACCTTCATTAGTGTAATGCTGAACAAGTTGTTGAAAACCAAATTTTTGAAAACAATTAAGTATAGACAAATGACCCCCCAAGATATTTTGATTGAAATCTCCCATAATAACATACACCAGATTCTTGTTATTCAACTAGTGATCTTTGTAACATTGGGAGAAATAATTCTAATCGATAAGCAGGTGGTCTATAGATAAAAATTACGTTAATATTCTCATGCAGAATATTCAAAGTAATGTGTTCTATTTTTAAAACTCCCAAATTTAAGAGTGGCTCAGCGAGTTAGACGCTTGCTCGCTAACCTGAAGGTCCAGGGTTCAATCCCGGCATGGGTCGAGATGACACCTTTGGATTTTTCAACCCGGTTTCCCCCTGTCAGTGATGCAGGTCGGAGGGGCTGACATGGAAAAGTGTCTAGTCCTTTGGATGGGACAATAAACCGAGGCCCCGTGTGTTGGCTGTGTACGTTAAAGATCCCTTGACAGTTGGAAATCGGCTAATAACGACTACTTTGTGAACAGTGACTGCATAGACGATACATTACAAATACATTACAAATACATTCAACAATCACGAACAAATAATAAGCTTAGCAGATAAAAACAGGTTATAGTCAATTGGGCCTCCATCCAAAATGGCCCCTCGTTTGGTCAAAATGGTCCCTGATAAATGGTCAAAATGGTCTTCAAAAAAAGTCAAAATGGTCCTTCCAAAAAGTCAAAATGGTCTCAAAATAATATTTTTATTTATGATGTCACAAATTAACAAAACATAACGGGCTACATAATATATTTTTTATATAATCTTTTTGAGAACTGGAACTGGAACTTCAAATTAATATTGTAAGTCTTAGAATGTCTTTGCTTTGATGAAAATATAAATTGGAACACAATTTATGTCTTCAAAATTTGTTGTAACAAAGTACAATTTTCAGTCAAAATTAGTGACCTTTTTTAGGGTTAAAATAGCTTCCAATTATTCCTTTGATTATCATCATATAAGCTACAATTTATAAAAAAAAATCAGGGAACATCTTGACTTTATTTTTGTGGCCATTTTAACCAATGAATTGGTTGAAATCAAAAGAGAAATTCAGAGGCCATTTTGACCAAAATAGGGGCCATGGTGACCAAACCATTTTGACTAATAGCCGATTTGGATAGGGGCCCAATTAACTATGACAAGATTAAACATTTACTTTTTATTGCAACGGATTAGCGCAGACGCGTTGCCAGTTAAATAATTTATTGCTGTCTGCTAGATAGTCCATCACTACAGATTATGTACTCTGACTAATTTGTTTATGACATATAATAAGCTTAGCAGACGACAAAAACAAAATTGGAATTGGGTGTTACAGAAGATACTCTCCTATAGAAGCACTAGTCAAGGTCACAAGAAGAGAGCATACATTTCAATTATCAATTCAAATGATAACAATTAGAACTAGGGGCCATTTTGTATAGGGGATATGCCTCCTTCCCCAACATTCGAACTGTGTAAACGTCAATATTTTCCTTTAAAGCTGAGTTGAAATACTGTCTTTTGTTTCAATGGATTGGAGCAGACAGTAGCCAGTTGAATTGATGTATGTTAGTCAATTAAGTGCCGTGGGTAAGAATTACCCTCAAAATAAGAAAAAATCTGATATTATATCAAACATAGCAAACACTCGTAAAAACATGTTAATTTTTATAAAGTTAAAACAATATGTAATGAGATTAATTTATCTTTGACCTATAATAATCTTAGCAGACGATAAAAAACAGTTTGAGCACTTACTTTTTATTGCAACGGATTAGCGCAGACGCGTAAACAGTTAAATTGCAGTCTGCTAGAGTCTAGCTCTAGAGTTAAAAGATTATGTAGTCTAACTAATTTGTTTATGACCTTTAATAACCTTAGCAGACGACAAAAAGAAAATTGGTGTGTATCTTGTAGAAAGAGTTCTGTCAATGGTAGAAAAAAAATTCGAACAGGTTAATGTATCAAAAATTCACTGCTCTAAATGATTGTATGTAAAATTAATGTAAGTGAAAATTTTGCAAAAAAAATGAATAAATTTTATATATTTTTTAGAGTGTTAAAAGATTACATAATCAGATTAATCTGTTTATGACCTAAAATACTTCACACCTCCATGTGAAAAGTTCACGTGGATAGTTTTATTACTGTATTATATAACCTGCTATAACCCTTGTCAATCATTTTAATCCTCTCTATTTTGTATTTTTCTCAGATTACTCAGGGTACTCTATGCCTATTTTCACTTTAATGGATTTTGTATTAAACTAATCATGTCATATATCGTTGAAAAGAGAAAATTGTGTACATCATCATTAAACAATCGATATTGCTATTAGATAATTACATTGTAAGTTAGAACTCTCAGTCGAAAAAAAACGCAATATTTTGAAAACATATTTTAAGGCATGATCGTCATATATCGTTAAAAAGATAATTAAATCAGCATTACAAAATTGAAATGATTAATTCTTTGTGTTAATTAGAGAAGGTGATACAGCCGTCCAAAGTTTTCAAAAATGTCAATTTTTGAATGTCTATTAAACCGGAAGTTAATATTTTTAAACTAAAATCAAAACACCTATGGATAGCTGAGGTCAAGGACATTCTACATTGAAAATTTCAGGGTCATTGAAGGTCAAGGTCACATGGTATGGCCTTTTGAATTTTCAAAAAATTCAAACCAAAATAAAAAAACTTCAAATTCGAAATTCAAAATTCTGTGCCTACAAGTTTTAGATAAAGTTACAATGTTTTGATAGACATCAAAATCATAAAAATCGGATAAAAAATGGAGGACTAATTAATTTTTTGCTGAAATGTGTCAGTCTGTGACGACAGCTTATGTATCACTTCCGGTTTGGATTTTTTCTGCTAAGTACCTTCTAATTATGCCTGACATACAATATATATGGTTTTAGCCAACATCTGAAATTTACACCGGAAGTGGGGTCGCCAGACGTAATTTTGAAAAACCGGAAGTCTTCACGCCAAAACCGGAAGTGATAGAAATATTTTAATTATCTTGTATTATTTGTATCGACATTCTGTTTATGTCCTGTGAATTTCAGATCAATCGGATAATTAGCGGCTGAGAAAAAAATTTAGATTTTTTTTGAAAATTTTGGTTTCAAATTTTTTTTACAAAAATATTTAAAAATTGAAAATTTTGAAAATGCACCAGATACTTCTTTTTACAATTAACGTAATAAAGGAAATTTCAGGTAAATCGGTTCATAAATAAGTCCTACAGACTCGATGAAAAAATATTGCACATTATGTAATAGCCCACTTCTGGTTCCGCAAAAATGTGCCGTTTTATATTTAAGGGAAAATTTCCCTCGAGTGAAACTAGCTGATGAAACCAGAATTTCTATAGCATTTTCAGTTTTCTCTACAGACGCTGACCAGAATTTGGAAAAAAAAAAAAAAAAAAACTAGAGCTGTGAACAGCACTGAGCGTGGCCCGTGATACTTTGCCTGATAGCTGTAAGACTTTTTGAACTTCAAACCCCTAAAGTCTGGTGTTCACTCCCTCATTTTTAGTAAAAAGTTTTGTGAAAGGGTAGATTCAATATTATATCAATATAACTTATAGTATGGTAATTTTTATAGCTTCATGGTAGCTACAATACACAGGTATGGGTGAAATGTGAACATTATGTGACAGAATTCCTTTACTGATATAAATATGATCTATAAGTGTTTCACCTTCATTAGTGTAATGCTGAACAAGTTGTTGAAAACCAAATTTTTGAAAAAAATTAAGTATAGACAAATGACCCCCAAGATATTTTGATTGAAATCTCCCATAATAACATACACCAGATTCACCAGATTCAACTAGTGATCTTTGTAACATTGGGAGAAATAATTCTAATCGATAAACAGGTGGTCTATAGATAACAATTACGTTAATATTCTTATCCAGAATATTCAAAGTAATGTGTTCTATTTTTAAAACTCCCAAATTTAAGAGTGGCTCAGCGAGTTAGACGCTTGCTCGCTAACCTGAAGGTCCAGGGTTCAATCCCGGCATGGGTCAAGATGACACCTTCGGATTTTTCAACCCGGTTTCCCCCTGTCAGTGATGCAGGTCGGAGGGGCTGACATGGAAAAGTGTCTAGTCGCTTGGATGGGACAATAAACCGAGGCCCCGTGTGCTATTGGCTGTGTACGTTAAAGATCCCTAGACAGTTGGAAATCGGCTAATAACGACTACTTTGTGAACAGTGACTGCATAGACGGTACATTACAAATACATTCAACAATTACGAACAAATAATAAGCTTAGCAGATAAAAACAGGTTATAGTCAATTGGGCCTCCATCCAAAATGGCCCCTCGTTTGGTCAAAATGGTCCCTGATAAATGGTCAAAATGGTCTTCAAAAAAAGTCAAAATGGTCCTTCCAAAAAGTCAAAATGGTCTCAAAATAATATTTTTATTTATGATGTTACAAATTAACAAAACATAAAGCGCTAAATAATATATTTTTTATATAATCTTTTTGAGAACTGGAACTTCAAATTAATATTGTAAGTCTTAGAATATCTTTGCTTTGATGAAAATATAAATTGGAACACAATTTATGTCTTCAAAATTTGTTGTAACAGAGTACAATTTTCAGTCAAAATTAGTGACCTTTTTTAGGGTTAAAATAGCTTCCAATTATTCCTTTGATTATCATCATATAAGCTACAATTTATAAAAAAAAAATCAGGGAACATCTTGACTTTATTTTTGTGGCCATTTTAACCAATGAATTGGTTGAAATCAAAAGAGAAATTCAGAGGCCATTTTGACCAAAATAGGGGCCATGGTGACTGGCCATTTTGACCAAACCATTTTGACTAATAGCCGATTAGGATAGGGGCCCAATTAACTATGACAAGATTAAACATTTACTTTTTATTGCAACGGATTAGCGCAGACGCGTTGCCAGTTAAATAATTTATTGCTGTCTGCTAGATAGTCCAGCACTACAGATTATGTACTCTGACTAATTTTATAATAAGCTTAGCAGACGACAAAAACAAAATTGGAATTGGGTGTTACAGAAGATACTCTCCTATAGAAGCACTAGTCAAGGTCACAAGAAGAGAGCATACATTTCAATTATCAATTCAAATGATAACAATTAGAACTAGGGGCCATTTTGTATAGGGGATATGCCCCCTTCCCCAACATTCGAACTGTGTAAACGTCAATATTTTCCTTTAATGCTGAGTTGAAATACTGTCTTTTGTTTCAATGGATTGGAGCAGACAGTAGCCAGTTGAATTGATGTATGTTAGTCAATTAAGTGCCGTGGGTAAGAATTACCCTCAAAATAAGAAAAAATCTGATATTATATCAAACATAGCAAACACTCGTAAAAACATGTTAATCTTTATAAAGTTAAAACAATATGTAATGGGATTAATTTATCTTTGACCTATAATAATCTTAGCAGACGATAAAAAACAGTTTGAGCACTTACTTTTTATTGCAACGGATTAGCGCAGGCGCGTAAACAGTTAAATTGCAGTCTGCTAGAGTCCAGCCCTAGAGTTAAAAGATTATGTAGTCTGACTAATTTGTTTATGACCTTAGCAGACGACAAAAAGAAAATTGGTGTGTATCTTGTAGAAAGAGTTCTGCCAATGGTAGAAAAAAAATTCGAACAGGTTAATGTATCAAAAATTCACTGCTCTAAATGATTGTATGTAAAATTAATGTAAGTGAAAATTTTGCAAAAAAAATGAATAAATTTTATATATTTTTTAGAGTGTTAAAAGATTACATAATCAGATTAATCTGTTTATGACCTAAAATACTTCACACCTCCATGTGAAAAGTTCACATGGATAGTTTTATTACTGTATTATATAACCTGCTATAACCCTTGTCAATCATTTTAATCCTCTCTATTTCTATTTTTCTCAGATTACTCAGGGTACTCTATGCCTAATTTCACTTTAATGGATTTTGTATTAAACTAATCATGTCATATATCGTTGAAAAGAGAAAATTGTGTACATCATCATTAAACAATCGATATTGCTATTAGATAATTACATTGTAAGTTAGAACTCTCAGTCGAAAAAAACGCAATATTTTGAAAACATATTTTAAGGTATTATCGTCATATATCGTTAAAAAGATAATTAAATCGGCATTACAAAATTGAAATGATTAATTCTTTGTGTTAATTAGAGAAGGTGATACAGCCGTCCAAAGTTGTCAAAAGTGTCAATTTTTGAATGTCTATAAAACCGGAAGTTAATATTTTTCAACTAAAATCAAAACACCTATGGATAGCTGAGGTCAAGGACATTCTACATTGAAAATTTCAGGGTCATTGAAGGTCAAGGTCACATGGTATGGCCTTTTGAATTTTCAAAAAATTCAAACCAAAATAAAAACACTTTAAATTCGAAATTCAAAATTCTGTGCCTACAAGTTTTAGATAAAGTTACAATGTTTTGATAGACATCAAAATCATAAAAAACGGATAAAAAATGGAGGACTAATTAATTTTTTGCTGAAATGTGTCAGTCTGTGACGACAGCTTATGTATCACTTCCGGTTTGGATTTTTTCTGCTAAGTACCTTCTAATTATGCCTGACATACAATATTTATGGTTTTAGCCAACATCTGAAATTTACACCGGAAGTGGGGTCGCCAGTCTTAATTTTGAAAAACCGGAAGTCTTCACGCCAAAACCGGAAGTGATAGAAATATTTTAATTATCTTGTATTATTTGTATCGACATTCTGTTTATGTCCTGTGAATTTCAGATCAATCGGATAATTAGCGGCTGAGAAAAAATTTTTGATTTTTTTTGAAAATTTTGGTTTCAAATTTTTTTTACAAAAATATTTAAAAATTGAAAATTTTGAAAATGCTCCAGATACTTCTTTTAACAATTAACGTAATAAAGGAAATTTCAGGTAAATCGGTTCATAAATAAGTCCTACAGACTCGATGAAAAAATATTGCACATTATGTAATAGCCCACTTCTGGTTCCGCAAAAATGTGCCGTTTCATATTTAAGGGAAAATTTCCCTCGAGTGAAACTAGCTGATCAAACCAGAATTTCTATACCATTTCCAGTTTTCTCTACAGACGCTGACCAGAATTTGGAAAAAAAAAAAAAAAAAAAAAAAAAAAAAAAAAAAAATAATCATAACGAAAACAAAGCGTGACAAATCGATAGATTTGCCACGCAAAAAAAAAAAAATAATCATAACGAAAACAAAGCGTGACAAATCGATAGATTTGCCACGCAATAATAATTTATTTTATTTCAGTGTCACCATCTTGTACATTTAAAAACATAAATTAAGTACATTGAATAAAAGATGCCAGCCGATATCGACTTACGAGACACTATAAATATTATATACAAAGTAAAACATAAATTCAGGTAAAATAAACATAGTGAAAGGAATAAAAAGCTCAAGGTATCACAGTTTGTTTTCTAAGTTCAAACATTTTAAAAATACATGATGCAAAATATGGTAAAATTTGTTCGTTGGTCATTAAAAAACACAATTTATCAACATTATCAAAGTATAAAAAATAGGGATTAATAAGACAGGCTTTGATACATAAAACTCTTCTGATATCAATATATAAATTACAGTTAAAAATAAAATGCTCCTCATTTTCAACTTCCCCATTATTGCACATAAGACATTTTCTTTGACAGAGAGGTTCAGGGGGTCTTAAAAATCTACCCGTTTCAACCCTTAACGGTAGTGAGCCCGCTCTAAGCTTGGACAGCACACGTCGGTGAGCTCTATTTTGAACTAGTTTTACATATGGTTCTGTTTCTAATACAGTTTTATACATACGATATGACCTGAGTTTGTTACCATTAACATGTGTTCTATCATCCCACAAATCTTTTGACCACTGTCCTGCTTCCCTTTCCCACAAACTACCCCACACCTCATCAATGCATACAGTGTCCCCCTGGTCAGTTAATACATGTAATTCTCGACCGAGACATAATACTCTGTGATCCCAGGAGGACTTACGCCTACTGGCCCACTTATGTACAGTTTTACAGAGATTATTATCATTACGTTTAAGTCTATTCCAATATCTAAACAGTTCAATCTTAATTAAATTATCACCCTTTAGCCATCCCATGTCCCCCATTGCTGCTAAATTGCTGCTTCTTTTACTTAGACCTAGGAAGAACTTGCATGCATTACTATGCAACGTGTTAATACATCTATGTGTATTAATTCCCCAAATACCAGATGCATAAGTAAATACAGGCCTGACGAGAGAGTCATATAGTTTTGTGTACACGTCGTAACTAAATCCACCGAACTGTATAAATTTAGTTTTAATCACGGCCAAAGCCCTATTGGCTGATCTAGACAATTCTTTGGCACTGTATGAAAAGTCACAGAATTCATTCACCCACAGTCCTAAGTATTTATATGCATCTGCGTACTCAACATTTAGTTTACCACAATTGAAATTACAATTACTTCTATCTTTACCAGGGTTCCTAAAATGGACAATTTTTGTTTTAGACTCATTTACAACTAACCTCCATTTAATGCACCAATTGTTCAAAATATTCAGTAAAGTTTGAAGTTTTTGTTCATCTGGGGCCAGAAGAACAATGTCGTCAGCATATAGCAGTACCGAGATTATTGTGCCATCAATATTAATTCCACAATTAGCTTCATTTAAGTCTTTAACCAAATCATTGACATAAATTGAGAATAACGTAGGTGACAAAACACAGCCCTGTTTAACTCCTTGAGTAACTGGGAACCACTCAGTCAATGTGTCATTTACCTTAACAGAGCATGAAACGTTATTGTACAATGACGAAATACTATGCAAAAATCTACCACTCACACCTATAGATTTCAGTTTAAACTTCAAACAGTCCCTGTTCAAAGTGTCGAAGGCTTTTTTTGCGTCCACAAAGCAGGCGAAGGTTTGTTGTTTGGCTGCTTTCCTATTTCTGATAATATTATTTAATACATAAAGATGATCAATACAGTTTTTCCCTTTACGAAAACCATTTTGTTCTTGTGCTAACGTGTCATTGTCTTCCAACCAACTAGACAGTCTCGAATTTAATATTGTTGCATATACCTTACAAGGGATTGATAAAAGGGTAATGCCTCTGTACGACAGGGGGTCCCATTTATTCCCGCCATCAGTCTTGGGGATAGGTGTGATAATACCCTTAAGCCACATGTTGGGAACTTCACCTGTTTGAAAACATAAGTTTATGATCTTAAAAAGCAGATTAATACAAGTATCGTTACGTATACACTCACTTATAATAGAATCAATTCCTGCAGCTTTCCCTAGTTTAGTCTTGTACACTGACTTGCGTACTTCCTCTTCGGTTATATCACGGTTTAGTGAATCACAGTTTACACTCGGAAATGTGTGATTTCCGGTTTTAATACAATCCAAATGGGTGTCATCGAAATCATTACTTAAGGGTTTGTTCAGTAAGTTATGAAAGTCATTTTTCCATCGATGTAAAACTTCTTCCGGGTCACGAGAGAATCCACTTTCAGTTTCTACTATCATTGGTATTGTACTTTTCCGTTCATTGGCGATTCCAATTTTCCCAAATTGTTTCCAAAAGTCATGTTTGTTGGAGTAATCATAAAGTCTTAGTAATCGATCCTGTTCGTGTGATTGGTGCTGTCTCTTAAACCTACGATTTGTTTTATCAAAAATGTCTCTTACCTCACAAAATTCCTTGCGCAATTTTCTTTTATAACCATGTTCATTACACTTGATCCAAGCCTTCTCCTTTTCACAGACAGTCTTCCATAGTTTTGAGAGTTCGTCATTCCAGTAAGGTTTATATAAGCTTTTCCCCTTTTTTGTTGAATGTGATGATGTCTTCAGTATTGGTACTCGTTGTTTCAGTTCGGTATCGATGATATCTACAAATCTGGCGTAGGCTTCACTTATATTTTTATCGTTGGATAGTTTATTTTCTAGTTCTATGATTTTTGCTTCCACACCGCTAATATTTGTAAGAAAGTCTGTTGGTATTTTTCTCGTGTCATATCGTAAAGTTTTACTCGGTAATGGAGAATGTTCTGTATTTGAGATGGAGTTTTGCACATCAATTGTCCAGACAATAGGTCCGTGGTCCGGTACTGATTTTTCAAACTGAATTCCACATAGGTTTATTAAATCCGACATAAGATAAACATTACACGATTTACAGCTTGATAATTGTTCATGCGGTGTAACAACATAATCAACCACAGATTTTCCGCGTTTAGACACACATGTAAAGTTATTGGAACCATTTTCCCCATAAACTCTCCCATTTACCATACATAGGTTACAGCTAGTCAAAAAATCAATAAGTTTATCTCCATAGGGGTTACTTGTTGTATCGATTATGTCTCTGACAGGTATATCGTCCACCCCAGCGATGAAATCTTGTTCGTCACCACATCGTGCATTAAAATCACCCGCCATATATAGTATTCCTTCATTCTGAAAACAGTACACTTGTTGTAGTAGTTCATTATAAAAACCGTCCACATCCACTGTACGGCTGGAATACATAGATACATTGTGCACAACATTCAACTCTGCATCTCGTGACGGGCCTAGATGTTTGGTCTCTGAGTTTGAATACTTCACGTGTCCTTTAGTTCTCAGCCAGAAATATAAAATGGCATCAATGAACTGTCATTGGAGGATGAATTCGGGACTTTAGATTCTGATTTCCATATGACCGATTTTAATTCTTTAGAAAAGCTTTCTTACCCATCAAATTACGTCCTCCACTAAATGAACGCCCTTTCAATCGTTGTTTGTAAGTTCCATTATGCATTTTCAAAACATCCTGACCATTGTGACAATTGAGACAATGATCTCTTACGTTTTTGGTAGCCATGATGACAATTCTCACACCTATGTTTCCAATCGTACAAAAGAAAATACCATTAGGTGTACCAGACTATATTTTAAATGAATGACGCAAAAGGTCTCTTTCTATTTGATTATACATCATACAATAAATGTCCCATTATTTTGAACCCTTCTTAGTTTATGAGAGGGTTGTCAACTAGTCAGAGAGTTAAAACAATAGACAGTGTCACACGAGTGGTTAGGAAGTAGGTTTATTTCCCCCTAATTGTGTCATTTTACCAAGCTGGGCTATACTTGACAATGAATATTTGAGGTATATGGAAATCGAGCATATTTGACAACTGAATATGTAAGTGATGGAGATGATTTGTAAAACTATTTCGTGAAAAAGTATGGAAATTTAAGCCATACGCTGATTTCTTACTAGATATCATTTTTAACTGTACACCTAGAACATATTCTACTGGTATTTAAGCTTACAGGACAAAAAGTATATTATGCACTATATTTTAACAGAAAACTCTTACAGTGTATTTAGTAAATTAAGTAGACAGACATTTCTGCGTAGGATTGCCATTACAGTTATTTCTAACAGTGAGTGTTTACAGCGTATCTAGTTAAAGAAGTAGATGGAAATTCCTGCGTTGATTTTTGCAGGCTCATGCTATGTACTGAATTTCTAAAACCTACAGTGTATCTAGTTATAGAAACGGATATACAACCTGCGTTGATTTGCAAGGTAAATTCTATGTGCTGTATTTCTAACAGAAATTTCTAACAGTGAATTCTTAAAGCGTGTCTTAGTTAAAGAAGTAGATGGAAATTCTTGCGTTAATTAATGCTATGTACTTTATTTCTAACAGTGAATTCTTACAGTGTAGCTAGTTATAGAAACTGGCAATCTGCTTTGAATTCGCTAGGTGAATGTTAAGTTCTGTATTTCTAACAGAAAGTTCTAACAGTGAATTCTTAAAGCGTATCTTAAAGAAGTAGATGGAAATTCTCGTGTTAATATATGCTATGTACTTTATTTCTAACAGTGAATTCTTACAGTGTACCTAGTTATAGAAACGAACAATCTGCGTTGAATTTGCCAGGTAAAAGCGATGTTCTGTATTTCTAACAGAAATTTCTTACAGTGAACCTAGTCAAAGAAGTTGAAGGCTCATGCTATGTACTGTATTTCTAACAGTGAATTTTTACAGTGTAGCTAGTTATAGAAACGGACAATCTGCGTTGAAATCTCCAGGTGAAAGCTATGTTCTGTATTTCTAACAGAAATTTCTAACAGTGGACCTAGTTATGGAAATACTATAACCTACACTTGACATGAGTTGTTATTATGGAAATCAAGACTAGAACATCAATATATAGGAGATTAATCATTTGATATACTGGAAGGTAAGTCAGAATGCTGTCATGTTATCAGATCAATCAATAACTTGAGAACAGTGATTGTCGCCACATCATGTACTTGTGAATCGCAAGAGATACAGCCATAATGAAAAGAATGTGCCTGCATAATTTGGCATTCAAAGTTCTATAACGTTTATTGGTTATTTAGTATGTTTTAGATATTCCAAAAGGTTGATGATTCTTTCAGTGGAAAATTCTGTTCCCCTGGTCAAGGGCGTGGATTTGTCAAAAAAAAACCAACCCAGCATGGGTTGTAGAGTACAAGTATGTCGCGAAGCGCCACAACCGCAAACCAAAACATAAGGTCCTCGCCCTAGAGAAAAAAATGGAAAATGGCGTCAATTTCTTGCATTCTGATAGATATTTCTGGGATTTGAGTTGATAATAGGAATTCCTACTATGATTTTCTTGTGATCGATTTTGATTCTTCAAAAAATCTATTTTATTATCAAATTATGAGGGAGACCAAGACCATTTCGTCTCCCCCTTCGGAGTTCAAGGGGGTGGGGGACACGCACCCCTCACCCCCCTCCCTAAATCCACGCCCTTGCCCCTGGTCATTCTTCAATGAATTAGATATAAGTTGAATATAAGAATATACAATGACTATAACATGACCTAGCTTAGAGAAAACAATAAGGCAGTATTGCAACCCGGCATGCCTCCACGTTGTTTATTTTCACAGATATAACATTTCATATGTATCGGGTGTTCCAAAAAAACGTCCCCAACTTTGACGCAAAGTATTTCATCTACTGAGGAGCCGTTATCTTTCAAAATTCTCACAGATTTACTTCAATATGTCCTTGTCAGACCCTGAAGATATGAAAGTCATCAAATAAAAATTGTACAAGTACTGCCTCGAACAAAACAGCATGTCAAAAAATTCAATATCAGAGCAAATTACATATTTGAATTTGTGTTCATTGTGCCTTCACCGCATCGACAACCGATCAAACATTTTCCATCCTGATAAACTCTCACGGATCTCATGTAAAGGTACCACACGAGAACCGACCATCCTGCATTTCAGTTCTTGTGTAATCAGTGTGTCTCTCTAACCCAGGTGCAGTACACCTGTTTCTTAAGAGAATCCCATACTGCTCGGAGACATTACTAGTACCATCACCAGTGGAACAAACAGGATGAACAGGAACTGAAAGGCAAGAAGGTTGCTTTTTTGGGAGAAAATATCTTAAGATGAGATCGGTGAGAGCATTTCAGGATGGAAATGTGGTGAAAGCAAAATAGACACAGGTTGAAATGTGTAGTATTCGATGACTTTCATATTTTTAAGGGTCTGACAAGGACATGTTGAAGTAAATCTGTGAGAATTTTGAAAGATATCGGTTCATCAACAGCTGAGATACACTTACCGTCAAACTTGGGGACGTTTTTATTGAGACACCCGATATATCTGACTGAAATTACTTTAAAGCTGTCATTGTCCTCGAACTAATACAGTTGCTATAGAATCATTATCCTTCTGATAGAAATGATGTCAAGTGACCTGAAAAACTCGAGACTGATTAATAAAAAAAAGTGTTTTTATCTTCTTTTTTTTCTACTCCTGAACGAACATTTTTTCGGGTCGAAGGATATAGCTGTTCCCTTCCCTCTGAATTCTTGTAAGGTCTAATGGGGAATCAAAGCATCTTCAACGGGTCAGTTGAAAATCTCCCATCAAAATATTGACCAGCAATGGCATCTGTGCTCACATGGATGGTCGCGGATTTTGGCGACTAGAATCAATTTCAAATACACAGTAGACTTATATCAACTGATGCAACAATCTTTAGCAGCGAAAATGTATCAGGCGTTGGTGTTCCCAGATACTCTCAGAAGCCATCATCTGTTACCATTTATGAAATAACCAACTGCTCTTCCAAGTTAGTTCTCCGAGGGCTCTAGCACCTGGGATTCGGTTTATTCGAACTACAAGAAACTCTGACCAATAAAAGTTACGAAAATAGATTAAGAAAGTATTCGTGAATTGCTTTCTAGGTCAAAACCTTTAATAGAAACATTTTATGTTCTGGTCATAATAATGTAATTGTTTCAACAGGAAAACTATAAATATATGAAATATGTCTACTCACAATAGAATGTTTTGTATTAGTCGTACTTCCCGTTACCTTTTAGAATATACAAGGGCGTTATTTCAATTTTTGATATTTTTATCATGTTTACAATTTCAACCAAACATAATATATTAACATAGTTCCTTTTCAAGACGTGAATTTTGGTATTTTTCTATTTTTGAACATGTAAGTTTATTATTGCTCTTTCTTCATCCCATTTCCGTCGTGAGCCATTTAATTGTTGCTGAGTTACTTCCTTTAATAGGTTAATCTTTAGAACTCAAGGTTTATCATAACTCAATTCCAAAGCTGACCTCCTGCTCATGATGCTACTAAACAGGTATCTTTATTTTCCCTGAGATACAATTGTGCAAGCTATTTTTCGTGCCATCATGGAGATCTGGGTTCGATTCAAATACAGTCGATGCAGGTCGATTGGTTGTTGGGTCTGGATAGTCGGTTAACTTTCCTTTTTTGTCTCCACTGTACACTGCAACGCGTTACCAGTCTTCATAAGACGGGGTCTCGTATTCAATCACGTTAAAGATCCCTGGAGAGTAGTTCGACCTCATTATCGGAAAAGAAACCAGAAGGTCCTGTGTTCAATCCCGGCATTGGTCAAGATTATACCTTCGATTTTTTTCAACCCGGTTTCCCCAGGTCAGAGGGGCTGGTATGGAAAAAGCGTTTAGTCGTTCGAATGGAACAGGAAACCGAAGCTCCGTGTGCTACACACTGTACTTGTTCAAGATCCCTTGACAGTTGGAAATTGAATATTTAAAGTAGACTCTTTTGCATGCCATGGCGTGTACCCGTCCTCATCACTATCCCAAAAGGTGCAGAAAACGAGACGTAAAACACCGTTTCATTTCATTAGCCCAAATATTTGCGGGATAGCAGGAGGTAACAATCATTATGTTCTTTAAGTGTGAGGTCGACATGACATATCCAGAGAGTTATAATTTATTTTATACATTTTATTCTTATCTTTATGAATAAAACCCACTGGAGGTGAAATAAAAATGATATTTTCTCTACTTGATTATTAATAGATAAGTGGAGCGATGGGATGGGTTTATCATGGTAATCTTGCCTCCAACCTTTATATTTCATGCATATAAACATTGTCTAGCTCCCCAGAGTATATATATCATCATCGTTATACCATATACAATCTAATAAACTACCAACGAACTGGAATAAGTGAATCTGTTAGCATGACTGAAACCATGTTAACAATTTATATAATATATATATCAAGAACACTCAATAGGGAGTTATTCATATCTAACATTTTATATTCATTTTTTTAAATTCATTAATTGATACCAATGCATTGTCAATAATTTGTAATGGATTTCTAATTTTATTTTGCTGTTCGGATCATTAGCTACTACCAATGTATTACCAATATATCGAGTGTTCCCAACAAAAAGTCCTCAACTTCAGACCTATGGAACAACAATCACTAGTTCAAGTTTTATGCAATGTTTTGACGCGTTTCCCCCAGGCACAATAACGTTGTTATGGATTTTTATTTCGAGGTTATTAGTACGGGTTGTTATGTAAAACGTCTATATGATAAAACCTGCGCATTGTATCATCGACACCCCATCCCCAATCCCTATTCTCTCCCTCATTTTCCCACACCCCCTGTTCCGTTCACATAGTATTGATTAAGTGTCACATACCTCATAGATTTAAGATATTAAAAATAGTAATTGCTATACGTGTACCTTGGGCAATAGATAGTAAATTGAGAAAATTCTGCACTGAAGTTGCGACAAAAGTGTTCTGAACTGCATGTGGAGATATCTTTTTTTATGATCCTAATATTCTTACAATATATAGATAAATCAAATTATATAACCTTATAAGGTAAAGATTTATAAAAGTATGAAAATATATGTCAAATGATAAAAAGTTGAAAAGTGTCAGTTTAAGTATTATTAATTGTATTGTGTGTTTGAATGAAGGGAAGAAGTTTCAACGCAAAACAAATGATTTGCTGTTATAGCTCTTATTGCCGATTCCCAACTGTCGAGGGATCTGTTAAGTGCACGGGTTGAAAAATGCGAAGGTATCGTCCCGACCCATGCCGAAATTTAAACCTGTACTTTGAGGTTAGCAAGCATGCTCCTAACTGACTGAGCCAACGCGGCCCTAAGACATAAAATAAAAAAATTACTACAAAAGTACTATAAAAATTAGAAATGACTCCAGTTTGAATATAGTGCAGCAGTGTCAAAAAGTATTTTTTTGTAAACACGATGAAATGTAGAGCTATTTACATTAATAGTTTTCTGAGTATTCCAAAAATGTTCGTTTTATTTTTACAGGTCACAAGAAACATACAGTTCCTGTTGATTTATGGTACCAAATGTTCTGAAAACTTCTGAAGAATCTCCAGGAATATAGAAAGATTAAAGAATGCTAACTTGGTGTTTATTTGAACCCTGAAAATCAATCCAGCCATCTGCGGTTAATAATAGATGAACAACTTTCTGGAAGGACGATACTGAGTTCAAATCGATAAAAATTTTCACTTGCTCAAATGTCGAGGTATAAAAAAAATCTTGTGATTTAATTTAAAAATCAGAGCATTAGCTAATTAAATCCTATTTCATTCTTGCCAGGATTTGTCATAAAATTGATTGACAATTTTTATATGAGAATGCAATGATATAAGTGTATGGAACGACAGTTGAATATACGGTTGCTTTCGTATGTCATATGCATCTTTTTAAAAAAGATAGTGTGATGCTACGATCATCACCGAAATTTCCTTGATTTGTGTATAATTTTAAAGTGATCGAGGCAAAAACATAGACACGTTAATTTCAACGCCGAAAAATTGAAAATTGAATTTGTATCGGAAAACGTGCTGTGAGAATACGATAAGTGTACAAGGATCTAATTTAAGTGTAATTTGCCACAAGTATATCTGACAAAAGTGACCATACACCTCTTATTAGGCGAACGAGAAATTTTAAAAAGTGTATCTGACACTGATATGGGCAAATTTAATTAGGTTTCCTTAATTCTTTCAGCAAAAACGTTTGTCAGTTGTCGTGTTTGAGCATGAGTGTAGGGAAATGACAAAATGATGCCATTTCCTCAAGGAAACTACATACGTTGACATAGAATTCTATTATCTTGTACCTCGTGGGTGTATCATTACTGAAGTCATTGCCCATAGCAAACAATCTCAGGAAAATCAACACACTCAACGTAAATTCTACTCTAAGCTGATGCCATAACGGCATTTCTTACAGTGGCTATTTTTAGAACTAGTCTATACTCCTCCGACAAAATATTCTAGCAGACTTTTCAGTTAAGAAACAGCTTTTATCATGAACACACGCTCAGTTCTTTGTCAGTCGCTGTTTTCACGAGAACAGAGTTGTAATACGTTCGTTATGTGATTGAAACATATGGATATTAGTGGATATTGCGTTCGATTATTGGATTTAATAGGATCTTTGGATTACTAGGACTGGATTAACTCAGCGTTACGATGGGGCAATCTGGATCAACCACGTTAGGTAAGGATACAAATTGATTTATTATATAAAAATGTCAATTTATTTGACAGTTACTAAGGAATTGTGCCACGTAAGCTGTTTTGCTTAGTGGAGTATATTTTATCAATATAACTTGCTGGTTATGAATCTATATAACGGTACAACACAATATATATTGTGCACTGAAGTTAATAGAATTACCACATTTAGCATGTTGAATGAGAAACACGTGCAAGCTGTTCACTGATAAGCCTTGAATTTCACATTTTAAACTCGTAGTGTGAAAACCTATCATATTACATTACCTTAAACATAGAGCAGTATTAACATTCTGCTAAATACCTCAAATTTTGAAATTTTTATATTTTCTACGTTCAAGACATTCTTACTCCTCCCTACCCAAATCAGTTAACATTGGGAGAACATTTTCCTGTACTGTCCATTATTTGTTTAGGAAGGTATTTGTTTCGTCGCAATAATGCATTTGACCTTAACTGTTTGATTAAATATTACAATGTGCATATATCTTCCGAAAATCTGCATTCAAATACTTTCATTCCATATTTAGTCCCATATTAACAGTAAATTTAAAGGGTTAAATGCTTTTGTTATATTAGTAAGAAATCGGTTACATTGATTTGTCAAATATTGCAAACTTTAATCACTGGTGTGGTACACCTGTTGACCAAATATATCAAATGGAACCAAAATACCCGTAATAGAATTTTACATACAATTTATTGATGTCTGAAGGATCAATAGATATATATCAACCCTATGCAATATATAATGAGACAATTCCTCATAACAGAAGAACCTGTCTACGCTTCGCCTTGATAATTTCCTACCTAGAGAACAAATGATATCGAAACAGGACTGAAAAGTGCAAAAGTACATGATAAATAAGAGATAGGTACATTTGAAGGTATTTGATGTGATGTTAGTCGCCTTCGCCTTGATAATTTTCTAAACTGTAAAGTACTAATGATATCGAAACGGAACTGAAAAGTGAAAAAGTACGTGGTAATTAAGAGATAGGTACATTTGAAGGTATTTGATGTGATGTTATTCGTCTTCGCCTTGATAATTTTCTAAACTGTGACGTTCTTATGATATCGAAACGGAACTGAAAAGTGCAAAAGTACGTGATAAATAAGAGATAAGTACATTTGAAGGTATTTGATGTGATGTTATTCGTCTTCGCCTTGATAATTTTCTAAACTGTAACGTACTAATGATATCGAAATTTGGTTGAAAAGTGCAAAAGTACGTGGTAAATAAGAGATAGGTACATTTGAAGGTATTTGATGTGATGTTATTCGTCTTCGCCGTGATAATTTTCTAAACTCTGACATACTAATAATATAGAAACGTGACTGAAAAGTGCAAAAGTACGTGATAAATAAGAGACTAGAACCATGAATGGTACCATGCAGTGCGCATCCGGTTTCGTCCATTGGTGAAAAGTGACATCTTTCAATCCATGTTGTCAGGTTTACAGAAGAAAGCAAATTTTAAAACGCACAATTGTGAATTCGGTAGTGAAAAGTTGAATAACCAGTACACACACGGTAGTCAAAGGTGAAATAAACATTTCATGTTCGGTAGTGAAAAGTAATCTGATTAAAAAAAAAGTCATAATCACAGTTTGATATACATCAGTGGAAAACGCATATCACAAAATTTCTAAGATTTGTAAAAAAAAGTTCTAAAGTGCAAAAAAAGGACACATGAAAGAGCCAAATCTCAATTTAGAAACGGACTGCAAAGCATTCAAACTTCGTAGTTTGAAATACAGATCGAAATTTATCAATACATAATTCGTTCAAAGAAAATATATATTAAGGTTTCTTTTAAAACTGTTACAATGTAAAAAAGTACATTTATGATATACGTATCGCCCAAACGCACGTTAATGGCAGAGGGCGATCGCCCAAACGCAGCTTTATGTAAAAATTTAGTACTCTCCCTTCAACTGAAATTTGAATTTAATATTTTACAAGCAGATGGAATGACTAATTTCCAAAATTTAAAAGGCGCTATTTTCATTTAAAAATATTGTGTTGTATATAATTGAAAAAGTAGATTTAGCATAATTAGATTGTGAAAGAATTTGTGACGTACTTGAATTAGGTCACGTGTCAGAGCTTTTTAAAGTTAAAAACTGCAATTTTCAAATGGATATCAAACCGGAAGTAAACATCGCAAAACCTAAATGAAAGTATCCGTGCATAGGTATCGTCAATGGCAATGAATTTGTTTCAGGTCAATTGGTCACCAGAGGTCAAGGTCACGAGATATGAGCCTTTAAAGTTTTGACAATTACTGATTTATCTTAACCGGAAATTAACATAAATCAGAATTGAAATTCAAAAATCGGCTTCTCATGTTTTGGTAGCCATCGACTGTAGATTCCAAAGACATCAGAATTATGCAAATTTCATTACACCCTGAGGCCCCATTTTGCGTTTTATGAAAATATATCATTTCAAGATCGCGACTGATCTGTTACATCCGGGTGAAATTTTATTATTTGTATACTTTTGTGTCTATATTACAAACATACTGCAAAAAGAATTTTTCGAATATCTTCAAAATTCCGGAAGTTGAAATTTTAACTTTAAGAGCAAATGACGTCACAACCGGAAGTGATACAAACATTTTGAAAACATATTTTTGTTCGCCATCAAAATGTCTATCTATCTGTAAGTTTTCAGAACGATAGAAATAAAATTTAAAAAAAACACGCATAGTTTCAATGGAAATTGGCACAAATTTTTCAAACTTTAAAAGGTGGAATTTTTATTCAAATGCATTGTGTTGTATATCATTGGAAAGAGCAGACAGGGCATAGTAAAACGGTGAAAGAAAATAAGACATATGTAAATTAGGTCACGTGGTAGGGCTGTTTAAAGTTAAAAATGGCAATTTTCAAAGGGCTATAAAACCGGAAGTAAACCTTGGGCATCTGAAAACAATATGTCAATGGATACATCTCCTCAAGGGCAGTAATTTTTGTACAGGTCATTAGGTCAAGAAAGGTCAAGGTCACGAAATATGGGCCTTGAAAATTTTGACAATTACCGATTTATTTTTACCGGAAATTAGAAAAATTCAGAATTAAAATTCAAAAATCCGCTTTCCATGTTTTGGTCGCAATCGACTGTAGATTGCATAGACATTATAATTATGCAAATTCCATAACACCCTGAGGCCCCATTTTGCGTTTTATGAAAATATACCATTTCAAGATGGTGACTGATCTGTTACATCCGGGTCAAATTTTATGATTTGTATACTTTTGTGTCTACATAACAAACATACTGCAAAAAGAATTTTTCGAATATCTTCAAAATTCCGGAAGTTGAAATTTCAACTTTGAGAGCGAATGACGTCAAAACCGGAAGTGATATCGAAATTTTGAAAATTGCTAATTGTTTGCAATCAAAATGTCTATATAATCGTAAGTTTTCAGGTTGATCAACATAAAATTGCAAAAGTTTAAAAAGTGGTCCAGAAAAGGTGCTCCAAAAGTCATCAAGATTTTTCTCAAAATGATATTGTTAAACTTTTGTTTCGTGGAGAATCGATTAGAGAAATATGCAAAGTCAGTCCGATCGAAATCGGTTGAAAAAAAAGGAGATAATGGCCAAAACATCAAAACCAATATGTTCTCATACCTCATTTCCGGTTGGTAGGGCCTGCGCCATTTTACATTTAAACAATACCGAGCAGTAGATTATCGTGGGAAATCTTGACAGATTATGTGTGGCATGCATAGTTTTGGCTGGGCGCTCTGACCAGAAAACGGAAAAAAAAAAAACTAGAGCCGTACCAAAACGGCGCTGAGCAGTGCGTCATCCTGAATTTCTTTCATCAATCATAAGGCTTTAACCAAATGATTATGAAAAATGATCAATAGAAAAGTTAAATTGAGATTTCCTTATTTAGATGAATGGCAACTTTTTTTGGTCTGAATAATTAAAAGATTTACGATTTGTTAGTTCTCTCCCTTCAACTGTTTTGACAATAGCATATGTTTGGACGAATTATGTCACGCGATAGAGCTGTTTAAAGTTAAAAATTGCAATTTTCAAACGGCTTTGAAACCGGAAGTAAACGTTGGGCATCTGAAAAAATTATATTATTGGCTACATCTCATCAAGGGCAATAATTTTTGTACAGGTCAATAAGTCAGGAACGGTCAAGGTCAAGAAATATAGTCCTTGAAAGTTTAGACAATTAATGATTCATTTTAACCGGAAATAAGAACAATTCAGAAATGAAATTAAAAAATCGGCTTCCCCGGGTTTGGTAGCAATCGACTGTAGATTGCATAGACATCTAAATTATGCAAATTCCATAGCACCCTGAGGCCCCATTTTACGTTTTATAAAAATATACCATTTCGAGATGGCGACTGATCTGTTACATTCGGTTCAAATTTTATCATTTGTATACTTTTGTGTCCACATAACAAACATACTGCAAAAAGTATTTTTCAAATATCTTCAAACTTCCGGAAGTTGAAATTTGAACTTTGAGAGCCGATGACGTCAAAACCGGAAGTGACATCGAAATTTTGAAAACATATTCTTGTTCGCCACCAAATTGTCTATCTATCTGTAAGTTTTCAGAACGATCGAAATAAAATTTGAAAAAAAAAACCACGCACAGTTTCAATGGAAATTGGCACAAAGTTTTCAAACTTTAAAAGGCGGAATTTTGATTCAAATGTATTGTGTTGTATATCATTGGAAAGAGCAGACATAGCATAGTAAGAAGGTGAAAGAAAATAAGACATATGTAAATTAGGTCACGTGTTAGGGCTGTTTAAAGTTAAAAATTGCAATTTTCAAACGGCTTTTAAACCGAAAGTAACCATTGGCCAACTGAAAAAAATATGTCATTGGATACATCTCATCAAGGGTAATAACTTTTGTACAGGTTACTAAGTCACAAAAGGTCAAGGTCACGAAATATGGGCCTTGAAAGTTTTGACAATTACTGATTTATTTTAACCGGAAATTAGAAAAATTCAGAATTGAAATTCAAAAATTGGCTTCCCATGTTTTGGCAACAATCGACTGTAGATTGTATAGACATCAAAATTATACAAATTCCATCACACCCTGAGGCCCCATTTTGCGTTTTATGAAAATATACCATTTCAAGGCGGCGACTGATCTGTTACATCCGGGTCAAATTTTATCATTTGTATACTTTTGTGACTACATAAAAAACATACTGCAAAAAGAATTTTTCGAATATCTTCAAAATTCCGGATGTGGAAATTTGAAATTTGAGAGCGAATGACGTCAAAACCGGAAGTGATATCGAAATTTTAATGACAGGGTTGTATTTAGAATTAAAATGTCTATCTGCATGTAAATTTTCAAATCGAACAAAATAAAATTGTATAAGTTGAAAAATTCAAAAAATTTCAAATGAAAAAAGTCAGTGTCAAATAAAAATTTTTGAATTTTAGTAAGAACTCAACTTGTAGCTGTTAGATTATAGATATTAACGCAAAAAATCCGATCAAAATCGGACAAAAATTAATGACGTAAATTCAAAAACACTAAAATACGTTTTTGCGTCGTACGTCATTTCCGGTGAGACTAAAATGGATCAATTTATATTCATGTAACGGTGGCCACCATTTGTGAATAGGAAGTCACATCAGTGAGTACATAGCATGCGTAGTTTTGGCTGGGCGAGATGGGAAGAATTCGAAAAAAAAAAAAAATCATTATGAAAACAAAGCAGTGCGTTCGAAATCGAACGCACTGCAAAAAAGACATTTGCAAAACAAAGCAGTGCGTTCGCTAGAACGCACTGCAATAAGTACATTTGAAGGTATTTGATGTGATGTTATTCGCCTTCGCCTTGATAATTTTCTTAACTGTAACGTACTAATGATATCGAAACGGAACTGAAAAGTGCAAAAGTACGTGATAAATAAGAGATAAGTACATTTGAAGGTATTTGATGTGATGTTATTGACTAGAAGTATATCAATATTATCATACCACTAGACAACACCAGTTGATTGTTATTATACAGACAATGTTATACATGCACTGTATCTATTGATACACGATTTAAACACTTTCAACTTGTATTGATAATCAAACATACCACTGACTCTCCTCGGATAGTGTGAACTACCCCAGTCGTTGTCAAAGGTTTCTCAAGTAGTTGGCTTCCGAGGACGTGTTTGTGGTTATGTTCCAATCGAACTACACATTGTGTGTGTGTGTTTGGGTGTCAACATTCTTGGTGACTGGAAGTTTGGCACAATAAATTGACCGATACATGTGTTCAGTTTGACCAATATATTAAGTTAAGTTATAGGGGTCTTACATGGAAAAGTGTTCGCATCTATATTCTGTGTCTATATTCTTAAGAGTGTTATAATGTTTAGAAAATCATAAATATCATTCAGCAATAATTGCAGTCGTGGGTGTAGCCAGTGAGCAATTTAATCCTTCAGGAGTACCTGATGCAGCTTCTTAAATTGATTTGTCATGATGACCAGTGTGTTGATATCCGCAACTGTTACCAGGAAATCAAGTTTGGTATGATGGGTATTGGGCAGTTTCAACAAACCGTCAAGTCCAATATTTCTCCCAATACAGTGTCGTAGTTGATGTGGTCAGTGTAAATACTGGACATTATTTGAAGGTCTTCTGTATGTCCACCTGTCACTGTCCAGTATTGACCAACGCTGACCACTGGTCTTGTTTCATTCTCCATTAATTAGGGTGTGGTACAGTTGGTGAATAGGGAAATAGAATTCTCTCAAGCACATTCAAATTCTGTCTTTTCAAATATATATACAGAAAAACTGGGTGTTTACATTGGGTGCTGGTCAAGGACATGTTAGTTTGCTTTAATTAATGCGAACTGAAAGAAAAAGAAACCTTTTTTTTCTGAATAACGATGCAAAGCGTTTGAAAAGGTCGTAAACTTTGAACATCAAACAATTTTATTTTCATTGATCTAAATTTGTTTCGATCTAAATGTTATGATATATTATTAGTTTTTCTAAAGCACTGCAACGTGTACATATGGTTTGAATTGATAATTGAAATGTATGCTTTCTTCTTGTGACCTTGGCCAGTGCTTCTATAGGAGAGTATCTTCTATAACACCCAATACTAAGAGGAAGGGGTTAATAATGAAGATTGAACTTTGACATTCCAATCTGATTTTCCCTAATTTTGTTTGGAGACGACTGTAGAAGACTGAATCTGGTATCCGGGTAAACATAACTTTTAGTATCAGTAACTTATCAATAACTGTTTGGAATGCCAATTTAAAGGAGATTGTCATTTGTCGTGGTTTCTCAATACATTTCATTAAAGGGATTGTAAAGAGGTTTTCTAAACTTTGTATGTGTATCAGGGGCACTGATAGCATCCATTCCAAGTTCTTCTAATTCCACAAAAACTAACACGTTTTATAACGTCACTGACAGTGATCTGCAGAGATATCAATAGTAGCTTCCGGTAGATCACTGTCAGTGACGTCATAAAACGCGTTAGTTTTAGTTTAGAAAACCACTTTACAATCCCTTTAAAACTCTACTGAGTAGGCTGACAATTTTGGCCCTTTGATTCCAATTCGGCACTGGTATTCATGGAGCGATACAGTGAGAGCATTGTAAGAAAGGTAAAACATAATAAATTTGTATGCAAGTCATCTAATTAGATATTAGTTTTAGATATCTGGTATGACGCTTTGTATTCATGGCACGGATTTCCATGGATGGATCCTAACTTGTAGTGGAATCTACCATTCCCATTGAGAGCGATTGCAGTTGATGTCATAGCTTTCTTTGTTGTGGGCGAATCTTGATTCTTAAGGAATTATGTCGTTGAAATACTCCAATTTCTCCTTATCAGTGAGAGCAATGTCAGCGGTTCCAAAATATCGAAATCAGAACAGTTCCTGGAATCCACTTAAATATCGGTACAAAATGAGAGTGGAAAAAGAAAAGCTTTAGTAATACATGTATGTACAAACGAAAATCTTGAAGTACCAGGTTATGCCCATCACGTACAGTAAAAACAGATTAAGAATTTCTAAGTACCTGGCGGGCTAATGATTATGAGTTCCATACCACTTTAGACTGATCGCCATGTTCTTATTGTCATTGCTGTATGTAAGTGTGTAAGTTATTAACTCTATAATGACTATAGTAATTATTTGCCGACCTTGACCCGAGGCTAACCAGGACATTAACATTTCCTTATGATTTGGAGACAGAGTTGTACATCTTAGAATTGTATCACAACAAACAAAAACACTCGGTCTTGAAAATCGCAGACATAGAGAATTGCTTATCACAAAATAAGGAGACTAGTAAATAGTTTAAAGGGGAATGTTCAGCATTTTGAGAGACAGTTTGGAACATTATTACAGATTGGCTACTAAATCCCGGTTCTGAATAGTTAGTGAACATATCCCTTTAAACATAATATTGAACAAGCGCAACATTTGCCAGTTTCTTTCCCGTGGTGCTTCGGAGATCTTGTTTTAAACTGCATGGAAGTAATTGGAATTTGTGATCGTTATGTATTTGCTGAATACGTTTGTAAAAAAAGTTACTGGCTTCTAACTATCGTAAGAGCATAAACCATTAACGTACTGATGATTCCTGTTATTGTCTACTGACCTTCACCTTGTGATTTACCATGATCATTGGCACCTCGTTTGGTTCCATTATCTCGTTGATTACACAATTTTATCATCAAGTCATGTATCATTACCGCCTGCTTTATTCCCTAACCTTTGGTATTTAGTGGATAGAGTAGTGAAATTATCGCTGTTAGATAAAGTGCTTAATAGAAAAATTACCGGTTGGTTTTCATAATCAATTAAAACTCTCGATAACTAGATCGATCTCGACAATTTTTGCCATTATTGAGTCCTACATTGGCTATCTGTTTCACTGTTCAGATTGGGAAAACGTCTCCTCTGAAAGATAAATTCAAACGTGAAAGCGATTCTACTTTACTTTATATTTGTTGTAAAGAGGGTTAAAATTCACATGTGGAAGCAACGATAATTTTACTTCAAAGGCATTCTGAAGAAGTTTTATAAATATCTTATCTGCATCGGTAACACAGATAGCGTTAATTTGCACCATTCCAACTTTTAGTATATGATATCTCAGAACTTTTTATATAGAAATGCTACTTAATTCTTTAGTTTAGTGGAAATGCAAGACTTCGGATGTTTGAATAGTTAATTGAAATGGTCAAAATCGATGCTATATATTACCACCTCCTTTGTAACTATTTATAAGTTGAAATCTTGCAATAGCAAGGAGCAAAATAATATATTATGGAACAACGCACTTTTCAATAACAAAACACAAAACGTTTCAACACAATATATACAAGTTTCGTCATCAGATGAAATGTCGTTCAAATCAAAGAACAAAGGGGCAAGGGGTATAAGGCAATAATATAGTCGTAACAAAGAAACTGTGACAAAGTGTACAGACTGTACAAGGTGACCTGTCCATCGATTAGTAGAGGTGTACAAACACATTTAACCAACAAAACCTTACAATATCCCATTATATTGATAACATTATAGTGGACAAACATTACCATTAGTTCAACTTAGTTTAGTGGCACGAAATCTTCACCTTTTTTACACTCTTTAGGTCTGCCATTCTCTGAGACGGGAACTTTTTCAAGACATTGACACTTTGTGGCGAATAGCAAGGGCCTACTATTGTTTTGTTTCAAGAATTTTGGAAAATAGGATCAACAAATTATTATTCGTGATAATGTGGTTGTTTTCGGGCGTGTTTGTTAAATAAATGAATTATAAATTCTAATTAATAGTCACACCCATGTTATAAAGTAATTGTGCATATGTTAAAGCCAGGAATTACTTGAACAAATCTACATGAAAATTAAGGAAGATATAAGTTAGAAATATTTGGACCAGTTGTGACATTAAGTTTGACAAGTGATCGACATATATTACAATATAAATCATAATTCTAACATATTGTCTTCTTAGTGGTATATGATGTGAACGACTCCGTGATAGAAAATGAATGATGAGAAGGGTGTACAGCAAGGTTCACCCCTGTGGCCTCCTTTAACCTGCTTTTTTATTCATGACGCTGGACACTTGTTGGACATGTTTTATTTTCTCTGATTTAACAAAAATCTCACTCGTTCAGATTTTTTGTCATCAGTGAGATTATTAATGACTTGTTTGGAGTAAATCTTAATTGTTTATCGGTCGACTGAAAAGATTCAAAATGAACAAATTCTTTCGTACTTGTTTTGGAAATTTTAAAAAGAAGAAAATGTATATAGGTAAGTTGATTCAGTTTTGTGTTATTCTAGCATTTGCTTTGGGTCTTATCTGTTGTATTTAATATTGTCAATCGGGCAGAGATTTGACTTACAAAATGACCGGACATAACATATGAAAAGTCTTTTAAAAATCGATAATTCAGCTTAATACGATCAAAATTCTGCAAAATTCTTGGTTAACGTAGAACTTAAAACGAATTGGCTGTGATATCAGTTGTATTCCTCGTGTTATAAAGTGCAATATATTATTAGGCATACATACAGTCAATAGTTAGACGCACGTATACTAACAAGCCTTTCCAAATTCGGTTGATTTTTATGCAAGGCATTTTCAATCATATATTGATGATGATGTTTATTAACCTCCTTGGATTTTATGACCAGAATTTTAATTAGCGATTCTCATAACTAAAGGTAATAAAGGTCTCTTTACGAGGAAATGAAGTTCTACGACCTCTCTCTTAAACATTGTTATTCGACTATCAATTATTGTACCAGGTCTAATCCAATACTGCTGATGTTAAAGTCCACTTTCTGTAATACTGAAGGAATATTACATTGGGCAACTGGGTGAATCTTTACAATACGAGGGGGCGGGGGGGGGGGGGGGAAGTACATAGCCTGACACGGAAGGAGTTATGCTACAGTGGTGAAACTTGGCATGCATTAAATTCAACATCCAGCATTCGATTGCCAATTTGGACCTTGAAAATTATGTAAATAGCTTTCAGAAGTTCAGCACTACATGAAAATCGCATAATCCCTTTATTTATACCTCTACCTAAACGTTTATCTTTCATTTTATGTGTAATGGGTTTTCCTAATAAGGCATAGTCTCATTTGAATACGAGTATTCTTTACTTTCGTACGCTGATAATTATGGATGGACTTATTGCTAATAAATTTCATGTACCAAAAACTAAGATAATTTGGTTTGTCTAACGGATGGTGAATCTATCCCTTTAATGTTTCTGTATCTATGTTTTTCTTTAAAATAGATTGATATTGAGTTTGTCACGACTGTAGCTGAAAGTATTTGCAATTCATTATATTAGTAACTTTTTGTAACAATTTAGTTTGATGGATTATGATTCTATTTTGATTTTTTCGATCGTTCTACATTACTTTCAGCACACTTTGAGGCAATGAATATAACATAGTAAAATTTCTGCAAGGTATATCGAGTTGAGAAAACCAAATGAAATGTTTAAAGGGATTGTAAAGAGTTTTTCTAAACTTTGTATATGTATCTGGGACACTGATAGCATCAATTTGCGCCATTCGAATTTTCATTCCGACGCCTGTGGTTATTGCAAAAGTGATCTGCATAGATATCAATAGTAGCTTTCGGTAGATCACTATCAGTGTTAATTTAAGTGGAATTGCAAAAACCACGGAATGGAAATTAAGATTGGCGCAAATTGATGCTATCAGTATCCCCGATACACATAGAAAGTTTAGAAAACCTCTTTACAATCCCTTTAAGTAAAATTGACAATATGCATACCCAGCATAGTTAAAAATTGATGCAGTTTTTTTTTAACACAAATGAAGAATGTGAGTTTTGTTGACAAATCAACCATTATAATAAGTGTAGAATAGGCCAATAATACAATCTACAAGTAAATATAAGATCTATACATCGTTTGATGGTCGTTGTCTTCCGTCAGATCAAAGTGTCCACTAAACTACTAGAGTTTGATGACTGGTGGACACTTCACAACTTGTACCCTTTGTATAGTCTTTTTTTAACTGCTTGTATATTGGTAGTTGCAGTAATGCCATGAGGCCCAATGGCAAGGTAGTTTTGATATTGAAATGGACAAATGTAAATGCCTGTACCTATTTATTTCATCATTCATACGTTTTGTGAGGAAGTTAACTAATTTATTAGCCGAAAGCAATTCATTTTAAGAAAGGTAAGCATATTCTTATAACCCTTTTCTAAAAGCTCTAAGATAAGTAAAAATGAAAGTTATTACGTTATTCACAAATAAAAATTAGACGTATAGTTTCTTTAAGACGTATGGTATCTTTAGATGTAAAGTATCTTTAAGACGTAAAATATCATTAAGACGTAAAGTATATTCAAGACGGAATTATAGTATCTTCAAGACGTATGGTCTATTAAAGACGTGCGGTATAGTTAATACTCATTGTATCTTCAAGACGTATAGTATCTTCATAACGATCGTCAAGACGTAAGTATCTTCAAGACGTATAATATCTTCAAGACTTATGGTATCTTCAAGACGTATAATATCTTCTTAACACGTTTAGTATCTTCAAGACGCACATTATCTTCAAGACGTATAGTATCTGTATCTTCAAGACGTAAAGTATCTTCAAGAAGTAAAATATCTTCAAGACATATAATATCTTCAAGACGTATAGTTTCTTTAAGATTTTTAGTATCTTCAAAACGATCGTCAACACGTATAGTATCTTTAAGACGTATAGTATCTTAAAAACCTATGGTATCTACAAGACGTATAGTATCTGTATCTTCAAGACGTATTATAGTATCTTCAAGACGTATAGTATCTTCAAAACGATCGTCAAGACGTATAGTATCTTCAAAACGTATAGTATCTTCAAAACGATCGTCAAGACGTATAGTATCTTCAAGACGTATAGTATCTTCAAAACGATCGTCAAGACGTATAGTATCTTCAAAACGATCGTCAAGACGTATAGTATCTTCAAAACGATCGTCAAGACGTATAGTATCTTCAAGACGTATAGTATCTTCAAAACGATCGTCAAGACGTATAGTATCTTCAAAACGATCGTCAAGACGTATAGTATCTTCAAAACGATCGTCAAGACGTATAGTATCTTCAAGACGTATAGTATCTTCAAAACGATCGTCAAGACGTATAGTATCTTCAAAACGATCGTCAAGACGTATAGTATCTTCAAAACGATCGTCAAGACGTATAGTATCTTCAAGACGTATAGTATCTTCAAAACGATCGTCAAGACGTATAGTATCTTCAAAACGATCGTCAAGACGTATAGTATCTTCAAAACGATCGTCAAGACGTATAGTATCTTCAAGACGTATAGTATCTTCAAAACGATCGTCAAGACGTATAGTATCTTCAAGAAACTAACGCCTGTCTTGATATATATGTACGTACTAATTGGTACTTAGTATGGTAGTGTAAAATCTGTACTATTTATACTGTACACTAGGTAGTTAATAAGACAATAGGTATTCAGGTACTTTGTCTGTTTATACAGTGATACTTGACCACTAGTATGTATTAGTTGAAGTACTGGTCACTAGTGGGTGGTCAGACAGATTCTTTTGACTACATCTTGTCTAAACAAAGTTTATGTCTTTATATCAGGAAACGAAAGGCCAGATTTCTTGCAAAGACTGTGAAGTTCTGTTAATTCGATACTTCAGTTCATATTTCGCATTCAAATCCCATGTTTAGAGAAGGGAAGTGTACGCCATGGCTGAAAGGGGGTAAGATTGATTCCCATCGATGGTCATATAAAAAAAATGTTGGGTCAGCACGTAAATCCAACAATACGGTTATCTCCCTTACTTCAAATTAATGTTCCAATTATATAGATCAGTGGTTCACATATGAAATTGAAATGAAGTAGACTTTAACGCTCTACTGCACACTTAGGGCTAATGAGGATAATAGTTATGCAGTATGCAATGAGATAAATTTTGCCAGGACAGCGACACTTTTTTTTCGATTTCTAACTGACGAGGGATCTTTCACATGCACAACTTGTAGCACACGGGTTTCGGGTTAATGATCCAACCGTACGACGAGGCTCCTTTTTTCATCTCAGCACCTCCGACCTACATCACTGACAGGGGGGAAAGCATGTTGAAAATGGTAGCATCTCAGGTTAGCGAGCAAGCGTCTAAATCAATGAGCCACCGCAGTCTATAATAAATAACTAAAGTTCCTCACTAACCCATTTCAACTGTCGAAGTAGAACTACTTAACAGTTTTATGCGTCCTTTAATTGCATTTATGACATGAAGATTTTAAGGTATTTAGATATAAAGAATGATAAATCATATGAATAATACGAGGGGATATTAATATAAGTGTATAGATAACGGTATCGAATATCATTTATATTCATATATTAACCATGGTATTTATACCCAATCTTCTTAACTTGTTTATTGTTGAAGACAGTAAGGTAAGGAATTTTCTCTGTGTCTCTGATCACAAAACATATGGATGGTGATTGCTTAGCTTAAGACAAAGACATTGATGATTTGATCTTGATTACTCTTGTTTTTCCCTGTCCGTGATACAGGTTTGAGATGCTGAGGTAGAAAATGCGTCTTGTTGTTGAGAAGAGAGCACAAATCAAAATCAGCAAATGTGAGCTTCCTGGGCGAAATTCCCTTAATGCACTTCGTGTGGTTTTAATTTCAAATTGTAATATAAACTGTTTTTGTCTAGTATAGTTCTAGAGGGCATCATAAATGATTGTGTATTATTGCATAGCCTACTCTGCTCTAGTTTTGTTAACCCATGTAGGCAGTTTTATTTGCCCAGTACAAGGTACCGTAGAAGAGAAATCTGATTTGATGAACCAGCGGTTACTACTAGAGCACAAGAATGGCCACACTTTAAGACGTAGACTATGTTGAATGACTACACCTCTTCATAGAGTACATCTGACTTTCTCTATTGTCTTATACTGGTCATGTATAAATATAGTCCTTTTCACACCTATTGTTGTTGGTCAAATTGTAGTGTGACAAACAAAACACTAGCCCATACCACCTAGTGTTACGACTGGTAGACATGTTCAACGTTCCACTTCGTTATTCAGTCACTGACTTTAATACAACTTCCTTTATAGAACAGTGTGTAAAACTATGGGGTTTTTACCTATTGTAATGCTTATTTTAAAGGATTTTTCTATTCAGGTATTCTAAATGCCCGAATGACTGTGCCTATTATGTTTGTGTAACAGTGAATTAAAGAATAACTTACAGTATGACATAGAGACCGTTTGAATTGGTAGAGTAAATAAAACCTACACTTCAACCTATGTGAATATATTCAAATTTATTAGTTTTTGCTGGATTTTCTGGTTTCAAAACCACCTTATTTATCTCGAAATAATCATGTGAGGGTATTTGTTTTGAAGGGTTGTAAATCACAATTGCGTTTGTTCTGAATTTAACATTGTATATGAGGACAATTGGATTACCAGTCACGAGAGATTAACTGTAGACTATACGTTGTAACTGATACCATGGATTCGTTCTTCTTAACTCAAGAGGACTTTCTACGTCCTCAACCACCTCGTAACCAAGGTAAGAATTGACAGTTTATGTTCGGATACTGTATTTGACAAAGATGACAGTTTTTAAATTTTTGAATTTTTACATGTCTGGTGCTTCAGTCCAATTGCAAATTTGGTGGCTTCTATTCGGCTCCTCCACCTAATGAATCCTGGTCTTGTTTAATTTTCGAAGTTTTCTATTGTATGCATATAGTCACACTATGTTTCACGAATGATTATTGGAACATTATTGGAATTTACCTGTTTCGGGTTCTAAGATGGAATTGGTCGAGCAGCTGTTGAACGTATCCCTTAAAACGCTATTTGAAAATCGTGTAGCTCGAAATATTGAAGATGGCCAATATGTCGAAGTCTTATAGAGGCTCCATTGTACAGAACCCGGTGCTGTACCAGGTGCAAAAGCGACATCCGTTGTAGTAGTGGCTGCAATGCTCTAAAGATTGAATACAGATATCAGGTTTAAGGTCATACGCTTTTGCAAATACATCCTGTTAAACTTGTAACAGTATTTATAAAGACATAAAGGGTACGCGAAACTCTCATTCAGTAAATTCAAGGAAACTGCATCGTCATTGTCAAGTTTTATTCACATGAACATGTAGTGAAAATAGTCATTACCGCAACAATACACCTCAAAACGTGCGTAAATACATTGATAGAGAGAGTTGTATGTTAGAAGAAAAGGTTTTTTAAGAACACGCCATTTTATCCATTTTGACTGGAATGACAACCAGTGCAAACGGGAAGTATACCATTTTAGGTTTACTGCCTTGTAAGGCTGCGTGCACATAGAAGTATACGGAATACACTACTTGGAAATCGAACAAGCACGATTCCTATTTAATTATATACTACTCTTAAAATTAATATACGTAGGTATACTTTGTTTTCGATTAATGTCCTCTTATGTGACCAGTTATTATGAAATGACCTTGTTTGAATTTAGGTATACGCGTGTCGCTCAAAACGTACCCCGTATACCCAAGTATATGTGCACGCAGCCTTATGCCTGAACAATGGTCTGTTGAAATAGAAACTTCACTGCTTGAATAAATATCATGTCATGTCTAAGTCATTGCTTTATTCCTTTCTTAAACAAGGAAGTTTGATATTGTATGTATAATCCTTAGGGAAACCCTAAAATTAACATGACAAGACAAGAACCCTAAGAGGAAGGCTGAAGGCTTGTGGGTTTTCCTTATATAAAATTCACTACGATCTTCCAACTTAAGGCTTTCGTGGTTTGCTATATTTTTACAGTTGAAAACATGTAAGTAACATTATATCAATTGTCTTAAAGGGATATGTTCACTAACCATTCGACCAAAAAACGTTTAGTCTCAGAACCTGGAATTTTATATCTAATCTTATCAGTAATAATGTTCCAATCGCTCCCTCGAAATTTATTCGATCCTCGAAAATGCCGAACAATCCCCTTTAAAACCAAAAATATAAGGATGAAATCGAATCATAATTGTCAAGCATAAGTTTTAGATGAAAAATGAAAAAAAAAGGTGTTTGTATGATAAATTCCTATTGTACCATGAAATTACGTCGACTAAAATACGTTTACTCACGTTACAGGGGTCACCTTCTAATAAAGTATGATACTGATACGACAGAAAAGACACGAAACGTGGGTATCATTAAACTCATATAGCGTCAAAAGCAAATATATTAATATTCAAAGATTCATTTTAAACCGATTGTAAAGAGGTTTTTCTCGATTTTTTGTGTGTATCAGGGACACTGATAGCATCAATGTGCACCATTCAAATTTTCAATCAATCTGTGGTTCAAGAAATTCAATTGAACTGAGTTTTTCTGATGTTTCTGATGTACCCACGAAGGTCTTATTTCCTGGGTGTCATAGGTCTTTGATTAACCACAATGTTTTAGTAGTTGTAAATTGTAATATGTTTGGGATCTTGGCACCATAAGTGGAATAGCTCAGTCGGTAACGAGAAGGATAATGTCTCAATGTTGAACAAGTCTCTTAGTTGGCCTTTCAAACACTGATAATTATGGCTTTACGGGGATTTAAAGGATTTGAGGGAGCGTTTGGAACACTATTACCATAATAAAAATCCGTACAAGCAAAACAACGCCGTCTATCAAACCGTATCCAAAATCTTGGCAAAATCGAGAGCAATAGCCATACAGCAGTGGACCACTACAAAGAGAAGCACCACAAGGCGTCTCGAAAAGAGCAAACATGGTCCGCCTCGCGCGCGACACCCGCCACCACCATATTGATCAACACCATATAAGTTAAGCAAAATGGTATCCCTTAAAGTCGACAGACACCACTTATCTGTACTTGAGCCACTGTGTCTTGAGTTAAAAAAAAGTTGCATGGCTAAACTAATTTCAGGTTATTGAACCATCTCAAAGCCATAAACCCTACAGATTTATATTCGTCTCGTCTGTAACAATACATTTTATTGTGAACATTGACAAGAAACTTTCACACGAATGTTTTCAAAATTTTGAGAATTTTAAAATTTCTTGAAGGAATGTGTTCTATGAACATCAAAAGTTGACTATGTAAATATACTTAAAACTATTTTTTATAAGTTTCTTGTCAAAACCAAGCTAGTATATTAAGTTGTTTACCATATTGACTAACGTATGTTAAGAAATTTTTTCCCAGCCTTAGAGATTAAAAGTTGAAGGTATTTGTAGCGTGTGAAAGTATATTGTGGGTGTAAAAGCGCAATTTCGTAACGTATCTCACCAAAAACTTCACGTATAAGCATAACCTTTCGAAGCAAATTGGAATGTATGGGACTGGAAAATTTTCAAGAACAAGGGCATTGGATTCGTTTGATATTTTAGACTAGATAAGCAATAATTTTGTATCGCCCCTTTTCTTTGCCTTGTTCGGCGGATGATTTTACTTGGATAGCGGCACAATATTTTTTTATTTAAGATTTTAAATTTTTTTTCCCCTTTTGAATGTTCGATAGTTACAATGGCGAACACATCAGTTTTTGTCCATTCTGTGAGATCCTACAATTTTTCTGTGCTTTGCATTATAATTTAGAAGGGATTCACAACATATTAATGTCGGATTTAATTGATATTCAATGTTTGTATAAAATCATGTTAGTTTAAGGTAGGGTGTGTGGTATTGGGATGGCTTGACGTTTAGAGAGAGACAACCAAAAACAACTTCCTCGAAACATACCCAGGTTTTTTGTGGATCCTCGATATAATATAAATAAAAGAATGCCAGAAAAGGAGTCATTCCTGGAACGATTCCTGATATAAATTCTTATTCTGAAGATACTTCATCAAACTGAACATGAAATAAAAACCTTATGTGTTATAAAAGATGCACTCCGTCTTCAAGGAAGCAGATTTCATCATTTTGATCCTAACAATTTTACTATGTAATTTAATGAAAACTTTGTAAACAGATATGTATGTGGTTATGAATTCAGGAAGTTAACGAAACGACCCTGTTCGATGGTTCAATCTAAATGCTGTCTAAATCCGTCTGAATGTATTTTATATAGACCTATTTATAGATATAGGTATTAATAGGTTTATGTTTAATATGGGACTTCAATTTAAATAATATAGACTTTTATTGTCATTGTATTATATGAACATAGATAGACATTGAGTCGAAAGGTTCGTATTACTTATACTCACGTTAAACGACCTTACCCTAAATGTCTTATAGAAAATACTTTAAGGAAAATGAATCTTTTAAATTGTGTCAAATTGCTCAATCCCGAAGTCACGATGTGTGTGATAAAAACAAGGGTAGAGAGAAGGGGGTGGGGGATAGAGCAGGCTGGAATATTAAAGATTGCTAGAAGCACCACTGACATGGTTAGTTTAAAGGGGCAATTTGAGCTTTCAACTTCTCGAGTATCAATTTTTATCTGCATTTAAGAGTTGAAAAGTCGACTCGAATTTTAGTGAGACTGTGTCAAATAAGAATAACACGTATATAGACATGATAAAAAGAGAACTTTTTAGTTTGAGGTATATTTGAATGGATTATTTGACTTCTGAAGGCTATTTGTATCTACCACCAAAACTGTCATTGTTCCAATTTAAGTATATGTTATCATATAGTTTCAAATGTACATAATTTTACATAATATGTATGGCGCTGTATTTGGTTCAAAATAGCATCCAGATCTGATTGTATAAGTTCTTAAAATCGCGTGGTCATTTCTTAGGTAGAAGTGACAAATCTTATAAAATTGAAGTATTTTTACATGTTACATTTACTTTTTTTCGATTTGAGTCTTGCTAGAACCTAATTTTAGCCGTAGATTTTGTAGAACGCAGAACGCGAATTCAACCTTTGGAACTTCACTTCTGGATCGTGTTCTTTGAATCGTAATCTTTGAAACTTCTTCACTGGATCGTGATCGGTGAATCGTGATCTTTCGATTTTCTTCATTCAACTTTCCACATTCGACTTTCTTCGTTCGACTTTCTTCATTGGATCGCGTTGGCTGAATCGTTACGTTGAATATCACGGAAATTAATTTAGACCACGTGACATTTTCTGCATATCATTATTGCTCGTGTTGCTATCGATAAACCAATAGTGTCGTTATTATTCCGACAAGCTCCTATTACTAAGATATTCCTAGATAAATATAAATGACTTTCTTAAAAGTTTTTGTAAACAAATAACTTTTTTCTGATAATTTAATTCTCGTAACGACAGCGCATTGAAGTTTACTCGAATGATAAAATTATTTTAATTAAGGATAGTGAAATATAACTTAGGGAAATCAACAGTCGGCGATATAATACGTTAGAAACAGATTCATATGAATCAATTGAGAACAACGCAAGTCTAACGATCTTGTAAACTTCACACATTGAATGAAAGTTTTTAAATGGTTTATGATTGTCCGTGTAAAAGTTATTCCTATATTTGGTCCACTTATTCATAGACGTTAATGATGGTGTATTTGACATTTCATCCTGAAAAATGTTTACAGCGTTACAAGTTAAGATAAATCGGCCACTCCTGAAAACCGGCCAAATGAAATGGTCCTGTGCATGGCCGATTTTCAGGAGTTTCACTGTAATTAAATTAAATTTTATTGATTTAAAAACAATCTAGGACTCTCAAAATCATTTGAGGTTAATATTACAATTCATTTAAAAACCATGGGCAAAATGAGATTCAAACGGCTTAATAAATGAAATGGAATGAAGTTTTACGTCCTGCTTTTCTGCACCTGTGCAGTGAGAGTTTTGTCTAGCGGCATTAGCTAACTCTATTTTGATAACCAATTAAATGACAAGGATCTTTCAAGGGACAGTCTGAATTTTTTTTAGGTCAAAATTATTTTTTTGCTCAAATTTGTGAAAATTTTACACCAAAATCTGTAACTATGTGCCCTTTAATGTATCTGAAAGTTTTAACTAAAAAAAATCCAGCCGTTGATTTTGAAACGCTAAAAACATGCTAAATTTTTTAAAAACCTTGCGTAAGGTTTTTAAGTGTGTTGTGTTTTTAGGACGCTGATAGAAAACTACTGAACGGATTTGAGTAAAAAAAAGGCTAATTGTAGTCAGATAAAACCTGCCGTTGATCGGGTCCTAATTGTAGATAAATGCCCCTCTTGTGTATTTAAAAGGTTTCAGCTAGAAATATTGAGCCATTTAAAGGGCAACCACCAAAACTAGGTCAAATTGCTTAATTAACAATAAGTAGGCCTACTCCCTGTTTGTAATTAACCCATTAAAAACCAAATTCAGTTTGATTAAGAAGGTATAGAGATATAATAAGCATACTTTAAAAATACTCTCGGGTAGCATTTGCGATTTTTTTTACAATGGAAACTTTTTTCAAAAAAGGAGAATGGCCCTTTAACGTACACAGTCTGTAGCACATGGGGTGTCGATTTATTGTTTATCAAAGAATTACCATTTATCTAATGAAATCTATTTAATTGAAAAAAATAGCTCAAAATGATCTGTAGGAATATCTTAATAATCGGAGCTTGTCAGAATAATAACGACACCGACAGCTTTCCGTTAGCAACACGAGCAATAATGATATGCAGAAAATGTCACGTGATCTAAATTAATTTCCGTGATATTCAAAGCTCTAAATTACGATCCGAAGATTACGATTCAGTAATTACGATTCAATGTTGAAGTTCCGAAGATTACGATTCAGTTGATACGATCCAGTGGTGAAGTTCTAAAGATTACGATTCAGTTGATACGATCCAGAGGTGATGTTCCAAAGATTACAATCCGCGTTCTTCGTTCTACAAAGTCTACGGTCTAAATTACGTTCTAGAAAGACTAAAGTCATGAAAAAAGACATATTATGCGTAAAACATACTTAGATTTATAAGATTTGTCTTTTCTACCTTAGAAATGACTACGTGATTTTAATAATTTGTACAATCAGATTTGGATCCTATTTTGAACCAAATACAGCGCCATAATTATGTACATTTGGAACTATATAATACCATTATTGTTGCGTCCTAAACATATTTACAAGGGCCCTGCTGCTTGTTCAGAAATGGTCGATGTATAGCATTACTCTTTTAGGCAAAAAACTAGAGAAGTGTGTTAACCTTGGACACTAAATGTGACCTGAACAGCTATAATAAAAGAATACTAGCTCGAATATTATCATATCTGTCCCTTTAAACCACCTGATATATTGATTACACTGTATATTGTATGAGTGAAATAGGGTTGGGCTGATATAAGGCTGGACCGTTATGGCGTGCAGTATTGTCCTCACATTAAGGTGTATGCGTGTCCGGGTCGAAAGCTATAACAAGGATGTATACTTATTTCTCACAAGGATTTAACTAAAGGTATGTGTATAATCGATTAGACTTTGAATTTGTTGTATTTATCAATTGTTAGTTGAATATTTCCTTCTGAAACATCCATTACTCATGCATTAGTCAATCAATACCTTTTTTCATAGTTCGCCATTTCTAGAGATCTAAGTAGGGTACAATACCGACATTTCCAAGGTTTGTAGTTATTTTCCTCAGGCCACCATTTCCTCAATACAACCTATTATAACGTAATGTCGAGATCACAAATTGAGATTACTATGTTCAAATGAGAGATATTTTTAATAGAGATTGATAAGCTCCTTAGTTATACAACAATGTATATCACAAACCTAAGTTTAAACGCTGATATAAAATGCCTTGTATGTGACACAAGTCTAGTTTTAAATTTGTGAACGTCTCTAAGTTATATGTAATTTGAGAAGCTATTTAGATCTTACTGCACTGTCGTATAGTCTACAGAGACTATTATTTATCCCCATGACCTACTTTACCTGTGTATTAACGCCATTGTGAAACGACAGTAGCCAGGTAGATTGATGACTGTAAGGACGGTAGAGATGAAAGAGACTATATTAAAGGTAGATGTTGTTTGTTTGTTTACTGATCATTATAGCAGGTTGTGACCTCAGTGTTTATTATGTGAAATACCAAGAGGCTGGACTGTCATTTTAGGACGATATCAACAAACAGGGAAAGTAAACAAACATCTATTTTGACTGTGGTAAGTGAAAAACTACCTCTTCAGTTATTTTACTAGCGATGTTAAGTACCATTATTTAATTCAAATGTAATTTCATCACCAACCGTTGAAATACCAGTATTTAAGAAGTTGTATCGAACAAAACGTGTTTTCGAATGTGTGTTTTCACAGAGGAATTGAATTTGTGAATTGCATAGGATATGATTTTGTTCAATATTTCACTACACCGTCCATATGGAAGCACCTTAATGCACAACGTGGGCAAATGGAATAATTTTGCCTGTGGGGACTTGTGTGTTTGTTGTTATATCCCCTTATGTAGGGGAAGAGCAATGTTGTCAATACATTTATATATTGAATGCAATTCCATGAAGGCTTGTTGGGAAGTTTTTTGAGGCCTTTGTGTAGTAAAGGGCACTTTTTTCAAAATTCCCTTTAAAGATCTTAGCAGGAGCACACAGATGCAAATCATCATAAAAATCAAAATACACGTCACTAAAATTGATTTTTATAACCACTAAATGAAACCATGACGTTTTTTATGTGGACGTTCCAAAATCTATGTTGTTTGAGTGTATTTCAACTATGAACATAAGATCTTATCACAAAAGTGTTCTAAGGAAGCTCAAAACAAAACTGTGTGTTCTGCTTATAAAAAATGATATGCAATGAATGGTGTTTTGTATCCTTCTTTTCTGTCTTTCTATTAATGAAGACAAGCATCATCATGCAGTGTGCAATGAGATAAACATTGCTAAGACGAGTTGTGTCATGCCAAGATGAAGTCCTTTCAGATATGTAAAGTATGTTTCTAAGAAACTCTCAACCAGGAAGTTTTTTATGAACATAGACCGATTGTTTAAATCATGTATTATGTTCATTTTAGTTTCAACCAAGGACATAAGGACACATTTCACAAACGTTCCCAACAATTAGAGATTCATTGCATGATGAAATATTTCTATGTTCATAATATACTGAGTTTGCTATTATGAAAACGTGTATTGTAATTAATACATAGTCATAAAAAAGTCACATATTTCTTGAGATTTTTCATTTAAGATATTTTTGAATGAAACTTGAGAAATGGTGATTAAGTTTGAAATTGGAGATACGTCACGTATGTAAACAATAAAGGAATTTTAAACTGGATTGTATTGTATATAAAGACAGATCTCAAGATATATGACGAGCGTACACGCTATTTTATACCGTCTTATACAAAGATCAGATGAAAAGCTTCTTAACATGCTTGCAAACTCATCATATCTGACAGTGATCCTCGTATAAAGTCCGCAAAAATTCGGGTATTATTTTAGATTAAAATTTCTTAATATTTGAGAAATGAAGTTTTTGTTTTAAAAGAAATTTTTGAATGTTTTATATGGTATTTTATAATACCTAGCTGAATTGCTGTTCAATGTTCATATTGGTTAAAGGAAATATAATAGCTCATCTTGCTCTTACCGTCAGCAGCATGCTAGCTGGTTTGCTCAAAATGGATGAAGCAATAGATTTCCAATGCGAGCATGGGTACATTATTCAACCAACAGTTCGATTACAGAGAAGCATGCTTTGCAGAGATATTTTGAAACATTTCACTACCATGATCCCCAAAAGAAAATTCACAGAAGCCATGAACTTACACATTTCTGGTTCATGTGACATTTTTCTATAAACTGTCATGGTTTCGCGTGGGTAAAAAACTTCCAGCTTCAAGTTTCAAGGCTATGCTCTTGCACAATAATACCAAACGCCCTCATGACTCCACAGCGTTTCATTTTCATGAAAAACTCGTATCTGAATCTTCTTTCTTTGGTTTACTAGCATAGCCGTAGGAGACAGGGGGCAGGGGGGCAGCTGCCCCCCCCCCCCCCCCCCCCAAATATTATGTTTTCGGGCAAAAAATACATACAGTCGGGTAAAATATCATTAAAATTCGGGCAATAAGTCGATCTGCCCCCTGATGAGTTGTGGGCCCCTACGGCTATGTTTACAGCTTAGCATAGTGCAAATAAGCTACAAAGTGAACAATAATCTTATTTACATGTTATGTTTTTTATATAATATTCTATGAAGAGATAACCATAGTGATTTGTAATATAGTCCACACCCTGTATTCATATACCTGTGAAACCCTCTACCAGTATTATCATTCATACATGACATTGACATGACTACTGAATCGAACAAGGAAGTATAACGTTTTCACCACAATTTCTTAGTGTGTGTTCGATTGTTTGTGTTAGCTCCTTACCCAGTAAGGGGTATTGTAGTCTAGCCTTGACTTGTGTCCTTCCTGGATCTGGAAAGTGTTCGTGCAGCGTTGTAACGATACCCTTTCATATATTATAGTCATATTTAGGTCAAAGTTACCCCTGCGTACTGAAGATTGAATTATCAATGTCCAGAAAGGGGTTCCTGCAAATTACTGAAAGAATACTGTTTGTCTTTAAGGCCTTAATTGCCAACCAACCTGGGGTTTCGGTTATGAGACGCTTTACAGCCTAGGTTTTCTACTGGTTTTCTCAAAAATCCGTCTGGAAATGATCGTGTCCCCTGAATTGTCCGCAGAAGTAATAGAAAACATGCAATTTCGAAGCATGATATAGTCAGAGCATTTTTCGTTTCAATACAAACTTAAATTGTGGTCATTGCAGGCAGTGGACACTGGTGTTGCAAGATAATACAATATAACATATTTTTTCAGACCTATAGATCAGTTTGTGTCCCCTGGAGAATGTCAAAATGTCCCCAGTCTGGGAAATGTCCCCCAAGTTGAAAACCTAGGCTTTACAGTAACGAAAAATGTGTGCACAGTCAAGCTATATTTTCCAACATGAAATTGATTAAAGGAAATACCAAACAAAAAATCATGAAATATCAAGGATTTATAGGGGAAGGTGGGTAATGCAACCTTTCACGAACCATGAAAACGTTACTAAAAATGTTGAAAACCCTTTACGGAAGTACAAGGCGTTTTGACAATTTGACAGGTTGTATGCAGTATCTTCCCCTCCCCACACCCTCCAGCCACAATATGTAATTAACACCTTTCCTTGATAAGTTGTTAGCTTTCATTAACGTTTACAAGAAGATATTTGTTTACAATGATATATTATACTGTTCATATATATATTATACTCTATCATGTTATATTACATCATGTTATATTATGTTACGTCATGTTATATGTAAAATGAATGTTATCATGATTATAAGATATGCTAACTGTCCACTACAATCGCTATATTATCTGACGTATTACATATACTGATACTAATGTTATAGAGTCATTGATTAGATTTTGGGTGTGGAATTTGAGTAAATTGTGTTAAATATTTCGACACTTTGTTCACACCTTAAAGCGATACCACCTCTTAGAATGAAAAAAAAAATTAAGTTCTCAAACTTGGTCAATAAGAGTATATATTCATCAACTGTGTACAAAGTATACAAACAGAATCAAATAAAACCCATAAAACTATGTAATTTTCCATACAATTACAGATTATTATTGATAAATGCCTTAATTGGGATTAAGGCATTTATCAATTATTGTATTTAAACATAGTTTTCTGGATTTATAAAATTATTTAGGTAATCTGTTTTATAGTTATGCCACTAGGTTTGTCCCCTGGTGAATATATACTCCTATTGACCAAGTTTGAAATTTTTTTTTTTGTTCATTCTAAGACGTGGTATCGCTTTAAGTATTAGAGATATTTTCTAAAAATAAACATGTTTACGTTCTTTTTTATGTCATAGTAATACAAATATGAAACATGCATGAATGTAATATGCTTTCGGAGGGACATGACCTTTGTCCAGTTCAATGCTTTTGTGAAAAGGTTTTTCAAATACAGTTTATCAAGCATTCGTTTATTCACAACTGGCATGACAATCCTAGTTCCCAAAAAAGAATTGATTTGGTGGCATATAAGTCATTTGTTGGAATTTATTTTAGAAATAAAGTATGTAAAAGCAGGATATGTTCAAGAATAACTTTTGTTATTTCGTCTAATATGTCTACTCTTCTAGACACCTGATACCACTTTCCTCTATGAAATACTTACGGATAATCCGGGAAAGATCAATGTCGAAGAGGATTGACCAAGGACCAGCTGAGAGAAATGATCCTCACGGAACCTAAGTTGTTATCCTTGTAAAATATAGATGTTTCTTTCTTTCTTTTTTTACTCATTTATTATTGATATACCGCATTTGCTGGTATTAATGTTAAGTCAAACTGTTAATTTGGATTTTATGTTTCATTTTGATGTTCAGATCATAAGTATCTGTTTTTATGTATGTAAAAGCTGATTCTTTGACGTATATTTAAAATCAAAATGATTAGACTTTTAACCACATGCTCAGATAGAAAAGAATAAAGTGTTTGATTAGTGCAGAGTGCCGAGGGTTCGAAACCTGTCTCTGCAATAAAACGCTTTAATCCCTCCAATATTTGTTAATTGTCTAGTATTTTGAACCATTAGTAGTGACGTTATGTCACGCTCTTATGATGTCTTTCAATCATAATGATAGGTTGAGAAATTCAGGTAGCGGAAAATATTTAATAGCTTTTATTTTTCAAATCATTTTACTATAAACGAATATAATATTAAAATTGTTTGTTTTGTCACGAAGAGCTATTTATAGATAAGTCTTCTAAAATAGGTAGGCCTATCATTGATATTTTTATATAACTTTTTCTAAATTTACAATATATAAGATGAAAATAAAAAATGGCACTCGATCATGTTTCGTCAAATATTTCGTGATTTTGTATTTAAAAAACCACCCCCATATTTTATTTGTTTATGCTTTCCACAACTCCTGAATTGTAGGAAACTTTGATCCGATTATCTTTGATTTCTCGAAGAGTTCAGATAGGTTGACGACGTAAAGCACATTTCATTGGAAACTATACTGCTGTTGGATATAATGGCCATGCTTATACTGCTGTGATCCTAACAATTGTTAGACTTCATCTAGGAGGGAAATGGAATTTGCTCCATAAAACTTCTGCTCTTGATTTTGCCAATTGAAACATCAGCAATTCTTTCTGAATTTCAACAGAGGTTTGAAAGGTAGTCGAACATAATGGATGCAAAATTGTTTCGCCAACGAGTGGTCATTGCAACCTTAGGTAGCGCTGAATTTATGTTTGTTGTGGTATTGAAACTTTGACAGGCTGGCGTTGGAAATCTATCTGAGATGTAATGTTGCAATTTGTACTCCACGTTCAGGCATATGTGAAGTTATACTGTCCTAAATTCAGGGTTCTTAGCTGGTTTGCAAGACCCCCAACCCTTACCGTGTCTGAGTGCTCAATCTAGTGAACTACGTACGAACGTAAGAGGGAATGGACACTCCAGATAGAGCGCGTAACAAGGTATTAAAATGAAATGAATGGAGTTTTACGTCCTGCTTTTCTGCACCTGTATGGGCTAATTGAGGACAGGCAAACGCAATGCAGTGTGCAATGAGTGAAATTTTGCCAGGACAGCCGCATTGGCCTACTGTTGTTTTCGATTTCCAACTGTCGAGCAACAAGGTATTAGCTACAGATGATAATTAACTGCAGACGATGCTGTTTTGGCTTTCTTGGCCTCATCACTGTTGATGTTGGTTATCTATGTTATCTGATAGCGAATATGAAATGGTTATTTGTACGACTTGGTACAGATACACTTGTATAAAAAAAATGTCGAGTGAAATGTGACTGTTGTGAATTTTTTTGTCTGGTTTTTGTTTTTTTTCAATTCTATATGATATTTGACCTATTTACTTGATGAATTATAGTCTAAAGAAACTAGTATGCCCTTTGGCGGAAAACTTTCTTAAAATACAACAATAACAAGTTGGTTTGTCTAAATACCATTCTGATGTCATGTTTTAGGGTGTACATCTTTGAACTAATTTCATACGAAAAAAGACACTTTACAATTTCTTAAAAATTTGAAAATTTACACGTTTAATATTGTCACTGCTGAAATTTAAAAAAGTTAAATTTCACGATTTTAGTACAATATGTCTGCGGTTTTTGGATACTGTATTTACATTGGGTGAGCATCTATGATCACGAATTTTACCATTGCATGTACGTTGATTAATTCTTAGAAATAAACACGTTCAAGACATTGAATTAGGGTGGAGTTTGAACATACCAAATCTCTACCCTTAATTTAATTGTTAAATGGTTCATCCCCTATTATTTTTTCCTTTATGCACGCAGTCACGTAAATAGATGCACGTTATCTCCGCTATTATTGGACGCATTCGAACGAAACATCAAATACGAGTTAACTTTGAAGTAAATCATTTGAACAATATGCTCAACGCCATCGTTATTAATATGATGTGTAATTTCTGAAATTCGATCTTAAATTGTTTACTAGTACAAGGAAGTTTTAGAAAAGGAAGATCTGTAATAGGAAGATGCATGAAGATCTATATTCTGTAAATTATCAAAGGGAATTTCGTCTTCCTCGTTTGGTTGCAAGTCATTCAGGTAAGGTTATATGGTTATATAAGTGTTTTCCTGTGACTTACCAAGGTAGATGTATCTAATTTCATCTTTTCAACAAGTAGAAATATTGGATTCTGATCACAGAAAACAGCCAAAGTATCAGGCTTGACCAGCACCGTTTTGACCGTTTTATCATTTTTGGAAATGTATCATAACAATACCAACACAGTCAGCTTTGTTTGTTAGTAAGGCAAGATATTTCGTTTCAATTGCTGATGATTTTCAAAACATTTGAAATGGGTAGGCTAAACCTCCTAAATATTGTTTTGGAATATGGATACCATTTCGGTCGATGAGTATAAAACAGCCCAGTTTGTCATATTAAAGAGTTGCCAGATCCTCCAAAGCAACCTTATATAAATATATAAGCTGTACTCCTTTTAGACTACCAAATTCCAAACATCTTTAAAGAACGACCCCATGTCGTGATTTTTGCGTTCAAAAATCAATGTTGCTGATACGAAAGTGTTTTCTATTTGATTAAACTTATACTTATATGAATATTGATGCTGACAAATCAATTATTATAAGTTGTTGACAATGTTCACATGGAATTGACTATAGAGTTTGTACATCTGTCGTCATACTCATAATGTAATATGTAGACTATTGATTATCTATATCATTATTCATGTTGGTCTATTGTACTAATATTCATATGATGGTGAATACATTTCTATTTATAGAACTATTTCATGCGACAAAATCTATTGTTTAAAAGGCATTTATAAGTATTTTGTATAGTAACTTCCCCGTGATTAAATGTTGAAAGGTTTTGTATTTTTGTATAAATGATTATTTACGTAGTAGGAAACATGATTTTGCCTATAGTACTCTCTCATTTGAAGGATTGCCATGACACTAGTCGTTTGGATGGGACAATAAACCAAGGCCCCGTGTGTTACATGCTTCTATAAGATACCTCGACAGTTGGGAATTGAAACAAAGTAGGCTAATGACCTTGTCCTGGTCAAATTTCAGTCAATGAATACAGCATGATGTTGCTATTCTATTATATAAAAGTAATTATTATAAAATCCAATTTCATATTCACTTCCGGTTGTACTTTTTTGACAGTTTCACCGGAAGTGTGATTATAAGCAATGTTATATTGACTTACAGGGTCCAGTTCCTAGCATTTCAGTATGTCCAATTCCGATATTCGACTTGAAATTTCCTTCATGCATATAGACTCAAGTCAACGAAATTGATTTTAAGGCTAGGAACTGGGCCCAGGTTTCTACAACTTATGTAACCTAACAAATGATATAGGCGTTTTAAATCATGGGAAATCCTTGACTTGTTTTCTCCTAGTTGTATGATATGTTTATATATAACCTGTTATGATGTACATGTTTATAAGATACGAGTATATATAATATAATTAGTCATGAGGGGATTTCTTGTATAACTATATTTTAAGTATACAAACCTGGGTGTATTTTGAATATTTTGTTACCTTCCTAAAACTTATCCAAGGATGCCCTATGATTGTTTTTGTTCGAGTTTTCCCCTAAACATTACGTATCTATAAGGGAAGTAAACGATCGTTAACAATACCCCACCTTTGCTCTCATTTAAAATTGTAACCTTACTGCATTTTTTAGTCGTGTTATTTCTTGATAGGCTAATATCTTATGATTGTCAAGAATTATTTCTGTAATTTTGAGTCAGAAATAGTTTTTTGCTTGTCACAAGACATAGCTCTACCTTAAAGTATCGTGTAAACGCCATGTTGAATTGAGCAATGTTTACTCAATGATCAACAGGCAATGCCAATCGGCCATTCAATCAATTTAAGACGTCATTAATATTTCGACATTACGGTGTCTTATTATGACAAATTAACATCCGACAAATTTGTCCTCGTGACATTTTCTCAAACTACATATTCCTGTCTAATATTTTGACAAGGGAGGAGGTCCACATGATGGATTAGAAATGACATAAAGTATTTATATTCAAATTCTGTTGTTTTTCGTGATCAGAATATAAATTGTGGATAACAAAACATGCGTAATAGTGAATTTCATTAACTTTTGACGTGATTAGCTTACTAATTATCGTTTGTTTTGTAATTAGAACTCTTCTGTTATAAAGTTAGTAAAGTGATTGGAAGTGTAGAGTTCGCCAAGTGACAAAGTTAAATATAATATTGACTATCGTGAAAATGAATTGGAATATGCCGTGTTAAAGTCTGTGAGGAAGTAATTTAGAAAAATGAGAATATTTAAAGGTAATGTTAGATTTCGCTATCTTAAAGACTATTTTAGTGACAAAAATTGTGAGCACAACATTCTGCGTTGTGTAGAAAAAAGTTCAAAGACATAATCCTTCGTATTTAATGACATAAAATTGCGCAATTGCTCAACAGTGAAATTTCCTGCTGAATTGTTTTTGAATTGGTTTTGAACACAGACTGGATTGCCTTAATAGCTCATTGCTGAAAATGCTTACATTTGTTTCATATAGAAGGCATAGTCTCACTAAAATACGAGTCGTATTTTCGACTTTCGATCAATGCTCATTTTGGATACACATGGATTTCAGAGTTAAATTTCGACAGTGAGTTGTGAACACTCTTACTGATTAGTTAAGCTTAAAAATGTCTGTTTCTTATACTAAGGTATGATTAGTGTAACGGATAGTGAACGTTCCCTTGCCTGTTAACTGATTTTGATGCCTCTTGGTGATCGAGTAATTTTAAACACCTTAATTGCCACATTTGGTATTCTAGCCATAGAACTGTTGTTAGTTAACGCTGATCAGTAGGGGTCTATTTTAAGAAAAGTAATGATTGCCTTTTAATTAGAACTAATTGATATTAGTAAGTTATTTTTACTCAGTTCTCTGCTTCGTTAGGAATCAAGGTGTGTTTTGACTTAAATCATTTTGGCAATAAAATTGGGTGTTAACTGTTGAAGGTTGAGTAAATAAATACTCGTGAACTGTTTGCTGCTTGTTGATGCGAATATTACCTAACTACTTGATGTTATACGTTTGAAATTGATGAATATGAGTTCTGTGTTTGGTTTATATGATAAGAGTTCTAGATGGAAACTTGTGCCAGTCTTTTTCACTGCAAAAATTCTTAAAGGAAACAATGCCATCTGGTCAATTGTCGAAAATTGTTCTGGAGATTTTCACATGTCAGTGGTGGTGGTCTGAGGGTTCGATCTGGAGAAAACAATCGAAACTCAATATCCAACAAGATAAATCTGAAAGTGCCCGATAATCAATTATCATCAAAATGTCATAATGTCCTCATTGCACACTCTACGGTATTGTCGGTCGAAAGCAGAAAAGTAGATGTTCAATTTGTAGTTGCAGTTCATCGTAGGGTCAAGTTACATGTACGTACGTCCGGAAGTATATACCTCTCCTTTGAAGCTGTATTTTCTCCACGTATCCAACGTTATTTGCACATCAAATCTGTGTATTTGTTTATAGCATCTCTTGCAACACATTAAAATGTAGTTAAAGTTTGACTGTAAGTTTAGATAGTGATCTGGTAATACAATATAAACCTTGATTAAACACAAGTTAAAAGAGAAAAGAAAATATAATAGCTACACCTTACAGTTTAAAATAGACATTATTGTTGTATTCTAGAAACAGTAGAATTTTATATAGTCTGGCGTTTTTAAATTTAAATGTTACTAGTTCACAATATGGAACATGTATGGTTCTAATTGTGGTTAAATTATGTTGAATATTGAACACGTCATTGCACATAAACGTTCTACCATAAATATTTGCATTGGCGTCTGTAATAAAAGCATTTCCCATGATTTTCATTTATTTTGGGCATATTCAATTCTTTTTGTCAGTAAAAATAGGTTTAGTTGTGTCTTCAGAAACACCTTCAGTCCGAATACAAAAAGTCTCTGCAGTTGGTTTGGTAATTTGAGCATTTGGATGGTACTGTGCTGTTGGTTTTGGTAATTTGAGCATTTGGATGGTATTGTGCTTTTTGTTTGGTAATTTAAGCATTTGGATGGTTCTCTGCAGTTGGTTTGGTGATTTGGGCATTTATGAGATATGTTCAGATGGTATGGCTTGAGGAACATGGTCTTCATGGTGTTTCTTGTTGATAGTCGTAGTGGATTCGTAAACATTGGTTTGTTTTGGTTACATTATATTATTTGTTAACTGTTAGAAATACGAAATGTTGATATGAATTGAAAAGAATCAGGTGAATAAATATATTAAAACCTCAATAAATACTAAATAAAACAATAAATATAAAGTAATAAATATAAAACAATAAATCAAGGAGATAAACATCTATGTAACAGGTGATTCATCAGTTAATTTAAATATCAGTTATCTTTCCTTGATCGTCTGCCAGCTTGTTTTTCTATTTTGTTTGAATTTCAATTAAATCTGTTTTTAGTAAAAACACATTGTTTCAGTTTTCAGGGTGTTTCTTTTAATTTTCTTTGTATAAATCAATTTTAGGTGTTAGGGTGTTTTAGGGGAAATTTTTGTTTATTCACATAAAAGGTTGTGAAAATAAGGGCGGCAACTCTTTGACGCATAAACCTGTTAAAAAAAAATAAGATATTGTGTAATATTGTAGTCATCGGGGCATGGAAAGACGCAATTGAATAATTATGTGCATGCATAGTTCTTTATACAAAAATAATATGAGAAATCACATTTATAGCCTTTGGGGCTTCTTCGTGTAACCCATTCTTATGGATACACCGTAATATGAAGCTCAATTTGGATGTTACACCCTTGGTATATTTGCTGTGTACCTTTGAATCACTTTTGTCGGTTAATATTGATACTTACAAGATTAAAGCATCATATAGACCTACTGATGTAAATTAATAAGTGATGTTGCGCCATAATTGTAAGTTAATTTGGTTTATTTCCGAATACGAATGAAGCACCTGAAATCTTTAATTTGAAACTGTGAGGATTTTATTAAAAATATCAGCTTTCTTGTTGAAAACATTAAAAAAACAGTTACTATAGTAATTATAGCGTGAAATTGGATACTTCATATTTTTTAAATGATGAACTATTTCTTGTTTTAAAGGTATACGGCTTCTGATATTGCGTAGTGTTATAGTAAATATGTTGTTCGCATCTTTTGTCAGATTGCACATGTTTAGTCCGAAACTTGCTAACTAATCCCAGCCTTATAACTATTTGGACAGATATTTCTGGGAGGAATCAGAAAAACTAAGCCACAAAAATGGGGGATGTCGTTGTAAAGTTAAGATAAGCCCCAAATTGACAAGATGGTATTTCAAGGATTATGTCCCTTTCAATTATCTTCAATTATAGCGTTCACAACGATAATGTGTTTTAAAGAATGATGTTGTGCAATCTGAAATATCTATCACAATAGGCAATCTAATTGAATTTCTCTACGTAAATTACAAATACTTTACTTAAATTTCAATCTTTTGACTGTTATAAAGCATTCTTCCTCAAACAGGTGCAATGAAATATGACGTAAAACTCCATTCCATATAATGTATGGTGTTTACATGTCAGTAAATTGCAATATACAAAAGTAGTAAGGATTTTCATAAATGTTACTGACAGCAAGATAAACGGGTTTGTGTTATATACAAACTACCTAACAACCCAACCGGAAGTAAACACTGAATGTGTTGGTAATTTTAACAAATTGGATCATAGACTTTCCATTGAAACTTTTCACTTAGGAAGAATAATCTTTGAACTCTTCGAATATTGTGAAATCAAATATGTATTCATTTGTTTCTTCTTTCATTCCGGAACTTTCCGATATTTTCGATGCTTTCTGTGTCATAGTCATATTAAGTTTTCCAAATATTCTATTACATCATAGAACTGAAAGGTAGGGAATGATAATACAAGATTTTTGCTTGACTCGCATGCTTTGAATTTTGGAGACGCACTTAACTTCCGGTTTGTACATATAATTTAAAAAGCATGTTAATGCGAACTAATTAGACAGTATTACTTAGGGTCAACTTGTCGCCAGACGAGAAACTAGGTCAACCAAAAATTGAATGAGAAGTTCAATAGACGATGAGAAGACTAAGACTTCCAGTCCTATTCCATTTCTATGATTACATGCATATTGTAATAAACCTATTATAGGGTTATTCTGAAGATTAATTTATGAAAACAGAAGTCTGTTTATTGACAACACAACACTGAATAGACTCAACACAGACTGAAGTTAACTATTTAACGGTTAATTTACCAGATTCCAGATGCAACTGATAGCATGAAATAGTTACATAGTCAGACTGGAATATTGTTTATCTTTCTCACCAGATGGCTTCGTCTGTTCTATTATTAGATTATTGATTACCATGACATTTCAAATAATCTGTAAAGAGTTTTACGTCGTTTTGGAGTCACCAATGTAATATTGGGAATTTCTCACATATATCAGATGAGGTCAGGGTGGTTTATTGAGTAAGACGCTTGTTCGTTAACCTGAATCCAGGCATGGGTCGAGATGATACCTTTGACTTTTCAACCTGGTTTCCTACTGTCAGTGATTCAGGCAAAGAGGCTGGAAGGAAAAAGCGATTAGTCGTTCGTAAAGGACAATATACCTAGGCCTCTTTTGCAATAGGCTGTATGCGTTATAGAACCCCCAACAGTTAAACTTCGAAAATGAAAAGAAAGAAACATTTATATTTTTACAAGGATAACATCTTAGGTTCAATGATCCTTTCCCCAGCTGGTACTTGGCCAAACCTCTTTCCCGGATTATCCGTACCCATTTACAGCTGGGTGGACTGGAATTATGAGTGAAGATGACTTATTCAAGGTCATCTGACTTTCACACCCTGATCGAGAACCGAATTCTCAAACATAACGACCACCATGAGATATGGCTATTGCCTAATACCGCTTTCCTGGCCAAATTTTCCTCATTGAACCCTACATGGCGTTTGTTGGTCCTCATAGTCGAATAGGTACAGAAAAGCAGAACGTTAAACCCCATTTCATTTCCATGTTTCATGGTAAACTTTTCATCAGCAAAAGCATTTGTTGCGTTTCATAATAATTTTGACAAATGTTGGATGACAACCTTCAGAAAAAACATGAAAAGAACGTCAAGATATATTTTTTAATCAGATTGGTTCATGTGAAGTTATCGATCTAATATTTCAACCTGATTAATCAGAACAACTTTTAACTTTTAACAAGTCTGATCTCTGCTCATGCTGTGTTTAATCCATACTGTCTGGCGTTACAATTACGTCTTATATATGATGTACTTTTAGATTCTGTACAACACAGTTTATCAAAGAACAGTATTTTTTATTTCACCAGTGAATTGGTGTTCCAAGTCTACAGACTGTTAAAGGGGACCAGTCTTCATTTTTATTGGTTGATTTGGGTCTTGAATATACTTAAGTATCCTTCAGAAGCACTAGAAATGTACGAAAATTGCATATTTCCTTCAAATATATCTTAAATTATAAATTTCTCCTTCTATTTCTATTGATGACTTTTCTATATATTGCATAGTATCCATAATGTGTAGTAGGGCATTATAACTTTCAAATGCTAATAATTATGGATTCACATGGATTTGAAGACTCAAATTTCAATGGTGAGTTGTGATAACCAGTACTAAATTGCTGAGCTAAAAAAGTCCACGTTTCTGAGACTTGGAAAAATCGACCCACGAAAATGAAGCCTGTGCCTCTTTAACAGTAAACTAAGGGGTCTCTGGATGCTGTTATACCTAAGTTTCGTCAAAATGTCTTTTTGGATTTCGAGTTTCGTTTTGCGGTTCGGATCGTTAATATTTGGTTTCTTTATTCATGTCTTGAAAAACTTATTCTTATACATACTAGAAGGGGTCAATCCCACTTTAATTTGCGGGTCTCCACTCATTTACTGGAGCCAATGGCTACAGTAACACAGGTTTTCTGATTTTCTTTGGGTTTCTTTTTTTTGTTTATCAGCTTATGAGGTAAAATTCCCAAAGCTATACGTATCTGAACAAAATTAGCTTTCATCGTAAGCATCAACAACGGGAAATGTCCAATGCTACTCGTAAACTTGATATTGTCCCACCGTTGATTGCTCAAAAAATGATATTGATGGAAAACCGTACGGATACTACACAGTATTGAAGATAATATATAGAAGATCGATGTTGCTATTATTAAGTTTTTTTCTTTATGATGATATTTTATCAAGCTATATAATCTGAGAACGTTTCTAGTTATAAATCATTGCTTTTATGCGATATTATAATTAATAGTCGTCTTGCCTAGATTCAATATCCGAATATATTGCCATTTGAAAAGTGCGTGTCAAGACATGCTATCATTCACAGGCCTCAGTAACACCAAGGTTATGTTCATAGCAATTTGCAAACTATTTGAGTCTTGGATATGTATATTTTCTTCTTAGTGTCATGGATTGTTTCAATCTTGTTCTTGATTAGCCCGACAAAGCTGGCCCGACATAGTTCAAATAGACGGGTTTTATCACACCCATATATGACATCGGATGAACCAAATGTATCTGGATACATGTATTGCTGGAATTGGTCTCTGTCATTTCGTACCGTAAAATAGCCAAATCCAGCCCGCGACGCCCTTAAGAATGGCCCCTCAAGAGTGACCCCTTCCGCTAAAACGCCCTGCTCTCTATGCTAGCTAAGAACTATTTGGCTCATAAAATGCATTTGTCACCTTACAAAATATAATCGAGAAAGCCTGTTCTATTATTATCTTAGCGCTTAAACTCCATTTGCAAAGATCGAGATTATGCGTTGGTCTCAATTCATTTCTGACAACTTATTGCTTATCGTACTAGGAAGAACATTCGGATTATTTACGCATGATGACCAGAAGACAACCTGTTCCGGTCAGTATGTCAGAACGTCTTATCTCATGGACTGTTTATTTCTATAATAAGAATTGTCTCGTCCACATGAATTGTCTAGTTATTGAATAAAAACAACCATTCAGATGATGACAGTTACATCCAATAAGACAATTATATAAGACTGCTTAGCCTAGTTACACATTATATAAGCTTATTTTACTTCTTTATTGATTGTCTCGCTTGACATTTATGAATCTATATGTCTACTGCTCTGAAATCAGTGGAATTGTTAACATAAGTGCTTTGTATATCACCAGGTCAGAGCGCTCTGACATACTACCCGCTTTGATGGTGCTTTCATCTGTAACATGTGTTGATGATGTATAATATATCGCATTCTGAAGAAACTGATTAGATTTTCAAGGATATATGATGGTAATTAAAGGGAGATTGTCCCAGCTTCATACAATCATGAATTGAATATATTCTTCTAAATCAGTGGTTCCCAACCTAGGAACTATGGGGTGTTTGTCAGGAGGCCAGGGCGCATGAAGATGTGTATAATTTTTTTTACTAGCCCAACTTTTATTTCACTATATTTTGCTGTGTAAGGTCTGTAGTGGTTGTCAAATGCATCTGACCTCCTGATGATGAGGAGGCACAAGACAACAACTCTTGCGCCATATACCCTATGTTGCTCTTATTTGGAATAGAACTTCTGAGAGGTTCGTGAATTTGGGACACAGCTTGAAAAAGGTTGGGAATCACTGTTCTAAATGTTGTGAAATCAGCTCTATATTTCCAATAATTCCAGTTCAGGTTGTAAACTTATTGGACTTATTGTCAGTATTAGCTTTATTCCAACTTAACAATCCGACCCTGATGTCAATATTTCAAAATATGCCATGAAAGTTAATGCACATTGCCATATTATTTGGTATTGAAGCATGTGTTAAAACACATTTCCACATGTGCTTATCATATATTTGACATTTGTTTCATTTCAACCTTATCTGAATTCAGAGCAGGGCGTACATATAAATTTGATATATTACTTAGTTTATCTGCAGAGCATGATGTATTGTGATTATTTTTGACAAATTGACAAAGTGGTACAGAACACAGTGACAATATAGTCTTAGTTTTATCCTTACAAGCATTGTAATAAAAATCCGTACAAGCAAAACAATTCCGTTAATCAACATTGCATCCAAAAAACTTTGCAAAATCGAGAGCAATAGTTGTATAGTAGTTGAAGTGTTTAGTTGGAAGCCTTAATTTTATATATGAATGTAAAAAATCCAAGTTACAAACAAACAGTCGGTTATAATGCAGATATTGATATTCAACCTTGAATTCGTTGTCAGAAATAGGTTGACATTTTCTTTCGGTGACCTGTTCGAACTTTATCATGTGATGCTTTTGTAATCGTGAAAAAATATGAGACAAAACACGAAGGAGGTTTGAAATATCAAATTCTTTGGAGATATCAATTACACCTTTTTTGGTTAGTTAACATATTAGCATGAAAATGTGTAATTTTGTGAAAAATAAAAAAAAATGGGCAAACCTCTCGATACATGTAGCAAAAAGCTGTAGTTTGTTTATTAAAAAAGGGTTGTTGTTGTTTGTTCTTTGTTGTTTTTTGAGGTTCGTTCTGGTTTGTTGTTGTTTTGTTTTGTCGTAAACAAACCATTACTGGTATGATAATAAATAGTCTCACAATCTATCTAGACTAATTATTCTACTATAGACGTATATTATAAGAATAAAGGAAGACCACGGTGGTATAATAATGATAAATCTCACATATCAATTACTGAAGAAAAGATCTTGTGTTCTCGACAGTTAATACCTGATTACTGCCAACAGGACGACAGAAATCAATGATAAATCATCGATTCTTCCGCTGTCTTTATCTGTCTTAAAGGGACAGCAATGTGAGCTTTTGATCAGGGTGAATGCTCTACCTTTGGAAAGTAACTTTTCGTTTTACATGTGGTTCATTATAGTGCTTTTGACAACTGAATCATATTGCTTAAGAAAGTTCAAACCGGAAGCGTATTCATTGACTGGCACAGTATGCCAATGAGGTGCTGTAGAAACCCTTATTTCAGTTAATATTGTCTAATTGCACTGGAACAAGATAGTGATGGGGTTGTGACTCCATGCAAGTGGACGGTGCATGGTACATGGGCATAATTTCTCAGTTATATCTTCTAATGGTTTTGACACATGATATTAATGCCTGAGCAATGCAGATAGCTAATGCATGTAGTCCCGCTATTATTACTTATATTGGTACACTGATTCCGTTTATAAAATTCTTAATAATGTACAATAAATAATGATTATACCGTTGTACATATCAAAAAACACTATAGAAACCACTTAATTTGATAACAAAATCATATCTCAATGTTTGGCACCATCGCTCGTCGGTAATTACCATATTGTGTCTGTTACAGAGGTTCCAGTCTACCAGGTTCTGTCTCTTGTGTATTTCCATATTATGAAATCATTCTCTCGATTTGACAGTTCCACTGCTTTCAGACGAGTTTCCGCGCCATATTCCAAATATTCTTTCCGCAATTCAGACTTATCCGGAGACATAACTCATACAGATAAGAAATTGAACTTAAAGGGGTGTAAAGAGATTTTCTGAATTGTGTATTTGAACACATGTGACGTCATCAAACCTATCAGTCTAAAAGGAAGTTCTGGAACCACAGACGTCTAATTGAAAATTGAAATGGTGTAAATTGATGCTATAAGTGTCCGATACACATCGTGCCCTTTTTAATTTGCCTTTATATTTATTCAGAGAAATATAGATAGGACATCGAGCTTAAACACGATTTATTCAAATATTGCAAGCAAACTTGTTTGACGAGCTTGTCTTTCGTATCTTTCTATAAACCATTTTCTTAAACAAAGTTTACAAATCATTCAATAGGGATTTATTATGCAATGTTCAAAGACATGTATGCAATCATTATATGACCTATGGATAAATTTGTAAATAAAATTATATTTACAATTGATAAACTGATATAACATTTACATAGAACAGAGAGAACATGGTAAACAGACGAGATATAAGCTGTATAAAATAGTAAACACTGGTATATCTGATAATGTCAATATGACTACCTATATATTCATATATATCCTATTCTCTAGCCTATATATCTGGATTAGATTAACTCTCTAATCTAAATACGATTGTTTCTACTGGGTCACCTTGATTTAAGGTCATTACAATGTACTTGACCACTCGTAATACTTACATCATATTAGAAAGTATATCTATTTGAATCTGTAGAACATTGTCCAATCCACATTACTGTCTGACCACATTGAGTTCTGAATCGCATTTTGCCTATTATTTTTTTATATGAAAAGTAATATCAATCTCAAAATATTTCTGAGATTCTTGGATTGTCGATGGATTGATGAAAATAACATTTAAGAATTTTATGAAATATGATGTTACAGAGGGGAATTTTCAGTCCTAAAAGTGGGTTTTAGTGAAATTTCTGAAAGGGAAGTGTGCTTATTTCATTGAAGCTTATGTGATAATTTATATATAATGTAAATGCTGGATACACAATGGTATATCGATTATATATGTAATGATATGTAAATTAAGTGTAATGTCATGACATCAAGTGATATATATTGTAAATTATTCATGTAATTGTAATGTCAGATACCTGGCGATGAGTCATTTGAAGCTAGATTAGGTTTTTACCTTTGGTAGTAGATAACATATATCAGAGACGAGTCAAGATTCCTTACATCTAGAGTGTTAAAGGGATATTATGTTCACTGACTATTCGACCAAAACAATTTTGGTCTCAGAATCTGGAATTTTTTTAGCTATTCTAATCTATAATATAATGTTCACAACTCTCCCTCGAAATATAAGCCTTCAAATCCCCATGTAGCCATAATTATGAGCGTTTGAAAGTCAAAAATACGACTCGTCGTTTAGTAAGACTATGCTATAGAAAAGACAAATACAGAAAATGAAAGATAAATGTTTAGGTAGGGATATAATTGAAGGGATAATGCGATTTTTGTGCAGTTCTAGTATTTCTGGGGACTTTTTACATGTATTAAAGGCTCAAATCTACCCTCGAAAATGCTGAACATTCCCCTTTATACGCGTTATAACCAATTCATTGCAGAAAGTTTAAAAGTGTGAGGTTTGCACAACACCTGCATTCTGCCATCTCATACCAAATGTATATATAGTAATAAAACCTCAAGTCATAATATTTTGAAAGTCTGAACTTGTAGTAATGTAATATACATTATAACCTTGCGTATATTATGTTTATTTTTTTAAAACAGTCATATAAGATAGTTCATGATGTTCTACTTAGCTTACTTACAAATACATGTATTCCATTTTCAAAATAAAACAGTTTCGTCGTTTTTAACACAATTTTAATCTTATAACTTACTTATAATTTCACTTCAAAACACGTATTCCAGAAATTATCAAAGTTATTCACTCACATTTGGAAGTTGCAATATTCCTATGTGTACCAATACTTTTATAGAGCCCATCGAATGCTGCCGGCACATTCATGGGTTTGAATTATCCATTCTTATTACTGGCGTGCTTCTATGAAGATAGAATTCCTGTCTACCCTTCATTCTATCCAAGACGTTTATTTGCATATTTCCCTCTTGATGACGTTTTCTTACGACTTCTGACCTCAATAGCTCATCTACCACAAAGGCTTCTTCCCAAACGAACACCCGACCTAGATAAAAACAAAAGACAAAATTAAAAGCATATCCCACTATATTCCCCGACTGGTTGAGCTTATGTCTGGCCTAAATACAAGTCTTTTCATGTATTTCATCAGGCCAGAGAATTACAACTCAATATATTTTGCAACATTACATATAGATCAGATTGACTTTGTTGATATTTACTGAAGAGAAATCAATGAAAGAACTAGAGCCACATGTGGCACAGAGTGGGACTTTGCAAATGTGCAAATTGCTAATTTAGAAAAATAAATAGGCCTTGAACGTAAATCCGAAGCGCCAAAAAAGTCGACAACTTTTAAACTTTTTTGTTTTTTTGAAAGGTTGTGAAACCGGAATTAGTCACCAGACCTAACATTTGAACGTACCAGCTAAAATCCTTTATCAATGACCTTCATCCTACTGAAGGTCAAGGTCCCTCAAGGTCAAATTCACGAGAAACAAGTCTTTAAAATTTGGTAATGCATACTGTAATAACACCGGAAGTTGACGCTAGACATCAAATATGAAAGTATAAATGAACAGCCAAAGTCAATGACCTTAGATCCTAAAAAGGTCAAGGTCAACAAAGGTCAAGGTCAAAAACGAAATTTTTTAATTTTTTTTAACCCTGTTCCGTTTTTGGAACTACAAAGCCGAAATCTATGAACCTTTAACATACGCTTAATAAAGCAATGCTGTAACTGAATGCAAGGTCATTTTTTGAAAAAAAATTAAACTTGACCTTTTTTTTTGATAAACAAAATTTTGACAAAAACAGAATTTTACCCGGATGTGCCACGCCCACGTTAGATTTTTTTTATGTGACTTTATTTATATTAATAATATCTTAGTATGACTAAATTAGCAAGCCTTTGCATGTATTGGTTAACGAGATATACAATCATAAATGTCAAAAAAGGTCAAAATCAATAATTGGAAATTTTGAAATTAATAAACCTTGTTCCCTTTTTTGAACTATACAGCCAAAATAGCTGAGATTATGATATAATATAGCTAAAGTAATGAGGTTGGTGTGTGCAGAAGCATTTTTAAAAAAAATGTAGTCTATATGGATTTTTTTCAGACAACAAAATGTAAACAAAATCAAAATTTAACCCGGATGTGCCACGCCCATGTCAATTTTTTTTTGATGGATACATTGGTATGGGGAATGTTCACTTATGTTCAAATTTTCAAGCCTCTAAACCTAATAGATCATAAACTATGCATATATTACAGTAAAAAAATTCAAAAAACCGGGTAAAGGTTTTCAAAATAGCAAAATTTAAGAAAAAACTATTTTTGCATTACAATACATTGTGATATATCGTTCGAAAGAGCTCATGAAGCCCATTCAGAATATGCAAAAATAAACCCTCTAGGTTAATTAGGTCACCTGTAGGAGCAGTACAAAGTTGCGAATTTGGCTATTTTTGGACACCTATAAAACCGGAAGTTGATATCGGAGGTCAAATATTAAAGTATCATCAGGTAGCCAAGGTCGATGACCTTTGACCTACTTAAGGTCAAGGTCATCAAAGGTCAAGGTCACGAGATATTAGCCTTCAAAAACTGAAAAAATTCAACCGGAAGTTGCAAAAAAGCAAAATCGAAATTCGAAAAACTGCTTCCTAGAGATTGGTCGCAATCGACTATAGTTTCCAAAAATACAAACATTACACACATCGCACTTAACCCCAAGGCCCCATTTTTCGTTTTATAAAAATATTACAAATCAACATGGCGGCCAAAGTATTTTTTTCGGGCTAAATTTTATTTTAAAATCGGCTGTAGAATTACGATTAATAACGATATACATAATTTCGTTGAAATATTTCAATTACACCGGAAGTTATTCAACCGGAAGTGAAAATCGATTTTCCACTTTAACCGGAAGTGACGCAAAAAAATTGAATACGTCAAATTGTTTACGTTAGTGACATGCATCTTTTATTAAAATTTCAGATTAATCCGAAAAAAACTGAAAAATGGTCCGAAAATTTCGAACTTAGGCCAAAAAATGTGTACTATGAATTTTCGAAATTTGAATTTTTTTAACTCGTATCATATTGGAATTTAGTCACAGATTCCAAAAATGAAAACTCGAGCAAAATCGGCCCAAAAATGTGGCTTCCAGGGTCAAAAAACCTGTTTTTGCTGATGTTGCATTATGCAACTTGCACTTTTGCAAAAATTTTCCAATTTATATTTATGCAATACCTCGAAAAAAATGGACCTCAGAAGTTGCAAAAAGGTTGCTGCAGCTGTTGTAGTTTAGGCTGTGTACTGATTGTAAAAAACGAAAAAAAAAAAAAAAAAAAAAAAAAAACTAGAGCCACACGTGGCACAGAGTGGAACTTTGCAAATGTGCAAATTGCTAAGGGAAATGTTAAAAATATCGACCATGAACTTAAATCCCAAGTGCCAAAGAAGTCGACAACTTTTAAAATTTTTTTTTTTTTGAAAGGTTGTGAAACCGGAAGTAGTCACCAGACCTAACATTTGAACGTACCAGATAAAAACCTTTATCAATAACCTTCAACCTACTGAAGGTCAAGGTCATTCAAGGTCAAATTCACGAGAAACAAGTCTTTAAAATTTGGTAATGCATACTGGAATAACACCGGAAGTTGACGACAGACTTCAAATATGACAGTATAAATGAACAGCCAAAGTCAATGACCTTAGATCCTAAAAAGGTCAAGGTCAACAAAGGTCAAGGTCAAAAACGAAATTTTTTAATTTTTTTTAACCCTGTTCCGTTTTTGAAACTACAAAGCCGAAATCTATGAACCTTTAACATACGCTTAATAAAGCAATGCTGTAACTGAATGCAAGGTCATTTTTTGAAAAAAAATTAAACTTGACCTTTTTTTTTGATAAACAAAATTTTGACAAAAACAGAATTTTACCCGGATGTGCCACGCCCACGTTAGATTTTTTTATGTGACTTTATTTATATTAATAATATCTTAGTATGACTAAATTAGCAAGCCTTTGCATGTATTGGTTAACGAGATATACAATCATAAATGTCAAAAAAGGTCAAAATCAATAATCGGAAATTTTGAAATTAATAAACCTTGTTCCCTTTTTTGAACTATACAGCCAAAATAGCTGAAATTATGATATAATATAGCTAAAGTAATGGGGTTGGTGGGTGCAGAAACATTTTTCAAAAAATTTAGTCTATATGGATTTTTTTCAGACAACAAAATCTTAACAAAATTAAAATTTAACCCGGATGTGCCACGCCCAAGTCAATTTTTTTTTTAAGGATACATTTATATTGGGTATGTTCAATTATGTTCCAATTTTCAAGTCTCTAAACTTAATAGATCATAAACTATGCATATATTAAAGTCGAAAAATTCAAAAAAATCGGGTTAAGGTTTTTAAAATTGCAAAATTAAAAAAAAAAACTAATTTTACATTTTAATACATTGTGATATATCGTTCGAAAGAGCTCATAAAGCCCATTCAGAATATGCAAAAATAAACTCTCTGGGTTAATTAGGTCACCTGTAGAAGCAGTACAAAGTTGCGAATTTGGCTATTTTCGGACAGCTATAAAACCGGAAGTTGATATCGGAGGTCAAATATTAAAGTATCATCTGGTAGCCAAGGTCGATGACCTTTGACCTGCTTAAGGTCAAGGTCATCAAGGGTCAGAGTCAAGAGATACGAGCCTTCAAAAATTGAAAAAAAATCTACAGGAAATTGCATAAAAGCAAAATCGAAATTCGAAAAACGGCTACCTAGAGATTGGTCGCAATCGACTATAGTTTCCAAAAATACAAACATTACACACATCGCACTTAACCCCAAGGCCCCATTTTTCATTTTATAAAAATGTATCAAATCAACATGGCGGCCAAAGTATTTTTTTCGGACTAAATTTTATTTAAAAATCGGCTGTAGAATTACGATTAATAACGATATACATAATTTCGTTGAAATATTTCAATTACACCGGAAGTTATTCAACCGGAAGTGAATATCGATTTTGCACTTTGACCGGAAGTGACGCAAAAATTTTGAATACGTCAAATTGTTTACATTAGTGACATGCATCTTTTATTAAAATTTCCGATTAATCCGAAAAAAACTGAAAAATGGTCAAAAAATTTCGAAAATCGGCCAAAAAATGGATGCTTCGAATTTTCGAAATTTGAAAATTTTTAACTCATATCACATCTGAATTTAGTCACAGATTCCAAAAATGAAAACCCGAGCAACATCGGCCCAAAAATGTGGCTTCCAGGGTCAAAAAACCTATTTTTACTCAGATTGCAATGTGCAATTTGCACTTTTGCAAAAATGTTCCAATTTATATTTAACAAGTACCTCGCCTAAATCTAAGGTGTACAGATGTCAAAAGTTTACTGCAGCTGTTGCAGTTTAGGCTGTGTGCTCTTTGGGGAAAACGAAAAAAAAAAAAATCATTTCGATAACAAACTGGGACTTTGCGGAAGCAAAGTCCCACAAAAACATTTCGAAAACAAACTGGGACTTTGCGGTAGCAAAGTCCCACAATTAATTGATTAATTACACTATTCCATTAACGCTGTTTCAGACAGTTATTCATATTACTTAATATTTATTCATATTTAAACACTTACTCATTTTACTGAATAGTTCACACCTATTGAATTAAATTGTAACACACATAAGCTGTTATCAATTTATTTTACATTTGTACTGTATAAACGGGTGGGCTTGTAATCTTGCTGAAATTAAGTTGTATGGCGCTGAAATTAATTTTTTTTGGCTCTGAAATAAAGTTATTGTGCTGAAGTTGTATATATTGTGCTGAAAGTAAGTTGTTTGTATTGTGCTGAAAGTAAGTTGTTTAAGTTGCATTGTGCTTTAAGTTGTATTATGTTGAAATGACGTTGTATGGTGCTAAAATGCAGTATCTTTCTGAAATCAAGTTGTATTGGGCTGAAATAAAGTTGCATGATTCTGAAATGAAGTTGTATGATTCTGAAATGAAGTTGTATGGTGCTGAAATTATGTGATCTTGTACTGAAATGAAATATCGTTCTGACATCTAGTTGTATTGTGCTCAAAATAAGTTTTATGGTACTGAAAAAAGAGTGAGTTGCTTCTGAAAGTATGTTGCATTGTGCATAAAATAAGTTGTATGGATACTGAAATGGAATCAAGTTATATTTTGCGGCAATTCAAGCTAATTTAAATTATATACTTCGGCAACTCGAATGATAAAATGCACAAGATCTGCAAGAGTAACATTTTACTTACTTCATTACGTTATTAAAATACCAGAGGATAAAAAAATACCTGCCAACTGCCAGAAGATATTTCATGAATTTCTATCAATCTAATTCCACTTAATAAAATCAATGCTGGCATTTTCTATTAACATGGTTTTAATTATTGAATAAATATGATATGTTATAAGGAATGGTAATAGGTTTATTATGTTACATGTTCGATCTCAAGCACCCTTTTGTCCCCTTTCAACTTCTATAAACATTTCAAACTTCAAAATGCAATTAAATTCGCGTTACATAATTAATGTTAGCATGTAAATTAAATTAAGCAGAGAGTGTTTAAAGTGTACGAGATCACCTATGTTAACAAATAAACAGTGCGAATTGACTTAAACATTCAATTTATGAAGTGTGAATCATTCTAACTTGAAATTTCTTGTATGCTACAATCATGCTTAAACATATCATGTAAACACATATTTTAAGATGTCATGATCTTGGTTAAATGTGTTTTGTAAACGATCATACTGGCATGTTTTAATCTTGCTTAAAAATGCCATGTAAATAACCAAACGATCTTTCTGACATACTATAATCGTGCATAAAGCATGGAAAATGGAGGTCATTCTGTCATGTTGTGATCATGCTTAAAAATGGCATTAAACCATCATTCTGACATGATTTGATCATGCTTAAACATGGCATATAAACGATCATTCTGACATGTTATAATTATGTTCAAAACATGACATGTAACAGTGCTTACGGACATTTTTAAATATCACAAGATAACATTGATATTAAAAGTTGACTAGACAAACATATTTTTTTTATGAACTTAGCAGGAATCCTGGCTTGGAATCAATTCACCGTTAAATTTTCATTTAGTCTCGCCTTGTAGAGAAATACAGCACTGGTTTTCAGATTGCTCCGCACCAGAGATAGAGTGATATCCTTGAATTCTACCAAGTGTATAATATGTTATTAGTTGTATTCATGCTGTTAATAAGACTGAGATATTTCATCATTGGTCTATAGAAATATTCTGGTATAATCAATGCTCTCGTTTCCTAACTGAACCCACTCATATTCTATATTCTGATCAATATCAACACCGACCCAATTGCAAAATACACTCCAGAATGAATGCCTCTTGATGTCAAGTGATATTTCAAATCAGTTCACTAAAAAGTCAAATGATGTAAATAACACTCAGCAAAAATATGTTGCCTGGTGCCCTAATGTGCCTTATATGTGTCCAACTATCTGCTTCAAAAGATGATAAAAGTCAATTTCATAACTTTTCAGCCTACATTGAGATCAGCCGATGCCTGTTCGATAGATTGCTAAGTCTAAAATACCCAACATCCGGACCAGACTAGCGAGTAAGGTGACCGCGTATATCACATGACGATCAGCTAAAATCGTGACTATAATCGAGTCATTATGTTAGTCTCGAACGCTGACGTAGGTTGTGCTTAATGTAAAGTGCCCATACTCCTAATTTACAGAACTAAATATTCAAAATTTTTTATCTTTGTATTTTTCAGATCACGAAGATCATCTTCCCCGGTACCAAGGTCAGTTAGATGAGGAACTAACACAGGGAAAGATGGATGGTTATTCTTTCACCGCCGATTACCTTGGTAATTCGACCATCTCCAAACCACCAACAGCATTAAGTATCATACAACCCCCAGTTAAAGATCTGTATATAAAATGCCAGAAAAAAGAATCCAAAGTTCAGAAGGTGATGTTACGAATCATCCCTGGTGGACTCATTTTCACCTTCGCAGATGGCACGGGACGTGGTGAAGTGTTTTTTGATATCAATTCAATGATTTATTTTGAAGGACTTCGATTTCAAATGGTGCGTACAAATGAAAAGAAGCCTCATGCCATGTTTGTGCCGTTGGATGAAAGTAAAATGACACAAAAGGATCAGAAAAGTGCCTTTGTTTTAGACAAAAATTTGCAATTTCTTGCGCAGTTACAACATCCGCCAATGTTGACGTGTGTATTAAGACGCCCTAAAGGGATTAAAGCGTTGGACTGTCATTTATTTGTTTTTGAAAGTGTGAGTGACGTCTCTCAAATGATGTCTCTGTTAACAGGATTACAAGCCGGTGGCGGAAAATTGCCTGAAATTAGTGATTTTAGACAGACTGAAACTAATTTTAATCGTGGTCAAAAAGGTGATGTGATCAGAACTGAATATGGTGATTATGCAATTTATAGAGGCAATCAAATGGAGTTGAAAGATGATTTTTTCCGTCCACGTGAAGAAAATGGTGCCTTTGATGATCGTAGAGATGGTCGACCTGATGATCGTAGAGATGGTCGAACTGATGATCGTAGAGATGTTCGACCTGATGATCGTAGAGATGTTCGACCTGATGAACGACTTGACGAAAGACGTGATGGGAGACGTGAAGAATCTGAGAGAAAGGTTTACGACTGGGATTATGATTCATCACCAATAGATAATGCTTGGAGAAGCGTCAATAGGCAGTTTTCTGAAGATGATAGGAACAATTTGGATCCAAACACGGATTATCGGCGCTCTGCTGAATTAGACAAGCCATTTGTAGCTCATTCAAGAGACCGATCAGGAGATAGCAATGACGGTCGTTATGGTGGTAGAAATCTTGGCGATTCTGGTAGATATGATGGAGGGCAACTGCGTGCTAGTGGTGTTCCACATAGCAAGGTTCCCCCACCTGTCGCTCACAAACCAGCTAGTCCAAGACCAATGTCTCCAACAGGCCAAAGGTTTGGATACGGTGGACCCCAACAGAGAGATGAAAGAAGGGATAATCCGTACAATCCTATTTACGGTGGTGTTCCACCAGAGCGTGGAAGTCAACCTGGTTATGTTCAACCTGAGCGTGGAAGTCAACCTGGCTATGATCGAGGCCGTCCTGTACAAGACCGTGGACCACCTCCTCAAGATCGGGGATCTCGATTTCCAGATCGTGGACCACCCTTACAGGATCGCAGTGGGCCAGTCTATTCAGCTTCTAATTTAGAAGGAAGAGGAGGACCAGATCGTAATAGCAAAGGTGATGATGAACCTCCTTCCAAGCCAGTCGCCAAGGTACCACCCCATCTTGTTGCTGGTATCAAAGTCCTTCCAACCAACTTCAACATACAGGGAGTAAAATTGAAGCCAAGATCTCCAAACGTTGAGAAACATCCTGAAAAACACTTTGATAAGCCATTATCCGAAACTTCCGATGATGTAGAATATGATAATGTTTTACAGAAATTCGATAAAATGATATCTGATGAATCAAGCGACTACAAGTATCCTCAAGGACGACCAACACAGAGCGACAAAGAATTGTACGATCAAAATATCCGTAAGAACTGGGCGAATGAGGATCCCAGATACAACCAAGAATCTCCTCGAATTGATCGACGGAACTATGGACCAGATCCTGGGCGTTATGATCCACCACCTCAAGATGACAGGAGATATATAGAGCAATACGAACACCAGAGACGCCAAACTACTAGAGAAGACTACCGTGAGGATCCAAGACAGGATTCCAAAAATAATCCCAATCGATACAGCATGCCTTTATATGATAGAAATGACCGAGCATACGAATCCCCAAATCGTTGGTCAGGAAGCAACAAATCTCAGTCTTCATATGAAATGGGTGGTCGTCAACACGGTCTACCTCCTGGTGTAACGCCAGATAATCCAGATCATAATAATCGTAAAGACGCTGAAATTGCTAATATGTTTGGTGGTCATCCTCGTGAACGAGATGACAATTTCCCTTATAAACCAATGCCACCACCTGGAACAAATTTTGAACAATCGTTAGGATATTTTCCTTGAAATAATTTATGAATGGTGCTGTTCTTTTATAGGATCTATAATTTTTGTGTATACTAACCATTGTGCTGCGAATAAAAATGCGAAGGTTACGAACTGGCCCTTTACTGTGTTGCCTTTATATGAGCTTTCAGTTGGGGCAACGTAATAGAGAAACAATTCGCGGTGTGTGTATTTGTGACCTTCATTCAAGTGACTTTGTTTTAATAAAACTGAAGAAAAAAGATCTGCATTGATATTCGCATAACCTCAACTTAATGCTTGTAATGACAAAATTTGCTCTGAATCAGGACTTTCGATAAGTTAACGGCCATGTTACTCGGAAACGGGCAATGGCTGCTTATTGAATATAAAAATCGCTTCTATACCGCGTATGGTTTTTGTATATTATAATTTTAGTTTAGTTAGTGACACTTTTAATCAAGATAAACTGTACGTGCACGAATTGCATGTGCGTACATATGCCGATAAGTACGAAGGAAGGTACATTTCGAAGGCACTTTAAGGAACTATTGGCAACCAACAAACTTTGCCTTCTCAATAGTATTTTGTTGAATATCTTGGTTTTTATCTTGTGATTTTTGCCGTGCTGTAAGAAAGTAGAATGAAGAAATATAGCGTGATTTAATCATCACCTTAACTTTGTATTTGAATTATTAATGAGGTGATTTTCTACCTCGACTTAACTTCAAATAGCATAATAATAAAAGTTTTATAACTCTGAAAGGGGTGATATCGGTTTACAAACTACCAAACCAGCATGTCGGTCACTATCACTAGTGCTATCAAACAATGGCATCAAAAGTAGAATATCTTGTGCTAGAATGTCTGACAGCTATTTAGATTCACATGCCAAGACAATTGTTATTTTTCTGCTTAAAATAAAGCAATATTTGACCGAATACCTTGAATGTTATCTACTGTTTGTTGGTTTGTGTAACTATCTCACCCTCCTTGTACTATACTTATTAATATCAATTTTTATTTCAATGATAGCTTCAAATTAGATGTGATTTGAATCTCATTTTCTGAAAATACACATAATTAATATTGTGTATATGGTATGCTTATTACAAATTATAACAGAACTGTTTTCTTTAATCAAATTGACTGAATGTCGAAGATACTGTGGCTTTTTGCAAATTACATATTATAACTTAGCATAATAGATAACATAGAAGAGGAAAATTGAGTATCTTTTGAGGTTGATAGAATATATGAAGGGAGTTAACTCTGTTTTAACCATTTAATATTTGATATAATTTTGATGTCTCAGAATTTCGTATTTTCTAAAATATATATTTAATCAATATTTAAATTTCATGTGCATGAGCATGTGAAAATTTTGAAATACTATTTCAATATAGTGCTCCTTTACGAAAGGCTATTTTACATCTTATAAGATCTTAAAAAGTTAACATTACTAAATGTGTCTTTAATAATTGTATACATTTGAAGGATTTGATATCGACTGTTTTACGAATAATTTCGTATACTGAAAAGGGGAAAATTTTACTGATTAAATGAAATACTGTTTAGTAAATAATTGATAATGTTTAGTAATTAATTGAAATACCTTTTAGTAAATAACTAAATGAAAATGAAAGACTGTTTAGTATTAAATTTAAATACTAAGAAATACTGTTTAGTAAATAATTGATAGTGTTAAGTAATTAATTGAAATACCGTTTAGTAAATAACTAAATGAAAGACTGTTTTGTATTTAATTGAAAATACGGTTTAGTAAATAATTGATAGTGTTTAATAATTAATTGAAATACCGTTTAGTAAATAACTAAATGAAGGACTGTTTAGTATTTAATTCAAATACTATGAAATGCTGTTTAGTAGATAATTGATAGTGTTTAGTAATTAATTGAAATACCGTTTAGTAAATAACTAAATGAAAGTCTGTTTAGTATTTAATTGAAATACTATTAAATACTGTTTAGTAAATAATTGATAATGTTTAGTAATTAATTGAAATACCGTTTAGTAAATAACTAAATGAAAGTCTGTTTACTAATTAATTGAAATACTATGAAATACTGTTAAAAAATTAAATGAAAATCTGTTTAATAATTAAATGAAAGTCTGTTTACTAATTAATTGAAATACTATGAAATACTGTGTACTAATAAAGTGAAATATTGTTTAGTTATTGAATGAAATAATGTTTATTAAATGAAATATTGTATGCTTATTTTAAAGATATTGTGCTTTAATTAAATGAAATATAAATATTAATATGTAATGACCACCATTGTGAACGTACTATCTCTAACATATTATTGTACTGGAAATTTTATTTTGTTATAATTTTTATATAATATTATTTCTCCACATGAAAGCATTATAAATAAATGACAGATTTGATGGACTATCATTAAAATCATAGCGGATTGATAAGTAATTTTTGTTTGGTTGTTTTATAGCAGTGGTTCCCAACCTGGGGGCCATGGGGTATTTGTCAGGGGGCCATCGACCCATTAGGTTGTAAATCATTTTTTCTCTAGCCAACTTTTATTTAACTATTTTTTGCTGTGTAATATCTGTAGTTGCTTGTGGTAAAATGCATTTGACCTCCTGGTGATGAGGAGGCATAAGACAACAACCCTTGCGCTATATTCCCTATTTTGCCATAGTTTAGAATAGAACAGGGGGCCATGGCTCTGGGAACTTTCCACAGCTTGAAAAAGGTTGGGAACCACTGTTTTATAGTAACAAAGAGCGTCCCCTCTCGCATCTGATATAGCAGACTGGTTGAGGGTGTTGACAATCCTGTTAGTCTCGATTGGTACTTCTCCTATAATTACCTGTAAATCACGGTGATTCCCAAGATTTTGGTGATGGTCAGATAACTATTAATTCCTCGGTTTCCAACCAGGGGTACTAGTATGCCTTGAGGATACCAGCAAACGCCGCAAGGGGTACATGAAAAGCCTCTTGGACAATTTTAAAAAGTATGGAATGATCGTGTACGTTGATGGAAATATACAATACAACGTTTTGTTGCTAAACATGCAGTGGAGTCGAGAGCGTTATTCCCCTAACTTGATACCGATCAACTATTAAAGACAAGGGTTGTGGCTTAATAATACAGGAAGTGTTCTTGCTTTCGACAACTGAAAACTATTCAGCGTCATAGATGGTGATAACTTAAACATGGGAAAGCCTATGTGTTTGAAGCCAATACCCTGTTATGGTGTATGCTCTTCGATGTTGTAAGTATCATGGGTCGTACTTGCAACTACGTTCTTCACAGCACGAGAGCAGTCAACTTGAGTGCTCAGTTACGAACGCTCAAGATAATAAGAACATGCTGCCATTTTGTATCCACCGTTCATGTACTCCACTCCCAGCAAAATGGGGTGTGACAAGAACAACTTTCCCCGAGTTTTTTTAAACCCCGTTCTTCTGTTCTACCCAATCTCGAGTTCTCAAGAACGTAGTTGCGAATGCGACCATGTATAGCATGTGTTTTTTTTTAAAAATCAAACAATGTTATACTCCGGTGTTTCTCTTAGGATTTAATTGTAGTAAATCATGTTTAAGTAGATTTGTCTCCCTTGATACATTCTATAAAAATGACAGTAAAACAGAACCATATCCTCGGTGGTTTCCGTAAACTATAATGTTACAGAGCACTATCGTAAGTTTCACGGAGATCGTTTGAAACAGAAGTAGGCATAACAGTTGAAATTGAGTGACTGTGGGGCACTGCTGAATAAGGGAAAATGTTTGATCAGATTTGGGGATATTTTGCATCATGTACTGTGCCACAAGACGAACGTGATTTGTCTCGTTTCACAGACATATTTATATGCTGTGGGTTTCCAATAACAGGGGCTCAGTGAGTAATATGCTCTTTCGCTAACCCGAAGGTCCCGACAGAGGTCGAGATTCATGTCAGAAGGACAGGTATGGAAAAAGCGTTTAGTCACTTCGGACAATAAACCCCTTGAGCCCAGGACGTTAAACATATCTCGACAAATGGAAGTTAAAAAAGAGTAGACTCACTCATGCTGTTAGTCCTATCAAATTTTCTTCATTGCACACTACTTAGCGTTGTGCAATTCGAAAAAGTAGGATGTAGGATTCAATTAATTTCATTTCATTTGAGAGAGATTGTCCGATATTCCTTTCAGTGGTCCGGTCCAGACAAGGGTCAAGTGGCCCGGAATCATTACTGGACCGGCATAGAAGCGATTTATTAAATTTTGATACACAAAATTCTATTAGATACGGAAAAAACAAAATTACAGATAATATGTTAACTGTTAAGTCAAAGCTAATAGAACTCTACCGTTCTGCATCACAAGATTTATGTTAACGTACAACATGTTGTATAATGAATTGTATAATGTACTTCAAAAAAATGCAATTAGATTGGCAACTCAGTGTGTCGTGATTAGATTTTTTCTTATTTCTTATTTCATTACCGATTTTTTGATAGATAATAAAGTGCATGCCATAATGGGGATATTTTAAATTTGGCGAGGCATTCCAAGCTACAGGGGCGGGTTTGAGACACATTCTTTTCATTATCCACCCCTTTATGAAATTCGATTTGTATTTTTTTTCTGACAGTGTATCTATCTGGGACATTATTTTTAAAACTAGGTAATATTGTTTAGATGTTTAGATCAGTAAAATCAGTGTCTCAGAACTAAATAGTCCATTACATATAATTTACTGTAAGAAATGGGACCATTAGAGCGATGTAATGATGGGGTTCGCTTTGTAAAAATAAATGGTTTAGCTATGAGTCATTTAGATGACACACAATAAAGTTTAAAATATTCATATACTGGAAAAAATATTCAAAAAACCATAATCCACAATTTTAACTTGTGAATAGACACTGCGAATAAGCCGGGCAGCAGGAGAACTTGCACTTCCGGGCGGTCCAACTCTCGACACTGTGAACCAAAAATATTCGGTACTCGGACTGGCAAAAATCGACCTTTTTTTGTTCATTTTAAGAGATGGTATCGCTTTAAAAAGCATACCAAAAATAGAACAGTTCTTATGTTCTAGTCTGTGAACAACATAATATTATTGAGATATTTGTGTAAATTAATGTTAAATATTGTCCTAACATGATAGAACATAACTATTATAATATTTAATATCTATTCGGATGGTCGAATCTCATATAAGTAGACAATCTGTGTTGGTTTTAATTCAAAACGGATTATAACTTTTGGATATAAATATGTAACTATTTCAACAAGTTTCTGATTCAGTTTTATTGTCCTATATATTTCTAAATTAAAGTATTTATTCTTACTAATGTATCATCCTCAAATTAGTCGATCAATAAAAATATCCTATGAGCCCAGGTTTCCTCATCCCTCATCCCTAAAAAATAGAACAATTAAAAAAATGTATCGAAATTAGTGTTAGGATAGCACACAGTTAAAAGGGTTTATTTTTGGGCCCTACCAAGAACAATATTATGACAGAAAATAAGGGCCTGAGCAAGGGCCCAGAATTTACATGCACCCGCTTATCTATTTGAGCCACCTATCAAATCTTTTTTTGCTCAAATTTGTGAAAACTTTACACCAAAATCTGTAACTATGTGTCCTTTAATGTATCTGAAAGTTTTAACTAAAAAAATCCAGCCGTTAATTTTTAAACGCTAAAAACATGCTAAAATTTCTAAAAACCTTACTAAATTCAGTTTGATCAAGAAGATATAGAGATACAATAAGCATACTTTAAAAATACTCTCAGGTAGCATTCGCGATTTTTTTGATAATGGAAACTTTTTTCAAAATAGCAGAATGGCCCTTTAAAATTCCAGATATATTTTTAGGGATTATGCGGCTTTCGTGCAGTTCTAGTACATTTTAAACAGTCTCAAAGACTCAAATTATATGGATTTAACAGATTATACAGTATCATTATGACTCCAGACAAGTTGCCTAAAGAATATATTTAATAATAAACTCTTATTCACCATTTTTCAGAATTTTGCTTTATTGATCATTCTAATGGGTAGTATTCCTTTAAAATTGGTTGGGAAATTGGCACTCTAATCTTTTAACTGTTTTCCTCAATGCACCCTGATTGATTGCTTCAGAAACTGAACACTTTTCAGACCGGTGAGTTATAACTGAACACCTTTCACCTGTTCTTTTGTTTCTACACATTCAAATTTTAATCCTTGACTGTACAGGTAGTTTAAACTGGTCATTAAGGATCTCAACAACATCAAATATTGCAATTTAAGGTAAGTTGAATGATTATATTTTGTTAATTTGAAATAAAACCATGATATTTTATTCCTGAAAATTTCTTTAGTTGAGTTAATCATTGAGCTTCTACCATTACTTTACGTGGCAAACCTAAGCGATTTTTGTGCCGTTCTAGTACTTCTGGGGGCTATTTACATAATATTAAAGGCTCAAATCGACCCTCGAAAATATTGAACATTCCCCTTGAAGCCGTAAAATAGTTTGAAGTCAGATTTCATTTTAAATACACAATTCAAATATTTTTGTTTCATATCTACGTAATGTGACCAAAGTAAAAATTACACAGAAGATACAGTTGATACAACAATACAGTAGAAGTCACAGACAGTTACCGTCGTTGTAAGTTTGCTCTTATTCTATAATGATAATTAATCTTGTGATATTTGCCTGTTTCATATTGTTGTATTTTGATGTAGGTTATACTTATGTAGGTTCATAATCTAAAAAAGAACACCAACCATGGCATTTCATTAATCGTTTAGGGTAGCCTACAAATCAGTGGAACAACTTGGTTGCTTTCCATTTGCCAAATTAGGTACAGTACAGTGGGACAACTTGGATTCTTTCCATTTGCCCAATGTTTCATAGTACAGTGTGACATAAAACTTGGTTGCTTTCCATTTGCCCAATGTTTCACAGTACAGTGGGACATAAAACTTGGTTGCTTTCCATTTGCCCAATGTTTCACAGTACAGTGGGACATAAAACTTGGTTGCTTTCCATTTGCCCGATGAGGCCCATTACAGTACAGTTTTAATAATAGCCTGTAATTTTATAGAACATTACTTTATAGTTTATTAGATTCTATTTGTTTACTGTACACACCTTTGCTGAATATATTATAATCTTAGTTTGAGAACTTACATTTTTTGTTCATTTTAAGAGGTAGTATCCCTTTAAAGTAGGACCTAAATCTCTGTCCGTTATAAGAGTTGCAGGAATATAAGACAGTGTTAGAAAAGTAAAAATTGAAGCTTTATAGTTCCTGAAACACAAACAAAAAGACCCAACATTTTTGTATAATTTTATTGTAGGTTTAGAAATTTCCTGTGAATGTGATTAACTGTGATGTCAGTTAACTTAAAGAAGACGTTTACTAATAATAATCAACTGTTTTCAACTAAGATTATTTATTAAGAATTCCAAAAAATAAACAGAATTTCATAAAGTAGTAAATACTAGAATCAGGTAAGAGGTAAAATTATTTTGAAACAATATGCATTATACATCCCAAACAAATATACATATAAATGAATATAGCCTACATATCTTAAATTAATATTAGAATATCCATTTTACATATCCCAAACAAATATTTATTATACATATCCCAAACAAATATCCATTATAAATATCTAAAATAAATATCCAATTTACATATCCCAAACAAATATTTATTATACATATCCCAAACAAATATACATATCTAAAATAAATATTCTAAACAAATATTGATAATACATATTATCCTAAACAAATATTCATAATACATATCTAAAATAAATATCCATTTTACATATCCCAAACAAATATTTATTATACATATCCCAAACAAATATCCATTATAAATATCCTAAACAAATATTCATAATACATATCTAAAATAAATATCCATTTTACATATCCCAAACAAATCATATCCAAAAAATCATATCCCAAACAATCTAAAATAAATATCCGTTATACATATATCAAATAAATATCTATTATAAATATCCCAAACAAATATTCATTATACATATCCCAAACAAATATTTATTATACATATCCAAAACAAATATCTATTATATATATCTCAAACAAATATACAATATACATATTCCAAACAAATATACATTATACATATCTAAAACAAATATACCTTAGACATATCTAAAATAAATATACATTATACGTATATGAAACGAATATTAATTATACATAACCCAAACAAATATATATTATACATATTCCAAACAAATATGCATTATACATATCTAAAACAAATACACATTATACATATATCAAATAAATATTTATTATACATTATACCAAACATATATTAATAAATAATACATATATTAAACAAAAATGAATTATACATATCCTTTAAAAATATTCATCATACATATATCATAGAAAATGTTTCATTATATATAACCCAAATCTAGTACTTAAATACTGAAATATGTCAGTAACAGAATCAAATAAACCATAAAACTAAGTAATTTTCCGTAAAACTACAAGTTATTATTGAAAAACGATTAATAAAAAGCTTAATATTTTGTTTATCTAGTTGAAATTATAATATACATGATAGTTTTCTGTTTTTATCAGATTATACCGTATAGTTATGACAACAGACAAATTGCCTAATGAATATAAACTCTTATTCTTGATCATTCTAAGAGGTGTAATTCCTTTAAGAAAGTTGACTTATATTTTCAATACTAGTTGACCTGAAAAGATCATACAAGGATCCAGTAAGATATGCAGTACAATAAGAGCCATTCTGGGCCACTCTATTTGTCCGCACTGCAGCGTCTCTTTTAGAGTGTCTACATTATTGACCAATCATACTTTGGCTTGGTTATTTTAAAGCTAAGCTTATCAGTTACAATGTCCACAACTAATAGACGAATTTTGAGCCTTTCATTCCATCTGCATCAAGAATATTCACTGTGTGCAAGTTAAAAATACGACTCGTATTTTACTGAGACAACGCCATACAAAAACATATATTGAAATAGAAAGTGAATTGTTTATTTTAAGGTATATTTTGTTTCTAAATGTCCAGGGTCAATAAAGCTCTTGTAATATAACTACTAAAAACTAGAAGAGAAATCAGTTACTCTAGACATGTGGTTTTGAAATGTTCTGGGACAGTAAAGCTCTTGTAATATAACTTCTAGAAACTAGTATAGAAATGAGTTACTCCAGACATGTTGTTTTTAAAATGTCCAGGGTTAGTAAACCTTTGTAATATAACTTCTAGAAACTAGTATAGAAATGAGTTACTCTAGACATGTTGTTTTAAAAATATCCATGGTAAGAACAGGTTACTGTAGCAACGGTATACGATCACACCGATCTAACCGTTGCTCCCATGACACAATATTTCATTAGTCATTAATGACTAATAAAAACTTTGCATTGAACTATCGATTTCAAACTTGACAAAAACGTAACACTGTGTGTCCCATTTCTAAAGCTCCCTTCCATTTAAAATCAAGTTTCAAAGTTTTCAGGTGGGTTATTTTCCTAATAATGGCGAAATGAAAGCGACATTTTTCTGAATAGATGGTTAGGTTATCAAAATAGCTTTTATATACATCTTTGCTGTCAATCAAAATACCAAATGATTAATAATTGAGTCACTTTGTAAGAGATTTAACCAACGCTGATTGGAAGAAAATAGGTTAGGTTCCCAGAATCCATAATTTGATTTGCAAGAAAGATTTTTTGAAGAATCAAAATCGATCAGATGAAAATCAGAGTAGGAAGTCCCTATTGCAACTCAAATTCGGAAATATCTTTGAGAATGTACCAGCTGTTTGGGCTTGCGGTTGCGGCGCTTCGACTCAATCCATCCTAGATCGTCCCCAAAATTATTTTTTGGACAAATCCACGCCCTTGTAAAAAATGAGAGTACTTGTGGATATACGAACTTCTAAATTTTGTCTCCATATAGTTCTGATTTAACTGGTAATGTTTATTCCTTATTGTTATCTATTAATTGCCTATATTTCAAGACCATAAAATAACTTAAATGAATAATCCATTGAAATTAATGATATCGATATCATTGTTATCAATTTCATAAAAGTCGAATTGATTTTTACAAAAATTGCTTTTCAAAACCTGCTAGTACAATATACAATTCATTCATTCTTCAATTACCTAGTTATTATTCATTCATTCAAAACCATCTTCTGTCTATCCACCAGCGGCTGGATGAAATGAGAGAGTATAGTTACAATACAGGAATTTGAGATACTTCGTGATCTTTGATACAGATAAATCCTTGATAGCAATATATTTAGTTCGTCTTGAAGATTTCAGTTCGTTTTAGAAGAAAGATATATATGCACAACCCTTATTTGAATATTTCACCGTTATTGATAATTATAGAATTTATAATGAATGTAACAAAAACTTTACTTTTGATCATTGATCACTGAAGGGAAGAAAATAGATTATGGTTGAGATTAAACCAGGCAGGTGTGTAGACTAGGTCTTAGTCTACGATATCTAGGACAGTCTATAAGGATCATAAAAAAACAATAATAAAGCCCAAAAGAGGCATAGGAGCTAAGTCAACAAGCTCCGGGTCTTGGTATCTAGAGATGGTCAATAAGACCTCCTGGCCTTGATCTTTGAAGTAAGCAACATCATTTATTGCTAGTTAGATATTGGTTCCACTACCTAGGACGTGGTCCTGAAAGCTGTACACCTCCCTTAAGGTTCTCCTACCTTGGACGCTGTCCAGAAAGTTGAGCTACTTCAAATCCTAGTTGATAGCATCTAATCCCGCTTTAGTCGTGTCCGGAATTAACAATTATTATCACCAAGTTGTGTTTAGAAGTCCTTGTATAAATTTCCAGAATGGAATAGACAAGACTAGCAACTTGGTTTATATCTTGGATGTCTTCCCTTCATTTACTTATACATTCCAAATTATAAATTAATTATTTATTTTTGTCAGCTTGAACAATAAATGCTGTCACTGTATGCAATGCTTTCTTGAAAGTTTTAGTCACTACAATTGACTATCTGGGGCTTAAAAAGAAATTTTCTTAGACAAATTCAGCCTCAGTTACAGAAAAACTTTATTTTAAGATCCAAATTAACTCCTTTCTACAAGAGAAACTAAATATATTGGTATCAAGGATTTATCTGTATTATTGTTGTATGAAGGAACATCTAAGGACTGATTCTGGTATGTCAAAATTTCTAGTAAAAATAACCCTTTTTTTAACTTTTTATTACATTCATTCATGAATAAATAGACAGAAGATAGAAAGGTTTTGGAATAAATAATGATATCTTGTGATATAGTGAGTTGGAACGAAAGAAAACACTTGTTTGGCTGCTCCCCATTTATTTCTATTATTGTCAAAAAAATTCCACATCAGAAAAATCTGAAAACGACTTTTGTTGAAAAAAAAAACAAGGAATGAAACCCTCATAATACTCAAAATATATTAAGGTAGCATTATTTTAGATAATTATAGCGAATAACAACATTATCCCAACCCATTTGAAATTCACCAGACATTGGCATTGCAATTTCGCCAAGGCTTTCTTATCTCGTATTTTATGTTTCTGAGAAAGGCATCGTTAAAAAGTATGATACATTGTTTTTAGGTACTTTCAATCCATGAGTTCTTTAGAAGATTCTCGTTCTAACCTGTTGCGTCTTGGGGGTTAGTTCGGCATTATGATTCACAATAAACCATTTTAAAGGAATACTACCTCTAAGAATGATAAAAAAAAATCAAAATTCTCAAACTTGGTGAATATAAGTTTATATCTATTAGGCAACTTATTTTGGATTTTGGATGCGATTTTGGTTAACGAAATTGTTTTGCTTGTACGGATTTTTATTATCTAGTGTCATGATCATACATTGTCTGTATAATCCAATAAATTCAAAAGAGCATGTTATATAGAAACAATTCAAAAACGCTCACAGATATTTTAAGCGTTTTTCATCAATAACCTGTAATTTTAGGGAAATTAAGTTCATGTTTTATGGGTTTCTTGGATTCTGTTTGCATACTTTTGACATCAATGATGAATATATTATAGGCCAAGTTTGAGAAATTAAGCTCATTTGGTGGTATCGCTTTAAACAAGTGGCCAGAGCTTTTATTTCAGAACCAAAGAGTAATTTTTTTTTCTAATCTTGAACATTTTTAAAAACGACTTTTCTAAATGAGCTATGGTGTTTGGAGGTGGTGACAGAATGAATGTGATCTGTTAGTCAACTTTTGTGAAATAAAATGGAATCCGCTTGTGTGAATGTATGACAGGTTTTACTGATTCATCAACGCATACCCACATCACATCTTTTGTAGGCATAAAGTCAACATATACCCACACCACACCTTTTGTTGGCATAGAGTCAACACATACCCACACCACACCTTTTGTAGGCATAAAGTCAACACATACCCACACCACACCTTTTGTAGGCATAGAGTCAACACATACCCACACCATTCCTTTGTAGACGTAGAGTCAACGCATACCCACACCACACCTTTTGTTGGCATAGAGTCAACACATACCCACACCACACCTTTTGTAGGCATATAGTCAACACATACCCACACCACACCTTTTGTAGGCATAGAGTCAACACATACCCACACCACACCTTTTGTTGGCATAGAGTCAACACATACCCACACCACACCTTTTGTAGGCATAGAGTCAACACATACCCACACCACACCTTTTGTAGGCATAGAGTCAACACATACCCACACCACACCTTTTGTTGGCATAGAGTCAACGCATACCAACACCATACCCTTTGTAGGCATAGAGTGTACCCACATCATACCCTTTGTAGACATAGAGTGTACCCACACCATTCCTTTGTAGACGTAGAGTCAACGCACACCCACACCATACTTTTTGTAGGGGCATGAGGACGTGTATCATTTTTTCTCTAGCAAAACAATTCCGTTAATCAAAAATATCGTCAAAGCCAGAAGGTTACAAGGAGCAACACCAATTTAAATGCACTGATTAATATAACCTTATTGACTTTGACACAGACTAAATAAGGGCGTCCGCAGATTTGTTTTTTAGGAGTCAGGCCCTTGGGCGAAGAAAATTTAGCATCCAGAAAGCTTAGTTTCGCACTTTTGGATTTTGATATCTTTATCTTTCTTTCAGGGGAGGGGGGATTACTGTACGGCACAAACACTTCAGCTAAAATTGATATCCGCCATCTCGTAATGTGTTGTTCTTTATTCTATCGACGAAATCTGATTAGATGTACGGGTTCATTCCCACGACGTCACCGCTTTGGTCAAAACTATCATGTAGGAACGAAAAACGGGGACTTCAATGGATTTGTTCAAAAATTGGATTTTGAAAACAATAGGATTATTTTTTGTTATCTTAGCAGACTAAAACCTACTTAATCGGATTATAGCCAATTAAACAAACATTTCTTCAAACAATTTATTTAACATTTAAAAACATATAACAAACTATACTTTAATTTTAACAAATGTAAAACGGAATCAGCAAATGCAAGAACATTTGATTTAAACATATTTTATTGATATCAAATGGATTTGGATAAAAATTTCGATAACTTAATAAAAAAATTCCTATCCATAAAGAAATACATACAAATTATTACAGATGGGACAGAAAAAAATATATATATTATACAAAAAAATGTAAAAGGTGCACAGAACAACAAAAACACGAAGTGCAATGTAGAGAATGGTCGAGAATAGAAGTAAGAAATGGACATTATTTAAAAGATAAGATAATACCTAATCACCCAGGAAAACCACAAAACTTGTTCAAAAACGTAATAAGTTTTTTAGATTGATTCCAAATTGAGGATATCAGATAAATTAGGATCACCCCAAGGACTGCATCTAGGTCAAAGTTTAAGCAATGAGACGTATTACTAAGTGAATATCACCTCGTACAGTTTACACTCAAAGAAGTCATGATAGGCGCCTATCGTGACTTCTTTGAGTGTTAAATGTATAAGGGAAAATTTACTAAGTAATTCCCAATTTTAGACAGTTTTAACTCAAAGAAGTCATGATAGGCGCCTATCATTATTTCTTTAAGTGTAATTTGTATAAAATTGAGAGGGAATTACTAAGTAAATGTTCTAGGGAACATTTACTTAGTAATTCGTCTCATTGCTTTAACCTTGACTTAGATGCATTCCTTGGGGTGATCCTAATCTATCTGATATCCTGATTTTGGAATTAATTTTACTCGTTCGAAAATTCATTAAAAATTCGAAACGTTTTTTAACTTGTTCGTGGTTTTCCTTTGTGATAAGGTATTATCTTATCTTTAATAATGTCTTTTTTTTCTTACTTCTATTCTATTCTCTACATAGTACTTCGTGTTTTTGTTGTTTTGTGCACCTTTTACATTTTTGTTTTCATAATATATATTTTTTTTTCTGTCCCATCTGTAATAATTTGTATGTGTTTCTTTATGGATAGGATTTTTTTTACTAAGTTCTCGAAATTTGTATCCAAATCCATTTGATATCAATCAAATATTTTTAAATCAAATGTTCTAGTATTTTCTGATTACTTTTCACATTTGTTAAAATTAAAATATAGTTTGTTATATGTTTTTATAATGTTAAACAAATTATTTGAAGACATTTTTGTTTAATTGGTGTTAACCCGATTAAGAAGGCTTTCGTCTGCTAAGATAACAAAATATAATCCTATTGTTTTCAAAATCCAATTTTTGAACAAATTCCCGGGAAGTCACCGTTTTTCGTTTCTACATGGTTCGTTTTGACCAAAGCGGTGACTTCGTGGGAATGAACCCGCACATCTAATCAGATTTCGTCGATAGAATAAAGAACAACACATTACTGGATGGCGGCTATCAATATTAGCTGAAGTGTTTGTGTCCTACTGTTATCCCCCTTTCCCTGGAAAAAAAGATAAAAATATGAAAATCAAAAAAACGTGCAAAACAAAGCTTTCTGGTTCCTAAATTTTCAACTGACAATTGCACTATCATGTTTAACATGACTTTCTAACATTGTAACTTTTAACGTATTGAATTATGTAGTAAAAAAGATAAAAATAAATCTAAATGTAGGAGATAACGATCCAATGCAAGAAGAAAATCCGTTCTAAAAATCTGGTTCTGTCATTTATTAAAAAAAAGTTTTAAAATTGCATGTCTAAAAACGTTGACCATTAAATTTTTTTGCTCGAAGTTTAAGGGATGTGTTAACTAACTGTTCGACCAAAAAAAAAATTAATCTCAGAATGTATTTTTTTTAGCTTATCTAATCCGTCAAATTGTTCACAACTCTCTTACAAAATATATTAAATGATGTGGATTATAAAATATATAATTCACAGAGATTTGATGAAGTTGATGCAACCTTTCATAAACTTGGATGCGCACTGCCCAGTATCGTCTCACGATTCTAGTATTTACTTGTTCTGCAACATGATGGAGAGTGCACTTTTATCGATTAACCTGCTAAATAATTCACGTTTCCGAAACTAAGGTACGAAATGGTCTCCTTTGATTTCCGGTTGGGTGGTTGGTATTTGATACCCGCCTAAAAAATAATTAGAGATGCAATATTTAACAGGTATGTGCAATTTTCACTCAATTTTATCTCACGAATGATCAGGCTTTGTAATATGCAGCTATTTTGTGTAAGGCTTACCTTTATGGGTGTAATTTGATATAGGTATAATTAAGGTGTGACGCAGGGTAGATATCCATTCAAAATTCATCTTATGTTTAAAAATTAAAGTAGAACTGCCTGCAATCATAATATGACGCCCATTTTTTCACGTAAAGGGATCCTAAATTCAGGATAGGTTTGACATATGCTTTGATAGAAATAATTAGATAACGAAAGTCGAAGTTTTTGTTTTCAGTATCATTTTGGAATAGGAGCCACGTGGCTCAGAGGGTTGGAAGCTTGCGAGCTAACTTGGAGGTCCTGGTGCGATATCGTCATGAGTTAAGATACTACTTTCGGGTTTTTCAACTCGTTTCCCCCTTTTCAGTGATTACAGATGGAAGTGTTTGACATGGGATAATCGTCTAGTCGTTTGGAAGGAACAATAAACCAAGGGCCCCTGTGCTACAGGCTGTGCACGTTAAAAAATTGCTCGACAACTGGTAAACGAAAATTAGAGCAGGCTTATGCCACTGTAGTAGCAAATTTTCCTTTTAGCTTGTACAACGTAAAACTCAATATCCTTTTATTTTTTTGGTAATTTTGTGCATGTGATCACTATTCGAGACATTGACAAATGGAGAAATCAAACTGAAATGCTAGGTTACAATGTACCTTATTTTATTTTGAAATTTCTTCACTAGCAGCCTTTAATAAAATCTGATACATGCGTTGCTTCAAAATATAGATTAAAAACATATTTGTAAAGATTTGAAAAGGCCGCATTATTATGTTTACTTTTAGCCATTGAATTCCAAAATTTGACTGGATGTCTGTTTTTATATCTGTCAAAATACGTGGGTTTTAAGGGATTGTGAAAGGTTTCGGGATGTAATTTATAAATGTCACATATACATGTTTGTGAAAAGGTGTACCTTAATACAAGTACGCCTAAACTGACGCTATCATGAGCGTTTCTGTTTTATGAAAGGGGCACATCTTTTTTCATATGAACAAGTATTTCCATTGTAACAAATGATACTAGCAACTGAAATTGAGCTCTATCCATCTAAAATAGCACATGGAATAAAATGACTATCGACTGGCCGAGTAGCCTCGGGAAGGAAATTTTGTTATTTTATTAAAAAATAGCAAAAATTTAGCATTTGCATGCCATGACCAACAACAAATTCTCGCTATACCATAACTAAAAGTCTACGATTGTCATACTACTAATACATAACAATAAACAAACAACTTAAATAACTACACAGTGTTAAAATCAAATATTCACTGCTGTAAGATGATGGATAGCCTTCAGACCAGGGGTCAACACCTTAAGCCTTGAGAACACAAAATACAACAGGGGAATCATTGTACGACTTGGTGGTAGACACAACACGGTCTTAGGTAACAATACTTCTTAAAGGTATACCTATTATTCATTGAGATGTTATGAAAGAAGGTGAGAAAAACGCCCAAAGTTACGCCTTTATTTGATAAACAATTATACAAAGATTATAATAAATCTTGAAGAGAATTGCATCTTTTTTATATTTATCTTATCATTGTCATATTAAAGAAGAAACGTTGTATTGTCGTTAGTGACACAAGGATGGTGTAACTATAATTTATAATGGGCCCTTCATTACTAAATATACTACCACACCTCAACACCCACTAGAAAGTGACAGTTTGAGCTGCTTTAAAAAGGGCTGAAAGGGAAACCGAAGCGTTTAATGGCTTAGTTAATGACGGCAAACCAAAAACTTAATTCTGATTGTCCCTGAAGACCTTTCCAGAACCTTTATTTTACGTACAAAGAGATAAAGCGATATTCATAAGTTTGAAGAAGTTGACGATATGCACACGAGATTGAGCACTTTGCGTGACAATGCCACATATTCGATGCTCGAAGTCCTCGGTTCCCAACCAGGGGTATTGACATATAACATCTAATATTTACAATAAATGCATACATCAACCAACAAATTATATCCTTTGACTTTCATGTCTGCTCTTAATGTTGTGGGTGTGGGTGTGGGGTGGGCTAAAAAAAAATAGAGATACGAAGAGTCCAAAAGGTTGGGAACCAAGGCTCTAAGTTAATGTCATTGCTTACTTTTTGTCTACACATTTATTACCCTCATCTGTGAATACATTCTTCAAAGGTCGGATTGAATTGGACAATATTAAAATATTGTAGTTATAGAATTATGTCCATGAATAAAACAAAAAAACAAACAGCGAATAATCATTACAGAATGCCAGCCAGGAAGTATAATATGGAAGAGCAAATAGGCTTACAAACGTCTCCGCATGCGCAATAGTGGGTTTGTTCATGTGATATTAAACTGCAATTTCCGCTGTTCTAGCCCATACCGTGTCCACTTCACGTTCGGTATTTCAGAAATTTTCTGTTGCTCGGTTTACTGTGCACCGTACCGTGCCTACAACCGGAAATTTACGTGGTGGCGGAAGTTTGTTGTGGTTTACACCTTCAAACAACGAGTTTTGCTTCTATATTAAATGCTTCATCCATCATAATTTGTCATTGTAATGTAATCTTAAATTAAAATTGATTTTAATATTTTAAAACATGGTAGCTTTAATGTATTTATTTTTCAAAAATGACATACATACAAAGATCTTTTATCTGTCAAGAAAATCAAAAGAATGAAACTTAATAGAATTCTCTTAGAAATGATTATGTATCAGTAAAATACTCTCTCCATGAATTTAACATAGGTTCTAAAAAGTTTATATAAATAAGGCGAGGTGGAACAATAGAGAAATAGGTCATGTATATAATATGAAGAACCCCAACGCCCAAGCCTTGCCGAGCTTATTCAATAGCGATATTATATTAAGCAATATATTTTCTGTTTATAGAAGCCGAAAGCTACCCACGTGTGTGACACTTTTTAAAAATGTCAAAGTATATGTAAATCATCTTTTTTTGTGCATCGCATCATCACCGTAATTTTCCATTCTTCAGTACTTGCCTTTGATATATCCATAAAATTGCCTACATATATTATTTTAGGAACATAATTCAATTCAATTCAACACCATTTTGTATTATTATGAAAAGATGATTGCAAAGAATGTTAATAATTGGCCTACGCCTTATCGCATGGCAAACGTCAATCCATCTAACTTATTGTGTAAGGGAACAGTTTTTATCCCAATTAGCAAATTCAAAAATATACACAAGTTCACCGTTATTCTAGCAAATTTTTAATCTGTTTACACTCCGCTGCCACTGTTCATTATCCGAAGGTGTAGGCGCAATATGCATTTTGAAATGACGACATAAAGCTTTATACAGGAGCACAATAGCCTGTTAACATAGCTATAACGATATATATATTTCTTTCAACGTGTCTATAATATTGAAATTCGAGAGCTATTTAGGTCATATGTCACATATGGATCACTAGCGACAACTAGCTCATAACGTAGATAAATATCTTTTGATGAACCAACTCACCCCACCTTGCCACTTGTATACTCAAAATAATGTGAAAACAATATTCTCTGGCTGGTTTTCAGAATTGACAAGTATTTCAAAGGGACTATTGAAATTAATAAAGTATCCTAGGAATGCTTTCAAAAAACTTTAGCAAACAACAGTATTAATGAAGGTCTCAGTAGGTATCCTTGCATTATTCAACATCAGACAATATTCTTCAATAGCTAAGATGAATCATACCACGAAATTGCCATAAATAACAAATAAAAGTTTATTTGGAAACATGATAAAAAAAAGTGGGATGTCAAAAATAATATCTGAATTTTCAATATTTCCATTAATTACCTATTGCGTTATTTATTTTAATGATTAGAATTGTACCATGTTAACAAGACAAACATCTCTAAAGCTTGCAGGTCGGAGGGGCTGACATGGAAAAAGCGTCTAGTCGTTCGTATGGGACAATAAACCCGTGTGCTATTGGCTGTGCACGTTAAAGATCCCTCGACAGTTGGAAATCGAAAATAAGAACAAGCTAATGCCGCTCTCCTGGCAAAATTTCCCTCATTGCACACTGCATTGCGTTTGCCCGTCCTCAATTAGCCCATATAGGTGCAGAAAGCAGGACGTAAAACTCCATTCATTTCATTTTTTCTAAAGCTGGCAAGGGTCGTAACTCGTTTTACACCAGAGGATTCTTTTTTACAATAGACAAAAAAAATCGTAAGTTGTAAGTTTCAAGAAAATATCTCAAAATCTTGGGTCTGGTTTACAATAGTCAAACATCCCTAAATCTTGCAAGGGTGATAACTCCGTTTCCGGTCTAAAGAAAAATATGGCATGTAGACAATTGCGAACAGACAGACAAATAGGATTAGATGTGGGCGTATAAAAAGTAATATATCATATTTCTAAATTGGGTTTATATTGCTAACCATTGACAGTTCGGATAGTGACCTTCAATATTTTACGGGTCATAAAGTTTTCGAGTGTAAAAAAACATCGTTATCATTGTCAATAGTATCAAGGTCATTAATGTCCTAATGTTTCGTTGGTTGGTTGAACACCTTTTGAAATATTCAATGTTTTTAATTTCAGTCACGTTTACAGATTTTGAAACCTGCTCTTCATTGGCTTATTGGAGAATATCGCACTATTGTACTGGGCAATGAGGGAAAATTCAATATTTTATAGTTATTTCAGTTTTCACTGACCCAAACTTTTTTACTAAATGGGTATCGATTTGAAGTTATGTTTCAATCTATGAAACTGGTGATTTCACACAAATTCAGTTGCTTCTTATGATATGAACTATTGATCATTGATGATTAGGGATAAAAACTGATCCGAATCGAACTACACGTGGAAACAGGATTTGTCTTTCCTGAAGAAAGATTCGAGCACAAAGTACCTGACCAGTCCGCTACACCTGGGTTTTCAACTGGTTTTTCAAAATGTCCCCGAAAATGCACAAGGAAATGACCATGTCCCCTGAAATGCCCACAGAAGGCATAGAAAACATGCAATTTCGAAGCATGATTTAGATATAGCATATTTCGTTGCGGGTAGTGAACACTGGTGTTTCAAGATAATATAGTGTTTTAGTCCAGTGTTAGAAGGAAGTATTGACGTTAACTCGAAAGTTGTTAACCATACTATTTTATACTAATACATTTTTATTTCGATCCTAGATAATTGCCTACACAATTGTAAAGATTACTGTTCAGATCTTAATAACGTTCAATGAGACGATTTGAACTTTCAGTTGTTAAATGTAGATTGGTGGTAAACTCAAAAAACCAATCAAATAAAACTACTCAGTCGATGAAATGTCTTCACTGATTGCTAAGTTAACAAAATTAAACCAATTCCCGAATCACTAAATCAATTCTTCGTCGATCACTTAACACTGTGTTCTCGTACAACGAAGAATTCGGACTGGAATATTTCCTTTCAACGCATGCGTGTCTCGGATTCCAATCACTTCTGGTATTTGGTTTCTAAAACATTCTATGCAGTTGGCAATCACCGTTAGCACTCCTTTTGAAGTAATAGGCAAATAATTTGTAAATTCTTTTAACAAAATAGCAGAAACGGCAAGATATATCAACATGACGTAACGTCAATAACGGAACTATATCCTACCGCGGATTGATATACCAAATAATCAATGTAACATAAATGGTGTAGGTAGAAACAGAGCTTTAGATAATCAAGTAATCTAAAGTGTTTATTGATCCTAAGTTGTAATAAATCGTACTATATAAGATTACTTTGACATTAGGGTTAACAAGTAATTACTAGAAATCTACTATTAATATCTTTCCTATTAATAGTTATTATTCAATCAGTACTATTCATAGTTCTTCGTTGGTTATAGACAGTAGACGTTACTTAGAATGGTGCTGACCGGCTTCAGGAACCGAGAAAGCCAAAATAGGATAGAAAACCCCTATAACCCTGGAGACGCAAGATTCTTAGAACTGGGTTAAACGAGGGCAGTCTGATTATTGGAAACAACCGTCGGTGTTGAGATGTCAATTTCAATTGTCATGACCCACGTCTATAATATTGTTCATGTAACAAAATGATGGTTCAAGTGTAATTTACACATCGAAATGGCAAAGATATCGCAGAACAACCCATCCCTCTCAACGTCAATCTTCCTGCAAAATTTATTGATAATAATCAAGGGTGTAACAACGGGTGTTTTCACAGAGCAAACTTCCTGAAAGACCCTAACCCTTTTACTTTTTCACATCGTGATGAATCTATTTACCCTAGAGTACCCCCAGGTCAGACAATACAAAGGTTGAAGTGGTTAGAACCGTGTATCATCCTTTGAACGACTCGTCTTCGAAATGCCATTTACACACTCGATAGGCATACCTCGGACACAAACTTGACGCCATTTTGGATATCATACCATACACGTAAGACCAATCAAATCACTTCTTATATAAACATCGACACAACATGGCGTCTTAAAATCCCTTAATCGTTGACGTGCCAAATACCAATTGAACATCTCGGATCCCTGTACCACTTGCACTGTCGTGAAGTACTGGTGAAATCTTATTTTAATTATAAATAAAGTGTTTTGAAGCAGGTTTAAGAATAAGATTGTGTCAATAGTTCTCACCTATTCAACTCAAGTCTAATCTACTTATAAATGCTCTCAGTTTAGAGGTGTTATCATTTTGATATACTCCAGCTAGTAATTATGAGCTTTCGACAAATATTTAATATCTTGTACCCTAATAACAGCATCTGATAAAATAGTTTACGATTTTGATAGTCATTATGTTCAATTGACGCAAATATTTTGTGTTTTGCAATTAAGTGCAACGACTTGCATGAAAGGGCTTTATCGCTTTTGATCTTACTCTTTTTTCCTACTTAAGATATTTTAGATTGGGATAAGGATGGGATAACCCTCTATTCAATTTACTAGGTTATGTAGATTAATAGGTGGCCTGCGACAGATAACTATTCATGGCGTTCGTAAACCGTAAAGACAATCAAGAAATACAGACCAACTAAAGAAAACCATTAAACGAACAACAAAGCTACGCACATTATACATTCAACAACGTCACATAACCTCGTTACGAAAAATTCCAAAAAGTCTCAAACAAATGAAGACAACACATACAAACACAAAGACAGCAGTTGCAGCTAACAACAAATATAAACAATGCAAATAGATAACAAACATCTGGCCACAAAATATTTAGTATGATCAAGGACTACGAACCTAAACATCAGACCAAAACAACGAGAGAGCCATAAAGCTGAAAAAATAACCACAAACACAAACAATCAGGAGGAATAATAATCACACATATCTGTCCACACATATCACACAATATGACGACAAACAAACAACCAGAAGGGATAACAATCACATATATCTGATCACACAGAAGGAACAATAATTACACATATCTTTCCACACATACCTATAAATCACACATACCAACAATCAGAATGACATGAACAACGCTGATCACAAGCAAAAACAACCAGAAAGGACAACAATCGCACATATCTGACCAAACAACCAACCAGAAGGGACAACAATCACATACATCTGATCACATTCACAAACAATAAGAAAGGGACAACAATCACACATATTAACAACACATACAAACAATCAGAATGAACAGTAATCACACACATCTGACCACGCATACAAACAACCAAAAAGGATAACAATCACACATATCTGACGACACAGAAGGACAAGAACAACACTGACCACAAGCACAAACAACCAAAAAGGACAACAAAAGTGTTCTGAAACTCAAGATAAGTTTATTAAAAAATTTAAACTATTTCAAAAATTGTTATATTTCTTTAAACATATATTGATAACAATTTATTTATTAAGGGTGAGAAAATCACTTAACCGAAACTTTCTCTTTTTAAACATAATTTCCTTTTCGTACTCGATTAAAAGCTTCTTCTGATATTCATATATGGAATATGGAAGCCATTTGCGGCCATTTCCACTATCGACTTCTCGCTTTCAAAAAGCGAAGAAAAGGCAAGAAGGTAAGGCAGCAAGAAAAAAGTTTAGTAGACGTCGAGGATAAACACCATAAGTCTAGTAAAGAGGCTAGAAAGCAAGACAAAGTGCTGAAACGCAAGGGCTTCGCGTGGGCGAGTGAGTCCATAATAGTAATTGCCGCTGACAAATACAAATTTAGTTGTCTGTGCATAATGATATTGAAGATTTGTTGAATTTAGATATACACTAAGGACTTTATGACGCCATAAACACAGTTTGTTATGTGAATTTTAAGTTCACATGAACCAAATTATTTTTTTCTTTCTTATCCTTTATTGAGAGCTTTCGATGAGAAATCATCTCAGATGAAATTGTGCATTATTATTTTAAGAATGAAAAAAAAATCATGTGGATTTTGCTCAAATGGAAATGTATTTATTTTTTAATTTAACCATAAATAATCATAAATTTGTAAATGGCGATTTTGAAATAGAAATCTACCTGGGACTGTTGCTTTAATGAGCTAAATTTATAATATAGGTAATTATGTGATTCTTGTGTTATACGTACAGCTTTTATCAATATGATCTTCTTTATAAATGTGTTTGAAAACAGTAATTATGTACGTGTATATAGTAATGGAAAAGTACGTGTCAGTGATCGTACCCTCATTATAGGCAGTCATAGGTGACTCGAGACCTCATTTTATTAAAGCGATACCACCTCTTAGAATGAGCAAAAAAATTAAGTTCTCAAAATTGGTTAATAAGAGTATAAATTCCAAAGTATACAAACAGAATCAAATAAACCCATAAAACTATGTAATTTCCCATACAATTATTACAGCCATTGTTGAAAAACGCTTAATATTGGAGTAAGCGGTTTTTCAATTATTGTATATAAACATAGATCTCTGGATTTATTAGATTATTTAGGTAATCTGTTGTATAGTTATGCCACCAGGTATGTCCCCTGATGAATATATAAGTTTTTCTTCATTCTAAGAGGTTGTATTCCTTAAAATAATGTCATTATTTTGATTATAATTTTGTAAATTTGGTCTATTGTAGGGGACCGTTTAGAGTTTGAGGCCCATGGACTTGGTTCAACCAATCCCTTGTTGAGCCACTGCCTTTCCCTATGTTTTTCCTTTTTGTCAGTTTTATTACTATTCACATTTAAATTAATGTACATCTAAAATCACAATAGAGATATTAAAATATTAAAATAGAACCTGAAACATGTTGTTACTCAGAGTTTCACGCTGTGCGATTTTCAGTCTAGACCCTATCTCGCTCTACATTTTAATATATCGGGCACTATTTTAAAGTAAAAAGATTTTGTTACAATCTAAAACCAAATTGTGTAAAGCTAATTTTTTTTTAATCTTTTTCACTTACTGCACGTCATGTACGAAACGCGGATCTCCCGCTAATTCTTCGTATTTCTACCTCCTTTTTGAAGATTGTTTAATATTTTTGCACTGTGTTACGACGTTGGTTAGTGTGAGTGTTAACATTATCTTATTTATTTAAATATATGTTGTTTACTATCTATACATTAGGGATCTTCCTGGCTGAATATTACTGGTTTTAATACACCACGATTGAAAAACTGATCGCATGGATTGTTGATAAACCAGTGAAGCAAATTAACACCAAGGGGAACTTATACAAACCGGTTTTCCAACCTTCTATACACTTTATTATTGAATAGCACGAGAGAATTCACCGTGGGTTGACTATGAATGCTTTTATAAGATATGTATTCATTGATTGAGCTTCATTTATAATGAGATAGTTGAGGAAAGCAGTCTTATACAGATCAACGGGCCACTTGGGAAGGCATATTTCCAACATGGCGGCTATACAAGGACTAGGAGAAAGGAAAGTGATATTTTCGGGATTATGGAGGTCATCACCTCGGATGGATGTTGATAGACAGTTAAGACTGATCAGTGAGGAATTTCAAAAGAAACCAGGATTACCAGCGTCGTTTCAAATAACGCCAGTGGCTGTAGAATTACATATTATCAGTGAAAATGGCAAGTCGGCACGGAACAAAAAAATCGAAATGAAAGATATTTATGATGTCATGGTAAACAAATACCATCCCCTGTGTTTGATGGTAGTTTATTCCGACTCAAAAAATTCTCATAATTTCTTGACATGTCAGTGTTATATCGAAGCCGATGCAATTCAAATGAATAAGGTGTATCGTGAATATAAAATGCGAAATATTTCCCGTTCTTCGCCACGACCTGATCAAAATTGGTTTCTGAAATCGAAAGCCGAATCGAACAATAACGAGGGTGAATCGGACAGTGTAACGTCTAATGACAAAGAGAAAGGGTTAAATGGTGTTGCGCGTTCAAATGTTTTACATACATCGAGTATAGATTCCTCTGGATACCATTCTGTGGAAGTTCATCGTCCTGATGATGACGAGTTCTCCATGGACTCACAAGTGACTGATAGTCTCCCATCTCCATCTGGAAATGGTTTTTATGACGGTGACTCTTTAGTTTCAATGGAATCGTATAACTCGATGAAGGAAGAACTCTTAACTCTGTCTCAAGAAGTTCGAAATATTAAATCCCTATTACTACAACAGGGTATTGATTATGATTCTTTTCAAAAGGGACATGTGAATGGACACGCCGAAATCGAGGAGAAACATTCACCCTCGTCGGATAGACACGTCAACTTCGCAATAGACGAAACGAAGGGACTCGGCGATTCTGGAAGAAAAGGATTGTACGTTAAAAGACCAACTGCGCTCGCTTCTTCGTCTCGTGGTAAACTTCCGGTTCGTGCTCATCATTACAGAACCAGTTCCTCTCACAGTGCATCAACTCCTTCTCCAGTATATGTTGGAGCTAGCGATGTTTTTGATTACCACCAGAAACCCATACAGACAGTTCAGGTTGTTTCTGGGCCCGCACCAACACGACGTGGCTCCCAAAATTCAGTTGCCAATACAATACAAAAACCTATAGAACAAGTTTACCAGATGCAACCGCGTCAATCTCATTCCCATCGACGTCAGATCGTTCTACATCCGGGACAAGCGTCTACGTTACCTGCAGTGCGACGTCATGCCGACTCCGATCATAGTCCGGCTCCAATTAAAAACGGCAATTTCTGAGGTATACGAATATAGATTATGCTTTTCACAAAACAATTTTACACTAGGCCAGTTTTTTGCTTCATCGAATGCTTTTAAAACTCAAATTATCTATTAAACTTATCTCTATCTTTCATCAGTGAGTGAATTCCATTCCATTAGATCTGGATTTACCGATCTTCGCTTCATAATCATTATGGATAAACAAATATGTGGAAAACAGCTTCAAGCTTCATGCTACACACATTTTGCTCTATGGAGAAATCACATTAAAATAAGGATTGGTGGTTCTTTGGACATAATAGTGGTGTAAGTAATGTAATTTTATGAAACATATTTTCAATGCACTGTGAGTGTAAATTACATTTTAGTTGACATCACATAAAGGAAAAGTGCATGATTGTTGTCCCAATCAGACCCGTATTCAATGATAGGGGTTGGGGCCACCAATTGCAATGACACATTACTGCATTGTTCTTACGGATATTACTTGCCCTCATGAACAATCAAGTCCAGCTGAATACCATGCCATCTTAGTATATAAAACTTTCGAATTGGACTCAGCACTACCTTAGGAATTAAATTGATTAAGCTGAAGAGTTTGTCGTGACGTGAATTGTGTTAATCAGTGAACTGTTTTCTCCAATCTTTGATAATCAATAATTTAGTCTAGTTTGAGACTCAATAGTTTTTAAAGACTGAGATTTATTGAAGTTATTGGAAGTGATGTTGTATAATGGTATTGATGTATTACTTGGTTAAAATAAACATTTGGCAATATCCGTTTTATTGGTTAAAATAAACATTTGGCAATATCCGTTTTAGATGCCTCTATTAACGTGTACTATATTGTGTAACTAGTGGATAAACATTTGTTCATGCGATTTATGTCCGCTTGTACGCAATGGCATCGTTTTGTTAAGATTTGAATACTGTAGTGGCTTCAATTGTGATCCCCAGAAAGCTTGTTTCTCGGAGATAGCAGTACTTACAAGCGAACGGGGCAGGTACTTCATCGTCGCAAAGGTTTTTGTGATACCACTGAGATGCCTCTATTAAAGGAATACTACTTCTTAGAAGGATCAAAAAAGAAAAATTCCAAACTTATTTTAAAACCATTAGGCAACTAGTCTGGTGTCATAACTATACAACAGATTACCTGTATAATCTAATAAATCCAGAAAACTGTCTCATATAGTATAATTAATACAAGAAAAACCAAATATCAAGCGTTTTATTAAGCGTTTTTCAATAATTATCTGTAATTTTATGGAAACTTACTTAGTTTATGGTTTATTGGATTCTGTTTGTATACTGTAGACACCTTTGATGAATATAATACTCTTATTGGCCAATTTTGATTACTTATTTTTCGTTATTCTAAGAGGTGGTATCGCTTTAATGTGTACCATGTGTCATTTTCTCACGGATACCGCAAATCGGTGTCGGATTCTTTGATAGGCATAGGTACAGAGTTTTTTTAATTATAGTTAACGTTACTTGTCTATGTTATGATGCCTCTAAAACGTATTGAACTGTTTATGACAATTATGATTATGCCCAATGGAAATAAGAACATAGTGCATGTGCATAAAGACATAAAATGGATAATGCCAAACATTGTATGTAATTTAGATAATTGTGTATAATTCTCACTGCTGAATATAACAAAATAACCAAATAACCAAATGTATATTAATATTATAGATTATAGATTATTTTACTAAACATGTGAATGCACCAATATACTTGCTTATGTTAATGGATACATTTAAGGGATTAACTTTTCTCTAGATATTATTTATTTTTAAAGGAATACAACCTCTTAGAATGAACAAAAAAGTATAAACTTTTAAACTTGGTCAATAGGAGTGTATATTCATCAGGGGACTTGCCTGGTTGCATAACTATACAACAGATTGTCTAAATAACCTGATAAATCCAGAAAACTATGTTTGAATACAGTAATTTTATGGTTTTATTTTATTCTGTTTGTATACTTTGGACACCGTTGATGACTATACTATTATTGACCAAGTTTGAGAACTTATTTTTTTGTTCATTCTGAGAGGTGGTACCTCTTGCCTTTAACTGCTGATGGATCTCAATGTGTACTTTTCATGCCTTGAGTTACAGTTATTTTATGAAAATGTTAACGAATGTTTTGTTACAGTGTCATTTTTATTAAAAGGTATTATATAAGTTAATCAAAAATATTTATGGACATCCAGGAACAATTCAAAAATGTATGTGATCTGACTAAAACCTTTTAAGTTAATTTTACCACCGCTTATTGGATGAATAAGTGGGTAAGGTTCTTTAAATAGTTTCTATATTCCAAATAAATCTGTGCTCCTAATGAATAAGTGAGGTCACTTCACTGATTGGATTGAAAGTTGGTTAGGTTCTACATTATGTTCATCACTACTTTATGTACATGGAATGATATAATAATAATAATGATAATCATCACTTTATTAGGGTAAGAAATTAGGCCCTAAAGCCTTTCTAGCATTTCGCCCAACATATATACATACAAACAATATTAATCAGCAACAAATATACAAGAAATATGACCAGCTTATGTTATATTTTGAGCTTTTACCCAAATATTTTGCTCGCCTGAAACTGTGTGAACATTTGATAATTGGTCTCAGGTAAGACGATTATCCGAAAATTTCAAAATTATAGTTCTTGGATATCCAAAATCTCGAGAAGGTTGAATTCACTGAAAATAATTTATTATTACTGTGAAAGTTCAGTTTGACCTCAAAACATAACCGAACTTATCCTTTAGAAATAACTTTAATTTTGTACACTTAGACACTTGACAGAGTTATATGTCAATTTCTTATATATTTGACAACTGCTGTCAAACAACGAATCATATCAAAATTATATGTATTTAAAAGTCAAGAATGCTCACGTAATATGTTAAAGTGCACATAATAGTCTACATATTTAGTTAACAAAACACAAGACAATATTATGGAATATAACACACTTCTTAATACAGTTAGGCACATAACGTTTCAACACAGATACACGTGTCGTCGTCAGATGTAAGGATGGCGACACGTGTATCTGTGTTGAAACGTTATGTTCCTAACTGTATTAAGAAGTGTGTTATATTCCATAATATTGTCTTGTGTTTTGTTACATGTGCTCCTCGCTTCTACGTGTCGTTCAAATCTTATACATATTTAGTTATGTAATCTTTCTGGAAGACTTTATTTTCTATTTCAAATTATGTTAATTTCTTGGAATCTACTGTACTGATACGGTTTTTGTCGCCTCCAATGAAATGAAATATTTTGTTCGTTTGAAGGAGATGGCACATAAAAGAAGTCATGCACTATACAATTTAATACTTATCTGTAATTAAATATCTTATGGTGCATGGATATCTCTTTAAAATATATCATAATATTTATTTCTGATTTTCACTACAACTGCTATGATACGAAAATTAAGTCTTTCAGAATGTGTTTTGACCCGCTGCCAGGTGACTATTTTTTAGTGAAAAAAAAAAACATCGGTGTTATGCACACAAATATACCCAGGCTTAATGTTCGTTTACGCTCCAGAAACACTAACAAATGACGAACATTCTAGATTGAATATAACTTTACATAAGTTCCGTATTCAAATATTCTTATAACATCAGAACAAAACAGTTTTCTTCATTGTTTGTAAAAAATCAAAAAAAATCAGAATGACGAGGTATGTTTCGCTTTATATACAAGATTTCCTTATTATAAAATCTCCAAAAATCATTTTAATATAAGTAACGTAAAACTACACTACAATAGTTGAGAAGATTATTATGAAATTCACTTCACACAATAAAGCTGTTTTTTTAGATTTAAATCTCTCGTACGATGTCTGCTCATGTCCTATATTTTATGACCGTGTATAAATGTACTGTTCAAGGATATCCTTGTGTTTTGGTTGTTGTAAAGCACTCTATCCGATTGATTTTCTATTGATAATCGTACTTAAAAATTGTCATTTTTTTATTTTGAATTTTAAAACCAAAGCAAAAACGATCCCAACCGTAAAACAAATTTCAAAATCCATGTGAACACACTGGCAATACATTGTTAGCAGTTAATGAACTGTTCATTAGAGGCAGTTAATGAACTGTTCATTAGAGGAAGTACATGTATATCAATTAATGAGTAAATATTTTAAAATGAAAAGTGGTATCAGGTGTCTAGAAGAGTTAGCATACAAATATGTTTTAGTGCTAAAACTGTTCATCATCTTGTTGTTCGGTTGTTAAACGTTACAAAATACACTCAGTTTCTTTCTGAAATCTTCAAATTGTATGCTTGGCATTGTTCCGAAGAAAAAACATATCTCAAAATATTTTGAAGGTATCTACGTAAGCAACGAATAAATTGTGTTGCTTCCTTAATAGTTAATTATTAAATGAATTTCATCAATCTACGTTGGTTTCGTGCGTGCAATCTCTCAAACGTCTGCAAAATAATCATAGTAATCAATAAAGTAAGTTTTGTTTAGCAGTAGAACATGCTTTTAATTTTAAGTGATGCAATCTTTCCATGTTTTTAGTTACAAAACTTATTTCTGTTCATTTATTGATATAAAATACGTTGTTTACCCCTTTATAAAATTCAATACTTCAATTACGATAAATTGATCTCGACGGTATTCATATTGTTATCAATCCAGCCATAGACTTCTAGAACAACGTTTTTAATTATATTGAATAGGATTGATTGTGTCTATTTGGCTGTTAGAACTCAAAACAAGATCATGTTGGCTTGTTAGAACTCAAAACAAGATCATGTTGGCTTGTTAGAATTCAAAACAAGATCATGTTGGCTTGTTAGAACTCAAAACAAGATCATGTTTGGCTGTTAGAACTCAAAACAAGATCATGTTGGCTTGTTAGAATTCAAAACAAGATCGTATTTGCTTGTTAGAATTCAAAACAAAATCATTTTGGCTTGTTAGAACTCAAAATAAGATCATGTTGGCTTGTTAGAACTCAAAATAAGATCATGTTGGCTTGTTAGAACTCAAAATAAGATCATGTTGGCTATTAGAACTCAAAACAAGATAATTTTTGGCTGTTAGGACTATTAAAACAATATTTGTGTATGATTGTTTGACCTTAAAACATTTACTATAACAAACAGATAATGTGCTGGTGCCCATATCCCGGGGCACGCAGAAATATCTATGCTCTATTTAAACCCATTTTTCAGGTGTTCGCAACAAATTAATTAAAGGTTTCTGATATAAATAAGAAACCTAACGGTAAATAGGTTTATATCTATGTTATATATATAATTAGTGCCATGACAACAACATGTTATACTTGTTTTTATCTTTACTAGAATATTTAACACTTTGTTATTGTTATTGTTAATTTATTACTGGTAATTTTGATTTGTTATTTCAAAATTATTGTGTGTCTTAGTAAACAATATGATCTTCGTTATAGAATTTTAAATTAATTTTTTTAATCGTTGTTTCATTTGTTTAGAGCAAATTTCGAACTACTGACACTGTTTCCTATGTAAATTATTTTAAATCAAATAGTTTCTCTTTTAATGAGGCATTACTATTGAATTGTTATTAGCCTTTCTATATGCATTTTGAAGGTGTACAGTTTTTGAAATTCGAATAGGTCTTTCTAACTTTAGATATTAACTTTGTTTGTAAAATATGTAAAAAAATTGTTATCTTCGTATATTATGATATGATTAACTTTGATAAATTATGTATTTGATGCCTTAAATTTATATACAAATAATTATTAACTAATGTCGTTCTCTCTTGATTTTTGCAATTGGACAGTGCTTTGGGCATCATCGTTTAGCGATGATTAGAAACTTATTGCCAAATAAACTGATATCTGAACAATGTAAAAGTAGCATATTGCCATCTAAACAATTCTTAGAGTATATCAACATCTGAAAAATGGCATAAAAACACTGCCATCTGAACAATGTCATGAAAACACTGCCATCTGAACAATGCCAAGGAAACTTTCTGCCATCTGAAAAATTTGCAATTTGAACATTTCTGTGGAAACTAATTGCCATCATAACATTGCTATGGGAGCATATTGACATCTGAACAATGTTTAAGGAACATATTGCTATCTGAACAATGCTATGGGAACATATTGACATCTGTACAATGTTTAGGGAACATGTTGCTATCTGAACAATGCTATGGGAACATATTGCCACCTGAAGAATGCTATGGGAACATATAAATTTCTCTCTGAACATTGTTATGGGAACATATGGCTATCTGAACTGATATTGTTTTCATTTTTGCCAACTTAACAGTAGTATAAAAAATATTACTATCTGGACAATGCTATGGGAACACATGGTGATCTACAAACACACTAGGGAACTTTCTGTAAACAGAACTATGCAATTGTAACGTAATATCACAATTTGACATCTGACATTTGAGCTAATAATCATATAAAATATTGGGTACTATGCTATATCTGGGGTTCGAGTTTGAAGACATAGCAAATCCATCAAATTATTTGGAAGGGATCGACTTCTTGATTAACCCAATCCAGGTAAAGAAAAGTCCAACTTCAAATTTTAATTATTTGTGACAAAATATCACGTACAAACAAACCAAGAAATACGACTATGATATTACATGTGATAATCCTCTAAAGTTGATAAGAGTCAAGGTTGTGTTTTAAAGATGATTTACGAGACGCAGCAGGTGTAAATATATGTAAGGTTTTTATAATAAATCTGAGATATTTCTTTGTTATTATACATTAGTTATCTGAAACTGGGCTATATTCACCACAATATTACGTGGTATAACAATATGAATAATGCATATATAAATTGTTTTTGTGTTATACTTTATAATCTATCGCCAGTTAGTCAAAATGCAAGACAAACCACGAAAGAGTTAGGATGACTTTATACTCAACTGTTAAAGGGGAATATTGGTTTTTTTCGAGAGTCGGTTTGAGCCTTGAATATAAAATGCTTTTTAGGTAGGCTACTAGAACTGCATGAAGTTGCATAATCCCCTGAAATATACATTATAATTATACATTTGTCTTCCTATTTCTGTACACATGTCTGTGTTTTCTTTATAAGACATAGCCTCGCTAAAACACAGTTGTATTTTCGACTTTCAAACGCCTATAAATATGGATACACATGATTTTGAAGGCTTAAATTTTGATGGTGAGCTGTGAACGTTCCCCTTTAAAGACATGCACATCCTATACATAATATAGACGTATATTTATATGTGAAATGATAAGGTTGATTGGTTGTGGAGGCCATGCTCTAGACAGACTATAATTTTCGGTGTGAATAATATTTAAGAAACCATGTGCTATATTTCATTTAAAGGGACAGTCTGAATTTTTTTTAAGTTCAAAAAATTTGTTTGCTCAAATTTGTGAAAACTATACACCAAAATCTGTAACTATGTGCCCTTTAATGTATCTGAAAGTTTTAACTAAAAAAATCTAGCCGTTAATTTTTAAACGCTAAAAACATGCTAAAATTTTTAAAAACCTTACGTAAGGTTTTTAAGTGTGTTATGTTTTTTGGACGCTGATAGGAAACTACCGAACGGATGTGAGTAAAATAAACGCCTAATTGTAGAGAAATGTCCCTCTTGTATATTTAAAAGGTTTCAGCTAGAAATATTGAGCCATTTAAAGGGCAAGCACCAAAACTAGGTCAAATTGCTTAATTAACAATAGGTACTCCCTGTTTGTAATTAACCCTTTAAAAACATATTCAGTTTGATCAAGAAGATATAGAGATACAATAATCATACTTTAAAAATACTCTCAGGTAGCATTTGCGATTTTTTTGGTAATGGAAACTTTTTTCAAAAAAGCAGAATGGCCCTTTAAAGAGGAGAAGAGAGTGTCAGCGACATTAAACATTAATTTCCATTCCGACGTTCGTGATTCTTGCGCTAACGCGTTTTATGACGTCACTGATAGTAATCTACGGGAAGCTACTATTGATATCTATGCAGATCACTGTCAGTGACTTCATTAAACGCGTTAATTTTAGTGGAACCACAGTCCTTGGAATGGATATTGGAATGGCGCAAATTGATGCTTTCAGTTTCCCCGATTCACATACAAAGTTTTGAAAACCTCTTTACAATCCCTTTAAGCTTGAGGTCTATTTGAAGGAATTATCTATTTTGTTCACACATGGCTATGGTATAAAGATTTCATTGTAAATTGGTGTTACTGACCCTTTAAGGGGAATGACTTTTAAAGTAGTTTTATGCTGTAAAGTTTTACTATCTATTGTTTTGCACTTTATTAGGTTAATGTGGTCATTAAAAGAATACCAAAAACTATTTTTATTGACCAGTCAGTTCTCTATAGTAAAATAAATATAAGCAATAAATAATAAATACCCTTTAAAATGAATGTATAATATAAATAGACAACGGCGATGAGAACGATATCGGCAATAATCCTTAGCTAAAATGGGTGGATATTAAATAACAACTAATGTTATGTTATGATATACTACTTCTTGCGTTTGTTCCTAAAAAAAAACTACGTCCCAGTCCCAGAATAATTGGAGACACCCCACCCCCACCTCCATACTTCAGAAGATGTGAAGAAAGGGGGGGGGGGAGGGTGTGAGTGGGTCTACCTTGTTCATAGACCACTGAACTTCGCCATGATTCATCTGATTACATCAATGTAAACGTCGCAAACACTAATAAGTTAAGGGGTAGTATGCTATCGTTTCAATTAGGGCTAAATGTTTATGACGTTTTGCATTCTCGGGGTTAAAAAAAAATCAGCAAACATAAATACTTATGTGAACTTGACAAATCCAAATGCTAAATCATGAACTGTTCCAGAAGTATGGGTGGGAACAATATTTAATTAGGATCTGCAAACCTTTCTTATTTTAATTTTGGTTTTTATATCGTATCCCTTTAAAATCGTTGAAGAACGCTTGTCTTTGATTCAAATATTAAAATATTTTGATTAGGAAAATATATATAAAATTTGAAAATTCACCATCACTATTTTTTATTTCTGATTCGGAAAACAATATATTTTCATGTGATTGCAGCATTTGCCAAAACGTAGGTAAATCATAAATTTTTTTAAGAATTTTACAAATTTTAGTTACCATTGCGTGAAGATACAATTATGTTTGGTTATATTTCATACGATTAGGATGACAATAAATCTGAACTTTGTCTGGGTATCATTCCTGATTCCTATAATCCGTTAGTAAAAGTTTGAAATACAAACAAATGTTAAGGTTGATATCAGATTCATATGATTCCAGACAATTAGTGTACTTTCTTTATTATCATGAAATTATTTTGAAATGGAAAGTGATGACAAGGCGATGGTCATATTCAAATCGTGAATCTTAATGATGTTCACTACCGCTGTGAAAGACATACATTATATACCACGTAAATTACCCATTTCATACTGATCATACCGTTTCCCATTGTTCATACCCATTTCCCATTGTTATCATACTGACCAGGGGTTCACCTAAATACCCATTCCGCTATAATAAACAGCTAATATCTGACCATTCAAGGTGACCAAAATATCTACCAAAACAACTTTATTATCGATCCCAATGAATACAAGCTTTATTTATAGTTAGTCGGCTATCATGAAAAAAAGTCATTAAATAAGTTCGTTTCTTTCTAATCTATATAATTATTCGATACATTACAATACAGTGGAAACAAGAAAAATATTGACATTGTTTTCTATGTTCATGAATTACTAACAACTCTGATCGATGTCCAACCTTACCTAACTGTAAATATTGGGTTAATGACCATTTGACGTAGCTTATCAGAGTTCAGAAAGGTTTTTTAGTTTATATGTACCTGGACAGGACAGTGCAAATATGTTTGATCACCGGTAAAGTGCAAGTTTTTCAGAAACATTCAAGAGCGCCTTAACCAAACGCATACTCAGTCGTATCAACTTCAGAATAAGAATACTTCCTTTTCGATTAGTGTCCTCTTATGTGACCAAGTTTTATGAAATTACCTTGTTTGATTTTAGATATACGCGTGTCACTCAAAACATATACCGTATACCCGAAAAGTATACTTCTATGTACACGCAACCTATCCCGTCGTTGATGATTGAAGCACTTTAAGCTGACATGAAATAAGAGAAAATCAGAGGCGTATTCTATAGTTTTATAACCTAGCAACTCGTCACCAGTTCTATTGTTCATTCCCTTTCAATAATATAAGTAATATCTAATCAACTTTATATTCGCTCAAAGTTGGCATGTTGACATATGAAAAATAGAATTGAGGGTTTTAAATATAATATAATACAATGTGAGAAAATAGGGTTATGAACATTTACGTTCAGCTTGGTTAAACTTAAATTTAAATAAAGATGGGCGTATGCATCAACTAGCATGAATGATAACATATTAATAGAAAGTAACCATACGTGGGCCTACATTTCACAAAGAGGGAGATGTAAATTGCCATACATATTCAAAGGCGGATCCATGATTTAGAGACGGGGGTGGGGGCACTGAAATATAACATGCTTTAAATTCAACGGTACCGCGAGTGTCAAATATTTAGAGGGTTCTGACGTTAGTCAGCCAAAAATAGGGGGGGTGGGGGGGCTCGGGCCGGCGGACCCCCCCCCCCCCCCCTTTGGATCCGCCCCTGATACCTACCCGAGTAGAATATGGCGCGAAATAATGCTTTATATATATAGCTGCATTTTGGATCTTGATTCCGTAGTATTTCCGTTCACCCTGATAAAATTCAGTAGTTTAGTTAGTTTAGATATTATTTGCTTAAGCGATTTCCGTGCTTTTTTTCAATATTTTGATTGGTTATTGGGATTTAAGACTTTTTGCCACCAAAAAAGAAATCTCTTTGAATACAAGCTTTGAGATAACATCATCCTGCGACGGTTTTAACGTTCTAGCTAGACTAATGGTAGATCCAGTCAATAGTTTGTCAACAAAAATTTTAACATAGGAATTTTGTCAAAGGAAAAGTGCTAAATAATGCCTGTAAAATTCAAGAGAGATAACAATTCGGACAGTGGTAAATCATTCTGAGATAATCCTGAACAAAAAATAAACAATTTCCTAAAAATATTGGTAAACCAAACCAGTCTATTTCTTAATTGTCACTGAAAGTCAGAATCTATATGCTCCAACACTTCAGATCTGTGATACTAACAAAATTTGGTAGCCCCGCCGTGGTAAATAGCCACAACCCTTAAAAAGTTTGTTATTCATTTCTGATCAGTTGACAACAGTGGTCAATCAATTCGATGAGGTGTGACAATAACATCACACTATGTAACACCTGGTTTTATAGAGTACAAGGTATTTTGATAAATATATATTTAGGTACTAGTTTTTTTTGATAAATATATATATTGGGGTCATGAATGTCAACCTTTTTTGACCATAAATCACCGATGAATAACTTTATTTTTAAACTATTTCCAAGCTTCGGTGACCAATAAAACATCAAACAATTACGTTAAAAGCCCTTGTGACCTACATCTGATAACGTATTGAATAGATGTTTACGTACAAGTTTACGTATCTAAAATTATAAAGGTTACTTAATGAACTCTTTCTAGATTTTTCTATAGCGAGCCTTTCTGAATCTAGTTCCGCAATTTGGTCAAAATCAATGAAAATTTAAGAGAATGTATTATGATCTGGATGACTCATTTTCTCTCCCAGTTATTTGTCCAGAGTAATTGCTTTATAGGATGTTGCCCCCTTAAAGGGATTGTAAAGAGGTTTTCTAAACTTTGTATGGGCATCGGGGACACTGATAGTATCAATTTGCGCCATTCCAATTTCCATTCCGATGTCTGTGGTTCTTGCAATTCCACTTTAACTAACGCGTTTTATGATATATATATATATTTCTATATGATTTCCCAAAATATGTCAGAATCCACCAAATCAAATTTCAAGGTTAAAGTTGCCCTCTCCCAACCATTTAATCGCTCCCTAATTGTACCACCAGATCTTCTATTTCTACCTTTAAACAAGCAATGACCCCTATAAATATATTTGAAACACAGCGTTGGTCTGCCTATCTGTAGGTCTATCTAACAGTAGTAGGTACAATATGACGTATTGAAAATATAGGGTGGAGTAGATATACGTACCAATTGGTGTGAATAGAGTATACAATATATTTATATAATTCCCCTTATTAAGATAAGGTCAAGATAATATTGATCAGTCGGTCTTGCCTCGTTGGTATATTGTATGAAAGGGCTGGATTCACATTTCTATACCCGATTCACTATTGAAGGATTTTTTAATGGTTTCACATGGCCATAGCTATTATTAAATAGTTTAGTTTCATAATATTAAAGTGTTGGTTTCACATTGCTATTTCTTGAACCATTATTAAAGTATTGGCTTCACATTGCTATTTCTTGAACCATTATTAAAGTATTGGCTTCACATTGCTATTTCTTGAACCATTATTAAAGTGTTGTTTTCACATTGCTATTTCTTCTACCATTATTAAAGTATTGGTATCACATTGCTATTTCTTGAACCATTATTAAAGTGATGGTTTCACATTGCTATTTCTTGAACCATTATTAAAGTGTTGGTTTCACATTGCTATTTCTTGAACCATTATTAAAGTGTTGTTTTCACATTGCTATTTCTTCTACCATTATTAAAGTATTGTTTTCACATTGCTATTTCTTCTACCATTATTAAAGTGTTGTTTTCACATTGCTATTTCTTCTACCATTATTAAAGTATTGGTATCACATTGCTATTTCTTCTACCATTATTAAAGTGTTGTTTTCACATTGCTATTTCTTCTACCATTATTAAAGTGTTGTTTTCACATTGCTATTTCTTCTACCATTATTAAAGTGTTGTTTTCACATTGCTATTTCTTCTACCATTATTAAAGTATTGGTTTCACATTGCTATTTCTTGAACCATTATTAAGATGTTGGTTTCACATTGCTATTTCTTGAACCATTATTAAAGTATTGGTTTCACATTGCTATTTCTTGAACCATTATTAAGATGTTGGTTTCACATTGCTATTTCTTGAACCATTATTAAAGTATTGGTTTCACATTGCTATTTCTTGAACCATTATTAAAGGGTTAGTTTCACATTGCTACTTCTTGAACCATTATTAAAGTATTGGCTTCACATTGCTTTTTTGGAACCGTTATTAAAGTGTTTTGCCAGTACTATATACCTATAAGTAACAAATATTCTGATGTTGCTTTCAGCCTTTAATTGTTTGATGTTCCAATTGTGACCATGCACGACACCGTGCTATTGAATCTGATAAAAACATCATGTTTCATATTTGGTTTTTAGCCAAAGAGATGTTTCTTTTATAGTTTTCTAATAAAATGAACCTGTTAGTCTAAATATTTTTTAAAGAACGGACTATATCTAAATAATTAAAGATGTTTTACAAAGATAACAATATTACTATGTTTGATCAATGAGGCGAACGATAGTCTCTTTGGACTTAATGCCTGGTTTGAAATCAGTCTTTTGAAGTTTATGTCATATAATATGAGGAACCCACATTTGTTGAGTAAGCCTAGGGTCTTGATCCTCCGGTCCGATATTAACCAGGGGATAAACATTGGCAACCCCATTTTATTGGATACACATACAATACGATAATAAGATTTGGCGTAGCAAGGAACAAAGAATATGTAAGGATTTGGAGCATTATGAACAGAGAAATTCTACATAAACTGGAGCTGGAGGAAGTCCCCCCTGAACTGGACTTATTTTAGAAGTTGGATGTCCTGAAATTGTGTCCTTTTCTGCAAAACAGGTAATACTCAGAATTGTTTAGCTTACGTTTGAAATTACACATACCAAGGGAGATAACTACAAAAAATATCCGTACTACAGATTCATTCCACTAAATAAGAAACGACATTATGAAAGGAAATCAAATTTTTCAGAGATACGACCCATTAGAATAAACATACAATCAAAACTTTTTAACTAGTACAAAACAGAATCCAATAAATCCGTAATGCTAAGTAATAATCTATCAAATTTGAAGATATTTTCTAATAGTGCTTTAAGCATTTTTCAATAATATACATATCGTAAATTTTGGGATTTATCATAGCATATACCGGTAACTTGTACACGTACATGTATAGTTATGAATGCATGAATATTTACCGTTATAAGCTATTTTTGAAGATTTTGATTAATGTTCATTCTAAGAGGTAGTATTCTTTTAACTATATACATTTCATTGCACAATTTTTACTCTGATAATATAATCTATGTATACTGTTTATAAGGCATATAGAAATAGGCATAGTAAGGAAGCACAAAATATATGGATAGGCTATACTATTTCTGACAATTGTTAACTAAATAATAAATAGTATATCCATATAGTTTGTGCTTCCTTATAATCTTAGTACTTTTCAGGGCCACTTGTACCGAATTCACATCAGAGCGAGGAAGATATAAGCCATAAGGTGAGGTCAACATCGCGGAGGGTGATATAACAAGGGGGTCAGTATGAATATCTTACATAGTCCTCATATTCTAACCTGATAATATAGATAACAATTACACTATATTATCAATATAATAAATCATATTTTACTCAATAATCTCTACAGACAGAGGAGGTCAACTACAAGACAGCAGCTTCCACAATGAATCTTTCTGGTATTGTGATTCTTATTATTGTTACGTTATTTGGTAAGTTTCGAACCTATTTTAACATACCTGAATGATACACTATTGACCATTATGTAAAATGTATTTATTTTATCAGCTGATAAAGGGCTAAATATCTTCCAAGCCATATAGTATAATTTCCATCAATATTCGTTAAAATAGTAAAATTACAGTTCAGAGTGTTCTTCTCACTTGCTGACATCATGACGTCATTGGTAATCTGTAGGCATTCTGGATTTCTATTGAACGTGTTTGTTAAATTTCATACATTCATGTCTAAGGATTTATTTAAATTCTGAAAAGTACTACTGGTAACAGAAGTTCGCAAAACCAATATTTAGAGGACTAGACTCCTTTCAAGCTGACTTCGATCTAGAGTTGACCAAAACAGTCAGCGTGACTTCACAACCAACTTTACTCAAAGACCCTCTCCAACCTACAGGATTTGGATAGAACTTGGAAGGAACTACTGGTCAACTCGACATATTTGGTTCGTGGACACTCGCAACTCTAGACATAATTTTCTAACATAAAAAAACGTTAATTTTTTTACAGCCAAGCTCCAACCGAATTTAGCGAGTTGACCAGGATTTCCTTCTGAGGACATTAGGAGTTTTCCGATTTGTATCCAAATCGTACTCGGCTTGCAACTCCTGTAGGTGGGAGGGGGGATGGGGAGCTTTATACTACATGTGTCATTGGAAGGTTTCCTCATGTTAGCATGTGAAGATTACTCAAATATATGATTCCTTAAATTTTAATGTCTGTTTATTTCAGTAATACAATGTGAAGGAACTAATAAGAAAATGATATGTAAAGCTATCAGAAGAATAGATTGTAAACAATATACACATAATGAAAATTGCGGTACCGATGGTACGACCTATGTAAACGCGTGAGTATTCAACATACCTGATGATACTTCTCCTTTTGAGTAGACAACTCCCACATATAACAACCGTTACTCTCGATTTGTTCCTTCTTTGAACGATATTTTTGGTTTACGGAATGGATCTGTTTTTATCATTTTTACCATGTAAAGTGATGCGGTTATCATTCGTTGACCATAAAAATATGACATCTCATAACACATAGCTGGAGCAACACATAGCTGGAACAACATATAGCTTGAGCAACATATAGCTGGAACAACACATAGCTTGAGCAACATATAGCTGGAACAACACATAGCTTGAGCTTGAGCAACACATAGCTGGAACAACACATATAGCTTGAGCAACATATAGCTGGAGCAGATATATAGCCGTTGTAAAGTTGATAAATTGAATAGATTGACGACTGTTATCAAAATGGTGTGATTATCAATTCGATTAAAAAAGTTTCGAAGGGGTTTCTAAACTTTTAACGTACATCCGAAACATAACATAATATAGCATTTACCATTTCAATCTTAAGGGGATCTTAAAGTTGGTTTTTTTTTTTATCTGTGTATCGGGGATACATCTAGAACAAATTTGCAACATTCAAATTTTCAAAGAGACGTCTGTGGTTCCAGCAATTTCACTTTCGCTAGGTGTTTGATGACCGGCGAAACTCTTCCATGATTCAAGCTAATAAAGAGGGCTTCAAAGTGAGTCAAAACAAAATTCAATACGCTATTTAAGTTTTGTGATATATTTTGTAGGTGTCACTTTGCTCAAGCTAAATGTATCAATGAATCTGTAAAAGTAGCTTATGAAGGAAGTTGTTTACCAAATGCTGAAGAACGTGCTGGATTTGATCTAATTCTACAAGTGGTATGTAATGATATAAAGAAGATGGATTGTTCTCGAGATAAAACTAACCTATTGTGTGCTAGTGATCGCATATCATACAAAAATTAGTAAGTACATGTATTGTCTAACTTGATATCTATATTCAATAGTTCAATTTGTATTAAAGGGATATGTTTACAATCAGTCTCAGAACCGTGAATTTATAAGCTAAGCTAATCAGTAAAAGTGTCCACATGCAGCCTTCCGTAAAGTTAAAGGAGAATGTTCAGCATTTTCTAGGATCGTTTTGGGCCTTGGATTTAGGTAAATAGCCTTCAGATTTACTGGAACTGCCAAAATATCGCACTATCCCTTCGATTATACCCGTGCCTTAACAGTTATCTTTCATATTATGTTTTTGTGTTTTCTATATAAGACAATATAGTCTTACTAAACGGCGAGTCGTATTTTTGACATTCAAACGCTGATATTTATGGATACACTTGTGTTTGAAGGCTTAAATTTCGCAGGAGAGTTTGGAATATTATTACGGGTTAGATTAGCTAAAAAATTCCAGGTTTTGAGACAAAAAGTTTTTGGTCGAACAGTTAGTGAACATATCCCTTTAATTCGAAACTTCAGCTTTGAAATCCATGTGTAGCCATAATTATAAACATTTGTAAGTCAAACATACGATTCGTATTTTAAACTTGATTCAGATCGGTTTGAATTCAGCTCATAATAAGTTCTTGTAATACAATATCAATATATGTAGCCAGTCTAATTTTAATTTTTGAATTATAGCTGAATATTTCTGGATTATCGGCGCTATATCATGCCGAAGCGATGTTCACAGATTTGCAAATTGAAATCCCCCAAGACAATGATCATCAGTAACATTGGAAATACCATACATTGTACTTGTGATTAGTCATAGAAATTCCCAATGATCAATATCTATTTTTAGTAATCGATATTCTACTTTCAATTTCAGTTGTTATTTCGAGAAGGCGAGGTGTGATTATCATCAATTACATGTTAAATATGAAGGACATTGTAAATGATCCCAATACATCACAAATAAACTTATGTTTAGACATCGTTATTGTTTTATCTGTTTTTATCCCCGATACATATACCCGTCTGACCTGATGGAAAATTGATCATAAGTAAAGTTATTGTTACTCCTTATGAATTTTTCACGACTTTGTTTCAAAGATAACATTGCAAATTGGTGGTTGATTCTGTCCCTCATTTAGTGAATTTGAGGGACAGGAGACTAAGCTTATTATCATAGGCGTACGGGAGGTTTTGAAACTGGGGGTGCGGGAGAGATTTGTGCCCGAATCTCGGACTCTGCCCGAATTGTACTGAACGCGGAGCCGCGTCGGGCCAAGCCCAACTACGAGAAGCGCTGAAGGCGCGAGCCCGCTGCAGGGGGGCAGGAGGTCCTTCCCCAGAAAATTCACTATGTCGGAATTCATGCACAAAAGTGATCATGAAGGGTTACTAATTTGATACTCCATGAGAATATTCATCAAAAATGCTTTCATATCCATTCACAAAATTGGGGATCTGATGTTTTTCCTCCAAAATTCTTTTTGATGACGAATTCGGATTGATGACGGAATTTTATTCTGGTTTCATACCAAAAATACCGAAATACTTATATTGATAATTTATCATAGACAATACACTGGCCAAGTGAACTGTTATTTCGCGAGCCAAATCGGTGCTTGATGATGACCTTGACGATGCCCGATGATCAAACCTTCAATTAATTTAAAACGCATGGTGTTTAACCTGGTTCCATTGGATTTTCAACTGGGTTTCCCTCTGTCAATGTTGGATGGTCGGAGGTTGCATTAGCCCACACAGCCTGTGAAATTGAGAGTCCGGTCCGTACGACTAACGCTTTTCCATGTCAACCAGTACGACCTGAACCACATAATAGATATATTCTTTTATCTAGGTGTAAGAAGCTCTAATTAAAGAATTCAATATTACTAAATTGGCTCGTTTGGTCTGGCTTATTTATGGAGCATAATCATTAAATAGTAGGAGAGTACTTTGATATGTTCTGTGAATATGCTCTGTCTATATATAATAAAGATATCCATACTCCTATAGTTTTATATCATAGTCTCTTTTAACATGTTCATACAGGACAGAATTAGGAAGGACAATAAAAATAATAGTCATTTATATCCAGTCTCTTTGATAAACAATTTATTATAACAAATAAATGAGATTGCCCACTTCAGAGAGTAGACGACATGGAATTTTGAATACAATTGTGAATATTAAAAGTTGTGAACAGAGTAATATTGTGAATATTCAAAGTGAATATACAGAGTAATCGTGAAGATACAGAGTATTTGGGAAGATTATGGGTAACACTGAATATAATATAGAGTAATAGTGAATATACAGAGTAATAGTGAATATATAGAGTAATAGTAAATATACAGAGTAATAGTAAATATACAGAGTAATAGTGAATATACAGAGTAATAATAAATATACAGGGTAATAGTAAATATACAGAGTAATAGTGAATATACAGAGTAATAGTGAATATACAGATTAATAGTGAATATACAGATTAATAGTGAATATACGGGGTAATTATGAATATACAGAGTAGAGATTAGGGTGATTGAACAGCAACAAGTTACTATTCAATATAAGGCACTGGCACAGGGTTAAAGTTGTGTTTAAAATAAATGTGATGCTATAAATATGCAATGAAAATCAAAGAAAAAGAAACATCACATAATTCTTCTTGGACCTAATCCAGAAATTTATAACCGTAATAATTTCAATCTATGAAAATAACAAAAAGATATTGAAACAATTCGTGAGATACAAATGCATAAATAAAAAAATATTGCTGGGTTGTGCTTAAAATTTTCTGGAATAAAAAGGAAAAGTAATTAATGGCTATTTGTATAGAATATAACTTGCTTCATAGTCCTATATAAAAAAATAAGATGAAAACACTCAATTAATCTGTAAAATCATCAGTGGTAGTGGGGTCAAGTCGACCACGGATGAGTATATCTTGAAGGTTTTTACAGAGTAGAATAATTCTAAATGTAGAGGATGATTATGATTATACTGATTAATTGTAAATATACAAAATAGTACTGGAAATATAGAGTAATGCTGAATATACAGACATGGAATTTTGAATACAATTGTGAATATACAAAGTAAAAGTTATGAACAGAGTAATATTGTGAATATTCAAAGTGAATATACAGAGTAATCGTGAAGATACAGAGTATTTGGGAAGATTATGGGTAACACTGAATATAATATAGAGTAATAGTGAATATACAGAGTAATAGTGAATATATAGAGTAATAGTAAATATACAGAGTAATAGTGAATATACAGAGTAATAATAAATATACAGGGTAATAGTAAATATACAGAGTAATAGTGAATATACAGATTATTAGTGAATATACGGGGTAATTATGAATATACAGAGTAGAATAATTCTGAATGTAGAGGATGATTGTGATTATACAGATTAATTGTAAATATACAAAATAGTACTGGAAATATAGAGTAATGCTGAATATACAGGCTAATTATGAATATACAGTGTAATGGTTATAGAGTAATTCTGAATGTGCTAAATTATTGTGAATATACAGAGTCTTATATAATACTGAGTAATTATGAATAACAGAATAATGGTAAATATTCAGATAAATCAAGAATATGCAGAGTAGGCTAAGTATGATTAATCCTCAAAATTTAGAGTATAACAGAATATGTAAAATGATAGTATATATACAATCAAAAATCGATTACTGCATGCACCTACGGAGTAATTCTACACATACGAAGTAATTCTGCACATACGTAGCAGTTCTGCACATACGAAGTTGTTCTGCACATACAGGGCAATTATGCACACACAGATTAGTTTGGCATATACCGAGTAATTCTACTACATAATCATTGTCATACTAACTGCAAACAGTACTGTTTCAACTTTCTGGGCCTCATCAGTGCAGTGCTGATACTGGAGTTGAGGTTTGGAAATATAGCCACCTCAGATGATCCCACATAATATGTGATACCAGAGTGCTCAAACTAGCAAGCTAATGTGGCTACGCATAACGCTAACGACAATGGTACACTCCAGATAGAGTGCTCAACAAGGTATAAGCCAAGAAGCTAATCTAATCATTATTATATATTTAAATAATATATTTTGCCCCGTATTATCTTTTAAGTGCAATTCAGGGATATTTTTACTGTTACTTCTACACATAATAAACTTGGTCAAGCTATGTATAACAAACACATCAAAGAAATATTTATATTAAGAAATATCATAGACTTATACTAAATACTATTGATGGAAAATCAATCAATGAATTAAAGTGACGGTATGCAATAATGTTCGTCATTTTAAATCATTGAAATGATTCATAGATAGGGTATAGACCAGTGGTTCCCAACCTGGGGGCCATGGCCCACTAGGTAGCCATGGGGTGTTTGTCAGAAGGCCATGGCGCCTGAGGATCTATATCATTTTTCCCTAGCACAATTTTTATTTAACTAAATATTTTGCTGTGTAAAGTCTGTAGTTGCTTGTGGTCAAATGCATCTGACCTCCTGATGATGAGGAGGCACAAAACAACAACCCTTGAGCTATATTCAATCCCTATTTTGCCCTAGTTTGGACTAGAACAGGGGGCCATGGCTCTTGGAGCTTCGTGAATTTGGGCCACAGCTTGAAAAGGGTTGGGAACCACTGGTATAGACCCTTTTCTTTTAAAAGTTTCAGAAAACACTGTCAATTTAAAGCAGTGGGCGCCTAATGTTTTTCATACCGTGGCCCAAAATTCACGAAACTCCCAGAGCCGTGGCCCCCTGTTTAATTCGATATATAGCCCAAGGGATGGTTTTGTGCCTCCTCATCATCGGAAGGTTAAATGCATTTGACCACAAACAACTGGGCTAGAGACCTTACACAACGAAAAAGCTATATAATTCTTCATGCCCCATGGCCCCCAGGTTGGGAACCACTGAATTGGTTGACAATTTTCAAAATCCAACTCTTACCCCCACCCCCACCATCAAAACTCCTCGTATTTTGACCACTCAATTTTCAGATTCCGGAAATTATAAAAAAAAAAATTATAAAAATGACAAAAATATATTTTTTTTTGTTAAATAATAACTTAGGTGCCAAAAAGTGGGCGGGCCATGGCCCCTCCGGCCCCCCGTGCTCCGCGGCCCCTGTATAGAAACACATATACATGTATATCATATACAGAAAATGGAGATAAATGTTAGGCTAAGATATGGGTTCGTGCAGTTCTATTTTTTCTGGAGGCTGATTTTCAACTTTGAAAAATTAACATTCTGGGAACATCGTTAGTATTCTGATATGTTTTTGAGAAGGGTTGAATACTTCTGACCTATGGTGACTTTAATCCAGGTGAGAAGACTGTTTAAGCTGACAGTAATACCTGACTGGATGAACGAGACTAATGATATAGTGGCTCTCTACTATAGGACTGTCAACAATTTAGTTTGTTGAAGATTATTTTGGCCAAGTGCCACTAGTGAAGTCAATCTAAATACTTATTTCATATCATACTGGACTATAATATACTGTTTTTATAGACTTGGAGATGATTTATCAAATTTTAACATAGATTCCTATAATGTGAGGTAAGTTTCCTTGATTTTTTCAGTCCTCTTATTTGTGCCAGGGCTAACAGGAATAAATATTGAATATTTTGTACGAATTTCCCTACTAACTGTGATCTAGTGCAATTTAGAAGGCGAGAAGTTTCTGAAAGCGATTGTAAAGGTTTTCTGAATGTTTAATTCATATATGGGACACTGATAGCATAAATTCGCACCATTCTACTTTTCAATCAGACATCCACACTTACTTACTTTTTTTTAGTAGTTTTAATAGAGTTGCAGGAACCATAAATATCTGATTGAAAATTGGAATGGTGAAAATTGATGCTATCAGCTCCCTGATTCACACCAAAGAAGTAATTTTAGCTACAAACATATAAACTTAGACATGCTTAATAATAAAAAAAAATCAATGTATTGGGAGATGATGATAGAATGAAAAATAAATTGCCAAATTAAACAGTTCAAAATAAAAAAGGTGCAGAAAAGTAGGATGTAAAACTCCATTTCATTTCATTTCCTACTGAAATTGCTTTATAATATTAATTATAAAGAGTTCACAGGTAAAATATCCTAGTAAAAATGAAAAAAATTGTTAAAATACTTTAAAGGGGAATGTTCAGCATTTCCGATGGTCGATTTTGGGCTTGAATATTTCTTAATAGCCTCCAGAAGTACTACTCATGCACGAAAATCATATAATTCCTTCAATTATATCCTTACCTTAACATTTATCCTTCATTTTCAGTATATGTGTTTTCTATATAATGCTTAGTCTTGACTAATTTTGACTTTCAAACGCCAATATTTATGGGTACACATGCGTTTGAAGGCTTAAATTTCGTAAGAGAGTTATGAACAATATAATGGATTAGATTAGCTAAAAATTTCAGATTCTGAGACCAAAATTTTTTTTGGTGAACATAGCCCTTTAAGAAGCATATATTGTCAATATCTGAGGGAGTAAGAGCATAATTCACCCATAGGGTAATATTATTTACTCCCAAAAGTTCTCAATAATTTACAAACCAATTGATATATATATTAGTTACTGGTATTTGACAGATTGTCTGTATAGAGAAGGCCAATCTTTGTGATAGACCAATGAAGCAAAACTATAGATTTGTATATTTGGATAAGACAACTAGTATACTCATATAAGTAATGACATGTTTACATTCACCCACAAAATATTTATCAAGAATTGGATATAGGCTAGGTATGAATTTATTATATATACTAGATAAGAACAATAGATTTTGTCCATGTTAATAACATTTAACAAGTTATATTTAAAAAAAGTATGATAAAGTCATTTGAAGACTAATATATTTTTGAAATTTTGCTTTGAAATAAGGACTAATGGGGCAGTTCTAGCATTTTTGAGGAATAGTTAATATACATGTATTTAAAGAGATAAGCTTATGTTCACTAACTGTTCGACCAATAAAATTTTTGTTTCAGAACCTGAAATTATTTGGCTATTCTAATTCATAATATTGTTCTATCACACCTCTCCCTCGAAATATAAGCCTTCAAATCCCTGTGTAGTCATAAATATGAGCATTACACACCTATGGTGAAATGTTGGTAGGGTGAAAAAAAAGTTCACGGGTTATGAGTTATATTTTCTGAAACTATACCCCAGTGGCTTAAAAAAATGGGATAGTTTGAAATTCCCTATAGAGCCCTTTTAAAAAAAATCAGAATTATTGAGAAAAATTGTCGTTTCGGACAACAAGACCCAGATTGTCCAGAGGTATCCTGCCATGATTGTTCGTTTTGATGAAAAAATCAGCTTAAAACATTGCCAGTTCAATAAATATAAGATTAAAGTTTATAAATAAGCAGTTAGAAACAGAGGCTACGCACTAAGGAATAGAGTCTACGCACTTAGGAACAAAGTCTACATACTTAGAATCAGAGTTTACGCACTTAGGAACATAGTCAAACGCACTACGACACAGAGTCTACGCACTTAGGAACAGATGACGCCAGTCATTGCCTCAGTGTGCACAAGTCATTGACTCAGTGTGCGCCAGTCAGTGACTCAGTATGCGCCAGTCAGTCACACTTACGCTATGAGCGCATAAGCGCCATGTGCACACTGCTATTAGTGCATGAGAGACATGTACACACTGCTATGTGCACATTGGGGGCATGTGTACATTGTTATGTGTGCATTGGAGGCATGGGCACACTGCTATGTGCGCATTGGAGGCATGTGCACACTGTTATGTGCGCATTGGAGGCATGTGCACACCGTTATGAATGCATTGGAGGCATGTGCACACTGTTATGTACAAATTGGAGGCATGTGCACACTGTTATGTGCGAATTGGAGGCATGTGCACACTGTTATGTGCGCATTGGAGGCGTGTGCACACTGTTATGGGTGCATTGGAGGCATGTGCACACTGTTATGTGCAAATTAGAGGCATGTGCACACGGCTATGTGCGCATTGGAGGCATAGGCACACTGTTATGTGTGCATTGGAGGCATCCGAAAGTGCTTCCTGAGCCATTTGATATTGAAAATCACTCTTCCGCCACTGCCTTCACGACTGAACCTACTCCCAGAATACATATGTGTTTGTAAAATGTGTCTTCCTATTTTTAAAAGAAGATTTCTACATTGATTGAAAATAGCCCGAGGAAGATGCAGATTTTCAGGATCGTAATTTGATATGTAAAATGTTCTTATTCTAGAGAGGAGTTTCTCTCCGACTATAGGAGCCATGCTTGACCCCTTTTCAAAACACATACCTTGTAGCGGTTGTCTGCGCGACTTTTGCGTTTTTGGCTAGGTCATAGAATTTTCTCGGAAAATGAGAGGACTTGCGTTCCCAGGCTTTCCAAAATTTCTGTTCTGCTCATTTATAAACTTTAATCTTATATTTATTGAACTGGCAATGTGTTAAGCTGATTTTTTCATCAAAACGAACGATCATGGCAGGATACCTCTAGACAATCTGGGTTTTGGTGTCCAAAACGACAATTTTTCTCAATAATTGTGATTTTTTCGAAAAGGGCTCTATAGGGAATTTCAAACTATCCCGTTTTTTGAAGCCACTGGGGTATAGTTTCAGAAAATATAACTCATAACCCGTGAACTTTTTTTTCACCCTACCAACATTTCACCATAGGTGTGATTAGAATGTAAAAAATACGACTTGTCGTTTAATAAGACTATGCCTTATATATAGAAAACCCAAATACAGAAAATGAAAGATAAATGTTTAGGTAGGGATATAATTGAAGGTATTATGCAATTTGTGTGCAGTTCTAGTACTTCTGGAGGCTATTTACATATATTTAAGGCTCAAATCGACCCTCGAAAATGCTGAATATTCCCCTTTAACAAGTTGTATTTATAAAACAGTTTGATAAAGCCATTAAACTTGAAAACTTTTAAATTTTTAGAATTTTTGCTTAAAAATAAGGAAAAAAAGATCTGCTTTTTCTGTTGATGCTAACATAACCAACCTTCCAATAAGCAAATAGGCCTATCTAAAAAAAATGTTCAGACTTCTCAAAAGCTTACAGAGAGCTGAAATTAGCTTTATCAGTTCAAGAAAGGGAACATTTAGACATGCAACATTCAGCTTTCAACATTCCCAACTAGGGATACTAGTACCCCTTGGAGGTACCAACGAACACCACTTAGGGTACCTGGGAAGCCTGTCAGACAATTTTTAAAAGTATGGAATAGTTTAAATATCAAACTCCAACAACCGTCAAATATCCATTTAATTTCATGTTGGCTCTTAATGTTACTTAGAGTGGGCGAAGGGTACCAGGAGATTGCTAGAACAAAATAGGGGTACGAAGAGTCCAAAAGGTTGGGAACCAAGGAATTAAGACAACTAAAAGCTATTCAGTTAAGAATTTAGACAACTAAAAGCTATTCAGTTAAGAATTTAGACAACTAAAAGCTATTCAGTTAAGAATTTAGACAACTAAAAGTTAAGAATTTAGACAACTAAAAGCTATTCAGTTAAGAATTTAGACAACTAAAAGCTATTCAGTTAAGAATTTAGACAACTAAAAGTTAAGAATTTAGACAACTAAAAGCTATTCAGTTAAGAATTTAGACAACTAAAAGCTATTCAGTTAAGAATTTAGACAACTAAAAGCTATTCAGTTAAGAATTTAGACAACTAAAAGCTATTCAGTTAAGAATTTAGACAACTAAAAGCTATTCAGTTAAGAATTTAGACAACTAAAAGCTATTCAGTTAAGAATTTAGACAACTAAAAGCTATTCAGTTAAGAATTTAGACAACTAAAAGCTATTCAGTTAAGAATTTAGACAACTAAAAGCTATTCAGTTAAGAATTTAGACAACTAAAAGCTATTCAGTTAAGAATTTAGACAACTAAAAGCTATTCAGTTAAGAATTTAGACAACTAAAAGCTATTCAGTTAAGAATTTAGACAACTAAAAGCTATTCAGTTAAGAATTTAGACAACTAAAAGCTATTCAGTTAAGAATTTAGACAACTAAAAGCTATTCAGTTAAGAATTTAGACAACTAAAAGCTATTCAGTTAAGAATTTAGACAACTAAAAGCTATTCAGTTAAGAATTTAGACAACTAAAAGCTATTCAGTTAAGAATTTAGACAACTAAAAGCTATTCAGTTAAGAATTAAGACAACTAAAAGCTATTCAGTTAAGAATTAAGACAACTAAAAGCTATTCAGTTAAGAATTTAGACAACTAAAAGCTATTCAGTTAAGAATTTAGACAACTAAAAGCTATTCAGTTAAGAATTAAGACAACTAAAAGCTATTCAGTTAAGAATTTAGACAACTAAAAGCTATTCAGTTAAAGCGATACTACGTCTTAGAATGAACAAAAAAATTAAGTTCTCAAACTTGGTCATAAGAGTATATATTCATCAACAGTGTCCAAAGTATACAAACAGAATCAGAATGTCTTAATTTGGATTAAGGCATTTATCAATTATTGTATTTAAACATAGTTTTCTTGATTTATCAAATTATTTAGGTTTTATAGTTATGCCACTAGGTTTGTCCCCTGATGAATATAAACTCCTATTGACCAAGTTTGAAAATTTAATTTTTTTGTTCATTCTAAGACGTAGTATCGCTTTAAGAATTTAGACAAGTATAGGATAATTCTTTAAGAAATATGAAAACCTATGTTTAATCGTTTGATCTATATTTTGAAGAGAAGAGAAATGTAATCCCTATCATGTCTATATATTGAATATATTCCTAATGATATCTATCAATACTATCTAGTATTTTAATCCATTGATCAGTCTATATAGTATTACTAGGATTAGGATATGTGTTAATATTACACTCACATAGGGCTGACAATTGGACTGGCTGTGGCTGAGACACTTACTTAAGGTTTGGAGATATCTTATTATTAAAATTTCCTTCATTGCACATTACATGGCATTGTCCATCTTCATTAGCCCAATATAGTTGAGAAAAGTGAGATGCAGAAGTTCATTTGCTTGGATACGAGGAAATGGTGGTCGTTATGTTTGTGAGTTCGGTTCCTGACTAGGGTGTGAAAGTCCGATGACCTTGAATAAGTCATCTAAACTCATAATTCCAGTCCACCCAGCTGTAAATGGGTACGGATAATCCGGGAAAGATCAATGCCAAAAGGTTTGGCCAAGGACCAGCTGGGAGATAGGATCCGCACGGAACCTAAGTTGTTATCCTTGTAAAATATAGATGTTTCTTTTTCTTTCTTTTTCCTTCATTTTATTCAAATTGCACAAGTTTATATTCTTCTCAAAGGTTTTTTTAATCAACAAGATGTACGATTGTCCAGTTCCCTAATTTTAAAGGTATTGTAAAGAGGTTTTCTAAACTTTGTATGTGTATTGGGGACACTGATAGTATCAATTTGCGGCCATTCCAATTTTGATTCTGACGTCTGTGGTTCTTGGAATTTCAAAAACTGACAGTGATCTGCATATAGATATCAATAGTAGCTATCCAGTAGATCACTGTCAGTGACGGCATAAAACGAGTTAGTTTGAATGGAATTGCAAGAACCACAGACATTGGAATGGAAATTGGAATGGTGCAATTTGATGTTATCAGTGTCCCTGATACACATACAAAGTTTAGAAAACCATTTTACAATGTCTTTAAAGTGATATGTTCACCATCCATTCTACCAATGAAATATAATCGGTAAAATAAGACTGTCAAAGGCAGATCCAGGATTTAGAGAAAGGGAGGGCTCTGAAATATGACATGCTTCAAATTCAACAGCACAACAAGCGACAAATTTTTTGAGGGTTTGGACATCAGTTGGCCAAAAATTGGGGGGATTCGCACCAAGGGAGTCCCCCCTAGGATCTGCCTCTGACTGTTATATCATTGAGACTTGACTAGAGAACACAGATACAGAAAATGACAGATAAATGTTTAGGTATTGTGTGATTTTTGTGCAATTCGAGTACATCTGGAGACTATTTATCAAGGCCCTAATCTACCCTAAAAATGCTGAATGTTCCCCTTTCAGACAGAGGGCAAACTAGTGGACAAAAACAAAGTGATTTCTAGTTTGATAGTATAGTTTTAGTACTTCTGAAGATTGTTAACATTATCAAAATCAACCTCAACAAATGTGATTTCTCACATTTATTTAAGTGACATTTGACTGAGAGCTAGCATTAGGTGCTTAGTTAGATGAATAAGAAATGGGCGGCAGAAGGAACAGCCTTACAAATTTTTCTTTCCCTACAGTAAAGTACATTTTCAAGTAGTGTTAAGATAACAAAATAGAATTCATGATGAGGTCAACTTCTAGGGTCAGTTATTGCTATTCATATTTGTATGGCCTTGAATAAACTTGATATACACTAGTTACATCATAAAAACCTATATTGAATACCTATTGAAATATCTTATAGTGTTCACCATATTGTTTGCATATAAAGCCACCTTTGGGTCTCGTTATTGTCATTGTAGTTACAGGTACACTGAGGGCTTGATGTATTTTTTCAGTTTTTCTTTCATAAAAGGGTTAGAAGGCATAACACTTTTAAATGACTAGATCGTAAAAACACTCAAATAAAAAAAAGTGATTGTACTTTTTAATAGACATCAAAGTGTGAAAATATAATGCCATTATATTTTATTGATATTTTATGTTCGTAAAATATTACTGGTAGGTCTTTACTAGTGATCATTGTATAATTTTGCTATCAAAGTGAATTTTGTATTTTTACATCAATATGGGAGCTGCACTGTCACAGTGAACTTGACATTTTCCTGTGAACCTGGGGTTCGGAAGTTTGGTCCCAATATAGGAAGATGTCCTTTTTTTTTGTCTTAGTGAATAAGACACTTTCATGGTTACCTAGCGATTTAGGGTTTCAATTCCAACATGGATCAAGATTATACATTAAGATTTTTCAACCTGGTTTATAGGGCTGGGTATCGATTACCAAATTGAGATTGATTCTCAAAGGCAGGCTACCGATCAATAATCGATTGATAATCGAAATATTTTAATTGAGAAATCTTCTAATCTTCGTCTGTTAGGTTACTTTTTTGTACCTGAATGTTTGTTATTTATCAATATCGGGTATCAAAAACAAATGAAACTGAAGTAATGTCAAGAATTTTGTATGATTATCATGATAAAATTGGTCGTGACTTGTCTGATAATTGTGTAACAGATAATATTAAATGAAAATTTGACTATGAATTTTAATCAATTATAAAATTTGATAAAATCGATAATCGAAATAAATAATTTGTAGCGTTGATAATGGATTATTTCAATTATTTGACCCAGCCCTACTGGTTTCCCATGTGAGTGATGAAAAAGTATGTAGTTGTCCTATGCTTTTGAGGTTGTGCACGTTGAAGATCCCTTAACAGTTGGATATCTTATTTGTCCGAGAAAATTATTCCTCATTGCACACTACATGGCATTGTCTGTTTTCAAAGTTTAAAGGGGAATGTTCAGCATCTTCGAGGATCGATTTGGGGCTTGAATTCATGTAAAATAGCCTTCAGATTTACTTAAACCGCCTAAATATCGCACAATCCCTTTAATTATATTATGTGTTTTCTATAACGCATAGTCTTACTTAACAAATAGTCATATTTTTTACTTTCAAACGCTGATAATTATAGATACACAGGGATTTGAAGGCTTATTTTTTAGGGAAAGTTTGGAACATTATGGATTAGATTAGCTAAAAGATTCCAGGTTCTGAGACTAAAAGTTTTTAGGTCAAACAGTTAGTGAACATATAAGCATAGAAAAGTTAAATGTTTCAGTTGCCTATAAAATCTGCTTATATAATTTCAGAAGTTGGTATAATGAATAAAGACGCATTAGGGAATATTTAATCACAGGATATCTAGAACACCATAATAAGTACTGGTAAGTCATTTTTATCTTCCTTCCTCCCCTGTCGTTCAAAAAAAAAAAAAATGGTTCCTTAAATAGTTGGGGTCAATCTGTGGACATTTTTGAGAAATGTGTTGCAGTCTAAAATTTTCAAATCTATTTCTGGGAATGGCTCAAATTGACAATCTTAAATCTCACATTAGACTATGATTTTGATTTTTGTTGTTTAGCTAATATTGAGATCTATTTTGGTTAGGCAAATATAAACAATTAAACGTAAATCTGTGCAAGAAATGTTAAGAGGCAGCAAAACTATAAACCCTTAAAGGAATACAACCTCTTAGAATGAACGAAAAAATCTAAATTTTCAAATTTGGTCAATAGAAGTTTATATTTATCAAGGGACTTGCCTGGTTGCATAACTATATACAACAGATTACCTAAATAATCTGATAAATCCAGAAAACAATGTTTATATACAATAATTGAAAAACCCTTAATCAAATTATCAATTATAACCTATTATTATATGGAAATTTATGTTTCATGGGTTTTTGCATTCTGTTTGTATACTTTGGAAATTAATGAATATACTCTTATTGACCAAGTTTGAGAACTTCTAAGAGGTTGTATGGATTTAATATGCCTGGCATAAAGTCATTCAGAATTTTAGTACATGAATTTGTTGCATATAGACCAAATTTAATCCGCCTAAAAACATACATAGAATTTGGAGAAATTTCTCTTTAAAGCAAAAATATATTGAACCTTAAGTTTGTTATACAACTTTAAAATTGTAAAAAAAAGCCAAAAGAGTAAATATAAAAAATGCTTTCAAAAATTAACATTATTTAAGCTTACATTCGACAAAAATCTTAAGGACAAAAATGTGTAAAATTAGAAAAGAAATTGTGAAGATTCATGCCCTGAATATTGTTACAATAACCCTCCATCTTAAATTGAGTCTTTTGTTGTATGAATTGTTTCGGCCATTTTGTTTTGCAAGTACACATGATAGGATTTGAATCTAGGTTGATCTCCTCTAAAGAAGGGCAATTCTGTATAAGTTTAGGTATGGCGGAGAGTTTATTGTCGAACAAAAACAATCGTTTAAGATTTGGTACCATTTCCATGATGTTTGGTGCTATATACCTAAGATTATTGGAACTTAAATCTAGATTTTCTAAAGTTGAAAATCCTGCAAGATCATGATTTTCCACTGATAGTATGCCATTGAGTGACATCTCGAGATTTTTAAGTTTTGGCAGGTTTTTGAATGCAGTTGGAATTCTCCTTAATCCACAGTCTTCCATGATCAGATCTGTCACATATGCAGGAATCCTGTCTTCTGGTATGATTTCCAATTTATTATGGGATAGATCAAGCTTTTCCAAAGTTTTCAGATGTCTCAATGCTGTTGGTACCATTGAGATATTTACATTCTGAAGATTTAGCTCCTTTAAAGTATTAGTCTGCTCATAGAAAGATTCTTCCACAAATCCAGAATCACCCAAAGGATTATTTGACATGTCTAATGTTTCCAGTCTGCGGAGTTGATCTAGTTGTATTGGAACTTTCTGGAAGTTACAATTGTCAAGAACTAGCTTTTTCAGAGACCATTGATGGTTCTTAATGTTTTTAGGGAAGGTTGAAATGGGATTATATCCAAGATCAAGTTCTTCCAAAAATGGCATTTTTTCAAGCCACGATGGCCAAGATGTGAAAACGTTTCCACTTGCAAGGAATTTTTTCATAGAAGGTAGTTGGATGTCGAATTCTTCTGCTAAAACTATTTTGTTATGATTAATGTAAAGTTCTTCCAAATTGACCAGATTTCCAATAGCTTTTGGTAGAACTGACAGATGGTTGAACTGAAGGTCAAGAATTTTAACTTCATCCATACCCTGAAACACGGTGTCCTCAATTTTCACAAGACGGTTGAAGGATAAGTTTATTTCAGTCACTTTTAATCCATCAAAGATATGATTCTCAATTGTTGTAATGTGATTGCGACTAAGATCCAAAATTCTGAAAGACTTTGTTGAGGAATACATCTTTGGAATGTACCAAAGTCTTCTAGATGAGCAATCAATGCTGGTAAAATGGCATATGCACATTTTTGGACATGAGGGTTTGATTTTTGATGGTATAGAAGTGGTTGTCTGATATATGATTGGATTTTCTGTGGTTGAGATCACTTTGGTAGGTTTATTTGTGGATGACATCACCTTGGTAGGATGATTTGTGGTTGACATCACCTTGGTAGGATGATTTGTGGTTGACATCACCTGGGTAGGATGATTTTTGGTTGACATTATTATAGTAGGTCTATGTGTGGTTGGCATTACTCTGGTAGGTCTATGTGTGGTTGACATTACAATGGTGGGTCTATGTGTGGTTGACATGAATACTCTAGTAGGTCTATGTGTGGTTGACATTACTCTGGTGGGTCTATGTGTGGTTGACATTACTCTGGTAGGTCTGTTTGTGGTTGACATCACCTTGGTAGGATGATTTGTGGTTGACATCACCTGAGTAGGATGATTTTTGGTTGACATTTTTCTAGTAGGTTTATGTGTGGTTGACATTACACTGGTGGGTCTATGTGTGTTTGACATTACTCTGGTAGGTCTTTGTGTGGTTGACATGAATACTCTAGTAGGTCTATGTGTGGTTGACATTACACTGGTGGGTCTATGTGTGGTTGACATTACACTGGTGGGTCTATGTGTGGTTGGCATGAATACTGTAGTAGGTCTGTGGGTGGTTGGCATTACTCTGGTAGGTCTATGTGTGGTTGACATTACTCTGGTAGGTCTTTGTGTGGTTGACATGAATACTCTAGTAGGTCTATGTGTGGTTGACATTACACTGGTGGGTCTATGTGTGGTTGACATTACACTGGTGGGTCTATGTGTGGTTGGCATGAATACTGTAGTAGGTCTGTGGGTGGTTGGCATTACACTGGTGGGTCTATGTGTGTTTGGCATGAATACTCTAGTAGGTCTATGTGTGGTTGACATTACTCTAGTAGGTCTATGTGTGGTTGACATTACACTGGTGGGTCTATGTGTGTTTGGCATGAATACTCCAGTAGGTCTATGTGTGGTTGACATTACACTGGTGGGTCTTTGTGTGGTTGACATGAATACTCTAGTAGGTCTATGTGTGGTTGGCATTACACTGGTGGGTCTATGTGTGTTTGGCATGAATACTCCAGTAGGTCTATGTGTGGTTGACATTACACTGGTGGGTCTATGTGTGGTTGGCATGAATACTGTAGTAGGTCTATGGGTGGTTGGCATTACTCTGGTGGGTCTATGTGTGGTTGACATTACTCTGGTGGGTCTATGTGTGGTTGACATTACTCTGGTAGGTCTATGTGTGGTTGACATTACTCTAGTAGGTCTATGTGTGGTTGACATTACAGTGGTAGGTCTATGTGTGTTTGGCATTACACTGGTGGGTCTATGTGTGTTTGGCATTACACTGGTGGGTCTATGTGTGTTTGGCATGAATACTCCAGTAGGTCTGTGTGTGGTTGACATTACACTGGTGGGTCTATGTGTGGTTGGCATGAATACTCCAGTAGGTCTGTGTGTGGTTGACATTACACTGGTGGGTCTATGTGTGGTTGACATTACTCTAGTAGGTCTATGTGTGGTTGACATCAACCTGGTAGGTCTATGTGTGGTTGACATTACACTGGTAGGTCTATGTGTGGTTAACATTACTCTAGTAGGTCTATGTGTGGTTGACATTACACTGGTAGGTCTATGTGTGGTTAACATTACTCTAGTAGGTCTATGTGTGGTTGACATCAACCTGGTAGGTCTATGTGTGGTTAACATTACTCTGGTAGGTCTATGTGTGGTTGACATTACACTGGTGGGTCTATGTGTGGTTGACATCACTCTTGTAGGTCTTTGAGTTGTTGACAGTGGTTCAGAAGAATTGTGTGAATAGCCATCTTGAAAATTGATATCAATCTGGGAACCGTTTCCAATGGTTATCATCAATGAAAGGAATAACAGCTTTGCCATTAACCTGGAGAAGATAAACAAGTATTCTTGATGGCACATGTCATGCGTTATTCGCTTGAACTTTTAACTCCATGCTTTCTCAAAAACCTTTAAGGGGCTGTGGTGGCTCAGTGAGATAGACATTTGTGGGTTAACCTGAAGATCCAGGGTTTGATCCCTGAATGTGTCAAGATAACACCTTTGGATTTTTCAACATAGTTTCCCCGTTGCTGTGATGCAGTTTGGAGGGGCTGACATGGAAAAAGCTTCTAGTCATTTGGATTGGACGCTTTACCAAGACCCTGTATGCTACAGACTGTGCACATTAAAAGATACCTCAACAGTTGGAAATGGAAATTAAGGGTAGGCTTATGCCCTTGTCTTGGCAAAATTTCCTTCAGTGCACACTGTATGATGTTAACCCTTCCTCATTAGCCCAACATGTGCAGAAAAGAGATCTAAAAGTCCATTATATTTCATTTTTCCCAAAACTTATATATTACAGAGGCAATATTCACATTTTAGGCTCTATTAGCTAAAATGACAATATTTTGATGGCTGTACCTCTTGTACTAACAGCTTAACATGGTTACTCTTTTCAATACACCTGATGGTACTTTCCTTTGAGGAATCCAATACTATACAATTAATGATTAAGATTTTTTCAGGTTTTAGACAAGATATTTGGTGAACAGATTTGCTTATATATAGATTTCCTTAGGGTTTTTTGGTAAAATAATTTTGACAAAATTTCCATAACAAAAAGCACTTACCCAGTCATTTTGTGTCCTGATAGAATGTTGTTTTGTCTAATATCTAAACACTGAATATTTTATTATCTTATCTTCTGAAATTCTTGAGATATTTGGCTTGTTTCTTTTTCCGCTATTTATTGACTCTAAAATGATTACAATTATGTCAGTCAAAGAACTCAATAGCTGAGGATTGGCTGTATCCATAGGCGTATGGGCTGGGGTTGCAGGGGGGGGGGGGGGGCAATTGCCCAGTGATTTTCATGAAGGAAATTTAAAAAAAAAAAAAATTGTTCGGAAATGATATGATTAGGCAGATGGCGAGAAGTTTTTGGAATTAGGGGTTGAAATATGTGCCTAAATGACAGTGAATCGACAATATAAGTCCTCATACAGAGATCAAAATGGCCCTTGGAAAAAGTCAAATTGGTACTTCGAAAGGGTCACTGAGGTTGAAAACAACTATATTTAGTCTTTCATTAATTAATAATTTCTATGCCAAATTTTGTCAATTTGCAAATAGCGCATTGATTATATTTAATTATGGTGGATTAAAAAGGTTTTGATATGCATTGTGGATTATTGTAGGACAAAAAATGAGGTGATTAACAAATTCAAAGACCAATGAATTTAAAACTACGCCCATAACCTGGCAAAAGCACTTTCAAATTTGCTGAACAGGTTGGAAAACAGACTCTTCAAAATAAATCTTAAATTACTTACATCAATAGAAAACTTATATTGAAATAAATTGAAAATCCTGAGTAAAAATTTGAATCCATCCAGTACTATCAGTAGTGTGTTGATCACGCCTGCAAGTCAATCTTTCTATACCATTTGTGATACCTTGTGGATCAGCAATAGACCTAACCACGCCTACCAAGTCACAATAGCTATGTTCAGTGATGGATGCCTTGTTTTGATTGGTCAGGAAAATAACCCATTGAATTATGGCCTCGTTACATAATCATCTTAACTCCGTTCAACCTTGTTTTAAATGTAATATAAATTTTAATTTGTCTATAGTAGAATCATTTGACCAGATAACACTTTTGTGCCCACTCACTAACCCAAGGCCATCAATAACAAAAGCTTGGAGGAATATGTCATTTATTTACTTGTACAAAATGTAAATAAAGACGATAACAATATATTATTGTAACAATTGTAAACAAGTATAAATATTTTTATAAACAACCATTATATAAAAAGTAATTTCAATTTATTATAACAATTGTAACCAAGTAAGCTTATGAAAGTTATATAAACATTGTCTTGTAATAATTATACATAGAACCATTATATAATAAGGAATAATTGCATATTTCTATTTGACTAGCAACAAATCATAGTAGAAAACTTATAACAAATTAAATTACTACTATAAGCTTACTTAATAAAGATAACAATAGCAAACAATCACAAAAAAAGGATAAGGTTGGGCTTAACACACAGAAGATTTCCGCCCAGCAAATAAAGATACTAGGAGGATGGAATGGGGAGGTGGCGGGCAAAAAGAAAATTATGCAGAAGAAGCTTGTCCGAACTATTCACTGGCTGGGCGAAGAATGAGGACGATACTTGGCTCAGATTTTGCACGTGAAAAACATCAACGAGATTTCACGAGAATTGAAAGTAAAGAACATCGTTCGCTGTCACAAAAACAATTACCTGCAGTAATTTTCATTTGTGCCCACTCACTATCCCAAGGCCATCAATAACAAAAGCTTGGAGGAAATTATGTCATTTATTTACTTGTACAAACTGGCCCAACCTAAAAATTCCTCCAAGCCAAGCGAAGGACAAGATAATCGCCTATAATAGCACCTTAATCAAAAAGCAATACAAAAACAACTAAGATCACCAAGATGAACCGAAGCTACTTAAAACTAGTTACAAGATAAACGAGGCATTCTAATGTAAGACTTAAACGCTGAACTCTTCCAGCGTCCTAAACAACGAATAGTCTCATCAGCAAACCCCTGCTGACAGACGGAAGTTGCCGCCCCAATACGAAAGGAGTGCAACCCATATCGCGTGCAATCCATTTCTAAAAATGTACTAAATGATTCTCTTAAATTTTTCATTAACAAAATTATAATTTACAGGAGAATTGTCGGCATTTTGAAATAAGGGACCCTTACAATGATTGCTAACTTTTAAATACTTAAACAAAGCGCAAGGTGCACAACAACAAGAAATACCCCTCAAACAAGCACATTTTATAACTAATTTTACAGGAGTCCTAGACGTCATATGTTTAAAGAGGCACAGGCTTCATTTTCGCGGGTCGATTTGGATAAGTCTCAGAAACAGGGATTTATTAGCTTAGCAATTTAGTACTGGTTATCACAACTCACCATTGAAATTTGAGCCTTGAAATCCATGTGCATCCATAATTATTAGCATTTGAAAGTTATAATGCCCTACTACACATTAGCGATACTATGCAATATATAGAAAAGTCATCTATAGAAATAGAAGGAGAAATGTCTAATTTAAGGTATACTTGAAGGAAATAAGCAATTTTCGTGCATTTCTAGTGCTTCTGAAGGATACTTAAATATATTCAAGAACCAAATCAACCAATAAAAATGAAGACTGGTCCCCTTTAAAATGATATAAAGATATTTCTATAGCTTAGCTGCTAAAGAACCCCCAGAACCCTTGGAAGTAAAAAAACATTACATTTTCTGTTTGAACTACTAAGCTCGCACCGCCTCCAGAGTTCACAACCAATTCACCCATACGAAAAAAAACAGCGAACGCCAGGGCAAAAATAGCTTGCAAAAGTAACTGATGTAAGATTAGAACTAAAGGAATTGCCTTCAAGATTTTAACTAACACCTGCTTAGTTACAGGCAGACGAGACTCTGACGGCCCCCTGGCCTTCTTAGCACCCCTTAACAAATTTGAAACTAATAATGACTGATTATAATCTGAGAAGCCTAACATTCTGTGAACAAATGTAAAAACTGAAGCATGCGATGCGTTGAGGCCTGTGAACGATTAGATCGAAATGGTTGACGAGGCTTTGTCCCAGATTGCTGTGTAGAACCATTCAAAGACTTATCAGCAGGTGACATTACTGACACAACTGCCGGAGAAGTGGCAACGGAATTATCATTACTTAAACCCTGAAACTAAGGATTAGTATGGCGAGCATAGCAATTGACACGAGAATGGCTAAAGCCACATCTAGTACATACATGTAAATAACGGCACAAAAGGCCTTGAGCAACCATTTTGACTATTAAAAGCATAACACATACGAGTCGACCCAGAAGTCACCGATTGAGATAGAGTTTTGGTACGAAAGGAGGCAGATAAGGATTGTTTTTGAGTTACAAATTTAAAACTATACAAAGTGGTGGCCTGAAGCCACAGTTCGGGATGCATTCTATCCCAAGGATAAGCACAAGATTGTCGTAAAGTTCTAAACTGATGATCATAGTAAGTAAAAGAGCTCTGACCATGCCCCTCAAACAAATCAGTTATCAAAATCAAATAAGACAATAATGGTGAAATTTAAATCAGGTGATTTCTGGGTAAGAACATCTATAAAAATAAGAAAAGCTCTTTGCCAAGAGCTAAAAGAAAGCGGCCTAGCCTTAGTTGTTGTGGGAGTGAATAATGAATCCTGCATATTCCAACCCCGGTAGGAGCGCCGATAAGTTCACAAAAGTATTATCAAATATATCTTTTCGAAGTTTCTCAGAAACATGTTGAGAAATTCGTACACCAGAAAAAGTACCTGATCCAAACAGATTATCCATCTGCAAGTCCATGACAGATGCCTGCGTCACAGGCGGTTCAGAAGATCTATTAGAAACTGGTGATGACGATCTCTCTTCCGGTGCCTTATCTGGGGAATGCACCAAAATACCCCTTCTTGCCATTTTCTGTACTATCAACTGAGGCAATCTTTCCTCCGCAGTTGTAGGAACAATATCATCACTACTGGCACTGTCCTCAGATTCCCACAATGGTCTTTTACGACTTTTGGGCATCCTAAAAAGAAAGATAATATAAATAACAAATTTTCAAGTTTTTGCAAAAAATAATCCGAAAAATCTGATTTTTGACATTTTTGGGAAATTTTGGAATGTTTTGGAAAAATTTCGGACCTTTTTTTGTTGGGAATCTTAATCGATAATTTGGGTTCTACAAACCCACCAATTTTCATGCAAATCGAATTACAATTAAAGAAGTTTGAATTTTGACCGAAATTTGGTACAAAAAGTTATAGATAAAATTTTTGAATTTCAAATTTCTGAAACCGATGTCTGCTTAGAAGTTCTCTCAGGATTGCACAAAAAAATATTAAACAATTTATGGCCGATTTCCAAAATTTAAGGAGTTTTCCGCTACACCGCTTCTGGTCTGAATTTGATGTCTGGAAATATATTCATTAGGTAATTCTGCGGTTTCAAACCTTTTTGGTCCTTGAATGATTTTTTTTTTCATAAAAAATATTTTTGTCATTTTTATAATTTTTTTTTTATAATTTCCGAAATCTGAAAATTTAGTGGCCGAAATTCAAGGAGTTTTGATGGTGGGGGTGGGGGTGAGAGTTGGATTTTGAAACGCTCTGTGGCCCCTGACTAGTGAGCATGTCCTGAAATTGCCATTAAAGTTTGTGGTAATCAGGTATTTCTTTTGTTATTTTAAGATCTTTATTTACATTCTATTTCAGATTAATACAGAAGTAAAATGGAAGCTGATGGAGAATGGAGTGATGGATCTGATGATGCTCTGAGATCAGGATCTGCTACAGGTAAACTTATGTTAGCAGAGCCTATACAAAATGATCTTTGTCATTCAATGTCGGCCATATTGTTTGGCATTTAGCCAGAGCGATTTATTGTTATATCTTTGAAAAGGCAAAATATGGTAATATGCCAATGATGTCAAGTTTCAAGAGCTGGGTGCGTAGCTAGAGGGGGTGCTGGGTGTGCCATTGTTCCCCCATTATTGATACCCGTCGGTTGAAAAGGTTCCGTCGGTGAAATTGAGCTCACTGGCCGCAGGCATAAACATAAAAAAAACAAATAACATAGCTCCAATTAGCCTTCCTACAGTCAATCTAATTAAAATTAAATTACATTTCGTTTCGGTTATTGTACATGGAGTCAACAATCAAAAAATAACCTAACGAAATGTAATTTAATTTTAATTAGATTGTCCTGCAGTGTGTCAAATGGGCCCCACCCGTTATTCACTCTACTCGCAATGTCAATATATTCTGTCGGTTCGTCTTAACCATTGCACCCCCAGTTACGCCACTGTCAAGAGCTTTAGCAACCTTAGCAACAAGTACTTCAAAAATTGGATTATTAATTTTCTTTGATCCCTAACCATCTCCTATTAAATATGGTTTAAACCTTCTTTTACTTTTTACAGACATTGCTCCCTCTGATGGAGAGGAATTAAATAATGAAGAAAAGAAAATGGCTGCCACCAACAGACTTCTAAAGAGTGATCCTGTTAATGCTATACTAGATAAAATAGATGCTGAACTTGGTGCTATGAATGGTCAACCTGTTACAATGGTAATGAATATTTACTTTGGTTTTCCCATAAAATTGTGCTTCTCAACCTTTTTTTTTATCTGCTTTATCACAGATAGTAATGCAAGTCAAATGTGCTGACATGGAAATATTGTCTATTTATTTGGATGGAAAATCAAACTCAGACCCTTGTGTGATACAAATATCATACTAAAGGATATTTTTATGTTATGCTTTAAATTCTTTTTTTTTTAATTTTCTCTATATAGCAACCCAAAAGTTCACCCAAGTCTGTGTCCAAGGAGAAATCCAAATCTGTAGACAGTCAACAGAATAAAAAGTCTATACCTGTATCATTAACTGACAGAGACACATTGAAAAGCAGTAGTGAGTAAATATGTTTAAGGGATTGTAAAGAGGTTTTCAAAATCTTTTATATTGGTATTGGGGACACTGATAGCATCAATTCATTAAATTCACAATTTTAATCTGAGGTCTTTGGTTTCAGTAATTCCACTAAACATTTGATGATGTCACAAATGTCTTCAATGATACAAGCATATTTCACGATTTGTGAAATCATCATTAAGCGGAATTGCTAAACCACAGCTGGCAAAAGAAATATTTGAATATCCCTTTGTGTTAAGTGCCAAGTGTTGAAACGTTATGTGCCTAACTGTATTAAAGAAGTGTGTTATATTCCATAATATTGCCTGTGTTTTGTTATTATGTGCTCCTAGCTTCTACATGTCGTTCTCTTATAATCTTAAGTGCCAATTTCTTTTAAATTTCAGAATTGAAAAATAAAGGTGACAAAATTAAAGATGGCGACCATTGTCCTAGTGATTTAGATTCTGTAGCAGCAGAACAAATTGATGAAAAATTTAAAGAAATAATGAGGAAAAAGAGAGGTAAGGTTTGAGATTGTCCCACTTAGATCAGTCCGAAACTTGCCGACTCTTTCCCCAGCCTCTGATAGCTATTTGGACGGATATGGCTGGGAGAAAAACTAGGCCCCAAAAACTTGCAATTTTCTTTCCTCCGTGTGTGCGGGGGTTTTAAACGTATTTATTTTACCTCCAATCCACAAAACTTCGATATATTTGGAAAGATGGATGATTTTTTAGTTCAATCATACCATCATTATCCCCCTACACCATACAGGCCATGTGTGGGAGTCTATCAAATTTTTTTTCCCCAAGATTGAATGCTGCATGCGCAAGGTGTGGAAAATCCCAAGTTTTTGTGGCCTAGTTTTTCTGACTCTCTCCCAGCTATATCTGTCCAAATATCTATCAAAGGCTGGGAATGGAGTCAGTAAGTTTCGGACTACACTTAGATATGAACCTCAACCTTTTTATACGCCCACATTGAAATGTGGTCATATATTGCCGTCGCCCCTGTCCGTCCGTCGGTCCGTCCGTCCGCCCGTCTGTCCACAATTGGCTTGTGAACGCAGCAGAGACCACAGTTTTGGTTGGATTTGAATAAAATTTTGTATGTAGGATTATATCCATCCATAAAATTGTCTTACTTAGGATTATATTCATAAGATCTCGGACAAGTTCGAATTTGGGTTTGATTCGACTAAAATTCAAGGAGTTTTACACCCAAAATATGTTAAAAATGGCTTGTGAACGCTATAGAGACCACAGTTTTGGTTGGATTTGAATAAAATTTTGTATGTAGGATTATATTCATAAGATCTCGGACAAGTTCGAATTTGGGTTTGATTCGACTAAAATTCACGGAGTTTTACACCCAAAATATGTTAAAAATGGCTTGTGAACGCTATAGAGACCACAGTTTTGGTTGGATTTGAATAAAATTTTGTATGTAGGATTGAATTCATAAGATCTCGGACAAGTTCGAATTTGGGTTTGATTCGACTAAAATTCACGGAGTTTTACACCCAAAATGTGTTAAAAATGGCTTGTGAACGCAATAGAGAACACAGTTGTGTTAGGGATTGAATAAAATTTTGTATGTAGGATAATATCCATACGATCTTGGACAAGTTCGAATTCCGGATCGATTCGACAAATATTTACAGAGTTTTATTAGTTATGAAATTAGATGCTTTATATTAACAAGATATTGGATGAATTCAAATCGGAACACCATCCAACAAAAATTCAGATAGTAACATTCCTTGATATATTGACAATTTATGTAGAAAGTGGGCGTATATTGCTAGGCAACCACTTGTTTATCTGATCCATGGATAGTAATGCAAGTCAAATGTGCTGACATGGAAATATTGTAGTCTATTTGTTTGGATGGAATATCAAAATCGGACCTTGTGTGCTACAAGTTTGAGTCTTAATTTTAAAGTGCTGCTAATTATGGAATACAATGGATTAAAAAGCTCAAATTTCAAGGGTAAGCTGTGAACTCTATTGATTAGTTTAGCTAAAACATCCCTTTTCGTTTGCTTAGAAAAAGGCGTCTAGTCCTTCGGATGGGACAATAAACCAAGGTCCCGTGTGCTATTGGCTGCGCAAGATCCCCCAACAGTTGGAAATCGAAAATAAGAGCAGGCTAATTTCCCTCATTGCACACTGCATGGCGTTTGCTCGTCCTCAATTAGCCTATATAGGTGCAGAAAAGCAGGATATAAAACTCCATTCATTTCATTTTTTTTTCGTGTGCTTAACCAAAATTATTTATATTCAGGTGGGTTTTTTGAAGATATAAATAAACAACAAAGTGACAATGAAACAATTAAAACTGAAGATTTTGAAAACAAATTTAAATCTTCATTGATTCACAATAAAGGTAAGAAATATGTTAATGGAATTAAAATCAGCTTAAAGTTTCATCCCATGTTCTAGCAAAAACATTATGCCACAGCAATGGCTACCATATCCAATGAAAAGACATGGTGCTTAGTTATACATGAAAATATTCCTGAAATATTTATACTCTTGCATGCAGCTCCAAAATGATTACATTTCAGTTGTACAATAATGTAGTTCTATTAAATGTTATTCATTTCATTGTCCTAAGTATTGGTTCAAGGTTTTATACAATATGAATTGTTCTCTTGAGTATTGGTTCAAGGTTTTATACAATGTGAATTGTTCTCTTGAGTATTGGTTCAAGGTTTTATACAATATGAATTGTTCTCTTGAGTATTGGTTCAAGGTTTTATACAATGTGAATTGTTCTCTTGAATATTGGTTCAAGGTTTTATACAATGTGAATTGTTCTCTTGAGTATTGGTTCAAGGTTTTATACAATGAGTGTTGTTCTGTTGAATATTGGTTCAAGGTTTTATACAATGTGAATTGTTCTCTTGAGTATTGGTTCAAGGTTTTATACAATGTGAATTGTTCTCTTGAGTATTGGTTCAAGGTTTTATACAATATGAATTGTTCTCTTGAGTATTGGTTCAAGGTTTTATACAATGTGAATTGTTCTCTTGAATATTGGTTCAAGGTTTTATACAATGTGAGTTGTTCTCTTGAGTATTGGTTCAAGGTTTTATACAATGTGAGTTGTTCTCTTGAGTATTGGTTCAAGGTTTTATACAATGTGAATTGTTCTCTTGAATATTGGTTCAAGGTTTTATACAATGTGAGTTGTTCTCTTGAATATTGGTTCAAGGTTTTATACAATATGAATTGTTCTCTTGAATATTGGTTCAAGGTTTTATACAATGTGAATTGTTCTCTTGAGTATTGGTTCAAGGTTTTATGCAATGAGTGTTGTTCTGTTAAATATTGGTTCAAGGTTTTATACAATGTGAATTGTTCTCTTGAGTATTGGTTCAAGGTTTTATACAATGTGAGTTGTTCTCTTGAATATTGGTTCAAGGTTTTATACAATATGAATTGTTCTCTTGAATATTGGTTCAAGGTTTTATACAATGTGAATTGTTCTCTTGAGTATTGGTTCAAGGTTTTATACAATGAGTGTTGTTCTGTTGAATATTGGTTCAAGGTTTTATACAATATGAGTTGTTCTCTTGAATATTGGTTCAAGGTTTTATACAATATGAGTTGTTCTCTTGAATATTGGTTCAAGGTTTTATACAATGTGAATTGTTCTCATGAGTATTAGTTCAAGGTTTTATACAATATGAATTGTTCTTTTGAATATTGGTTCAAGGTTTTATACAATGTGAATTGTTCTCTTGAATATTGGTTCAAGGTTTTATACAATATGAATTGTTCTCTTGAATATTGGTTCAAGGTTTTATACAATATGAGTTGTTCTCTTGAATATTGGTTCAAGATTTTATACAATGTGAGTTGTTCTCTTGAATATTGGTTCAAGGTTTTATACAATATGAATTGTTCTCTTGAATATTGGTTCAAGGTTTTATACAATGTGAATTGTTCTCTTGAGTATTGGTTCAAGGTTTTATACAATATGAATTGTTCTCTTGAGTATTGGTTCAAGGTTTTATACAATGTGAATTGTTCTCTTGAATATTGGTTCAAGGTTTTATACAATGTGAGTTGTTCTCTTGAGTATTGGTTCAAGGTTTTATACAATGTGAGTTGTTCTCTTGAGTATTGGTTCAAGGTTTTATACAATGTGAATTGTTCTCTTGAATATTGGTTCAAGGTTTTATACAATGTGAATTGTTCTCTTGAATATTGGTTCAAGGTTTTATACAATATGAATTGTTCTCTTGAATATTGGTTCAAGGTTTTATACAATATGAGTTGTTCTCTTGAATATTGGTTCAAGATTTTATACAATGTGAGTTGTTCTCTTGAATATTGGTTCAAGGTTTTATACAATATGAATTGTTCTCTTGAATATTGGTTCAAGGTTTTATACAATGTGAATTGTTCTCTTGAATATTGGTTCAAGGTTTTATACAATATGAATTGTTCTCTTGAGTATTGGTTCAAGGTTTTATACAATGTGAATTGTTCTCTTGAATATTGGTTCAAGGTTTTATACAAGATGAATTGTTCTCTTGAATATTGGTTCAAGGTTTTATACAATGTGAATTGTTCTCTTGAATATTGGTTCAAGGTTGTTTACAATATGAATTGTTCTCTTGAATATTGGTTCAAGGTTTTATACAATGTGAATTGTTCTCTTGAGTATTGGTTCAAGGTTTTATACAATATGAGTTGTTCTCTTGAGTATTGGTTCAAGGTTTTATACAATGTGAATTGTTCTCTTGAATATTGGTTCAAGGTTGTTTACAATATGAATTGTTCTCTTGAATATTGGTTCAAGGTTTTATACAATGTGAATTGTTCTCTTGAGTATTGGTTCAAGGTTTTATACAATATGAGTTGTTCTCTTGAGTATTGGTTCAAGGTTTTATACAATGTGAATTGTTCTCTTGAGTATTGGTTCAAGATACCACGGTCCTGTGTGCTACAGACTGTACACATTAAAGATCCCTCAAAGGTTGGAAACAGAATATAAGAGTAGGCTCATTCTGCTGTCCAAATTTTCCTCATTGCACAATGCACAGTGTTTGACCATCCTCATAAGCCTGTTGGGTGCAAAAAAAAGTGGGATGTAAAACATCATTTCCTTTGAGGAAATTTTAACACTTTAGAGTAGATTGACTATTATTAGTCTTCTTATTTGATATTTCAACCATTGTTTTTTTTTACCTAAAAATTTCTATCACCTAGCATGTCAGTGTGGCTGTTCTAAAAATGGCCGAGCGAAGAAACTTGTGAGTTTTTCAGACCAACTGATAACCAATGGGAAGCCTCCATCAGGCAAAAAGAAAGGTTTGATTTGAGTTGTTTTGGTAGTTTGGTAGTTAGAGAATAGTTGGATAGTTATCTCCCTTTAATGTACATTTAGATTAACATATACCCTGCTGTCAGAAAGTGTTTTATTTTCTATTTAACGTACTGTAATATTCTGTTAGGTAACTGAATATTTATTTCTTTATAAATGCTTAATTTGGTAGTGGTTATTGTTTAAAAACTCTTAGACAATTCTTTAGTTTAAAGGGACAGTCTGAATTTTTTTTAAGTCAAAAATTCTTTTTGCTCAAATTTGTGAAAACTTTACACCAAAATCTGTAACTATGTGCTCTTTAATGTATCTGAAAGTTTTAACTAAAAAAATCCAGCCGTTAATTTTTAAACGCTAAAAACATTCTAAAATTTTTAAAAACCTTACGTAAGGTTTTTAAGTGTGTTATGTTTTTTGGACGCTGATAGGAAACTACTGAACGGATTTGAGTAAAATAAATGCCTAATTGTAGAGAAATGTCCCTCTTGTGTATTTAGAAGGTTTCAGCTAGAAATATTGAGCCATTTAAAGGGCAAACACCAGAACTAGGTCAAATTGCTTAATTAACAATAAATACTCCCTGTTTGTAATTAACCCTTTAAAACCAAATCCAGTTTGATCAAGAAGATATAGAGATACAATAAGCATACTTTAAAGATATTCTCAGGTAGCATTTGGGATTTTTTTGATAATGGAAACTTTTTTCAAAAAAGCAGAATGGCCCTTTAACATCATTATTAGCTCTGCCAGTCAATATGACCGGTAAATTAGGGCATTCTTTAAATAACCATTTTGGTTTTATACTGTATAGTTTTAACATAGTCCATTGTTGGTTCATAGTGAATTTTAATTTTTTTATCATGACTAGGATAGAGAACTAATAAATTAGTTTTGTAGTAACTGTTAGTCATAGAATAGTCATAGTCTTAAGCTTTCACAAACAACTTTATTTTCAAGTCAAATTCTGAGAACAGCGGGATTTTAATGCCTTCAAGCAATTGACATATTTGTGGAGAAACTGATTGATTGTTTGATTTGGTAAAGCTGAGCACCCTAACAACTTATCATCAGTTACTGTAAGGCTAGAAATTAATGCGACATGGGGTATAGAGACTAAAATGCGAGTACAAATTAATGCGATCCGCGATAGGTATCGCATTTTTTAATATCATAAAAAAGAAAATGGCTTCCCGGAAGTATGACGGCTGGTGCTGTATTCTCCTCTAATCTTATCAATTAACGGTTCTTTTCATTAAATTCAAGCATGAATGAAGACATGAACAATGGTCAAGTGAAAATTTAGAGATTACCTAATTACTTAATCCAGCCCGGTCTCAATTTAAATACTTGACCTATATTACCCTTTGTCTATCATTTGATTTTATTTTCATTGTTGAGATGCTTAATTTTGTATTACAGGGTTCGAAATAACCGGTATCGCATCGCAGTTTGCGATACAATTTTCGGCAAAATGCGATGTAATCTTTAGTCAGTAGAGCAGTTTTTTTGCGATACATAGTATTTTCTATATAAACGAAACTCAGTTTAATTTTTACGATCGGATGACTATAAAAATCCCGTTAATTTGTTACATTTTGGATTTATTTTCCCCGAGACACAGAAAAAAAGGATTGTTACTATTAATAGATCGTGCTGACTCAGGAAGCGTATACATGTAATACTGAAGACGAAGTGAATAGGCCTAGCAGACGACATAGTTGGCTTCCTATTTCATCCATTTTGGAATGGAAACTTACGGCAATGAATCATGAAATAATTACATATATTAGAGCTGGGTCGTAACATAATAATTGCAGGCCAATAAATATCCATTTCCGTAAAAACTGTAACTCAAACTGAGTCTAGAAATGTATCGGTCCATAAATATTATCGGTTAGTTTTGTCACCTGGAGATTCATACGCGTGCGACCTTGTCAATTTAGATTCAATGTCACGGGATTATAATTAACATACAAATATCGTACTTTTTGAAGATTCAAAAATGAATTATGAAAAACCCACATCTTGCACTTGAAACTATGGTGTCTCCGTTTTGCCAACTTGTTGGGTTTTTTTTTTCGAGTGAATGGTTGCGTGCCTATGATTTACGGTGATTTATCCAGAATTACTCGACGAGGGATGTACCTTATAATTGATAGAAAACACTAAAAATGAACACATTCGGAAAGCATTTTATATAAAATATACTAGGAATAAACGATATTTTAGTACTCAAAATTATGGTGTGTCCGTTTTGCCAACTGTTTTTTTTTTCTCGACTGAACGGGGTGCGTATTATTTACTCGAGGGATACACATTTTACCTTGATATAAACACTAAAATGAAGTCAAAACACACCCTTAGAGAGCATTTTAAAAAACTGCTATACATTTGCAACTGCCAGAGAAAAAACTGCTCCACAAAATTATAAACTGCTATGCAATTATGTCCCATAGAGCAAAAAACTGCTATGCATATAAAAAAATTAATTCGAACCCTGTATTATTTTGTGAATTTTGTTAAACTTACTATATATGAAATAAGAATTATTTTATAATCATAACTTAACATGTCTTTACTAAATGGCGTGACATACAATAAATATCGATGTTCACTAATGTCAGCCATATTTGAAAGGGACATAACTCCATATAATTCACTAGGAAATATGTGTTTTAAAATGCGGATACAAATTAATGCGATCGCGGATAGATCGCATTTAACGCATTAATTTCTATCTCGCAATAATTTGTAGCCTTACAGTATTCATTTTGTATTTTCTAACTTAGCATCTTGAAGTCATTTTGAGCTGTTGGAATCTGTGACCATCAATTCTGCTAGCAAATCTGACAGAGAAATTAGAAAAGTATCATGAATAGGTTGAGATATTTATTTAATCTGTCTTTAATTAAAGGGATTGTAAAGAGATTTTCTAAACTTTGTATGTGTATTGGGGACACTGATAGCATCAATTTTCCATTCCAATGTTTGTGGTTCTTGTAATTCCACTAAAATTAATGCGTTTTATGACGTCACTGACAGTGATCTGCATAGATATCAAAAGTAGCTTCCGGTAGATCACTGTCAGTGCGACGTCATAAAACGTGTTAGTTTTGGTTGAATTACAAAAACTTGGAAATTGGAATGGTGCAAATTGATGCTATCAGTATCCCCAATACACATACAAAATTTAGAAAATCTCTTTACAATCCCTTTAAGACTTGTATTATATTCTCTAGGTACTGATGATATGAATCAAACCAAGTCATCTAGAATCCAGCAGAAGACTCTACCAGCTGCACCACCTTCTAGAAACATCCACTATGCTAGTGATCTAGAATCTGTACAAACTGAAGATTTTGAAAGTAAATTTTCTGATCTTATGATAAGAGATAACAACCCAATGGGCAAATCATCTGTACAACCAGCTCGAAGTCAAACACCAGGCTTGTCATCTACTTCTGGTGGTAAACCATCCATTCTACAAACACATCAACCAAATCAACCAGACAGTTTTGAAAAGAAATCCTCCGAAAGAAAAATTCAATGTAAATTTTGATTTTTCTTTTCCAGAGTTCATATCTGAATTGATTTGTTTAACAAAATGCTCATAGAAAAATTTGTTGCATCCCACTTTTTTCTAGGAAATATAAAAATGTTTTTTGCCCAATTGTCAAATTGATTCTGTTTTTCAACAATTTTCTTGATGAAAAGCCTCTTTCACGTTTTGGGAGGATTGTGCTTGTTACAAAAAGTCAGTCTGCCGTCAGATTGCACCAGTTTTTCAGCATATAGTTATTCTTTGGGTTTGTCAATAAGAAAGTATGCTCATAGAGTGGTCTGAAAATGTCTAGAGAGCCTTTTTAAGCAAAAAAACATATAAACTTATAGTTCTTATCTCCCTTGTGCTAATTTGGAATAGAATATCACTTCAAGATTTGAAAATATTCTGTGAACGTCTGGAATATGTTCTTAATAACCTTCTCTATTTTAGTTTTAGAAAATGGTCATGTTCATTCTCCCTTGGATCCTGTCTTGAAGAAATCAGGTAAGCTAATAATGTATATGAATTATATTGTTTTGAGTTGCTGCTGGCTATATCTGTTTGAAATTTTGATTTCTTGTAACTTTCTCAAATTCTGAATGTCAACTAGTATACTGAAGGAGGAATCTTAAGGTCCTTTGACATGTGGCACACCAACTGACTGACAAAGTTTATAAAATGTGACAAAAAACCCAGGCCCTTTTTGCTACAGGCTGTGCATGTTAAAAATCCTCTGACAGTTGGAAATCGACGTAAATCTCAATTTCATTTCATTTCAAATAAGCATAGTCAAATTTTTTATAAGAATTACTAAAAGGGATATGTTCACTAACCGTTTGACCAAAACACTTCATATCCCCGTGTATCCATAGATATCAGTGTTTAAAAGTCAAAAATATGATTCGTCATTTAAAAAGACTATGACTTAAACACATATATAGAAAATGAAAGATAACTGTTAAGGTACGGGTAGAACTGAAGGGATTGTGTGATTTTGGGAATGTTACAGTAAATCTGAAGGCTATTTACATAAATTCAAGGCCCAAATCGATCCTCGAAAATGCTGAACATGCTGAACATTCCCCTTTCATCTGAAATGGATCTCTATCAATTATTGTCTTAAATGTTTTATTTTATTTACAGAATCATCACCAAGGAGGATGTTGTCTGATTATGGTAGAAGTACGCCATCTTCTGTTGCTGCATCTATTCCTAGCAATGGGTTTCTAACACAATCAATTGTTAATGGGCATATTCCAAACACAAGTTTTAATGGGTATACTCAAAACACAAGTGGTAATGGACATACACCGAACACAAGTGTTAATGGGTATACACCAAACACAAGTTTTAATGGGTATATTCAAAACACAAGTGGTAATGGGTATACACCAAACACAAGTGTTAATGGACAAACTGCAAACACAAGTGTTAATGGGTATACTCAAAACACAAGTGGTAATGGGTATACACCAAACATAAGTGTTAATGGGTATATACCAATCACAAGTGTTAATGCATCTCCTTCAATGGGACACAGATCTTCAAATGGTGCTTTACCAAATTCATTTGCTACTTCACCAACCATTAATGGTGTTATATCAGCTGCTAATGGTACGATTCCTGATTTTTCAAGATCACTTCCAGTTACAAGGTAGGTAAATTATTTCATGGATTATGAACTTACACATCTCAAAGAGAAAATATACACATACCTTCCAAATTAAAATTCCATGAGTTGCAAAATTACAAACATTGGCAAAGTCATTAATAAATATACGTTAATCATTTCTAACATTCTTAAAGCGATACAACCTCTTAGAATGATCAAAAAATCTATATTTTCAATCTTGGTAAATAAGAGTTTATATTCATTTTACTTTATCTGGTGTCATAAACATACAACAGATAACCTGTATAATTTGATAAATCCAGAGAACTACCTTATACATGTATATAATTATTGAAAAAAGCTTCGAAATAATTATGAAGCTTTTTTCCATAATAAACTGTGATTTTATGGAAAATTACTTAGTTTTATGGGTTTATGGGATTCTATTTGCATACTTTTGACACCGTTGATGAATATATACTCTTATTGGCCAAGTTTCAGAACTTAAATTTTTTGTTCATTCTAAGAGGTGGTATCACTTTAATGTACAGATTTTCAATATTTTATTGTATCATTCAAACATTTCCAAAGACACATTACATGTACCTTCATTTTTAAAATGTTCATCAAACATTTTCCATATATTTCACAATGAAAGCAATTACATTCATCAAAACAACACTTATTTAATATAAAATATATCGGGTGGGCCTAAAAAAATGGCAACACACTTTAATATGATATTATGGAAAATGTATGGGAGCTATAATTTTGATATTACACACCCATCACAATATAGTAATTTGACATCTTCACTAGAAATTTCAGACCAAAAGACCAAATAGTGTTAATTTGCCAGCAATTTTAAAATTAGAGGTCAAAAAGAAAAATATCGAAGAATGTCAAATGTTATCTATCCGAACAATGACTATGTGTTTCAGAAGGATGGTGCAACTTCCCATACCAGCAATGCAACACAAAGTTACACAAATGACGCGACCCCAAAGTTCATTAAAAAAGATGAGTGGCCCCCGCAGTCCCCTGATTGCAATCCCACGGACTTCACTGTGTGGGACTCTCTCTCAGAAAAAGTCTATGCGGATCGAACAAAGGTGTTCACGGAAAATGAACTAAAAGATCGAATTCGTGAAAAATGGAATGAAATCCCACAGGCAGAGATCAGAAAGTGTATTTCTTCATGGAAAAAATGATTGAGGGCTGTCTGCAATCAAGACGGTGGACACATTGATCACCTTTTCAAGTGAAACAAAGTTTAGATAACATTTGACATTCTTCGATATTTTTCTTTTTGACCTCTAATTTTAAAATTGCTGGCAAATTAACACTATTTGGTCTTTTGGTCTGAAATTTCTAGTGAAGATGTCAAATTACCATATTGTGATGGGTGTGTAATATCAAAATTATAGCTCCCATACATTTTTCATAATATCATATTAAAGTGTGTTGCCACTTTTTTAGGCCCACCCGATATATATTCAAGAATATCAAGCTTATATATCTATACGTCATGTATATCTAACATAATTTTGGATCATGGGCTTCTAATGTTGATCGATTAAAAAACAATTTAAAGACATCTATTTGAGACAATGGGTGGGGTAGCTATAACAGTCTTGTTGTTGGGCTGTCTATATCTACATGACAGGTAGATCTTGACAGGTTTCTTGTCTACCTAAGTTAATGTATATCAAAAATAAAAAGATGAGTCGACTTGTAATGTAAGTAAAAAAAATCACACGATAACGTGCAAAGAGTAGGTAAAATTTCGATATACTGAGAGTAAATGTACCTACGTTTCGGGACAAATATAAGGATTCAGTGTATCAAATTTTTACCTACTCTTTGCACATTATCGTGTGATATTTTTTTCTTTAATAATAATAATAATAATAATATCTTTATTAGGGTAAAAATTAGGCCTGGCCTTTTTACAATTTAGCCCTCTTAAACGAACATAACATATATATAATTTAAAGAAATTAAGATAAACAAAATTAAAATTACAACAGAAGTATAAACTACATGTATTTACAATTATTTACATTAATTATACTAATTTATCATATACAAAGTGTTTTACTTAGCTACTTAATAAAGGAAAATAGTTCCTTTTTGAATTTGGGTAAAAACTTTATAACCTTTAAGGAATGAGGCATAGCGTTCCATAAACAAGGGCCTTTGTATTTCAGGCTATTCATATAGATGGATTTGGTAGGCTTTGGGACAAGAAATTTCTGATTAATGGATTCATAGGGGGTGTTTTTATATTGAAGAATATTTTGAAGATAATCCGGACAATTACGATTTGCTATTTTAAAGAGGAAAATGTATTTATTGAACAAGTGACGCTTTTCTACTGTAAAAATATTTAATGATTTCGATAAAATTTCATGGGTAGATAACATAGGATTAACTTTCAAAATCGCTTCATTGTTGATAAGCTTAAAAGCTAATTTCTGTAGTCTATTGAGTGCCGTTGAATAATTTTTAGTACATTTATCCCATATTGTGGAACAATAATCAATGTAGGGTTGAAAATGAGCAAAATAAAATAATTTCATTAGGTTAGGGGAAAGGAGCGGTTTAATCTTGCGCATTTGGAATAATTTCTGATTTAAAATTTTACAAATATAATCGACATGATTGCTCCAATTGAAATTGTGATTTATTATAACACCCAAAAGTTTAAATTCTGTGACATTTTCAATTTCAGTATTGGAAATATTTATTAAGAGATCATTTCCTGGAATTTTTAATTGATGATTTGACCCAATTAGCATAGATTTTGTTTTCGATTGATTTATAACCATTGAATTATCACGGCACCATTGAACGATTTTATTAGTTTCTGATTGCAGAACAGAGTTTAACGAGAATATGTCTAAAGATGAAGAATATATCGTAGTATCATCAGCAAACAAATCACAATTACATGTAAGATGAAGTGGTAGATCATTTATAAATATATTGAAAAATAGAGGTCCTAGGATAGAACCTTGTGGTACACCAGAAGTAATACATTGCAGAGTTGATTGATTTTGCCCAATTGAAGTACATTGGTTTCTGTTATCTAGATAGGATTCAATAAATGCAAGTAGATTGTTTGAAAAATTGTAAAGATTTAATTTTTGTAAAAGTATATTATGATTAACCATATCAAAAGCCTTGCGAAAATCGAAAAATATTAAACCCGTGAGCTGGTTATTATTGAGAGCATCATATAAATTTTCAGTTATATTTGTGAGTGCTGTGTGGCAAGAACTATTTGATCGAAATCCCGATTGCTTTGAATATAGAAGGTTATGACTAGTTAAATAATTATTCATATGGAAATAAAAATGTTTTTCAAGTGGTTTAGAAATAGTTTGTAAAATTGATATAGGTCTATAGTTGCTCGCCAAAGTTTTATTGCCAGATTTAAAAATAGGTAATACTTTCGCCTGTTTCAAGATATCGGGGAATACATTTTTATCAATACACAAATTAAAAATATAAGTGAGAGAATGGCTTAAAACACTAGCACCAACATTCAGAAAAAATGCGTTGACACCATCAAGACCAACTGCCTTTGATTTGTCTAAACTAGAAAGATATTTAAACACATCAGAAATGTTCATAAACGGTATTTTACAAACAGGGGTATTTAATGAGATACGACTACTGACAAAATCGTTGATAATACGAGCATTGGTTGTACTTAAATTACTTGAAGTATTACCTAATATATTTTGAGCAGCATTGATGAAGTAGTCATTAAAAGTTTCCGGGTCAATATGAGGAGTAGATAGTGAAATATTGTTACCAGCTGCACTATTAATTGCTTTCCAAATTTGCTTACTATTCTTTTTATCAGATACTAAAGATTCCAAATATTTTCTTTTACTAGATCTTATTGCAGTTTTAACTTCATTTCTAACCTTTTTATATTGAAGATAGTCACCTTTTTTCTTAAGAGAGTCCCTGTAATGTATAAGATCGAAAATTTCTTTAGATAACCATACAGGTTTGCAGAGGTTTCGAACACGTTTTATTCTTATGGGAGCATGTTTATTTAGGATAGGATTCAGTATTTCGTAAAAAGTTGACAGAGCTAAATTTGGATCACAATAATTGTAAATAACGTCAAATGGGGCTGCTTTTAAATCGATCAAAAACAATTTCTTATCGAAATTTTTAAAAGACCTATAAGTAATTGTAATATGTTTATTTTTAGGGAAACTGACCCCTTTCTTCTGCCAGGTAAAGCATACTGGATAATGATCAGAAGTTGCAAAGCAAGGAACTTTGATTTCTTTGATATGGTCAGGGTCAGAAACGATTATATGATCAATAAGTGTTTTAGTTTTGTTAGTAACTCTTGTTGGAGATTTGACAATTTGACTTAAACCAAAAGTTTCTAAAAGATCTGTCCAATATTTGTTTTGATTTTTTAATAAATCGATGTTAATATCTCCGACCATACAAATTTCATTTCCAGTATTCCAAGCTGCTTCCATCATGTGCGAGAAAGACTCTAGCCATTGAATGGTGGAAGCAGGATTTCGATAAATACAACATATCAAAATAGGTTTAGACTTTTTTAAGATTAATTCTACCCATATGGATTCAATATCACCATGTTCAAGATCTTTTCGGCGATTACAGATAAAAGTATCCTTAACATAAATTAATGTTCCAGAGGAACTAATCTTAGAACTATCCTTTCTAAAAGGTAAATGATATCCGGAAATAATTAATTCTTTGTCATCCACAGAAGAAGTGAGATGAGATTCAGAAATAGCAAATATATCAAACTTTTGTATGAATAAACTCAACTCTGTAAGCTTATTAAAGAAGTGGCAAACATTTAAATGACCCACGTGTAGACCTTTAAAGGGACAGTCCAAATTTTTTTTAGGTGGAAATTTTTTTTGGTGAAAATTTGTGAAAACTATACACCAAAATCTCAAATTATGTGTCCTTTAATGTATCTGAAAGTTTTAACTAAAAAAATAAAGCCGTTAATTTTTAAACACTAAAAACATGCTGAAATATTTAAAAACCTTACGTAAGGTTTTTAAGTGTGTTGTGTTTTTTGGACGCTGATAGAAAACTACCGAACGGATTTGAGTAAAATAAACACCAAATTGTAGAGAAATGCCTTGACTATGCATTGTAAAGGTTAAAGTTAGAAATATCGAGCCATTATTTAGTCAAACACAAACACTAGGTCAAGCTGCTTAATTAACAATAAGTACTCCCTGTTTGTAATTATCCCTTTAAAAACAAATTCAGTTTGATCAAGAAGATGCATAGGTATAATGAGCCTACTTTAGAAATACTCTCAAACATTTGCGATGTTTTTGATAATGGAAACTTTTTTCAAAAAATCAGAATGGCCCTTTAAGTTAAGGTGATCAATCAATCCTGAATTATGATTGATATCAATCTACAGAATGAAAATATGTCCTTGAAAATGATTCCATATTTAATCTAGCAAATGTAAATATTTACCTGAAAATATTCCAGAGAGTGTAAATATTTTATGGAAAGTATTCAGTTTAGAAAAATTATTTACATAAAAAACATAATAGATAGTGCAAATATTTAAAGGAAAATATTCAAAAGAGTGTAAATATTTTCTGGAAAATTTTCAAAGTAGTGCAAATATTTACATGTAAATATTCAAGAGCATGTTAATATTTTCTGGAAAATTTTCTTGATAGTGCAAATATTTACATGAAAATATTCTAGGTAGTGTAAATATTTTCATGAAATATTCTAGGTAGTGCAAAGATTTACATGTAAATATTATAGGTAGTGTAAATATTCTAGGTAGTGCAAATATTTACATGAAAATATTCTAGGTAGTGCAAAGATTTACATGTAAATATTATAGGTAGTGTAAATATTATAGGTAGTGCAAATATTTACATGAAAATATTCTAGGTAGTGCAAAGATTTACATGTAAATATTATAGGTAGTGTAAATATTATAGGTAGTGCAAATATTTACATGAAAATATTCTAGGTAGTGCAAAGATTTACATGTAAATATTATAGGTAGTGTAAATATTCTAGGTAGTGCAAAGATTTACATGTAAATATTATAGGTAGTGTAAATATTATAGGTAGTGCAAATATTTACATGAAAATATTCTAGGTAGTGCAAAGATTTACATGTAAATATTATAGGTAGTGTAAATATTATAGGTAGTGCAAATATTTACATGAAAATATTCTAGGTAGTGCAAATATTTACATGAAAATATTCTAGGTAGTGCAAAGATTTACATGTAAATATTATAGGTAGTGTAAATATTATAGGTAGTGCAAATATTTACATGAAAATATTCTAGGTAGTGCAAAGATTTACATGTAAATATTATAGGTAGTGTAAATATTATAGGTAGTGCAAATATTTACATGAAAATATTCTAGGTAGTGCAAAGATTTACATGTAAATATTATAGGTAGTGTAAATATTATAGGTAGTGCAAATATTTACATAAAAATATTATAGGTAGTGTAAATATTTACATGTAAATATTCTAGATAGTGTTAATATTTTCTTAAATAATGAAATTGAATATGCAATTGTTAGCAATTTGTTAGCAAATTCTTACTTTATTAATGCAGTCTTTGAGCACTTTCTAAAACATACTTTAAAAATATCGCTATAATGTACATAGCATCTTATGAGCGCCCAGATAGTGTTACTGTCCATTGGTAATAATCATCCTAATATGGTCATTCTTGCGGTCTAGTTTATATCCAGATTACAGGATGCCTGATTTCAACTTATTTTGCTGTCCATCGGTAAGTATTTTTTTATTATTATACATGGAATATCATTCTGACTTTATTCAGTAGCCCATACACCATACACCATACAGCCCGTTTTACTTAAAAAAATGACAAAAGATTTTGTCTGCAACACATTTATTATAAACTGTGTTTCCACTGCTTTTTTTGGTTTCCAGTGACAAATTGGCGAACGGTTCGGGAACCGTAACAGTTTGGCAATTGAAGCTTTTCGCGTTCAGCAATTTATCGGGGGCCAAATGAAAGCCAGCAGTAGTAAGTCTTGTAGATCGGGAATCAGAAAAACTCAGTGTAAACGCAATGTGTTCGGCAATAAAGCTATCTGTCCTTCACAATTCTCTGTGGAAACGCGGTTATAATGCTTTAAGAACAATAGTTCATTATCAGTACAATTTTCAAATTGTGTTTGCCATACCAATCTGTTTTAACCTTTTTTTACTTTTAGAATAATAATAAAAATTAAAATATTCAAATATAAAAAACACATCAAAATGCAATGCTCCTTGAATCTGATTCTTTGTCCAAAATTTTGAGATTTTTTTTTTTGCTTCGTGGCATGACCATTTCAGAATCAGATAAACTTCCTAGTATATTTCTGTAATTGATCTGTTATCATGTGTTAAACGTGGTAAATATTGTCATTACAATTATATACTTCGTTAATTACTCGTGGAAGTTATTAAAGACCATCAAGGATACAAATTAGTTCATCTGACTATCAAGTTGCCTGTTTGGGATTAAAATCTCTTATGAATAAATACAATACACATCATTATCAGATTGCTTATATATGAAGACTCGTGATATCAATAGGTTACCTTGGCAACCAATATTAATAATACCTGTATTTAGTTACCTACACAAGACTAAAATTGGCAGGAATATTTTTTAAAAAATTGTTATCGATGTCAAAAGTTTTGAATCACGTCTGCTGCAAATTCAAAATTAGTTTGTGACTTATTTATTCAAGTTGATTAAAATCGACACAAAATTACTAGTTTTTGAAAATATTTGTTAAAACTGTGATTGAAATATTATCTGATTTCAAACTGTGATTGAAATATTATCTGAAAACGGTGAAATATGAAATATGTTCGTGTCGTATATGATGTTAGTAAATATAGTATGATATAATTCAAGGATTATTTTGAAGTTAAGATGCGGTAAGGAGCTTATATGGTATCATTTGATTGATATTGTTAATATTTAATGTTGTCATATTGTCCTTTATTCATGTTACATACCTAGGTTATATACCTAGTTCATGTATATCAATGTACATATTTTGTATATGACCTCAGTCTATTTCTTTTGTCTGAGATTACTAAATACCGGTACTAAATTTGTGAGTAATTTTATTTTCATGTTTTGCATTGTCGATTGTACGTACTTGGAAGTGGATTTTACTTAGATTTTGGGAGTCTATTCGTGTGTTAATTTTGCTTGGATGTTGGTGGATTTTACTTGAAAGTTGATTTGGCTGTGATTTAACTTGGAATTTGATTTGCATTGTGGATTATACATACTTGGAAGTGGATTTTACTTATTGTTTGGGTGTTTATGCGTCTGTTAATTGTGCTTTGACGTTGGTTTAGCTGTGGATTAACTTGGAATTTGTTTTGATTGTGGATTTTACTTGAAAGTTGATATAGCTGTTGATTAACTTGGAAGTTGATTTGTCTTTGGATTTTACTCAGAGGTTGGTTTAGCTGTGAAATATACTTAGAAATTGATATAGCTGTTATTTAACTTGGAAATTGATTTGTCTATGGACTAAACTTAGTTCCTGGATGTTGATTTGACTGTAGATTTTACTTGTAAGTTTATTTGGCTGTAGATTTTACTTGGAAATCTATTTGGCTGTGGATTTTACCTGGAAGTTGATTGGCCATCGATTTTACTTGGAAATCTATTTGGCTGTGTGTTTTACCTGGAAATTGATTTGGTGGTGTGTTTTACCTTGGAAATCTATTTGGCTGTGGATTTTACTTTGAAGTTGATTTGGCTGTGGATTTTACTTGGAAGTTGATTTTAAGACTTTACCTGTCCCTTCTAATAAGAATTCATTAAAGTCATTTCTTCAGTTGTATTCAACACCTCCAAAGTTCTTTGAAAGTTCAAAATTTTAATGATATTTTCATTACGTGTTTATTGAAGCTGTTTGTTAGAAAATAATGTTTTTGATCTATTTTTACATTAAAATATATCATATTCAAAATGTTAATTGGTTCCAAATCTAAAAGGCTGCAGAAACAATATCTGATTTGACATTTTTTCATAGAGCTTTTGACATAAAATTGATTTTTATTTCTATTTTTGAATATCTGATAAATTGGAGTCAATTATGACTTTTAGACACACCATAATGACTAGATATGATGTCATTGATAATATTAACTTGTTTTTAATGAGTAGCTAATGTTTCATGTCACTAGGGTTTGCAGCATTCCCGAATATGTCATTCCTAGGAATGGGAATGAAACCAATGATTCAGGAAGAACAACAAGCACAAAGTTATGTAAGCGAAAATAATGTCCGGGGGTATTTATGTCCGGGTTGGACATAATACGCTAGATAGAACTGTCCTTTATTTAGTTATGGACATTAATCACTAGTTAAAAATGTCCATTGGACATGTTTCACTAGTGCAAAATGTCCCCCGGACATTTCCCACTGGCGGACATTGTACACTTTTACACTTACACCCCAAGGCAAGATCTTATCTTCGTCGCAAAATTGCTGGCAACAGAAAAGCTTGTTTCGCTGCAACTGATGATCAGGGAATCCTGGGTACAAAACCTACGTGTCACATGGTATCTAATGACATCGCTTGCATAATTTTTGCTGTGTTTTCTAAACTGAGATGGTTGATATTGAATAAGTGTGGCATTCTTTTTGATGCAAAAAGTTGAATAAAGATTATTCTGGAATAACTATTTTCTAGAGGTTTTTTCAATGATGATCTATAGCTGTAAGTCAGGACACTATGTTAGCCAAAATTTTCCCCATTGCACACTTTATCATCTGTCTTTATGAATCTGTAAATGTAAACAGAAAATTTCAGTTTTTTTCAATGTTTAAGCAACATAAATTTGGAACAACAAACACAGGCAATGCATGTTAGTGATTCCTCCATTGACATCTGCACACAGTGACAAAAAGTAGGACATTTCATTTCATTTCTTAAGTTTTAATAGAAGATTGTAAAAATCAGGGTGTGGTATTGACATTCTGTCATTTTATATACTATATAGGTAGTTAGCTTATTAGTTGTTTTTATGTCTTCAATAATCAATTATACAACTTACTAAAGCAAAATAGTTTATTCTGTTTTTATGTATATGGTGCTCGATGCTCCTTATTTCATTTCATTTTCATTTCAATGTTTTTATGGTTAAGATTCTGTTTAAATCTGATTAAAATCCAGTTTTGATCTTTGCATAAACTGTTCCCGCAATAAACATGTATACCAAGTTTCACGAATGTCCGACAAATACTGAAAGGGACACAGTTTTCATTATTAGTGGTTTCAAGCAACATCTCTGATTTTAAGTTTAAGATAATCCCAAATTTCCCACAAATTCTATTGGATCCCCTTTTTTTCCCTTTCTTGTTTGATTCGTATACCCACGTAGCAAGTTTTATGCAAATGATGTAAAACTTAAGTATTTTCTTGCAGTAAAGGTGATTTTGCAAGTGTTGCAATAAAAAGGGATTGTAAAAAGGTTTTCTAAACTTTGTATGTGTATCAGGGTCGCTGATTGCATCAATTTGCCCCATTCCAATTTTCATTCCACAATTGTGGCTCTTTAGCAATATGTTTCATAAAGATGAATTGGAAAAATTAAATTCAAGAGTATTTACCAGGTGACCCATCAGACAGATGTGGATGGTGGAAAACAAGAGGGAAATGTAGGAGTATAAAAACTGACATAAACAAAGACTGTATTTCCACGTGTTGTTGTGTGACGATATATAAGTTCCACTATAATAACTTTTCCAAAGAACATTTGTTCTGGAACTTTTATTATATAAAACTAGCCCTAACACCCCCTAATACCTATCCTTGCCAGTGCCAGGCTATATGAATATCTCCTTGGAGGGGTTAACAACTTTCGAACTGTGTAAACGTCAATACTTCTCTCTAACGCTGGGTTGGAACACTGTCTTTTTGTGGCAGTGGAATAGCTCAATTGGTAGAGAGTTGAATTGTCGTCTGCTAGGCGATTAGGTGCCGTGGGTTCGAATCCCCCTCAAGGTAAGAAAAATTCTGATGCCTGTGCCCGTGCTTTCGAAAGTTGGCCTGTTGTCGGCTTTCACCCCCTAATACCTAACTTAGACTGAGTACATCTTTTTCTTCCACCTTCTTATTTCTTACCTATGTTATCCGACGAGTAATTTTCCAGTATTTTCAAAAAATCGTATTATATTATTTTCAAATTAATTATATTATATCATTCATTATATAATGTTTTTTTTTTTACATTAGTGATTTCATATGATAGCAAACCTTACATAATATAGTATATCCATTTCCATGGATACTAATGTTCCTATCAGGGAACCAGTATTGTTATTATATTTCAGATTCACAAGATTATAGATAGCTACTTCATCATTTTCAATCTTATTTTTTTATCTAATTGCACAATCAATAACTTTTACTAAAGGTTGTGCCTACATACCTGTGCCTGTGCTTTCGTAACATTGCTTAACTGTAATGTTACAACCTATAATTCCTAACACTGGTATTATATGATGAGAGTTCCTGAGATCATTTATTATAATAATGTTTGTTCCAAAAGGAATATTTATTATGAGGAACAAATATACAGTCACAGTGGAAGTAATTTATATTAGTGATATGATTTGTATTATTATGGTATTTTGTGATTACGTGATAACTCGTATTAACGTAACCAATAATTAATAAAAACTGTTTTATGACGTGGTTAATTATTAAGTAATTGTTCAGTTGGTAGTCAATGTCATACTAATCATTAGGTATTATAAACAATGATCACATGTCCACAAGCATGTCCAGGTTCGTCATTACTAACTAAGGGCTACTAAAATACATAACTCTTCTAGAAATAATCATGTGAAATATGTTTACTGATATCAGAAGGTAGGCTGAAATTTTTAAAGGGATTGTAAAGAGGTTTTCTTAATTTTGTATGTGTATCGGAGACGCTGACAGCATCAATTTGCACCATTCCAATTTCCATTACGACTTCTGTTTTTCTTGCAATTCTACTAAAACTAATGCGTTTTATGACGTCACTGACAGTGAACTGCATAGATATTAATAGTAGCTTCCAGTAGATCACTGTCAGTGACGTCTTAAAATGCATTAGTTTTAGTGGAATTGCAAGAACTACAGACGTCAGAATGGAAATTGGAATGGCGCAAATTGATGCTATAAGTGTCCCCGATACACAAAGAAAGTTTAGAAAAACTCTCTACATTCACTTTAAGAATTCTATATATTTTCTAATAGAATGCAGGTTATTCTTTTTTTATGCTTTGAAATGAATGTTAAAGATTTTTCAAACTTTTATGTGTGTCGTTGGTTGGTTGGTAGATGACAAGGTAACGTTCGCTTCCAGCAGCAAACTAGGTAGTTCTTGGAAGTGGTAGTAGTTGGTAGTTGAATTGGTTCAATCAGATTGTACTCATAAACAACCTTTTTAGTTTATCAATAAGTGATAGTTGTTTTAGGTCATCAGTTATTGCCCTTGTTATTTGTTGTCAGTCAGATTGTGCTAATGAGTGATTATTTGACATTTGAAATCAATATAATTATCATGGAACAGGTAATCAATGTAATGTGAAACTATAAAAGGTCATTAGTTGTCTAATAACTGATATTTCTAGTGTATATAATGATATCACGAATTAAAGGGTAGGTCTTTTAAGTTTGAAACATGGAATTGTTTCTTCTGGTGACACAGGCTTAAAGGGATTGTAAAAAGGTTTTCTAAACTTTGTATGTGCATTGAGGACACTGATAGCATCAATTTGTGCCATTCAAATTTACATTCCGATGTCTGTGGTTCTTGCAATTCTACTTATTTTATGTCGTTGCCCCCATTGATGTGCATAGATATCAATAGTAGCTTCCGGTAGATGAATTTCAGTAACGTCATAAAACGCGTTAGTTTTAGTGGAATTGCAAGAACCACAGACATCGGAATGGAAATTGGAATTGTCAAATTGATGCTTTCAGGAGGTTTTCTAAAAATTTAGGACAGGTAGCATCCGCAATGTGTGCCATTTTAACTTTTAATCAGTCACAATTGGTTCCAGTGATTTGACTTAAACTAAGTGTTTGATGATTTCACAAATTGCAAAGTTTAAATTCTTAATGCAAGCATATTTTGAGATTTGTGACCACATCAAAAACTTAAAGTTTCAGTGGAATTGCTGGAACCACGGATAAAGAAATTTTTTGAAACTTCTTTACAACCCCTTTAATATAATTGAACACTAATTGGATACCCTCAGTTTCCATTTTTACAAAGAATTTGTACTAAATTCTGTATAAAGATATTAAAGGTAGCTCAATTTTAATTTCATTTGATGCAATCGTGGGATAATTAATGCAGAAAAAACTATTTTCAGCTATTGGCGTGATATAACAACCATGTTTTTTTTTTTTTTTTCCAGCCTCAGAAATTCTCCAATAAAACCCACCTACAACAAAGCTCTGAAAAGATTGAATAGACAACTATCATGGGATGAGAGCAGTGGTCATCTTTTCACTTCGAGTGGCCCAGCAACAGATGATTCCACCACAACTTTTGAAGAAGTGGATTCTCTGGCTGCGACACCATCATTAGATTCATTGACGTCTGCTAATTCATTCACACAACATTACTTTGAATCTACTGCAAACAATTTGCCAGTTTCACGTCAAAGTTCTTTAACTAGTGTATCTAGTGGCTATATAGCTGAACTAGAAGATTCTCTCAATGATCCTGTATCACCTTCACACAGTAGGACAGACTTTCTATTGGAAAATGATCAAGATGGTGAAAAAGATAGCAGACGGTTAGAAAATATTTTTGATCTTGTTCTAACGTGGGATAATGATCCAGAGAGTCAAAGTGGCTCTGCTCAAAGTTACTTTAACTCGAGTGAGGTGGATAATAAAATGAAATCTGTGACATCGGACAGTGATTTTTCATCTGTTTCAACTCGACAAAAGGATTTAATTTTACCTGAAGAGGACTCGACTGGTATTTCATTTTCTAAACATTCATTGAATAAGTCCAGCAGAAGTGATTCAAGTGTTAGGTTTTCAACAGAATCATCAGCATACTCTGACACTTCTGGCTCGCTCTATAGTAAACAACATTCTGTCAGTTTACCAAATATCGCGTCTGCAAGTGCTGCGGCCATGTCACCAGTTTTCCCAGGAGTATCACCTCCATTGTCAAGTTTCACCAGTCAAGAAAATGTAAATTATGGAAATTTTTCCATGATGAATCCCATGATGCATCATGTTCATTCGCATGCTGAAAGTGTGTTGTTGAATTTAGGATTTGGTGACTCAGGTCGTTGTCTGCCTCAACGCTTTATGAACAGTTGGTATGAAAAGTTAGCAAAAGCTCAAGCTGAGCAACAAGAATTTCTAATGCGTCAACATTTTAAAAAAACATGTCTGTCAAATGTTCAGAATGCGCAATTCCACAATTCAAAACCTAATGGAATATCCAAAGACACACCTCAATCTAACATTTTCGTGAAAACAAATGAGAAACCAACACCTGAACTCTTGAGATATTCTTCAGTACCAAAGTTAAATGTAAAAAGCAAGTTACCAAATGTCACAAGTAAATGTAAGCCGAATGTCAAGGCCACACGTCTGGCAAGATTACGTGAATATGTGGAGTCTCATGCTGGTCTGTTAAAGATTGGAATGGGAGTCGATCACAGACGTAAACTTTTTAGTGACAGCAGACAACATTCTTTACCAATCAATTTAGAAACCTTGAATGAGGAAGATGAGTTCTATCCTGAAAAAGTGAAAGTGAATCAAAAAACTTTATTGAAAGACTTACAGAATGACAAGGGTTTATCAGATTCATTCACGTCACAATCTGATAGTCTTTCCCTGAGTAGTTTTGACAGCCCAAAAATTGTTATAGACAAAGTGCAGGAAGATCACCATATTTCTAATAAAGGTAAGCCATTTTAGAAAAAAAAATCTTGTAGGCCACTGCTTTCTTGACAACTTGAGAACATAGAGCATGGAGCTACAAACTCTCAAGAACATAAAGGATATCAAAGAACATTGATATGATGTTCTGAAATCTGTCTATACTATTGAATTTGATATCTGATGGTTTACTGAAATATGCTGCCTTTTTCTAAAATTTCTAATAAACTTTTGTTTAATGTTCTTTCTCTTCTGCTGCAAATTGTCAAAAGTACAGTTGTAAAAAGGACCAATATAATAGTATATAATAACACTCATAAAAAATCTATCCTCAAATACTGCTCTCATTAGACAAGCATTGCTCTGGATTTTGCCATTCTTTGGACAAGATTTTTCATTAACGGTTAGTCCGAAACTTGTTGACTCTATTCCCAGCCTTTGATAGATATTTGGACAGATATGGCTGGGAGAGAGTCAGAAAAACTAGGCCCCAAAAACTTGCGATTTTCTGCACCTCCGTGGGTGCGGGGGTTTTAAACGTATTTATTTACTTCAAATCCACAAAACTTCGATATATTTAGAAAGATGGATGATTTTGTAGTTCAATCATACCATCATTATCCCCCTACACCATAAAGGCCATGTATGCGAGTCCATCAAAGTTTTTTCCTGAGAAATAAAATCTGTCGGTCGCCATTGAATGCTGCACGAGCATGGTGTGGAAAATCGCATGTTGTTGAGGCCTAGTTTTTCTAACTCCCTCCCAGCCATATCCGTCCAAATATCTATCTGGGGAAAGAGTCAGCAAGTTTCGTACTAATTAACGGTGTGATAAAGGTAAGGTCCAAGATGGTTGCTTCACCAATATGATATTCCAGAGCTAAATTTTTTATAGTTTATTTAATACATTTCTGATAAATAGTAGATCCATGTTTATTTTTACCATGGACATTTGCTTAATACTACAACTTAAATTACAAAAGTTTTTGGGCGACACTTTTTGAATTTTTTCTCTTGTTTAAATTTAATTGGAAATCTATCAAACTGTATCTTTATAACAATGATACATGATATATTTTTTTTCATCTTTAAATCAAGTTTTATATATATTTCAAACTTTGTCCTTTTAATAATATCTCTATTTATGTCTATTTGTGATATTATGTTGTAATAATGATGTTCCAACTCATATTAATGATCACGAATCAATAAGTTCATGTTAAATATTCATTTTTCAACAAAATTTGATATTCTGAAAGTTTTTTTTTATCCAACTGGTGTTATTTCTGAACCAGCATCGAAATCCGGTTACAAAACTTTTTACATGAGAATAACATGTGTTATGGGCAGGGCTGTTGATTTATTTTTTTACCAATCGGACATTTTTCAACGTCACATGAAATCTCAATTTGACAACAGTTTTCAATAAATATTTTTCAAGTAGAATATCATTTATATATTGACATGGGAGTTGCAATAGGCCAAATATGTCCATTAAAAGTGCCAGTTTGCCAACATTTCAAGTCATTTATAATATTATAAACTTATGGGTAATCAGAATTAAATAATGATAGATTTTTTTATTGATTTATGGTAAAGAATTTGGACATTAAAGAACAGTAGGTCCTGTAAAAATTATACTTGCGAAAAAATGAAAAAGCTGTAGAATTTGACCTTCCGTCGGTAGATTGACATCATCATCTGGAGATTACACATGTAGACAAAATAACCAACATATAATTAATTAACTGCTCCAAATCAGCGACTAGGTCCCTTGTGAGATTAATTATAGTTATTCTGTTGATGATACAAAAGTAATTATGACACGTGCCATGAGTAATCATTCTATTAAATGATTAATCACTACATTTGAATGATTTCTTTGTTTTACAGATTGGACATTATTAAGGGGCGTACAGTATTTAGAGAAAGGGGTCTGAAATATAACATGCTTCAAATTAAACGGCATCGCGAGCGCCAAACTTGTAGAGTGTTCTGACAAAAATAGGGGAGGCTCCCAGCTTATTCCAAAAACCACTCCCCCCATTCCCTTGTTTCCTGTGCTTATATTAGAAATAATGTCATTTTATATTTTCAGAAAAATATCAAGAACTAACAGTTGACACATCAGAATATACCAAAACTAGAAAGATGAACCCAAACTGTTCAAGTGATAGTCTAGAGGTAGCTAATATTATGAAGCCTACACAGATAGAACCAGCCATGGTGTCTATTATATTACAAGATGTCGATGGTAACATCCAGATGACCAACCCAGTAACAATAGACCAGTCAGACTCTACACACTTACATATACCATTGTCACGTTCATCTTCTTCACCTATATCACCCATACCACAGTCACCGGTTACTGTGATTGAGGTGAGTCTGGATAACCAGTTAGACAGTCTGGACATTGATGACACCAACCCACTTCTGTCACCGAGACTGAATGAGGTGACTGATCAGCAGAAAGAAGAACCAGAAGATTTTGTGGATCTTCTCACCGATGAAGAATTAGAATGTTTATCTTTACAACTTTCTACTTCACCTGAAGACTCTCCTTCTCCTTTGCCTTCACCATTAAACATATCTCCTACCTTGTATGAAGACACTGGTTCTTCTCCAACAACATATGAGGACTCTTCTTCAGGTATTCAAGCAGATGATGGTTCTTTAACTCCCTGCTGTGAAAAAATACAAGACTGTGATTTACATTTGGAAGACGTAGGAGATGAGTTTTATTTAGTGAAAGAAGGACGAGTTGACTACGTAGATGTAGGGTGTCAATACGAACCTCAACCGGCTGATCGAATTAAATACCCTTTATTCAGGAACAAGTTACTTGCTGTTGGATCTTCAGACTCAGATTCATTGGTTTCCGATGGCCAAAATTCATACCCATTACTAAATGTAAACTCAAGATTTTCACCTCCAGTCCACCTACATGCGTCAAGGAACAGATGCCTTCTGAAGGGAGATAAACTTGCACTATCTGATTCAGAAATATATAAATCATCTTCAGAACAGAAACATCTATTTTTAGAATCTCCCGCTTTAGTTTTAACCAATGAAAATGGAGAAGATAATGACATTGATCCTGATTCAGACACAAACTTTAATAGTCGTTTTAAACCTATTGATAGTTCAATGGATAGTTCGATAGGATCCGATGAGGACCAATATCTTATTACAAAACCACGACCAAGGAGATGCAGTCGTTATAAAAGATCTTTAATGTACAACGATAAAAAAGAATCTGATTTTTCCAACAGTGATGATAGTGTTTTTACTCAGCCCAAAACTAGAAAACTTTACCGATGTAATTCTGTAGAGCAAGAATGTCAGACTGAGCGAAAATATATTATGGATAGTTCTTCATCATCATCACCTTCTCCACGGAGTGGCTGTGATCCGAATATTCAAATGGACAGATGCAGTATATCAAGTTTAATAGATCAGTGTACACAAACAATGCAGGAAGCATCAGAAACATCCATAATCACTGAGTGTAAAGAAATTCAAACTGAAACAATCACAAAATCTTCCCAATTTGTGCAAACAGATCAACCTGTTCGAACAGCTGAGGCATTCTGTCAAACACAAATGCCACCTTTAGTACATTCAAGAGAGACACAAACTGATGAAAATAATCTCCAAAATGGAATTAGCAAAGACAATCCAACAAGATTTACTTCAACTGCAAATTTTACATTGAAAACCCAATTTGATGCTTCATCACCAACATCTTATGAAAATGGTGGTTGTCTGCTTCATCAAAATTCTTTGACCACAGTGTCTTCTTCAGAATCTTTAAGTATATTTGAGTGTTCATCTGAAAATGAGTCATCAAATTCGTCCAACCAGACTTTTGGAAGATGTGTTTATGATGAAAATCCACAATTTCGTAGAAAAACTTTGACACACCAAAATGAGATACCACAAAGTGATGAGGACTATGACATTTTCGAAACTAATGAAATATTGTGTAGCAGTCCAAGAAACCATCTCTCCAAAACTCCAGTAAGGCATCAAGAAAATCAGGTACAAGATCAAAGTTCCAAAGTAACATCAAGAAGCTTTGAAGACTCTGTGTTTGATGAAGAAGTAGATTCTTACTGTAGTTTTGGGATTAACAATTACAATGAATCTGATTCCTCAATGAAAAGCTTTAAAAACCATATTGAAGCTCCATGTAAAAATCCAAATGGGTCTTCAGACTGCTCAGTGAGAAGTTTCAGAAATCATATTGATAGTCCTATTTCTGAAACCTCTTGTAGGAATCAAAATGGGTCTTCAGACTGCTCAGTGACAAGTTTTAGAAACCATATTGACAGTGACATTTCTGAACTCCCATATATGAGTCCAAATGAATGTTATGGAATCAAGCTTGACTGTTCTGAAAATGAGGTTGACAGAATTTCTGAAATACTAGACTCCAAGGAAATTTGTTCTGGCGACAAGGGTCATACTCAGGAAGTTTCAAAACTATCCCCTATCAATTCTGGTTACAGTGGGTCTTTTGAAAGACCATGTGAACAATATGAATCCAATTTTGGCCAAATAACTGCTGCAGTTCCAGTGACATCAAAGATTTTTGTCAACCAAATTAACAATAGCTCATCTAAATCATCTTTTAGAAGTTCACGAAAACATGCTGACAGTGGATTTTATGAAACTCCATGCAACAGCTCTGAAGACCTCCTGAACAGAAGGATTCCTAATGTTTTGCATGGAACCCGAGTTTCTGAAACTTTAGGTAGCAATTCTGATAAACAATTTGACAAAAGAATTTCAGAAACCATCGCCAAAAATTCTGAAAACAGAATATCTGGTGTTTTACTTGGTATTTCAGAAAGCCAAATTGTAAACACGGTTTCTGAAGTTCCAACTAAAGTTTCAGAACATCAAGCAATTGGTAAAAGTCAAGCCTTAATTTGTGAATCCAAAGAACAAATTCCCAAAAATGTTTCTGAAACCCCATCTTTAGTGTCTAAACACCAATTCAAAACTTCTGTTGGAAACACAAAGGGAGATAATTCAGGAAACAAATCACTCTTTAAAGAGAGGCTTTCAGAAACACGATATAAACAAAGGCCAACTCTTCCTAAAGACCCTGATATACCTTATGGAAGTCATATGTACCATATAGAAAACCAAGGTAGTCAAAATAGACAATCCAAAGACAACATTAATGTTTGGGTATCTGAAACGCCATATATAATACGACCAGAGCAAAATTCATTATTGGACCAATTAAAACAACGTTTTCCTGGTAGAAGGAGGTCGTATCGCAGAAAAAGTGTCAAAGCTTTAGCTTATTTATTTGATAATAAACAATAACTGTATCAAATGTTTTAAATGAAAGCTTGTTATTAATGTATCAAATGAAAGTTTGTTATTAATGTATCAAATGAAAATTTGTTATTAATGTATCAAATGAAAATTTGTTATTAATGTATCAAATGAAAATTTGTTATTAATGTATCAAATGAAAATTTGTTATTAATGTATCAAAAGAATTTTGTTATGGTATAAATGAAAGTTTGTTTTAAATGATTCAAATGAAGGCTTGGTACTAATGCATCAAATTTTTTAAATGAAAGTTTGTTATTTATAGTGGTGTCTACACGTACAATTATTAAAGGCGCCTCTAAATATAAGCCGACTTTACTGAAGGCGTCTTTTCTTACGCTCCGTCTACCTACACGTAAAAAAGTTAAAACGCCTTTTCTTAATCCGTCTTTTCTCTGTCCTGCCAATGTATACGCTTTAAGACGGGTGGGTTGGGTTGCGGTGTTGAGTGAATTATACGAAACTTGATCGAATAACAATTTGTATTCTTCGACAAGCATTTTCCTTAGGCCAAACAAAAAATAAAACTATTGGACGTTCAAGCGTGCTTGCACCTGAAAAGGCCCCATTACAGATCTCTTTAGTTCACCAATATCTTTTTTCATATACCGTACTTGGAATGTCATTTGTAGCACTTTTAACAACAAGATAATTCGCGCGCTCTGACGTCAAAACGAGAAAAGACGGATTAAGTTTGGATTCTGTCTACACGGTATCAAATGGGGGTTTAAACTCGCCAGTTCGATCGTCACAAGTAAAGGCGGCTTATTTTAAATGCGGCTTTTTTCTCGGAATTTAATACGCCTTTTATCACGTATAGATGCACGGAAGCGGCTTATCTTTTACGTGTAGACACCACTTATGTATCAAATGAAAGTTTGTTATTAATGTATCAAATGAAAATTTGTTATTAATGTATATTAATGTATACAAATGAAATCTTGTTATGGCGACATACATACTGTTATGTTTTTTTTTTATTAATGCAATGTGTTATTGAAATAAATTTTTGTTAAATGCCTATGTTTGCAAAGGTCTTGTGTTACAAGCATATTTTAGGGTGTGTCCCTGATACACATACTAAAGTTAGAAAACCTGTTTACAATCTCATTTGAAAATTATCCAGATCAGTGGCTAGTACGATGTACTATTTGTGATGAATTTTCACATGTGCATGTTGATTTGCAACAAAGTTTCTCTCTTTAGTGATTAGTCTTAGAACTTTCTTAAAAATTGAGTTTAAGGTATGGAATGAAAAAAGAAATTGTTTGAAGAATGTGCTTGATAGAGATCATAAAGAAACAGACATTTGGAAGAGTTGGTGCTAATTTTTTGAACAAAATTTGTCTCAAATCAGTAATATGCAAGGAATTGGCATCAGCCTTCTTGATTTATGACTGTTGCACCTTACTTGCACATCTGTAGCAAAAAGCACCATGACTCATGTCCAGTTCCCAAAAATATTGTGATAAGAATTAGCATATGTGTGAAATTTTACATAAAGAAATGTCATACTTAAGATACAATAGATCGTAAGACAGGCCCAAGATCCCTTACAAAACATAGAAAAAATTCATTCTTAACCCTTTTAACTCTGAATGTGATTTGATTTAGATAGAACGTCATATACCCTGAACTCTAAGCAATATTACTTAAATTATATGACATTAACGTTATATGATGTCACTTGGCAATGGCTGCGTTACCGGCTGCTCTGGTATATTATATAACATAAGGATGGGCCTGTATATCGGCCGCTTGGGTTGAAAGGGTTAACCAATATTTGGACTGTCCATATTCAGATATTGTATGTCTATTAAGATAAAGAGAAGGGATTAGAAATGATTGATAAAGATAATCTAATAAGTCAACTATTGGCCACTTTAAAACCCCCACACCATGTTTGTTTATCTTTCATTGTCAAACAGGACAAGACATATCTTTATACTTAATATACTCTTACTTATATATATATACTCGTATCTTATAGAGAAGACGGGAGAATATTACATATTCTTCAATTTAGGAGTTAAATAAACTTTTATATGCAATGTTTTTAATGATTTATCTTTATTAGGTAAGATATTTAGTACATTTAAGTTTTGATATAGTAAAACAAAAGTAATTTTCATAAACAACCATTTTTTCCAACTTTTCTATATGTTTTGGCTAATGAGGACAGATTAGGCCTACTCATATTGGTCTCGGATTATTTCCTGTCCAAACTGATAGATGCATTTTCCATTTTCCATGTCTGTTCTTCCAACTAGCATCACTAACTTTTTAAACAAGAAGGTATCATCTCAATCCATGCCAGGATTTAACCCCCGGATCTTCATGTCGTGAGCACATACCTAACTCACTGAGCCACTACAATTTTGAAAATTATTTGGATATTTGAATTTTTTCTGCATTACATATTTTTAGCTCATTATTACTTATACTATAACTTACTCCACTCCATGCAAACTGATGAACATTTACATGAGTAAATTTGTATCTGAACAACTTAGAATTTTAACAAAGGCTTTTGTTTTAAAAGATTAATATTTCTGAAACTAAAGTAGACTTTGACGTTTGCAATTAAAATTGGCAAGATAGGTCACAAATATGTACAGTTACCTTGTTTTTAATTTTGCAACTAAAGGCATAATTTTGAAACTACTTTGTGTCGAATTAACAGAGAAGGACTTTCATGCACATAAAAAAAGGAAACATCTTTACCATGCATCCATTAAAGTTTCAGCAACAAATTTGTTTTGATGGCAAGATCTCTAAGATATATGATTATATTTTTATACGCCCACATGAAATGTCAGTCCATCGGTCCGTCCATCCGTCCACAATTGCTCGTAAACACTCTACAGGTCACAATTATTGACGGATTGTAATGAAACTTACTGGTAATGTTTATTACCGCCCAATGATGAACCCTCTTGAAAATCAGCAAGATCGGAAAATATTTAGGCCTACTATGAATTATTGCCCTTGTTCTTAAAAACGTGTTCGATTTTTGGCTCGTAAATTCTTGACGGATTTTGACGAAATTTACTGGTATGTTTAATACCGCCCAAGGATGAACCCTATTGAAAATCAGCGAAATCTAAAAATATTTATTATGAATTATTGCCCTTGTTCTTAAAAACACGTTTTAATTTTTGGCTTGTAAACACTCTACAGGTCACAATTCTTAACGGATTTTGATGAAACTTAATTGTAATGTTTATTACCACCCAAGGATGAACCCTATTGAAAATCAGCAGAATCGGAAAATATTTACTGTGAATTATTGCCCTTGTTCTTAAAAACGCGTTCGATTTTTGGCTCATAAACACTCTACAGGTCACAATTCTTGACGGATTTTGATGAAACTTAACGTTAATGTTTATTACTGCCCAAGGATGAACCCTATTGAAAATCAGCAAAATTGGAAAATATTTACTATGAATTATTGCCCTTGTTCTTAAAAACGCGTTTGATTTTTGGCTCGTAAACACTCTACAGGTCATATATCTTAACGGATTTTGATGAAACTTACTGATAATGTTTATGACCACCCAAGGATGAACCCTATTGAAAATAAGCAAAATAAAAAAATATTTACTAAGAATTATTGCTTTATTTTTAACTCATAAACACTATAGGAGGCACAATACTGGACAGATTTTGAAGAAACTTGATGTGAATGTTCTTAATAACTTTTCTTGTAACTGTCAAATATATTTGTTTAAAGTCAAAGCCAGTAGGCCAGTGGGCGTATATTACCTTGCCTGGCAAACTATGTTAATCTTATGAAATTAATTATTTGAAATTGAAATGTACAGGTGTTTCCTGGTCATTGATTTATGATTTGGATTACATGACTATCTACAACACTAAACCTTTGATTTATATGTTAACACCTAATTTAGATAAGATTTCTGCTGTTTTGTTTTCTCATTCTGCTGTTTTTACTATGTCTTTTGGAGTGTTTGATCAGAGACAAGAACTTGATGTGAACTGTGATCATTTGTTACTAAAAATTGGTGGAAGCAGATGCTGAAAAAATTCCTTTATAATTGGTGCCTTAATAAATTCAAGACTTGCTTACTTACCGGGGGCTTATAATAGTTTAATCGCTGTATAGATTATGATAAAACCCAAAGATAGGAAGGGGGTGGGGCTAACATGAAAAAGGCATCTCACTTTTTCTCTCTTGCAATAATGCAGTTGAATAGTCTTTGATAGAAAAATGTATCATAGTTTCAGTGTTGGCAAAATTATCCTCATTGCATACTTCATGGTGTTATCTGTATGATTTAGATCATAAATTTCTGAAATATTTTAATGTGATTATCAAAAGTAATAATGAAATATATTGGGTACAGATATATGAATAATTTTAAAGTACTTTCTGTTATTAAGCCATATATATTCATCAAGGTTATTACTCAGGTGTTAATATTGATAACTTCATGTCTATGCATTAATAATAAGTTATTACTTTTATCATATACTTATACTTCTATAATAGAAACCTCTCAATATATCATTGTATATCACAACAGTCAAACATAGACAATCTGAAAGGGAATATGTTCACACTTTGATAATACAGTTGTACTTGCAAGTGTCAAGTGATTAGAGAGTGAACATATATATCCTGGCAATTAGAGAGTGAACATATATATCTTGGCAAGTATATTAATTTCAATTACTATTACATTTTCACTGAAATCTCAATTTCAATGAAATCTCAATTACTATTACATTTTCACTGAAATCTCAATTACTATTACATTTTCACTGAAATCTCAATTACTATTACATTTTCACTGAAATCTCAATTACTATTACATTTTCACTGAAATCTCAATTACTATTACATTTTCACTGAAATCTCAATTACATGTACTATTACATTTTCAATGAAATCTCAATTACGGTACTATTACATTTTAAACAGTCAACTCAATTATTATTCCATATTACAATAAATATAATCTCTATTATTCCATATTACAATATAATCTTAATAAACATTACATTTTTAACTTTAATCTCAATTACTATTCCATATTACAATATAATCCCAATTACCATTACATTTTGCACTGAAATCTCAATTACTATTACACATTATGATATGAATTACTAAGAATTTTATGCTAATTGTAAATTTAAATGGTGTAAATACATGTCCGTAATAAACATAAAATTTAGAAAACATCTTTTAATTACAATTCTTTTAAGAAAAAAAATAATCTTAACTCATGATTAAAGACCTACATGCCAAATCAAACATTTCTTTGTATATCAATTACTTGTATTTGCAACATGCAATACTTAAGAATTTGGGTAAATTGTTGAAGATTTGATTATTGCAGTGTAGAGAAATTAAAAGTCAATGGTAAAATGGACAGTGACAGTGTTGATGAAACATGTAGAGAAATAGAGAGAGAATCAGCTAGAATACAACTTGAAATGGGCAAAGAAAGACGTTCTGCTTCACCTGCCAGGATGTCATCAAATCTTACTGGGCCATCATTATCATTCCCAATTATGGTAAGAATTTTATTTTTCTGGAATCTTGTTCTGAGTTAGGTCACCCTTAAACTGGAAATGAGTAACTTTTTGTCAATGTCCTTATATTACTTTCCATTGCACACTAAACTTCTTCATGTAGTACACAACTCATATAATTTCATATTGACCATAAAAAGGAAGATTTGATCTGAGAGCTTTCATACTGTTCTGCAATCTATGATGCCTCTTAAAAATTTATGATTTCCATTGAGTACAATCAAATCAGAAAGCAATAACTCTACATGAGGGATGAGGGACAAACAATTGAAATCCATAAATTCTAAATTATATTAAACTTTATGGGGTTTTACTGAAAAAGGTGGTGAACTATCATGTGAAGCATCAGATCTTTGTTCAAGGATTTATATTGATCTTCAATGGACAAAAATTGATAACAAATTAAACCAAATTCTCAAAATGTAAAAATATACTTTCCAATTTATTTCAGAGCAAGAAAACTGAATCCTATAGTTTGATAAGTGATGAAAAAACGGTAAGTTTGAATTTTTTTCAATTTTAAATTAAATATTAGATATTCAGAATAACAAGCTGCATGCTTCATACATGTGCAATCTCCCGATGATGTCGAGTTTCTCCCGCTTTTGCATGTCATCTCCCGATCTACCGGCGGGAGGTGAAATTCTACCACTTTTTCATTGGTAAGTGCTGCATGATCAGGATTTGTTGAATAAGACAGAACTTCAATAAAAATTTGGAACAGAGTTCAGAATGCGTCCCACCTCTTAAAAGTTGTAGGCAGACAGAAGTTAAAACTGTGGAGAAAGTAAAAGAAGGTAAATTTTGAATGGAACATTATCCAATTCAGTACCATTCAATTGAAGTCAGAATTGGAACTGATAGAAGTTGTTCAGAGCTCTCCAATTACGCATTAACCAAAAGTTTATTGTTGGACATCTTCAAAAGAAAGGTCATTAAGGCTGCACATTTATCTTTGTGATCGATAATGTTTTTGAAGAAATTTGTAGACCCTTATAATCACAAATGTATCATCTTAATGCAGTTATATAACCAAAAAACTTTGGCTGATTTGAGTTGTAATATTGAAATTTGTAGGCTATGGAGAAAGAGGTGAAATTATTAAGAGAAGCTCTACACAGATCTCAACTAGAATTACGAGAATGTGAATCTAATCTTAAAGATACAAGAGAAAAAGGTGAAAATGCAAGGTAAATGATTATCATTGTGAAAATTCATCTTTATTGATAATTCAAACAATTTACATTATAAAACTGGTAATTTGATCCTTAAATAGTTGTAACGTTTACTGTTTTGGTGGAAGGTACAATTTCTCGTAGGTATAAAGGTTTATATGTTAAAATTCTTTCATTATTTGAAAAAAAATTCAAGATACAGACTTGTTTGCAAACCTAAGGCTTAAGGTTTGTGCCTGGACAAAGCCTTATATAGGCAATACCTTCACATATTTCCATTTTTTCGTTGATGCAGTTAGCATAATGGACCAATAAACAGAGACACTGTATGGCTCTGACTTTGCACATTGAAATCAGGTGTTTTGCTAATTACATGCATTCATTAGCACATTTTCAAGCAGAAAAGTGTAGTTAGAATGTAAAATTTCATTTCATTATTTTCAGAACACAATTGATGTTAACAGAATTCAAAAGACATAATACAGAGAAAGATTTAGATAGATTGAATGAAGAATTAGACAAACAGAAATCACAGAGTGAAACATTTAATGATCAGATACAGGGGAAATTAAAAGATATACAAGAATTTCGATCTTTAGGATTGTCTGTTGCAGAGGTAAATGCAGTAATTTCCCCTTAACCATTTGAACCCTGACGTTACTTTGGCTAAAACGTCATATACTCTGAACTCCCAGCACTATTTCTTAAAACGTATTACGTTAACGTTCTATGACGTCACTTAACAACGGCTGGTTTACCGGCTTGTCGGGTATATATAACGTAATGATGGGCCGGTATACCGGCTTGTCGGGTTGAAAGGGTTAAAAACATTAGATTTTAGGCTCTTTACTTGCAAACAGTATTTCCTGATGAGGACTTTATAACTGAAACATGTGTTGGTTTCCAACTGCCACAAGCCTTATCTATTCAAGTGGACATGTCTCTTTGACAGAAAAGGTCTGAAATGAATTTTTAACATTCTTCCAGGTAAAGCATCTTAAAGAGGAGAATTCAACTTTAAGAATGAAATGTCGAAACTCTGAGACAATCCAACTTGAAAGAGATGAATTATTAAGGCAAATGAATGCTGGGAAGGAAGATTTGTTTCATGAGCAGAAACAAGGCAGAATTCAGAAAGAAGAACTCCAATTGGTAAGATTTTTCTTCCATTCAACCAATCATACCTTATTCTCCAAGACGTGAAAAATTTGTATCAATAATTATCGATGTTTAAGAATTTAAAAAAAAATATCATATTTCAAAAAGACTATGCCATAGGTAGAAATTACATATATTCAAGACCCAAATTTTACCCTTGAAAACCCTTGAATAGTTTTTTTTCATGAAAAATATTCATGGCATGGCTTCTGATTTGACTGTCTCTGCCAGTCATTTTATGTAAGAATTCAAGATGGCTTCTTTGACTTTTGGGAAAGAACAGTAGGTGGATGAGTTTTAGCTATCTATGGATTTTATCAATTCTTATTTATTAATTAGGAGGTAGAGTCTATAACATCACAGTTAGAAGAAGTCCAATCTAGTAGAGATGAACTACAAACCAAGTTACTACAATTAGAATCCAACTACAGACAATCTGAGAAAGAGAAGAATGCCATAATACAGGTTAGTTAGATGAGGCTAAGGGCTAATTTTCTTAAAAACACTAGACAATTATCCTGTGGAAGCCATCAAAAGCTTTGAAAGTTATCTAAAAAAGGTTGCCTTTTATCATTAATGATTCCAACATCTTTGTCTACCTTCCAAAAATTGACTTTTTTTCACTTAAGTTGAGGGATACTAGAGCATCTATCTGAATTTATGTGCCATTCGGCTCAACCTTCCACATTTTGTTCGAGACTAATGTAATGACTGAATATTCAAACGTTTTGGCTTTAGGATTTGAAGTTGAAATTTACCTTTTCTGACATTACGGTGGCAACCTCTGAAATAGGATATGGCATAAAGCAACAAAATTTGTAATTCAACTTAAAAAAAAATTTCATTCACAGGAAAAATTCAGAGAAAATGAACATCTAAAAGAAAAACTGAAACATGATAGAAGTGATAGCAGACACAGATTTGACCAAGAATTGATGACATCACAACAGGAAGTGAAAGATTTGAGAGTGAGACTTGGTGATCTTGAAGAAAGAAACAAAGAAAAGGATGAGTTGAATTTAAAACTTCGGTAATTATTTTTTTCTAAATTTTTGTGGGCCATTTCATTCAAAATCTAGTTATATCTCTAATATCTAGAAGGCGATAAACAACACAAAAACCCCATCTTCTAGAGTCTGGGCACAACAAAATAAGGATCCCTGATATAAAATATTTAAGAGAATGTTTATCAGCACTGCACGGTTTGCAGTAAGAGAATGGTTATGCTGCTGTCTGGACAAATTTCATTCATTGCACACTGCATGGAATTTCCCCTCTCCATAATAAGCACCTTTTACTCTTTCGTTCATTAAAGGATTGGGGTTAAAATTTTCTAAGACCATTTTTTATTTTTTTAGATTTTACACTATAGACAAAAGATACATTAACATTAGATTTGTCTTTTTTTGGCCAAGTATAATATCAACATATGTGTCATATGTTCATTTGAAACATTTTCATATTTTAGAGATCAGAACATTGAATTACAACAGCTTTTAGCAAAGGAAGAAGAAGCCAGGGAAGCCATTTTAAAAGATCATAAAAGATCACTGCTTAATTTTAGGAAAGAAACAGTAAGTTATGTTAACTTTATAATAAAGCTCAGTTTAAAGTTTCTGTAGCTGTTTTTAAAATGAAAATCTAATGAACAGTTCTTCTATGAAAGGGATTGTAAGAAGAATTTTTTATACAAAAATAATATGTATCAGGGACATTGATAGCATCAATTTCCACCACATTTTAATCAGGTGTCTCTGGTTTCAGCAATTTTTCTTAAACTAAGTGTTTGATGATGTCACAAATCGCAATATATGCTTGTATCATGGATTGCTTTTGCAATTTTTTAGTTTTTATTTAATTCTAGAAATCAAATTTTGCAAAGTGTTAAATTTTTAAATTTCAGGATTCTGCCATGATGCAACTGAGAGAATCATTGTTCTTAGAAAAACAAACAGCTTTAGAGAATTTAAGAGAAGAAATAGAATCAGATAGAAAAGATTCAGTGAAGAAAAATGATGATAAATTGACTCAAGTTATGACTGAAAATATGAAAATAATTTCGGTAGGTTTCTAAATACTATAAATGCAGATTGTTCGAGATAATACATTAGATTTTTCAACCTGGTTTCCCCCTGTCAGTGATGCAGTTCAGACGTGATGACATGGAAGATGCGTATAGACCTTTGGATGTGACTATAAACTGAGGCCCAGTGTGCTATTGGCTGTGCACATCACTCAACAGTTGGAAATCGAAAATAAGGGTAGGCTGATGCAACTGTCTTGGCAAACTTTTCTCATTGCCCACTGCATGGCATTTGTCCTTCCTCATTAGGTAAAGAAAAATAGGACCACAACAAATTATTTTACCTAGTGTGCAGATTTTGTTTAACCAACACAATATGCTTCCAGTCACCAAAGTATTTTACTAATGTTTTTTATTTCATATTTCAGAATAAGAATGAAGAAATTTCAAAGATTCAAAATTTGATGAAAAATCTAGAAGAAGAAAGAAGACAACTACAGCAGAAATATGAAGAAGAAATTCAACAGCAGGTACAAGAACTTTTTAATTTGCTTTAATTTTAAATTTTACTTAACAAAATTTTGAATGTATAGTTTTAAAGAATTAGTAAAAACGTTTTCTCATTCTTTAAATGTTTATTGTAGCCATCTATGATCTACTTTTGCACCATTACAATTTGTACACAAATTTGACATCAGATTTGTGTGGTTGATATATCATAAAACAATTGTAAAAGCTTTGAATAAGCTATGTCATAAGATGCAGTGGAAGTGCAAGAGCCACAGACATCTGACTGAAAATTGGAATGATGCAAATTGATGCTAACAGTGTCCACACAGGCAAAGTTTAGAAAACCTCTTTACAATCTCTTTATAAATATATAGAATCAAGCAAAATTTTTTATAAACTCTTATTAAATGATTGCCTTACACAAAAAATTGATGCTGATATAGCAGGGCTGTTGAATTGCCCATATATGCCGGACATGACCACTTTCAAATAGTTTCTATCGGACATCAAGTGTACAGTATAGTACAAAAAAATGAAAAAAAACTTTATTCTGTATACAGTGAGGCATGATTCTTAATCAGTATATATGTATCAGATATAGCCAATTGTAAATCCTGTTTGGTATATTCAATAATTATCTGATTGAAGGTAACTCAAGCTGTAGGAAGAGAAAGAAGTATATTAGAAACAGAAAGAGAATGGGCAGTAAGACGTGAAAGAGAGACATTAGTTGGTGAAAATAATCGTAAAATAGAAGAAATATCTACTGTATTACAACAAGAAAAGGCAGTAAAAGAAGAGATTAAACAACAACTTAAAGTAGTTCAACAGGTTAGTCTGAGGTTTTTTAGGAATTAAGGTGCTTTAAAGGGATTGTAAAGAGGTTTTCTAAACTTTGTATGTTTATCAGGAACACTAAAAGCATCAATTTGTGCCATTCCAATTTCCATTCCGATGTCTGTGGTTCTTGCACTAAAACTAATGCTTTTTATCACATCAATGATCTACCAGAAGCTACTATTGATATCTATGCAGATCATTATCATTGACGTCATAAAACACGTTAATTTTAGTGTAATTGCAAGTGCCACAGACGTCGGAATGGAAATTGGAATGGCACGAATTGATGCTATCAGTGTCCTCCATACACATACAAAGTTTAGAAAATCACTTTACAATCCCTTTAATCATGTGAGGTTCTATAGCACAGTCAGATAATGCATCGATCTTTACAAACATGACGTCATTTGCTTGGATATGAACTAATGGTGCTTGTTATGTTTGAGAGTTTGGTTCTCGACCGGGGTGTTAAAGTCCGATGACCTTGAAAAAGTCACCTTCACTGTAAATTGGTACGAAAAATCCGGGAAAGGTCAATGCCAAGAGGTTTGGCCAAAGACCAGTTAGGAGAAAGGATCCTCACAGAACCTAAGTTGTTTTCCATGTAATATGTTTGTATAGAAGCATTATAGTCTCCTCCACAGCACAAATAAGGAAGTTTTTGTTATGTTCGACTAGTCACATGTCTGCAGGTGATTTTTGGTACACATTTTTCTCCTCATGGCTGTGAAGCAATACCTATCATGTTTGATATTTTGACTAAGTGTGGCAAATGGTGCACCATGTCTGAGCTACCATGTGCTCCTTTCTAATTGCGTGAACAGTAATATTAGTTTTACAATTTTGTCAGATCATGTGATAATGCATGTTTTACTGGCGCTGAGCAAAAAGTGCATCATTTAAGGGAGAAGTGTGGTGAGCATTGTGCATGCCATGGGCACTACGTTATTGGCGCAAGTCAAATTATCTTTGTGTGCTGGAGATTTTTGGAATGTAGTTTCATACATTTAGGATCACAAACAAAACTAATGATTAATATAAAAGTAAAGGGCAACCCATTTTGCATGGAAAAGTTTGTGAATACCAAAGAAAAAGAAAAAAAAGTTTGCTAAAGTTTTATTGTATGAAATCTATAGTTAGTCTACACTAGCAATGTTCACTGTCTACACAATAAGGCTTTTAAATACAGTTTATTTCTAAAAACCCGGGATTTTCTCAAATCTAAAATAAAAAAAACCCCAAATAATTGACAATTTTTTAAGAATCAAAAACCTGGGCTTTACGAAAAAATAGGCAATTTTATGTGTGTAGACACTACCCTAAAAAAAGCCGCATTTCTTAAAAGTCGATTTTTATTAGCCTAGTGTAGACGTAGATATATAGTGGAGTATATTAAAATGTTATTAATAATCTCACTACAATAGATTACAAGTCATATTCTCATGTCTTTATATTAACTAAACCTGTACAACTTATAAAGCTTCATTGTTTACAATGTTGATATAAACTCACAAACACAAGTAGATTAGTTTTTATTAGAAAATTTGGTGTATGTGATAAAATCATTATTATATGGCATAATGTCTACATCAGAAAAAGAAAGTTGAATGATTAAAGGGATTGTAAAGAGGTTTTCTAAACTTTGTATGTGTATTGGGGACACTGATAGCATCAATTTGCGCCATTCCAATTTCCATTCCAACGTCTGTGGTTCTTGCAATTCCACTAAAACTAACGTTATTTATGACGTCACTGACAGTGATCTACTGGAAGCTACTATCGATTTCTATGCAGATCACTGTTAAGTTTAGAAAATCACTTGTAAGGGAGTGTTGTGTGCTTTATTCTTTAAATAGCAAATAGCATATTCAATCTATTAAAATCCTATATTTGTTTTATCAGCTCAATAATAATGTGCTAAACCATCTGATCTCTATATATTCATTATATTATTATTTCATTATGTATTTCATTTTATTTCATTACATTATTTCATTTCATTATCTCATCCTATTTTTCTATATGGTATATTTTATTCCAATATTCCCTTGCATATTTTATTTCATTACTCTTTTACATTTTATTTCACTCTATGTTGTATTTTATTTCATTACTCTTATGTTGTATTTTATCTTATTACTCTGTGGTGTTTTTCATATCATTACTCTATTGTATTTTATTTCATTTCTCTCTTCTTATTATTTCATTACTCTGTGTATTATATTACATTACTCCCTTACTCTCTGTTGTAGACTATTTTATCTATCGTCAAATTTTTTGTGACATGAATTTTCTAATTTTATTTCACTACTTCATGTTTAATACAATCTATTTCCTGACATTTCCTTTCATTTTTATACGCCCACATGAAATGTGGAGCGTATATTGCCGTCACCCATGTCCGTCCGTCCGTCCGTCCGTCCGTCCACAATTGCTTGTTAACACTCTACAAGTCACAATTCTTTACGGATTTTGACGAAACTTACTGAAATTGTTTATTATCACCCAAGGATGAACCCTATTGAAAATCAAAAGAATCGAAAAATATTTGATATGAATTATTGCCCTTGTTCTTTAAAACGCGTTTGATTTTTAGCTTGTTAACACTCTACAAGTTACAATTCTTTACGGATTTTGATGAAACTTCTGAAATTGTTTATTATCACCCAAGGATGAACCCTATTGATAATCAAAAGAATCGTAAAATATTTAACATGAATTATTGCCCTTGTTCTTTAAAACGCGTTTGATTTTTAGCTTGTTAACACTCTACAGGTCACAATTCTTTACGGATTTTGATGAAACTTGCTGAAATTGTTTATTATCTCTCAAGGATGAACCCTATTAAAAATCAAAAGAATCATAAAATATTTAACTTGAATTATTGCCCTTGTTCTTTAAAACGTGTTTGATTTTTAGGTTGTTAACACTCTACAAGTCCCAAATTCTTTACAGATTTTGACGAAACTTGCTGAAATTGTTTATTATCACCAAAGGATGAACTCTATATAAAATCAAAAGAATCGAATAATATTTAATATGAATTATTGCCCTTGTTCTTTAAAACGCGTTCGATTTTTAGCTCGTTAACACTCTACAGGTCAAAATTCTTTACGGATTTTGACAAAACTTACTGAAATTGTTTATTATCACCCAAGGATGAACCCTATTGAAAACCAAAAGAATCGAAAAATATTTGATATGAATTTTAGCTTGTTAACACTCTACAAGTCACAGTACTTTACAGATTTTGACGAAACTTACTGATAATGTTTATTATCACCTAAGGATAAACTTTATTGAAAATCAAATGAATCAAAAAATATTTAATAGGAATTATTGCCCTTGTTCTTCAAAATGCGTTTGATGTTTAGCTTGTTAACACTCTACAGGTCACAATTCTTTTTGGATTTTGACAAAACTTACTGAAATTTTTTGTTATCACCCGATAATGAACCCTATTGAAAATCAAAAGAATCGAAAAATATTTAATAGGAATTATTGCCCTTGTTCTTTAAAACGCGTTGATTTTTAGGTTGTAAATACTCTATAAGGCACAATTCTTTTACGATTAGATTATAATGAAACCTATTGAAATAGTTTATTATCACATGATAAACCCTATCGAACCCTATGACTTATTGCCCTTCTTGTATAAAATATGTTTTAGTTTTTATCTCATAACAGAGACGGATTTTGACTAAACTTGATGAATGCTTAACCCTTAATGAAATCGAGAAAAAAATTGTTTGGACGACACCTAATTTAAGTTTTGAACAAAATGTAGGCCTATGACTACAGGTTGAATATTTGATGGTTGCTGTTTTCTGCCAAATGTTCTTTTTCAAACAAAGCTTCCAGTGGGCGTATATTACCTTGCCTGGCAAGCTATCTTTATATGAAAGTGCACCTTTAATGTTGCCTACTAAAAGTTTTAGTGTAGTAGCTCAATACTGATTGTAAACAATGGGAACTAGTCTTGATTACCAATTTGATCCTTGATAAAAGATTAAAACTATGACCAAGGGATGAAAAGTGTTCACTCTATTGTCAGTCTTTTGTTTTAAAACTGTGGATATGGAGACTGAGATATTTTACCCCTTACTTGGGTGTGAGTAGAATTCAGGGGTTATAGCCAGGTTGTACAACTACAGTATACAGCCTCATTCAGTCAGCAGATGTCCCAGGGTTCACTTCTTGTTGCTATGAAAGCAGAAAAAACATTTGATGAAGAACTGAAGACTAATTTATTTTAAACTTGGAGAAAAAAAAGATAAGTATTCAGCTACTATAGTTTAATTTAATGGTGGATCTTTTATTGGACCTGTGCCTCAATTTGAAAATTTGGTCTGATGCAAGACTGTTTTTGTACAAAATTCATTTAGTTTAATTTTTAATAACTGAAAAAGGGCTTGGTCAAATATTAATTGAAATAATCAATTATCAACTCTACAAATTATTTATTTCGATTATCGATTATCAAATTTCATAATCGATTAAAATTCATAATACACAATTATCAGAGAAGACACAACCCATTTTATCACGATCCTCATACATTATCTCTGGACATTACTTCAGTTTCATTTGTCTTCAATACCAGATATTGATAATCAATCTCAATTTGGTAATTGATACCCAGCCCAACTGAAAATAACTACTATATTTGTATTTGTAGGTATGTATAGTTCGTGTCTGCCAGGGGTAACATGGTAGTTTTGAATATTGGTTGATGTTAAAACTGTTTTGTACCTCAAAAATTATTTGGTAAGTACTCTTAAATTTTACTTTTAAAATTTTTGTATTCATATCAAAGTAAGGAATATTCCAAATAGAATAAAAAGTTGGTTTAGTTAAGATTGAGAATAAAGTAGGCTGAATTAAGATTGGGAATAAAATAAACTGAATTATGATTGAGAATTAAGTGGGCTGAATTAAGATTGAGAATAAAGTAGACTGAATTAAGATTGAGAATAAAGTAAGCTGAATTAAGATTGAGAATAAAGTAGACTGAATTAAGATTGAGAATAAAATAGACTGAATTAAGATTGAGAATAAAGTAGACTGAATTAAGATTGAGAATTGAATTAAGATTGAGAATAAAGTAGACTGAATTAAGATTGAGAATAAAGTAGACTGAATTAAGATTGAAAATAAAGTAGACTGAATTATGATTGAGAATAAAGTAGACTGAATTAAGATTGAGAATTGAATTAAGTTTGAGAATAAAGTAGACTGAATTAATATTGAGAATAAAGTAGACTTTATTTGAAATATGAATTAAGGTTAAAAAGTAGAATAGAAAAGAGTATGTAAAAATTTGATTCACCCATTGGCTATTTTCACTTCCTGATGAACCTAAGTAAAGTGTGAATGTGTTTTTATCTATCTGATACTTTCTCTCTATCCAACTGCTTGAAGAGAAAAAAATGACTTCTTTAGGCTCTGAGGGAAGTCTGGCCAAATTTTCTCTTCCCAATTCAAGTCTTATTCCCCACTGTGGCTATAATCTGATGAGCTGTGTATCATATAAGAAGTAAAGAATGAATGTTTTAGGTAGGGAAATGCCAAAGGTAATTCCCTTTTTAGTAGCTTTCCTTTTCCTTTTTAAGAATTATAAAAAAATGTTTACTTTACAAATGAATACATAGATTTGGCATTTCTTTAAAGCTCATCAGATTTATAAGGGTTGAGTTCATGTGGACAGTGTTTTAGTCACTGAACATAAAATCAACTTCAAGTATGAGTGTATTTCCAAGTTCAACAGGGGCTTTGTTTATGAGTACAACTTTTTTAGGATAAGGGGAGTTGTCCAAATTGTAAGAAAAGGCACTTATTGTAAAGTCTTACTTTAGGAAAAACCCCTGTCACTGTAGGGATGAATTGGGTATTGCCATTTACAAAATTGGATGGTCGGTTAGCGTGCACTTTTGGAAGTGGTCATGTAGTAGATGAGGGGACCATTTTGCTACATGATCCTCGAAGGAAGTGTCATGTGTCCTACGGCAAAGATTAGAAAACTGCTAAATTGGATGGACGGTCGGGGTGCACTTCTGGAAGTGGTCATGTAGTAGATGAGGGGACCATTTTGCTACATGATCCTCGAAGGAAGTGTCATGTGTCCTACGGCAAAGATTAGAAAACTGCTAAATTGGATGGACGGTCGGTGTGAACCTCTGGAAGTGGTCATGTAGTAGGTGAGGGGACCATTTTGCTACATGATCCTCGAAGGAGTGTCATGTGTCCTACGGCAAAGATTAGAACCTTATAGATCTGACATTATTCATTTTGTCAATTTTTTGAGAAGGATCAAATCAAGACTAGAGTGCCATGATTAGGTTTGTCCCAGTGGATTTTATCAGACGGTAGATATTCCTGTGTCTAACTTTAAGCGCGGCTCGGATTAATGCTACAACCGATAGTTGAAGGACAAGGGACATATTCTACTTGAGATAATATTCACTTTTTTTTTTCGTTATTATTTTTATCCCCATTATTATTATTATTATTATCCATATTATATTTAGAATTAATACAAAATAATAGGCAAGACTAATTATTTTTTTTTGTCCGTGTGGATTTTATCAGACGGTAGATATACCAAAAGTCACTGACCAGGTGCTATATTCTACCTGAGATACTATTCACAATTCTTTTTTGTTTTAATATTTTTATTTTTCCCATTATTATTCTTATCCCAATTAAAATTGTCAAATTCATACCTATTATAATTAGAACTTAAATTAAACATAAAGTCTTTGGTTTTAGAATTAACTACTGAAAGCTTAAAAAATGAAAAATAGGTAAAAAAAAATACTCATTCTGGTAAAATTTAAATTTAAATCTAATTCCTATATGATAATTATAAAATAATAGAGTAACGATAATGTGTGTGTAATGTGTTTTATCTTTGTAATATCTCAGATAGTAATAATATATTCTGTTAAGGCTTCCAATGCTGATAATAATCTCTTTTAGAAAATTACATTCTCAGTTTTTGCTTTTTGCTCAGTTTTCAATGGATTTTGCATTCTTTCAATTAGATTATAAAAATATATTATACTAATTTTAAGTTTTCTTAATAAGAACATTGTAACGCCAACAAGTTTTAATATAATGAAACCAAAGCACGAACGATTCCAACTGTAAAACATATCTCATAATCCATGTAAACACATTGGTAATATATTGGTAGCAGCTAATGAACCTTTCATTTGAGGAAGTATATCAATAAATGAGTAAATATTTTATAATGAAAAGTGGTATCAGGTGTCTAGAAGAGTTAGCATACCCTGCTTGTCACAAAATCAATTTTTAAGTTGAACTTTCAAGACAGTTAATTTAAGTTATTCCTGCATTGTTCTGCAGATTTAGTAAATATAACATGCAAAAAATTTCAAACTGTAGATAAGTCATGACTGAGTTTGAAAACTACTGATTTATGTTTGCATATAGATACAGCAATTGTTGGTCATATTATAAATAATTATAATGTCAAGAACTTAATTTGTTGTGGGTGAGTTTCTTGATGCCCTGAAACCATTGCGTTAAAAGTTTATTGTCTAATTCTACAATAATATTTTTGGATCATGTTATTGCAGAAAGTTCTAATGTGTAATGAAAAGTGGGACGTAAAACTCCATTTCATTTCTAATGTGTGATAATTCGTTAATTACATGGCTTGGAGAAGCCTTAACATGTCAGGGCTCCTTGTAGCTAGCTTCCTTGTGAGCGGAACACTTGAATCTGAGAATCTATTGAGTTTATTTATGCTGCCTGTTGAACTTTTCAGTAATTGTGTGAATGTGATTTTATACATACATCAGTCAATCTTAAAATCTGTGTTTGAAGAGAGAAAAATGACATCTTTAGGTTATAAGGGAAGTTTGGCCAAATTTTCTCTTCCCAATTCATGTCTTATCCCCCACTGTGGCTATAATCTGATGAGCTGTGTATCATATAAGATGTAAAGAATGAATGGTTAAAGCTCATCAGATTTATAAGGGTTGATTTCATGTTGACGTTATTTAGTCACTAAACATAAAATCAACTTCAAGTATGAGTGTATTTCCAAGTTCAACAGGGGCTTTGTTTATGAATACAACTTTTTTAGGATAAGGGGAGTTGTCAAAACTAACTTTGGCTTTAACTGGACATATTTCAGTCTTATATATTAGGAATTCTCCTTCTGCAGCAATGGCTATCGGATTGATGATGTTGTTTTTTACTAAATTGGATAGGGGCTGGCGTCAACGGCGACCTGTATGGCCACTGAAGAACAAGCATGTAGTAGGTGTGGGGGCCACTTTGCTGCAGGGTGGTTCTGAGTAGGTGTGTCCATGAAGTCCTACGGTCGCAGATTAGATCTTCACAAAATCAAATGACATTCTATATTTTATACCTTGCTTTAGGGGGATCAAAACTAGACTAGTGCCAGATATTTTCAAAAGTATTCTCAGTTTTCATGTGTTCAGCTGACATGGTTCATTTAAATTGTGTACCTATGGACTCTTTGTGGTGAAAAAGAATAATTTGGAGCAGAAAATTATAAAAATGTATGAGATTTAGGGCATTGAGAAATTCTCATCAATATTTTGTAAAATAGAATCTGTTTTCAATCATATTAATGATAATAAAAACCAAGCACGAAGGATCACAACGGTAAACAAATCTCAAAATCCATGTAAGCACATTGGCAATAAATTGGTAGCAGCTAATGAACTTTTCATATGATGAAGTATATCAATAAATGAGTAAATTTTTTATAATGAAAATTATTAAGTAATCTACCGGTAATTGTTATTAAAGCTTTACTTGGTAAAAATATTCACTAAAGAAATAATTTACAATATAAACTGTTAATGTTCTTAAATGTTTATTAAATGAATTTATTTAGCTCATTATTTTCCAATTGTAACTTTGACCCCATCAGATTTATAAGGGTTGATTTCATGTGGACAGTGTTTTAGTCACTGAACATGAAGTCAATTCCAAGTATGTGTGTAATTTGGTCATCAGGAAGTTTTCTCTGTAAAAACAACTTCTTTAGGATAAGGGGAGTTGTCCAAATTGTAGGAAATGGCACTTATTGTAAAGTCTTACTTTAGGAAAACCCCCTCTCACTGTAGGGATGAATTGGGTATTGCCATTTACAAAATTGGATGGTCGGTCGGCGTGCACTTCTGGAAGTGGTCATGTAGTAGGTGAGGGGACCATTTTGCTACATGATCCTCGAAGGATGTGTCATGTGTCCTACGGCAAAGATTAGAAAACTGCTTAATTGGATGGTCGGTCGGCGTGCACTTCTGGAAGTGGTCATGTAGTAGGTGAGGGGACCATTTTGCTGCATGATCCTCGAAGGAAGTATCATGTGTCCTACGGCAAAGATTAGAAAACTGATAAATTGGATGGACGGTCGGCATGCACCTCTGGAAGTGGTCATGTAGTAGGTGAGGGGACCATTTTGCTACATGATCCTCGAAGGAGTGTCATGTGTCCTACGGCAAAGATTAGAACCTTATAGATCTGACATTATTCATTTTGTCAATTCTTTGAGAGGGATCAAATCAAGACTGGAGTGCCATGATTAGGTTTGTCCATGTGGATTTGATGTGAATTTGAATCACCCATTGGCTATTTTCACTTCCTGATGAACCTAAGTAAAGTGTGATTGCGTTTTTTATCTATCTGATACTTTCTCTCTATCCAAATGCTTGAAAAGAAAAAGTGACTTCTTTAGGCTCTGAGGGAAGTCTGGCCAAATTTTCTCTTCCCAATTCAAGTCTTATCCCCCACTGTGGCTATAATCTGATGAGCTGTGTATCATATAAGACGTAAAGAATGAATGTTTTAGGGAAATGCCAAAGATAATTCCCTTTTTAGTATCTTTCCTTTTCCTTTTCAAGAATCATAAACAAAATGTTTACTTTACAAAACATAGATTTGGCATTTCTTTAAAGCTCATCAGATTTATAAGGTTTGATTTCATGTGGGCAGTGTTTTAGTCACTGAACATGAAGTCAATTCCAAGTATGTGTGTATTTTGTGTACTCTATAATAAAAGAATATTTCAGATTTTCTCATAAGAAAAGTTTATTAGCTGCTACCAATGTATTGCTTAATGCCAATGTGTTTACAGGGATTTCACATGAAAAAAAGCGTCTAGTCGTTCGGATGGGACAATAAACTGAGGTCCCGTGTGCTATTGGCTGTGCACGTTAAAGATCCCTCGACAGTTGGAAATAAAAAATAAGAGCAGGCTAATGCAGCTGTTCTGGCAAAATTTCATTGCACACTGCATGGCAATATTTACTTGATTAAATGTTCTAAAATAAACTATGTAGACTCTCTGAAAGTTGGGAAGGGAAAGTCAAAATACAAATACAAGATACAAATGTTACAGTAAAAATTGAGGAGTCCACTACAATGATTGCTAGCGATTTTGCCATTCTGTGAAAGTATTGCGATTAACAGAATTATCTTGCTTGTACAGATTTTTATTGACAATTCATCTCATACTGATGACAACACAAAGGAGGAATTTACTTTTAAAAAAAGTTTATAACTTGAACTTAAAAAAAACATTTTAGAATCCAATATTGTTAGAAAATCAATGCGACGTAGAATGAAAAAGAAAATCTACAAATATATGAAGATTTTTATTTTTTCGTTCCAGCTTTATCTTAAGCTCTGTTTTGGAAGGGGGTAGGAGGAATTTACTTTTGAAAAAACTTTTATCAAAATTTTAGTGAACTATTAGGAGTCTAATTTTGAATCAGATTTGTGAGTTTATTTCGTTATTTGAAATTTGCAAAGAATTGTAGTTTACATTTTTTGGCAATTTTGCTTATCAAATGATTCTTTCTAATGATGTCCAAAATGAAGTCAGGAATATTTATTTGGTACCGTACTGAACTGTATGGTGTATATTTATCAGAAATTTATGTAGGCCTACTGCAACGTTTTATTTGTCATTGCCAGCACTAACCATTAACATTTAACCCTACTCACCCTAACTTATCTTCTACTTAAATTTCTGATAAATATACACCATACAGGTCACAAAATATTGATACGTTCGAGATTTCCTATTTGTACAATTTGAATATCCCGTAACCTAATGAAAAATAATCATATAAGAAAGAATCATTTGAAAAAAAAAATTGTTCAAATAAATTATAGAAGAATTACAAATCTTTATTTTTTTCATATAATGGATAATTTGACAATCTGTAGACCAATTTTCAGTCAAAAAGTTTAAAAGGATAAAAAATAGAATATTTGAAGTCAAATATTAGAAAATCTAATTGTTGTTTTGGCTTGCGATGTAGAATGAAAAAGAAAATCTACAAATTTCTGAAGATTTTTATTTTTTCGTTCCAATATTGTTTGATATTGTTTTGGATTGCGATGTAGAATGAAAAAGAAAATCTACAAATTTCTGAAGATTTTCATTTTTTTCGTTCTAATATTGTTTTGGCTTGCGGTGTAGAATGAAAAAGAAAATCTACAAATTTCTGAAGATTTTCATTTTTTCGTTCTAATATTGTTTTGGCTTGCGGTGTAGAATGAAAAAGAAAATCTACAAATTTCTGAAGATTTTTATTTTTTCGTTCCAATATTGTTTTGGCTTGCGATGTAGAATGAAAAAGAAAATCTACAAATTTCTGAAGATTTTCATTTTTTCGTTCCAATATTGTTTGATATTGTTTTGGCTTGCGATGTAGAATGAAAAAGAAAATCTACAAATTCGGAAGATTTTCATTTTTTCGTTCCAATATTGTTTGATATTGTTTTGGCTTGCGATGTAGAATGAAAAAGAAAATCTACAAATTTCTGAAGATTTTCATTTTTTCGTTCCAATATTGTTTTGGCTTGCGGTGTAGAATGAAAAAGAAAATCTACAAATTTCTGAAGATTTTCATTTTTTCGTTCCAATATTGTTTGATATTGTTTTGGCTTGCGATGTAGAATGAAAAAGAAAATCTACAAATTCAGAAGATTTTCATTTTTTCGTTCCAATATTATTTTGGCTTGCGGTGTAGAATGAAAAAGAAAATCTACAAATTTCTGAAGATTTTTATTTTTTCGTTCCAATATTGTTTGATATTGTTTTGGCTTGCGATGTAGAATGAAAAAGAAAATCTACGAATTTCTGAAGATTTTCATTTTTTTGTTCCAATATTAGAAGATCAAAAACAGAACAATGAGATGAATTGAAATCAATAAAAATCTGAGTTTCTGTTGGTTTCAGGAAATAGTCAACATATATTGATAAAAATCTAACTGAATCTGTGAAAACTTCAAAGGAAATGTATATGACCCTGTTCACTTTAATATTTCTATTATTTTTTTTAATTTGATTACTTACTATAATTGCAGGTTTACGAAAGAATCAGAAATGAAATGAAGGTTTACATCATGCCATACAAGTGAAAGATTCAGAAGAAAAATGAAGTACATGTTATCTTCAATCAAATAAATTGCTGTGATTCGAAGGAAAAATGATGAAAGTGGTGTGATATTATAGACCAGAACATCCTGTCCCTCTATTAGTGAATTTTGAGGGACAGGAAACCATTAATGGTTATAAGTTGAAATCGTGCAGCCAATTTGGTTGCATTGAAATATTCTTCTTCCTTGAGGTTTTTTCTCTAAAAACTGACAAATGTCTTTTATGCTATGAGGTCAGCTTCATAACCATTTTTCGACAAAATAAACCAGAGATAATTCTAAATGTACATTGAAATAAAATATTTTGTCTTGGTGTTTTTTTATTTACTCATATAACCTTGAACAAATGGTCAATAAGTTCAAAGTAACATGTTCTTTAGATACATATCATGTCACTGGTACAATGTAACCAGGAATTTCCAAGGGGGTGTTACATGAACTCGCGAAGCAATTATAATCAGTTATAATTCAAACAGTGCTTATTTGTTTTATCCGAACCCCTCAAACCCCAACTGGCCACGGGTGTGGTACCAGTATGCTATAGTGATAGCTAAGAATGATGCCCTTGCTACAAAATCACACTGATAACATAGTATTAAATATATCTCCTCTCAAAAACACTTTACAAGCCCATAAACCATATAAATATTGGTGGCTTTAATAGTCCATGCTAGAGGACCACATTTTTTTATACGCCCACATGCAATAGCACAATTCTTGATGGATTTTGATGAAACTTGGTGTGAGTGTTCATAATCACCCACTGATGAACCCTTTTGAAAATTAGTAAAATATTTTATGTGAATTATTGCCCTTGTTCTTGAAAATGGGTTCAATTTTTAGCTCATACACACTCTACAGGTTTAAATTCAAATATTTTTGTTTAAATCAAAGCTGCCAGTGGGCGTATATTACCTTGCCTGGCAAGCTATCTTATGACATTTTATGACATATTTTGTACTGATAAGGTAAATAGGTAATAATTACTATGACATTATTTGTCATGATTTATATGTTGATAAGAAAAGAGGATCAATGTTTATATAAAGACTAGGTAGAGACAAGTATAACAACTAGAGGATAACAGATTTACAGCAGGCTTTAATATTAGAGAGTGTATTTACTATTAGTGGTGTAAGGATTAGGATTGGGTTGGTGAGAAATGCCCTCTACTAAGAATTTTTGTTGTATAGTAGCCAGGCCAATTTGGTTGTTAAATCTCTTGTTTGTGGCCTCAGTGGCTCAATGAGTTAGACTTTTACTGAATAATTAAACATGTGCAGAAAAGTAGGACTAAAAATCAATTTCATTTCACTCTTTTTTACTCTGATGAAGACACACTGAGAGAATTTATTGCATGCCAAAAGCGCAGCATCAATGGAATGCACTCTCTACTCTATTCCCTGTACACAATGCACCCTTTATTCAGCACTAGTAAAGTCAGACTAATTCAGTTCAAATAATGAGAAAGTAGCTCACCATTGCCCTCAACCAGTAGTCATTTGCTAAAAGTGGCTAATATGAATATCTAAAAGATATAGCCATTTTCAGCACATCCACAAGTTAAGCATAAGTGGCTAATTTTATCTAAAAACCCCATTCTGTACATATCTGGTCACTTTATCAGAGGGGAGAGTGGGGCATTTCATACCACCAAGTTAATAATAATATATTAAATACTAGTATTTTCATGTTTTCATATCTCAATTGTTACTTGATTGTGTACTATTGACTTATTAGGATTAATTTGACTATCAATATTGGTATTCTATATACTGATATTGTGTTAGTAACTAGTAAAATGGATGTTCATGCTTTAAGATCTGTTAGGATGAGATTTATTGATGCCTATAATCAGGTTTGTTCAATTTGAAAGTTATTCTGAAATATTAAAAGTGAGTGTATATATGTCTTGACTTTAAAGTCATTTTAACCTTGAATTAGAGAGAATATTCTTCATTTTTATTTAATCTTATTTAATTATAGACCTATATTGTAGTCGTAGTGGCTATGTGTACTTTTTTGAAACACCTGATGGTACTTCTTGTTTGAGAAGACCATTGCTATATGACATTTATTTTTCTCTATTTTGATATGCTCTAGTGAAAATTTTTAGTTAATTGAATTATTTGCTTGTACAGGTTTTTATCATTGATACAAATAGATTTGAAGGTTTTATATTTTTACAATGAACAAATCACCAATTAGTCCTTTTAAAAATTTAATGTTTCTGAGAATAAGGTGCTCTTTTAACTTTTTGTTTTGTTTTTTTTGCACACACTGTTGCGATCTTACTGGAGCAGTATTGCGTTATCCAAAACCTAACTTGGTAACGAGTTTTATTAATTAAGAAATAGACTTAGATTTTAGTATCAAATCCAGTGACATTGGTTTCTATCATTTCTATCAGTACCGGTACATGATTAGTTTGCATATTCCACATTCCACTTCATCAATAATAAAAAAAAGCACGAATGATCCCAACTGTAAAACAAATCTCGAAATCCATGTGAACACATTGACAATATATTGGTAGCAGCTAATGAACATCAATGTTATTTTATTGATGAAACTTTTGAGGTGACAAAATCAAGTATCTGCACACCAAATCTTGGTATCTTTTTACCATTCAAGAACACTTAACCATACTAAGCAAGTGTAAGAGGAGACAAATCAGAAACCACTGAGGGATCTGATTGTACCTCATAATGTTGACCTATATAGTAGTGGTGGTTGTCGCCCACAAAGCAGATCATACAATTTAAAACATTATTCTACAACTTTTACTCCCTATTTCCCTATGGACACTTATTTTGAATTAACGGAAATATGGAATTGCTTTGCTTGTACAGCTTTTGATTTTTAAGTGTTTCTGTTTTTTACAGGAATTAGAAGAACAGAGAAACGTCAATAGACAATCAAATAAAGATAAAATGGTGGCCGTTGCTAGGGCTAAAGAGATGATGAGAGAACAAACCTCAGGAGAATTAACTCGACTTAAAGAGAAGATTAAAGAGGTATGACTTTGACTGTATTTCAATTGCTTTTTTGTAAATGGCTGCCATCAACATGATAATTTTACTAAATAAGTAACAACATAGTAACAACAAAGTAATTTTCCATAAAACTCTTAATGTTTTCAATAAATATAAGATATAAGGTAGTTTTATGTATTTATCAGATCATTTGTTGTATAGTTATGACGCCAGACAAGTCGCCTAAAGAAAATAACCTCTTATTCACTAAGTTTAAGAATTTTGCTTTTTTGATCATTCTAAGAGGTCGTATTCCTTTGAGTGATTTCAGCCTTTCAACACAGCAATCATTTCTTTTTCAGGAGAATAAGAATGAAATGATGAAATTGAAAGAGGAAGTTAAGTCTCTAGAAATGGAGGTACAAAAGATGCGAGAAGAGAAACAAGATCAGTGTCGTGTAGAGCGAGAATTTAGTCATACCTTAGATCGTACAGAACGTACAGTTATTAATGAGATTAATGAAGAATGTAGGAGAAGTGCCAGTGTTTTGGGTATATCACCTAGGAAAGTTCATTTAGCAAGGTAAGGCATCAGTCTAATTAAAATCAGACCCTAATTTCGTTTCGTTCGTTTTTTTTTTCTTTGACCTAACCTTGATAAAAATGACCTAATAAACTAGTCTACAGCACTTAGGAATCCTAGAATGCACCTATTGTTCGAGAACAAATCCCAGTGCAGGAGAGGGCAAAGATCTGATTGGTTAAAACAGAGGTCATTAAGATTAGGTCAAAGTTAACGTGAACGGCTGTTACAGCGTCTTGTTCTCAGACCCTAATGTAGTGGTTAAAAAAACGGATTAAAAAAAAAAAGCGAACGAAACGAAATTAGGGTCTGATTTTAATTAGACTTGGTAAGGCATATACAGGCCTTTAATTTACATGCTGAAACGGTAAATGTCGTGCCCAAATTAGAGAAAATAATTTCATATTACTTAAGGACTGCAGAGCCAGAAATGCCAACATAATCGAATGCCTCTCTGATTGTTACAGTAGTCTTACCTCCAAAAATGAAACTATATAATACACAGAGAGTTCTAAATTAGTAAATATGCTACTGTAAACTTCCCAAAAGCTCTTTCGGATTCCCGTCCGCAAATACAGGGTGTGCCCTGAATTCTTCAGATGATGGATTTCCAGTTGAGGTTCCTACAGAAAAAAAGCGAAGTGCAAAATTTATATTCACATGCAATAATATTTATTGAAAATATGTGGTATAAATCGTTTGTGTAAGACTTAGGAATCACAATGGTTTTGAATTTTTCAGTTTTAAGAAGGAATCAGCACCTGTAAATGAGACGAAATCATCTAAATATAGAACACCTATCACCTCATCATTGGTAGGTCTATTATTATTATACTCTAGTTTTCACAGTTCCTTGTCATTTTCAATGATGCAAGTTCATATTTTTAATTCAGAAATAAATCAGAGATAATTATAGCCTATTTTTCCACATTTTGATTTTCTGTAATTCCAAGTTTACTATTAAACATGCGAATCTGGTCAAGTAAGGCTTGAAAATCTCATTTTGAAACTCTTTAAGGTCAATTATTCCACAAAATCTATTAACTCACAGATAGACAGATAAACCTACTAGATTTTTGTCACTCCAAGTAACGATTTGAAAGAAATGGCGATTCTCTGATCAACAGGGGAAGAGAATACCCACTTCCCTAAAACTATCCACCCCCAACCCTAAGAAGAAACTTTGCCCTTTGTTTATGAGGAAATCAAGAAATACATTATTTTATTTTAGGCTAATCTTAGAGCATGTAACGAAGAATTGAGGACACATCTTTATGAAATCAAACAAGAAGTAGAGTCTTTAAGATCTTTACTTAATAAAGCTCAGAAAGAAAAGGTAATATTTTAAATTGCTAAATTTTTGAAAATACACACGTCGTTCAACGTACTACATATTTTTTCTATCAACTGTGCTTTTCTGAGTTAGATTTACATTCTATGCCGCCAATGGTATTTCTTTCAAGGTTAGTAAATCTTTCATGTCTATAAAAAAATTGAACGACAATGTTTTCGACATTATGCATAAAGAAACCAAGTACTGACGATCCGAACCGCAAATCGAAACTCGAAATCCAAAAGGACATTTTGACGAAACATAGGTAACAGCTTAAGAACTAGTTGAATTATACAGTTTATGACCATTAACTAGCCAATAAAATATTTTGTATATTAAAGGAAGAATCATTAGAAACACAACGTAGAAAGTTAGAAAAAGAGAAAAACGATGAATTAGATCATTTAAAGGAAAGATTAGTAAGAGTAAGTCCATATAAATTTTTGGACATTAATTTTATTATGAAATAGCTGATTTAATGGATCATTAAAATTTTGATTGTTCAAGTATTTTTTTGGTCACTGCCAAAAATGATACTTTTTATTCCTTTTAGAATCAAATATAATTATTCTTTACATTTTCATGTTGTCATGACCTGTAAAGTACATTTTATTTCCCTGGACTTAAATTATCTAAAAGTTTTCAATTTCTGTTGTCTGTGTTAACAAAACTGTTTTCACAAAAGAATTTTGTCTACCCTTTCCAGACTTACTGATAGAACATGACTCATTCAGTACAATGCTACGTATAAATACTTGGAAACACTTTTTTTGATAAACACAGAAATAAATTTTTATCAATGTATATTTTGGATTCCAAATCCATGTCACTTGTTTACAACAGTTTGCCCTGAATCCGAATCCAGATATTGAATCTGTGATTCTGCCTTCTTGGGCGGATTTGTCAGGTTCAATATGGCGTCATTCAGTGGGAAATGTAATAAATTGAAATTTGTATTTTGCCAAAGATGTACTAAATTTAAAAACCATTTTTGTATTTCTTGAAATCTAGCAGGGCTTAAATAATGTTGATTTTTTAAACCCTTTTGAGATAACTCCCTTGATTATTTAGGTGATTAAAATAGCAGCTGAGTTAAGTCAGAGAAGGAAAAGTGAGAGAAATATTATAAATGAGGAAGTTCCTACTAGTGATATGATATATCATGAACCCCCTACTAATGATTTTATACAGAATGATCTGTAAGCTTAGTGTTGAATGATATTATATACTTTATTTCTATTATATCAGTATACTTTATAAAGACTTTACAAATGCTTAATATCTGCATTAGTTAAAACTTAGAAATGTCGCAAACCTCAAAAAGGACTTTTTGCGCTATTTACGTCAATAAAATGCTTAGTCTTAGTGGAATTGCAAGAATTGCAGATTAGAATGATTTATATTAATGCTATCAGTGTTATAAGTTTCATAATAAAAGTTTCGAAGACTTTTTTACAATCCCTTTTAGTCCATGCCCAATATCTTACTTTAATAATGGGCTTTGCTTTTTTGGGCTTTGCTATGATTAAACTGTGGCAAGTGATTTAAGGAAGGCAGAGTATCCTCTCTCTTTCTGACTATCTGATGCCATAGGTTAGTGAACTTGCCATCCCTTTTGGACAGTGAACATATTTCACAATTTTGAGGAGAGTAGTAGGCTCAAAAACTGATTGCACTTAGTTTTTATACTGTCTTTTATAGCCGCAGTGAACTTTTTATTTGGAGGCTATGCAAACTGCGAGATTAAAAAATTTTCTTTGAACGCAGACTTCCCTGGCCTTCCTCTAAAAAAAAACCCCTAAATATATCACTATATAGCAAGAATATTCCACTATACCATCAGTATTTTGAAAGTCTTTATAAGGTATATTGATATCATAGAAGATTCAAGTATATTTTGGTTGCTGTTGTTTGGAATTTCATAATATATTTTTTATAATGCATGTTGTTTTGTTAATATTTAATCAAGTTTGATGCATGATACATATTCATTTTAATTTTTGAAGTTTTATTTTTGTTTTCAGCATAATATTTATATTCTATCCAATATAAAAGATAATACATATATTGAAACAAAAATGTAGGATGTAAAAACTAATGAATATGAAAAATCAACTTTTATTTTTGGATAGAATATGAAAGCTTTGTTCAGTGAGCTAGAATAGTTGCATGAAGATAATATTTAAATGGTTTTATTTGATATTGTAAATCTTTACATAAAAAGAAATAACCAGACCCAAAAGATCTCAAAACATCAAAATTCCCTACATAGAAAATGTTTTGATCTCAGTGCGAAATTCCATAAGACAAGTTTTGATCTAAAATTCCATACTTTAGACAAGTTCCATACTTTAGACAAGTTTTGATCTAAAATTCCATACTTTAGACAAGTTTTGATCTAAAATTCCATACTTTAGATAAGTTTTGATCTAAAATTCAATACTTTAGACAAGTTTTGATCTCAATGTAAAATTTCTTACTTTAGCAAGTTTTGATCTCAATAAAAAATTCAATACTATAGACAAGTTTTGATTTCAATACAAAATTCCATACTTTAGACAAGTTTTAATTCCATACTTCAGACAAATTTTGATCTCAATGTAAAATTCCACATCTATGATAAGTTTTGATCTCAATATGAAATTTGGTAATTTTTAAAAAATAATCTAACTAATTGTTCCCATGAGAACAAATCCAAAATTTTCGTAGGCAGCATGGATTGAGCTCTTGTCAATTAAAGAGGGGCCAAATGTGTTACATTTAAATTTAAATTGTTCACAAAATTTTCAATAATGTGTATGTGTGTGTGTGTTTTTTTCCCCGTCCCCCAATACTAATAGTGTTACTACTTTATTTATATTGTGTTAATAATGTGTTTTTATAATGTGTTTATATTGTGTTTTTACTAACATATTATACAGGAACATATTAGTCAGATGAATCGTTTAGCCAATCAGTATATTAGTGAGCCTATATCGTCACCAGATCCCGTCCAATCACTGATTACATCACAACCTCACCTCACTTCAACACCAAAATCAGATTTTTATATCCAACGATTTCAACAAGAAATGCAAAAAGAGTTTATAAAGTAAAATTTTTATTTTTATAAAAAAAAATATTATTGCAACTATAAAATATAAAAAATTCCAAATCTTTAAAACAAATTGATAGGGTTTATGATTTGCTAGTAATTTCCAAATATGACAATCCTGGCAGTTTAAATTGATTAAGAATTTTGTGATTGGAAGTTTAGTGACAGAAATTTCAAACTGGCTGAAGTATTAAAAAAGCACAAGTATGTTTTTATATGCTATTTATGTGCCTCGAATTATGATATGAGCTGCAGTACTTTTAAGAGCATTCATACCATAAAAATCTAAATTATTGATTTTAGATATTCTACTGAAAGAGCAGTGTCGCCAGAATTAAAACATATCAATGATTTACAACAGGAAGAAATTGCCAGATTAGAAAGAGAAATACAGAAATTATCACTAGTAAGTTGTGCATTCAAGTGCCTAAAAAAATTCAGTTTAAGTTCAGTCTAAAAGCACTCATTGTGGCACAGTCAGTAACAGTGCTGAAATCTTTTAGTCTTCCAATTGGCTATGTCATACATCAGGCCTATCGTTGGGTATTCAGGATTATCTTGATGCTCATCGGTAATGTATGGCCTAATCTTCTAGTACCCTTTTGTAATAAAGATATTATTATTATTATTATTATTATGCTTTTTGCAATAGGCTAATCTGTAAATAGGTATGGTCATTTTAGCCAAAGACAAGATTTACTTGATGGTAAGAAGGGGTGATCAATATGATTAAACAGTAAGGCAAAGAGAATAATTGACATTTCAGGATAGAAGTGGTAATAGGAAACCACCAAGACCTAAGAAGAAAGAAGTAGGAACTGATAAACTGGTAGAGACGTTACCATACAAACTTCACCGTTTTGATACAGAACCATCCAAACTACAATCTAATCTGTATACTGGTTCTGTACCTGATTTATCCAATCCTGCTTTATATAGACAGGTAAGATATCTAAAATGCCTTGCGATGCTCATGTTTTTTTTTTCAATAAAGAACAGAGGAGTCATAAAACTCCATATGATTCCTTGTTTGAATGGGAATGTTCAGCAATCTCAAGGGTCAATTTTGTAAATGATTATTAAAATAAGTAATGAAATATTCAAAAGTGTATAATATTAAGAGACTTGTCTAAAATAATATTTTTATATAGGACATAGCTAATGCTATTGAAATTGCTATTGTTGTTTTTCTTTCATGCATGTACATAAAATTACAAATGACAAACTTATCATTCTAAACTAGGTTTGACATACATGTACCTCTGCACCACCCCTTAGTAAGCAGCCACTTTTAAGCATTCCCTTGACTGGCTGCTTAATACAAGTTATACTGTATACCTTAAATAAATATTGTCTTCCAATTTCTATTTCATGTCTTTTCTATATAATATGAGGCATAAGTCTGACTAAAATAATAGTTGTATTTTTGACTTTCAAATGAGGATAATTATGGATACTTCAATTTCGTGGGAGATCTGTGACTAATATTACTGATTAGCTAAGTTAAAAAAAATTACTGTTTTTGAAACAAAGGATGATTGTCCAATGGAGTTAGTGAACATTCCCCTTTACTTATGATTAATTCTGTATTTTCTGTGCCTAATTATAGGTACCTTTAAAAGCTAGATTAAGTGCTGAAAGAGATGATATGGAATCGGCACATTTTACAGATCCTGATCAAGAATTATCTCAAATATTTCTTCCTCAAAATCGTAAACTTTCTGAGATGAGTAAATTACAGTCCACTTTGACCAATCAAAATAAGGCGAGTATTGATGAATTTATCCATTATAATATTTGAATGGCTTTTATAACGTAGTAGTAAATTCTTTAATATTGTCATGAGAAATTCAAAGTTGCAGTATGTGGAATTGAAATGGCAACTTGTGGAATCTGAAACTTTGACTTATGCAAGAAATATTCAAAAAAAAATTGAAATTTTGTTTTTAATTTCGTTGTTTCTTAAAGGATTTTGTTTTTATTCATTTATGTTGCCAATTGGAAAATTTTCTTTTTTCAGGAATTACTAGAATTAGAAAGAGCTTATAATCAACTTAATAGAAGTTATAATCTACGTAGTGCATCACCATCTGTTCATTTTAGATCTTCCAGATAGATTGCTGAGCATCATTTTCTATTTTATTAGTGCATAGGCCTACTTCTGTTCTGTTTTAATCTGGTGCTGTTTTAGATGTTACTGCCATTTCTGAATCAAATCTTCATGTAAAAATATTTTTTAAGTAACTTCTTCAAGTGGTATATTTCAGTTTACAGTCATTTCATTTCTAAGAATGGGCTTCATTCAAAAATGGTTGCAAGTTATCTCCCTTCCAAAGAATTTTTCGTTTGTTCTTGAGAACATTTTGGGAAGGGAGATTACTTTTGTAACCTAATCAATTTGACGATGAATTAAGCATAATTTGGCCTTTTGAAAAAGCATTTTACGGAATTAATAACAGGATTGGCCCAGTCTCTTGTGATGTGGTGCATCAAAGAGGTTAACCAAATTGATTTGTGAAAAGTGCTATCAATGTGCTAATCATGAGATATAAACATGATTAACAACGTGATAAATATACAAAATTGAGCAATATAAAGAAGTGGACTATTTAAAAGGGGTGCCTAGGTGACCAACCAAGTAGAAATCTCCTGTTTCAAAGTCTACCAGAGTAGTTATTATAGTAGCTGTAAAACTCAATGGTTAAAAATTAAGTTTTGTGATATAATTATATGTACTTTTATCAGTTCTCCGTCGTATTATTATAAAATATTTATTGTTAATAAATATTAAATATTAAATTGTACTGGTAAATTCATTAGGCTAGAAATTGAGATGAAAAAATGTTGTTTTTTTTAAGTCTGAAAAGATTCAGGATTCAATCCTGGCATGAGTGGAGATAGTACCCCACAGCATTTTCAGACTTCCCCCTTTCAGTGATGGTGGTCAAAGTGGCTGACAGAAAAAATATTTGATTTGAATGGACAATAAATAGAGACTCTATGTGCTTCAGGCTGTGAATTTAGTTGTACATTGAAAAAAGTAGACAAACAGCTGCCCTGGCAAAATTTCTCTGATTGCACACCACATGGTATTGACCCATCCTCATGAGCCAAAAAAGGTGCAGAAAAAATTTCCATATAAAATTTCTAGCCTGACAATATGTGATGTTATATTTTTTGCAATATTATTTTTTGTAAACATTCCAAAAATCCTGTGATATAATATATTTATATTCTAATTTATATAATCAACATAATTATATTATAAAAGATATTATATTTTGTATTTAACATTATAATTGTTGTTTTAATATATTATATTATTAAAAATATCTATTTATATCTTTTGTCTTCCTTTCAATAGGCTACTCTTTCTTATATATGCAAAGGATATTACATGTATGTCCATTTTGAAGGACGGGTTTCTCGAGTTTCAATTAACCTTTACCTTCTTAACTTTGTATGTGTATCGGGGACACTGATAGCGTTTTATGAGGTCACTACCAGTGATCTACTGGAAGCTACTATTGATATCTATGCAGATCACTAGTGATCTTCTTAAAACGTGTTAGATTTAGTGGAATTGCAACAACCACAGACGTTGTAATGGAAATTGGTATGCAAATTGATGCCATCAGTGTCCCCTATACACATACAAAGGTTAGAAAACTTCTTTACAATCCCTTTAACTGTGCTCTTGGCTATATAAGTATGATTATATAATTGGCAAAGTGGACTAAATGTTAAAAAAATTTTTTGTAGAAATATAAGTGGTCAGATACATTTAATACCTGAGCAGCCTTGGATGGGGTTTTGATAGTGGACAGTTGACAGCCATATTTCTCCAGCAGATATATTGATAGCTTTTAGTTTTGTTTTCTTTTTTTACACCCAGTAATAGAGTAAAAGTTCAGCTATTATTTGCTTTAAGAGGTCATATCCAGAAAATTTGTCAAAAAATCTCCCACCCTTTCAGTTTATATCTTTCAAAATAAGATAATGAAGGATGTATTATTTTAAAAATAAACAAATAATTTAATAAATATTTACAAGCACTAAACATTTAAAACACATAAATATAACAAATACAATACACAAAATATAACAGTTATTTAAATACATATCACATTTATGAAAAAATAAATAAATATTTACCACATTTTACATAAAAATAAATAAATATTTATCACATTTTACATAAAAATAAATAAATATTTATCACATTTTACATGAAAATAATAAAATATTTATCACATTTTACATAAAAATAAATAAATATTTATCACATTTTACATAAAAATAAATAAAATTTATCACATTTTACATACAAATTGACAAAATTTGATCACATTTTACATAATAAATAAAGTTTTAATTACGTTTTACATGAAAATTACTTAAGTTTATCACATTTTGCATTAGAATATTTTTTATCACAGTTCTATCAATAGATCATAACACGAAACAAGTTCAAATATTTTTTCCAATTTATTATTGCCTAATCCAGGCCTTCTCAAATGGCAGCCTGCGACGCCCTCAAGAGTGGTCCCTAAAAAAAAGACTCCTTGCTAAAATCCCTGCTCGCTATGTTAGCTAAGCTCTATTTGGCCCTTATATTTCATTCATAAAATGCATTTGGCCCTTTAAAATAATTAATTGAGAAGGCCTGGCTTAATCTATCTTAATCTTCATAATTCATATTAACTGTTACACTAATCCAACCTAACCCACAGCTTGGATAGATTTGATCAATCTTTCTGTAGGAGGATTCACTTTAACTCCGTGAAATTTCCAATCCAGAGCACAGAAATCAGCACATTCTATTCTTTCTTTCTGGAATTCTGGCAAATCTGCTGTGTCAGCAGTTCTGAAACAAAATGATGGACAATTAATAATTGCACTTCAAATATCTTGTAAGGAGCATTGTGTTATTGATCAATGTCAACTATGCAGTGACATAATTGTAATGAGTAACTGATGCACCGACATAGCTAATGAGTAACTAATGCAGCAACATAATGGTATGAGTAACCTTTCCGGTGACATAATGGTAATGAGAAATTATGCAGTGACATAATTGTAATGAGAAACCTATGCAGTGACATAATAGTAAAGAGTAACCTATGCAGTAACACAATAATACAAAATGACCTTTGCAGTGACATTATTATAATAGAATAACTTATGCATAAAAAAATCAAAAACTTACAAGAATTTCGGATAAAGTAATCTCTCTACAACAGCAGCTATACAAGAGAAGAGTCTACAATCTATTTTAATATCATCAGGTATTAATAATAATCTACTAAATTCTTCTAATTGTTCACTATTAATACCATTGACTAGAACATCATTTAAACCTTTCTCTAAATCCTGAAATATTGGAATTGGAAAATATAAAGATATTAATTATTGAAGTATAACAATGCTGAAAATGCATGCTGAGTTAAGTTTTGATTATTTCCATTGAACTGGATATCATTATCCAAGCTATATAGTATATGTTTTTTTAATAACAGAATAAACATTTTGTTGGTACTAAACCCATTCTATCCAATTTTGCGTACAAACAATTATCATTGCACAATCATTTAAAAATCATCAAGAATTCATATTTTGATACACCTTAAAATAATTCACAAAAATTTGGGTGTCAAGTGCAAAAGAGCAAGCAGATTTGGCAACTATAAACTATACAAGTGCATCTGGAAAGTTCAAGACATTCTTTCTGGAAAATGGTAAATAAGATCCAAAAGAATGTGATCAAATAATCTTTTAATTTCATATTACTCACAATCCTACAAGGTTTCAATTGCTGCTCTAACATGGTAGTCCACTACACTAAAGGAGAATATATTAAAGCTACACATACCTTGAGTAGGATCAAACCAGTTTTATCTTTATTTTTAAGGAATATTTTTTGATAGAGATTTTGACGTCGGTTTGAAATAACACAATGTCTTCTCAAATACTCTAATGGTGACATGGCTAAAAATAGAATTACAAGATAAAATGATGATGGTCACAACCTAAGCAAAAATTAGATCCAGATGTAAATTGATAAGGATATCCCAGGAAAAACCAGTACCCAAGGGTTTGGCAGGACCAGTTGGTAGATGAGTTCCTCAAGAGCTAAAATTTTTATCCTTGTAAATAATGGTTGTTACTTTCTTTCTTGCCAAGAATTGAAGTAGTTTTCCTTGTATAATATGGTTCTTCATTGCTCAAAAATTCTGACATCAAATTTAGCAGAAGTGAGTGTGAAATAGACGTTTTGAAGAAAAAGTATAAAGGAAAATGCATAGAAATATCATGAAAAAACACTTACTTTCTAAATTTTTCATATCCATTGGTAATTCAAATCTACTAGATTGTTGTGACAAGGCAAGACGGCCATGTAACCATTGGTGTATTTTAGACTGAAACAACATTTTTTAAGTAACATTATTATTGCAATTTATCGATAGACAAAAATCCAGAAAAAGGTTAAATGTTTCTGGGCACAAGTTCTAGATCTATAAAATCAATATCCATGTTTCCAATGTTATTTTGGGGATAATAATGTGCATTATTTAAGAATAAAAAAATTAATGGAATAGAATTGCGTGGAAAATAAGCCAAGGCATTTAGGTTGTAGCCATGCTCAGTACCATACTCGGCTATAGTTGTTCTTTGTTCAGTTCCTTAAAACCCTTAAACTGTTTAAAATGAACATTGAACAACAAATTAACAACCTCTTCTTCTTCTGAACTCATCTTGAAATGTTCACTCTAAACTCACAGAATACGCAAAGTTCACACTATTGACATGGAATAAGCAGTAATGTTCACTCTTATACGCAGAACATGAACAGTTCACACTAATGAGTGGAGTTTTCAATGTTCACTTTTTTTCGCAGAACATGAACAGTTCACACTAATGGAATGAGCAGTAACGTTCACTGCAATAAGCAAAACATGAAAAGTTCACACTAATAGAATGAGCAGTAATGTTCACTGTAATAAGCACAATATTCAACATTCAAACTAATGGATATAAAATTTATTGTAACCCGCAAAACATGCAATGTTCACACTATCTGTAAGAACATGTAATGTTCATTACAACTATCAGAAAACTCAATGTTCACACTAGCTGTCGGAAATGCAATGTTCTCACAAATTCAGAGAAATGCTTGAATGTGAATACATTCATTCATATAATATGAACACTAACTGAACACTGATTTAAGTGCAATCCAAACTAACAACACAGTAAAAGTTAAGACTAGAAGATATTGACTAGAGAAAGTGGTATAACTACCGGTATATATTGAATATTAATGATATAACTAACATTGACTATAGAGATAGATGTGTTATACTATTGATTATCTTAATAATTTATCTCAATATAGTTTCAACCCTTTAAACAACTCACATTTACTTGAAAGACAAAAGGTTAAGTGAATCTCTTGATGTTGCACCAAATATTTCTAACATGGAGCACATTCTAGAGGGTATATGGCAGGCCTTCTTCCGTGACGCCCTTGAGAATGGCCCCTCAAGATTGACCCCTTCCGCTAAAACGCTCTGCTCTCTATGCTAGCTAAGCTCTATTTGGCTCTTAAATTTTTTCATAAAATGGAATTGGCCCTTTACAAAAATAATTGAAAAGGCCTGGTATATGGGATACTGAGAGCATTAATTTGCACCATTCCAAATTTGTTTTAATTGCAATTCCATTAGAACTAACCATTCTTTGAAGGCAGTATTGCAAAAGGTACTTAGATACAATGTATTTGATTTGTTTAGTCAGGCATGAATTGATCTGATTGTATCCCATGATGTTGACCTATATAGTAGTGGCGGGTGACGTTTGAGAAGCAGACCATGCTTACTCTTTTCAAAACATCTCATGATACTTCTCTTTGGGGTAGTCCACTACTATACAACTATTACTCTCGATTTTGCCAGGTTTTTGGATGTGATTTTGATTAATGGAATTGTTTTGCTTGTACAGATTTTTATAATATTTTGATATATTTGTGGTTTTGGGAGCACCACAGATGTCAGATGGAAAATTGAAACTGTGACACATTTCGAACATTAAAAAAACTTTTTAAAGATATTTCTTTTACTCTTTCAAAGATTAAATATTAAATTTTTTAATAGTTATATTATTCATACAGTCTAATTAAAATCAGACCCTAATTTCGTTTCGTTTGGTTTTTTAAATCCAGTTTTGTAAACACTACATTCAGGTCTGAGAACCACGTGCGATAGAAAGTGTCTACGTTAACTCTGGTTTTAACCAATCAGATCTTTGCCCTCTCCCGAGCTGGGATTTTGTTTGCCAACAATAGGTGCATTCTAGGATTCCTAAGTGCTGTAGACTAGTTTATCAGGTCATTTTAATCAAGGTAAGGTCAGGGTGCACGTAGATACTTTCTACCGCACGTGGTTCTCAGACATATTGTATATGAAAGGAAAGAGTTTATAGCAAACCTTTGAAGAAGACTCAATAACAGGTATTTCCATAGCAGCATTGATATCAAACTCTGGTCTAGATCTTGTATCAGTATCTGTTTCCTGTAATTATAATAATTTAGATATAAAACAATACTACAATATAATACAATAATCAATAAAAAACCATTATCTATCAGCTTTATAAATATAAACACCAATTATCATGATAATTGTTGGTGATACAAGGATCACAATGATGACTTGCTCTACAATTATCTTTCAGATTGTCCATGTTAACGATTTTTATATTCATGAAGTTTGTCAAATAACCTAATCAACTTTATGTACAAATCATGGGATTTAATTTTCTTTGTTTATGTTGTGATGTCAATAATTTTCCAGAAGCATTTGGAAAAAACCTATTTTTTGGCTCCAAAACAGTAACCAAAGTATATATAATAATACTTCGAAAGCACCCTTTTTTTCTAAAATCTTAACCTTAGCAGGCCCAACTGTCTTTTCCCAATAACTGACTGAAGTTTAACTTATGACATAAGCAAAAGATCTATAATTTCCTAACAGAGAAACAGTCCTTTTCAAAAGTTACCCTTTTTTCACCAAAATCTTATCCGAAAGTAAATAGGCCAAACTACTGTCTGTTCCATAACATAACATAAGCAAATTTCCATAACAGACAAACATTCCCTTTTAAAAACATTGAAAATATTCTTTTTTATCCAAAATTTTAACCTCAGCAGACTCAATTGTAACTTTCCAATAACTGGTTTAATAATTTTCAGTACTGGTAACAGACAACATACTCAGTTTCATTTTCCACAAGCACTTAAAAAAAAAAATCCTTTTCTCCTAAATCTTAACCTCCAACTGTCACTTTTCAAAAACTGACTGAAAACTAACTTAAATGATCTATGATTTTATTAAATTTTCAATTAATTGAGAATTGCAACTGAGTGCTCTTCCACAATATTACTTCAAAAAAGCCTTTTCTTCTCCAAAAATCTTTATCAAAAGGCCCAAGTTTCACTTCCAATAACTGACAGAAAAGTATCTTATATGATTGTCCTTCAATGTCCCTATATTTTAAGGTATCAGAGAAACATTTGTGAATTCTCTTTCTAAAAGCACTTTGAAAAACCTTTTTCTCCAAAATATTTACCTTAGCAGGCCCAACAATTTTCACTGAAATAACTCCAATAACTGAGAGAAAACTAACTAATATAAGGCGTGATTGTCCTTCAATTTCCCTATAATTTGTTAACAGAGAAACATTTGTGAATTCCCTATTTAAAAGCAATTTGAAAAATCTTTTTTCTCCAAATCTTTACCTTAGCAGGCCCAACAATTTTCACTGAAATAACTCCAATAACTGAGAGAAAACTAACTAATATAAGACGTGATTGTCCTAGGATTTCTAGTTGATTAGTAAAACATACAGTATTCAATCACCTTCTTACAATATCTAACAAAACAATATCAATATTATTCTTCTATTCTACTGATATACTTTATAATAACAATATCACTTGTTATTCTTGTTATACTTTAATACTTGAACTCTGATCTGGTCATTTCAGTCCCTTTCAAAATTATCATTACACTAGTCAGACAAATGAAATAAAATAATAGTTTGGCATAGATTTATTACTAACACTAGTCAAACAAATGAAATAAAGTAATAGTTTGGCATAGATTTTTTACTAACACTAGTCAAACAAATGAAATAAAATAATAGGGGTTGACATAGATTTTTTACTTGATTTCATTTTACTTCACTTTAAATTTTTATTGTAACAAATGAAATAAAGTAATAGTTTGGCATAGATTTTTTACTAACACTAGTCAAACAAATGAAATAAAGTAATAGTTTGGCATAGATTTTTTACTAACACTAGTCAAACAAATGAAATAAAATAATAGGGGCTGACATAGATTTTTCACTTGATTTCATTTTACTTCACTTTAAATTTTTATTGTAACAAATGAAATAAAGTAATAGTTTGGCATAGATTTTTTACTAACACTAGTCAAACAAATGAAATAAAATAATAGTTTGGCATAGATTTTTTACTAACACTAAGTCAAACAAATGAAATAAAATAATAGGGGTTGACATAGATCTTTCACTTGATTTCATTTTACTTCACTTTAAATTTTTATTGTAACAAATGAAATAAAGTAATAGTTTGGCATAGATTTTTTACTAACACTAGTCAAACAAATGAAATAAAATAATAGGGGTTGACATAGATCTTTCACTTGATTTCATTTTACTTCACTTTAAATTTTTATTGTAACAAATGAAATAAAGTAATAGTTTGGCATAGATTTTTTACTAACACTAGTCAAACAAATGAAATAAAATAATAGGGGTTGACATAGATCTTTCACTTGATTTCATTTTACTTCACTTTAAATTTTTATTGTAACAAATGAAATAAAGTAATAGTTTGGCATAGATTTTTTACTAACACTAGTCAAACAAATGAAATAAAATAATAGGGGTTGACATAGATTTTTCACTTGATTTCATTTTACTTCACTTTAAATTTTTATTGTAACAAATGAAATAAAGTAATAGTTTGGCATAGATTTTTTACTAACACTAGTCAAACAAATGAAATACAATAATAGGGGTTGACATAGATTTTTCACTTGATTTCATTTTACTTCACTTTAATCTTATATTGTAACACTCGTCAAACAAATGAAATAAAATAATAGTTTGGCATAGATTTTTTACTAACACTAAGTCAAACAAATGAAATAAAATAATAGGGACTGACATAGAATCTTTCACTTGATTTAATTCTATGATGTAACACTAGTCAAACAAATGAAATAAAATAATAGAGGTTGACATAGATCTTTCACTTGATTTCATTTTACTTCACTTTAAATTTTTATTGTAACAAATGAAATAAAGTAATAGTTTGGCATAGATTTTTACTAACACTAGTCAAACAAATGAAATAAAATAATAGGGGTTGACATAGATCTTTCACTTGATTTCATTTTACTTCACTTTAAATTTTTATTGTAACAAATGAAATAAAGTAATAGTTTGGCATAGATTTTTTACTAACACTAGTCAAACAAATGAAATAAAATAATAGGGGTTGACATAGATCTTTCACTTGATTTCATTTTACTTCACTTTAAATTTTTATTGTAACAAATGAAATAAAGTAATAGTTTGGCATAGATTTTTTACTAACACTAGTCAAACAAATGAAATAAAATAATAGGGGTTGACATAGATTTTTCACTTGATTTCATTTTACTTCACTTTAAATTTTTATTGTAACAAATGAAATAAAGTAATAGTTTGGCATAGTTTTTTTAGTAACACTAGTCAAACAAATGAAATAAAATAATAGGGGTTGACATAGATTTTTCACTTGATTTCATTTTACTTCACTTTAAATTTTTATTGTAACAAATGAAATAAAGTAATAGTTTGGCATAGATTTTTTACTAACACTAGTCAAACAAATGAAATAAAGTAATAGTTTGGCATAGATTTTTTACTAACACTAGTCAAACAAATGAAATAAAATAATAGGGGCTGACATAGATTTTTCACTTGATTTCATTTTACTTCACTTTAAATTTTTATTGTAACAAATGAAATAAAGTAATAGTTTGGCATAGATTTTTTACTAACACTAGTCAAACAAATGAAATAAAATAATAGTTTGGCATAGATTTTTTACTAACACTAGTCAAACAAATGAAATAAAATAATAGGGGCTGACATAGATTTTTTACTTGATAACATTTATTTTGAATAACCCAGAAATATTAATGAATTACTATTGTAACCCAGAAATATAACAATATCAATCTTTCAAGGTGTCCAAGATACTAGCATTTTTAATGAAAAGAAACACAGAGTTCAGCACAAATTTTGCAAGATTTTTAACAAAAGAAACACATTTTCTGACTCATTCCATTGAAGGGAAACACACAAATTCCTGCACATATCCTTCCCAACATTGTAGTTAGGAATTAAATTTGAAAATCAAACTCACTGTTAAATTAACCACCATTTTGAATTTTCACTCAGTCGAAAACCTCACAAATTTTTGAATTCTAAACTAAAGCCAAAAGGTCCTTGACAGCTACAATTTACACAAACTCTTGAATTGCCTTGACTTGTGTCAGTCAAGGTAGTCAAATGTCATAAAAGTCCATTCAAAGCGTAAATGGACAGTATTGTTAGTAGTTTAGCCTTAAAGCGATACTACCTCTTAGAATGAACAAAAAAATAAACTTGGTCAATAGGAGTTTATATTCATCAGGAAACAAACCTAGTGGCATAACTATAAAACAGATTACCTAAATAACCTGATAAATCCAGAAAACTATGTTTGAATACAATAATTGATAAATGCTGTAATCCAATTTAAGTCATTTATCAATAATATACTGTAATTGTATGGAAAATTACATAGTTTTATGGGTTTATTTGATTCTGTTTGTAAACTTTGGACACTGTTCATGAATATTATACTCTTATTGACCAAGTTTTTTGTTCATTCTAAGAGGTCGTATCCCTTTAACTTTCAATATATAGATAGGCTAGATATCAATATAATATTATCACATATTGATGACTATAAATAATACACTATTGTTCTTTTATTGTTCCTGTTATAACAATAGCCTGAATATTACTCTCGTCTTTTGTATTTACATTTCTTATAAGGACAAGAGCTGGTAAAGTTTGTTTACTTTCATTTTCAAGGACATGCTACATTCGACATGGACGTACCCTCCTTTTCCGCCCAATGAGTTAGACGTTTGCTCTTGTTAGTTAACCTGAAGGTCCAGGGTTCAATCAATTCAATCAGTTGTAAGAAAATACTTTTAGCTTTTCAAAACTTAGTCCCTTATCAGTGATGCAGGTAGGAGGGGCTAACATAAGCAAGAGCAAAAGTCAGATGGGAAAAATCGAGGTCCTTTGGACTAATAAAGGCTGTGCATGTTAAAGACTCAACAATAATTGGAAATAGAAAACAAGTACGGTACACTTATGATGCCGTTTTGGAAAAATTTCCCTTATTGCAACTGCATAGCATTTGGCCATCCGCATTTTCATTAGCCCTAACAGATGAAGAAAATTAAGTAATTTTTGTTGATGGTTATTTACCTGTTTGGTCTTCTGTGAATGAGAACTAGAAATGCTACTCCTTTGTTTTGATTGAGATTTAGGTTCTTTAGGTGGTTCAGGTGTTCGTAGTTTAGGTAAATCTGGAGTTTCAGGAAGTACTGGTAACGGAACTTCTGGCGCTTCAGACCTGAAAATAATTTCATGGACGTGTCATACAATGCTGCATTAATGCTTGCATTAGCCAAAAAAATGACAAGCCAGCTTTGAAGATAACTTGTGAACAGTGTCATCATAACATCAGAGTCTGTTTTCAATACAAATCAGGGGCGGATCTAGGATTTAGAGAAATGGGGGACTCTGAAACATAACATGCTTCAAAAATGGCACCGAGAGCGCCAAAGTTTTATAGGGTTCTAACATCAGTTGGCCAAATATAGGGGGGTGGGGCTGCTCGAGCCAGGGGAGCCCCCGCTTGGATCCGCCCCTGCAAATCATTAGCCTGTTATTTTTGTGTAATTATCATTCAATATTGTTTTAAATATGTTATAAAAAACAGCTTCATGGAACAATAATCATTGGTTAAGGTTTTATGCAACATTTTGACAGACATGTGTCTCAGGACGACATGGGAAACATATCAAAATGTTGCCTAAAACTTTAACCAGTTATTGTTGTTCCATAAAACTGTGTCTATATATTGTGCTTACAATTGCTAAATGCCATTTAAAGCTTTTATGTAAAAAGGCATATGTTCTTTTGGAACTTTCCATACGAAAATGAATATTAGAAATACCTTTCCATTTTTAGTTGATTAACATACGCAGCTAGATAAAGATAATTCTTTTCCCATATAGTCAATTTAATTGTCAATTGTTTTTACCTCATAATGCTATGATGTCATAATAGCAGTTTTACAAAGTGAATATTATGAATATTAGCCAAAACAAAATTTTTGCTTATCAAATCCTTCAGTTAAAAATAGAACCATATTAGTTACTGGTATGTCAAATTTTTCTTGGCTTGATCTTGTACATCAGACATTAGAAAATCAATTACCAAACGTCAAACAAAATGGCCATCAAACAAAATGGCAGACACAGTATTAGCACATAAACAACCAACCTTATTTCTGGTTCTTTTACTTGTACAGGTGAAGGAGAACGCTGTCTTGTCTTTGGTTCGGGAGTGACTTCCCTTTCTTTCACAGGAGGTGGTGGCTTTTCTGTTTCCTTTTTTTCTTTCTTAGTGACAGGAGATCTTGGAGTTTTTACAATATCTTGATCTTTGTTAGCATCATCATTATCTTCTGGTTTATCATCATCTTTAGTTGATGAAGTTATTATTTTATTCAATAGTTCCATAGCATCATTTTCATTCTCTTTTTTCTTCTTGGATGATTTATTCTTTTTACTATTGTCATCTTTAGTAATTTTTTTACTACTGGTGACTTTGCTAACAGGCTTTTTTGACTTTGCTGACTGTAATAAAAAAAAAGGACCATAATTTGCAATTCTAAAATTAAATGAAAAAAGTTTTTCAAGAAAAACCTATGATTTCACAGTGGACATTGTGTACAATTAAGCTCTGTTTTGGATAACTGTGTTTTTTTTTCTAAAGTGAATTTGATTCATTGAATAAATGACTGGGATATTTTCTAAAAATAATAGTTTGTGCTCTGAATGAATAAGTGAGCCACTTCACAGAGGATTTAGGCAGTTTTGAATAGATGAAATAGTGGGAATGGTTATTAGCACCCAAAGACTTAAGGAAAAAATTGAATAAACTAACCTTATTTGAGAGACCATGAGGAGGCTTGGAGACAGGAAAACCAAATCTTATTACACCTATAATTATTATAATAAAATATAATTATATTGAAAATATACGGAGAATTCTGGCTTCACAAAATTCCAGATCTTATAGTCCTATATTTCTATTTTACAGAATTGGATATTAGCATATTGAACACACTAAGAAATTTTCAGACATTTACATAGCTTATTGTGTATGGTATTGAATTCCTTAGAGGTATTTTTAGACATGTCTGAAGGTAAAGGGCCCATGGTTAAAAAAAATCGAAGAGAACTCATCACAATTCCAATCCCACACCAACATTCCTTGGATTTGACCACTCATTTTCAGATTCAGGACATTTTCTTATCAAGATGACAAAATATTTTGATGAAAAAAAAAAAAATTATGGGCAGAAAGTGGGTGGCCAGAAAGCGTGGGGGAGGGGGGGGGGGGGGGAAGAAAGTGGGGGGCCAGGGCATTGAAGCATTGATTATTAAATAAATCAGTTATTACCTTTATTTGTATCAGATTTCTTTGGTGTTATAACTACTCCTATAATAAAAAATCATTAATATTACGAAAACCATGACAGAATACTTTGTAAAACTCCAGTCATCTTATAAAATCAAAGCGGAAAACGTTGTATAGAAGATTTAGAACACAATGCTTTTACAATCTTGCTAACTATAGCAGAAAAATGAAAAATGACCAAATATAACATAATACAAGATTTGAAAAGTAATTTCACATCATACAACATTTTAGGAGGTTTAAAGCAGTCATGCATGATATGTAAAGTAATTTAAAGCCTACCTATTGTTTGTTTATTATCAACAGTATTTCTATCTGTACCAGTTAAATCATTATCTACTATAGTTCCTGTAGTACTAGGTGATATGTAAAGTAAATTGTATCCCTACCTATTGTTTGTTTATTATCACCAGTATTTCTATCTGTACCAGTTAAATCATTATCTACTATAGTTCCTGTAGTACTAGGTGATATGTAAAATAAATTAAATCCCTACCTATTGTTTGTTTATTATCACCAGTATTTCTATCTGTACCAGTTAAATCATTATCTACTATAGTTCCGGTAGTACTAGGTGATATGTAAAGTAATTAAATCCCTACCTATTGTTTGTTTATTATCACCAGTATTTCTATCTGTGCCAGTTAAATCATTATCTACTATAGTTCCTGTAGTACTAGGTGATATGTAAAGTAAATTAAATCCCTACCTATTGTTTGTTTATTATCGCCAGTATTTCTATCTGTACCAGTTAAATCATTATCTACTATAGTTCCTGTAGTACTAGGTGATATGTAAAGTAAATTGTATCCCTACCTATTGTTTGTTTATTATCGCCAGTATTTCTATCTGTACCAGTTAAATCATTATCTACTATAGTTCCTGTAGTACTAGGTGATATGTAAAGTAAATTGTAAGCCTACCTATTGTTTGTTTATTATCGCCAGTATTTCTATCTGTACCAGTTAAATCATTATCTACTATAGTTCCTGTAGTACTAGGTGATATGTAAAGTAAATTAAATCCCTACCTATTGTTTGTTTATTATCACCAGTATTTCTATCTGTACCAGTTAAATCATTATCTACTATAGTTCCTGTAGTACTAGGTGATATGTAAAGTAAATTAAATCCCTACCTATTGTTTGGTTATTATCACCAGTATTTCTATCTGTACCAGTTAAATCATTATCTACTATAGTTCCTGTAGTACTAGGTGATATGTAAAGTAAATTAAATCCCTACCTATTGTTTGGTTATTATCACCAGTATTTCTATCTGTACCAGTTAAATCATTATCTACTATAGTTCCTGTAGTACTAGGTGATATGTAAAGTAAATTAAATCCCTACCTATTGTTTGTTTATTATCACCAGTATTTCTATCTGTACCAGTTAAATCATTATCTACTATAGTTCCTGTAGTACTAGGTGATATGTAAAGTAAATTAAATCCCTACCTATTGTTTGTTTATTATCACCAGTATTTCTATCTGTACCAGTTAAATCATTATCTACTATAGTTCCGGTAGTACTAGGTGATATGTAAAGTAATTAAATCCCTACCTATTGTTTGTTTATTATCACCAGTATTTCTATCTGTACCAGTTAAATCATTATCTACTATAGTTCCTGTAGTACTAGGTGTTGTTCTTCCATCTATACCACTTACTGTACTGAAATTATAGTGATATTATATTATACAACCTCTTAGAATGAAGAAAAAAAATTAAGTTCTCAAACCTGGCCAATAAGGGTATATATTCGTCAAGATGTCCACAGTATACAAACAGAATCAAATAAACCCATAAAACTATGTAATTTTCCATACAATTACAGATTTTTATTGAAATTCTTTTTTAAATTTTAGTACCGGTACCGGTAAGCGTTTTTCAATTATTGTATATAAACATAGTTTTCTGGATTTATCAGATTATTTAGGTAATCTGTTGTATAGTTTAAAAATAATCTAATCTAACTTTAATTATATGATCTCTAAGATGTCTTATCAAGTTTGGCGATCACATCTTTAATAATAAAAAGTTCATCCAGAACAAGATTGGCTTTATTGTAACTATTTTTGTAAGAAATACATCAATATACCATCTGACCCCATTGAGTTCTGAATTGAAATATTTTCTCTCATGTCACAATTATTTAAAAAAAAAAATATCCATTGCATGCCATTATTTGTCTAAGAAAGCCTATGGATCCATAAAAAGATAGAATCTGACAAATACACACTTCCCTCTTACAAATTTTGTATTAAATGTTCAGCCCGGCCTGCGACTCCCGTGAGATTGACCCCTTCTAGTAAAACGCTATGCTAGCTTAGCTCTAATTGGCCCTTATATTTTTTTCATTTGGCCCTTTATAAAAAATAATTGAGAAGTCTTGACCTACACCTTTAACAAATATAAAAGTTCTTACCTCACTGATTGTCTAGAAGCAGTATCAAACTGACTAAAACTGTCATTGTCATTATTTCTATTTTTATCATTATCCCAATCTACCCATACTTCTCTTGGTGTACGACTTGATACTGGTCGGTCATGTAGATTAACTTTTTGTGTAAAACTACAGAAATGTGGGGCATAACCTCTTAATAGCTGTAAAATAAATACAAAAATTAACAACCTCTCATGTGTAATCTCCCGTTAATGTCAGGTTTCTACCGAAAATTCAATCATTATTTAATTCTGATTAGGCCTACCCATAATACGTGTAAATCTCATCATGTAACAAGATCATCATTGTTATCTTTGATATAAAATATTGTTATTTTGGGGTTTTTTTGCAAATCCAACATAAGGTTTTTTACTTTGGAATTCGGATTTAGTAATTGAGCATCAATCACAAACAAACCTTCAATATCAATTTGCTGGAAAATGAATTTTCAACAGTGCCCACTAAATTTTCAAAAAAATCAATTCAATCTAGCAATTTTCCAGAACAAATTAATCAAAATTAAAAGTTTATGCATATTGAAAGCAGAAAATGTTAGTTAAATCTTAGGATACTGGTTAATATTCGTTTAATTCAAAATGAGAAACCTGGAAAATGCGACGAACGTAAAGAATGAATGCCATCTTTAACTAAGGGGAGATAACTCTATTCATGCTAAGACTACAACAAATTCCGCTTCTATTCTCAGTTGATATAAGACGATTCTCTTTACAGTCATAACACCGACATTATTGATGTTTTGGGCATTTTAAAATAGAATATCGCAAAGAAGATAGATTACGAATATTTTTAGATATTTTTGATTTTCAAAACCAAAAATATACTTACAAAGTTGTCTTTATATTGGTTGTCTGTTCCAGTTCCCTATAAAATAATATAAGACATAATAGATAATTAAATAATTAAGAAGGATTTAAAATCAGCTAGAAACTGGCTTCTGTAGTATTTTAGGTTATGTCAGTTACAAGGCTATGATTAACCGACCTTCATTTTCAACAATAAGTCCTGAAATATCGTGAGAAAGACGCTTGTCCTAATAAAATAAAAAAGAAACCCACAAGTTCTGAATGTCAGAAGAAACCTATTAATCTTGAAGGTCAAGATAAACCAAAAAGTCCCGGCAATTCAAGAGCAAACAAAAAGTTCTGAAAGTCTGAAAGTCAAGAATAACCTTACGAAAGTCAAGAGAACCCTATCAGTTCTGAAACAAAAGGATCAAGAGAACCCCGTAATTTCTGAAAGCCAAGCGCAAGTAAGTTTCTTGGTATACGAGTATGACTGTGAAAATGTTTATGAGAATGTGACCAAAACAATCAATCAATGAAACAAAGAAATAGACACTGACATACTGAAAGACAATTTGATAAGCTGAAACTGAAGTAGATTTTAATGGTGTTGTGAAAAACTGGGATGACAAAGGCACATTACGACATCAAGTAAAATTTAGCCTAACCATAGAACTATGAAACAGTAAATTTGTTGGAAACCCAGACTGTGGTCTCTATGGTTCCAAACCGTAAATCCTTATCGAATAATTGAAAACCGTACCCAAGCATCAGTTTGTGGACGATGATAATCAATGTATCTTTGTATCCGTAACGCCACATCATCTTCAAGACCTTCCTCCACCAGACCCGACTGGTAACTCTTCGCGGATATTGGTCTGCTGGTGGAAAGTGTAGGATGGGAACCGGTAGGCAAGGCACCGGCAAAGAAGAGTCTTTGAGGCAAGAGAGGCTCTGAGATTACAGATTCGTCAAAACACCTGGTATGTCTGCTCACATAAGGTGCTGATTTGTATGTATTATTTAAGACTAGTCCATCTTCCTGAATTAAGTCTGTTGGAGTTCCTACGTCATGTCTCCGAGACAATGACCTCCGACTTTGACTTATAGAGTTCCTGAAACTATTGCAGAAAGAAGTCCTCAAAGAATGTGCTGAGGTTAAAGAACGATGCGTCCCGGCACTTTTTATAAGTCTTTGAGATACAGTTCGTCTACTGGATGGTGGTCGCGCACTGAAAGGTCTTTTGGGAGGGTTTGGTGTCACCCTTCCGGTTGGAACACTGTTATAAGAAATTCTGGATACAGCACTTTTAATCCGCGATTTGCGAAGAGGAACGGGAGTAGAGATTCGGATATCAGCGTAGTTATCGATATATTCCTCGGCACATAATGAAAAGTTATCATCGTCATAAGGAACGATTTCCTTTTCTATTTCATCGGTGGTTTTTAATTCTGGTTTGTAGCCATCAGCTAACCATGGTAAGTCTAGTTTCAACATAGTTCAAGTTGACATTTATAATTAGTTTTAAATCTTCATTTAGTAATACGAGCTTTTCACAATGGCGACTGTTCAAACAATCTTTACCCTTGTTTTATGTTGGTATACAACGTAACCACTATCAACTATAAGAGGTGACTAAACACTTCAAGTGCGACTTGAACCCATAAATAATTAGGTTGTCGATATAATGTTATTTCAGTCTGTAGATTTATTTAAATGTATCCAAAATGCACCCCAGTGCAAACAATTTTGTACTTATAATCTTCGGGGACGTGTAACTTGACCGTACGATTGCGTTAACTGTTATAATTCCAGTAAAATAAATATGATATTCGTTCATATATACATGTATATGGCTTTACTTATTCCGTTACAGCCTTGCAGTAATATTGAGACACATACTATTCAAAATCAATTCCAAATATCAATCAAGTAACTTTGATAATTCACACTTCCGGTACACCTTACTTCACCAGCGATTGCGATTCTCTCCAGTAAGATCGCTATGTACGATAGTGAAATCACAGGTCAAAAGTATTCTCGACCTCTTCCGTTTCAGCCTGGTCTTATATTTAAAAAAAAAAACAATCAATGCCAATTTAACCTCATAATCAATTCCCAATTAAAATATAATCCATTATAATGTCTGAAATGTCAAATAACAATTTCCGATCGATACCAATTTATCAGGTCGGCTACACGAAATCTTTAATTAGATCTTTAACATGGAACATATTGACATTCGTTTAATCTATGTTAAAAAAAAACTAGGATCTATGGTATCTATCGTATCTTTGGTTAAGCGAATGGTCCGTTATCACTTCATATACAATTCCGATTCATATCCAAACAAAATCCTTTTAAAACGTCCAAAGCAAATGGCACAGATGGTAACAAAATCCTCAGAGGAATCCTTCCTAAACGACGCCCAAAATATGAATGACGACAAAACAGAAACGAGAAAATGTTCGTTCAAGCGACTTGTTTCTACTTGAAAGGGTTAATGAACATGTATTGAATATAACTAATCTGCCTAGAGTATATTAAAGATATAGTCTATATTGTAACCATATACAATAGAACATTAATTACCCCATACCTTATCAAATGATTACCTTAACGATCGGTTAGATTAACCCTTTAGCCCTCGTATACAAATAATGAATTGTCTTCAGTGACTCAAGTACATACATAATATATATCATGGGGACAAGTTAATGGGTCACTACTCTTAAGGGACATCACCCTCATAAAAAATATAATTCCCTGACAGCCATGCATATATTAAGAATATAGCACCAGTTAAATGGAATTCGAACTAGCAAACAGAATTGAATTGTCGCCAGACTGCCATTGAATGTGTCATTCTGGTGACTGTCATTGCTGAAATCAACTGATTTAGGTCTGGTGCTAATTTATAAAAACCGAAATGCACATAAAATGGAAACCAGTGCATGGGCCATGTGTCCTTAACAATGTTCATAACCAAACAAACACTAACCAAAGTCATAGTGTTGCTGTGGCAAATCATACCCCGGTGAGAGAATTGTTTTAGCTGATAATTATATAAGAGTATATTAAGTACATATCGACCTCTATACTGGATATTATTTCTCACAATATTGATGTTAGGTTATTAATCCCTGTTAATCTAATTATATCACATATCATAGTGGGATCGATCGACAAGGTGTGGAATTTATTTTTTGAATTCAGATGACTCAACCCTACTTAAAGTCTGGTATTGTAGTCTTTATATGCAAAAAGTGTAATCAGTTCGCTTCCAATAACATGTATGAATAAGGACACAAATTTAAATTGAGTAAGAGTGACTATTTAACCATTCACAACAAAACCACACGTAACACTTCTGGATCGGATTTTCTTTTTCTGTTTCTCCAAAACCGACATACATCAGCGACTCGAAATATAAGAACTGGCGTCGCTAAATAGCCAAGCAAACAAAAAATAGTTTGCATCAATCTGACTTCTCTGGATCCGACACAGTCTTTAGAATGGTACATATAGAAGCTATAGGTGTACCCAGTACTCAAAAAGAAAGCTCTAACAACCCCTTTAAGTATAGTGCATAGTTTATGAAATTTGAAACAATTGTACTTAGTGACAAGAAAATGTGCACGTTTAATTTAGATTAACGAGGAGTGTATTGTACTGACGTCAACAAAGAAAGAGATAATCACTAATGAGCAGTGTCATATCAAATTATATAACATTTAATACTATTCATACTATTGTGTCATAATATATATAATCTAAAAAATAAAGAAAAAAGAAGCAACTCGTCGATAGCAAGTCCGATTGTTTTTTACCACTTGATTCCAATCCCGTCCAAAATAATATCCAATAAAAGGGAATAACAAGACAAAGAAGGCAAACAATGAAGAAGGTGAAAGCAAAACTGAGAAAAAGGAAATAACGTATTGTGAAAATCGATTTTGGAGTGTTAATGAAGATGGAGGATTTCGAAAAGATGTAAAAATTGTAGAAGATAGAGAAGATAAGAGGTTTTAGAGAAGTGTAGAAGATAGAGAAGTTATGGAAGATAGGAGGTTTAGAGAAGTTGTCGAAGATAAGAGGTTTTAGAGAAGTGTAGAAGATGTAGAAGTTATCGAAGATAAGAGGTTTAGAGAAGTTATCGAAGATAAGAGGTTACAGAGAAGTGTAGAAGATGTAGAAGTTGATGAAGTTGTCGAAGATAAGAGGTTTTAGCGAAGTGTAGAAGATGTAGAAGTTGATAAAGTTATCGAAGATAAGAGGTTTTAGAGAAGTATAGAAGATGTAGAAGTTGATAAAGTTGTCGAAAATAGACGGATTTAGAGAAGATGTAGAAGATAGAGGATGTTCAATATCCTAGTAGTAGTAGAATATAATATGTTGTATAAAAGATAAGAATATAGAAAAGTTGGTAAACTTGTCGAAGATAAGAAGATTTAGAGAAGTTGTAGAAGATAAGAGGATTAAGAGAAGTTATAGGAGATAAGATGATTAAGAGAAGTTGTAGAGAAGATAAAAGATTTAGAGAAGTTGTAGAAGATAAGAGAATTTAGATAAATTGTAGAAGACAGATAAAAGATTTGGAGAGTTGTAGAAGATAGAGAATATACAAGATTTAGAGAAGTTGTAGAAGATAGAGAAGATAAAAAGATTTAGAGAAGTTGTAGAAGATAGAGAAGTTGGTGAAGTTGGTTTAGAGAAGTTGTAGAAGATAGGGAAGATAAAAGATTTAGAGAAGATATAGAAGATAGAGAAGATAAAAGACTTAGAGAAGTTGTAGAAGATATAGAGGATAGAGAAGAAAAAAGACTTAGAGAAGTTGTAGAAGATAGAGAAGTTGGTGAAGCTGATTTAGAGACGTTATAGAAGATAGGGAAGATAAAAGAATTAGAGAAGTTGTAGAAGATAGGGAAGATAAAAGAATTAGAGAAGTTGTAGAAGATAGGGAAGATAAAAGAATTAGAGAAGTTGTAGAAGATAGAGAAGTTGGTGAGGTTGATTTAGAGAAGTTGTAGAAGATAGGGAAGATAAAAGATTTAGAGACGCTATAGAAGATAGGGAAGATAAAAGATTTAGAGAAGTTGTAGAAGATAGGGAAGATAAAAGATTTAGAGACGTTATAGAAGATAGGGAAGATAAAAGAATTAGAGAAGTTGTAGAAGATAGGGAAGATAAAAGATTTAGAGAAGTGGTAGAAGATAGAGAAGTTGGTGAAGTTGGTTTAGAGAAGTTGTAGAAGATAGAGAAGATAAAAGATTTAGAGAAGTTGTAGAAGATAGAGAAGATAAAAGAACTAGAAAAGTTGTAGAAGATAGGGAAGATAAAAGATTTAGAGAAGTTGTAGAAGATAGAGAAGTTGGTGAGGTTGATTTAGAGAAGTTGTAGAAGATAGAGAATTTGGTGAAGTTGATTTAGAGAATTGTAGAAGAAAGGGAAGATAAAAGATTTAGAGAAGTTGTGGAAGATAGGGAAGATAAAAGATAAAGAAGTTGTAGAAGATGAGGAAGATCAGTAAATTAGGGAAGAAGGAGAAGCTGAAGGATTCGAAGAAGATGTCTCAATGTTTAGCTATTTTAAAGCGATACAGGATTTTTTTTTTAATTCTAAAGATGCCAAATACTATGTAAAAACGCAATCTTTATAAATAAAGAGAAAAGTACGCCCTTTCCCCAGGTCATAGCTTTTCTAAGTCAGTACCATGACATTTCTGAAATTTAACTGTGTATGATCAAACTATTGAATTATAATCCATTTCTTTTAATCCGTTCGTGATATCGCTGAGTTTCTGTATACGCGTTGCCATACTCATTCATATAGAGGCGTCAATCAAGCTTAAAATTAATCTTTAAAAATCTTTTATGAAAATAGCAACGATATTTCATTGTCAACTTGTAATGGGCCTGAAGGTTTTATAGGATTAGCATAAATTCACTTATGATTATCAGTATGTGATTTCGGTCTCTAAGCCAACTCTTCCAACAATCTTATGGTTTTTTTTTTGTTTTTTTTTTTTGTTGTTGAACGGTTTGGTTGTTCATTGCGCTTGTCAAACACGAAAGAGTACATCAAGGACTAACATAACAGTTGGATAACAATGAAGTTTTGTCCCTCGACCCGGTGTCCATATAGAATTAACATCTTTTGAACTTCTGCTGGTATAACTTTTCTGCTAATAATAGACAGGTTAGTGGTAGTATAACCAATAGCTTACCTTTCCCCACTTTGAAAATATCCAACTCAAAAACTGGTTAACTCCTCCAAAATATTTTACAACCCTTGTTCTTGTATCTTCCAATTCGTGACACGAACTGCACCTTTTACCACGATGATCATCAGATCCTAAACTTGCTGATGAATGTCGTTTTGGAGTGACTGATATATCCGGAAGTGTTGATCCAAAAGATTCTAAGTATTCTGGTGGTGGTGAACCACTGCTACCAAACCCACTCGATGATATAGACCAGATAGACTCAGTTTCCGAATTTGATCCACAAACACAGATGATGTCACTAAATGTCACCCTTTTATCAACTTGTCGTCTTCCCGAGGCTGAGTCTTCTCGGGTGTAAGACTGTTGATTCAATATGGATGGATATAGAGCTGCTAAGTGAAGTGCCTTTAAATCGTCATCGGGTATCACTAAATCAGACAGATCCATAAAGTCTTTATCTTCTCGAACTCTCACTCGGGGTATCAACATGGTAGGAACGGTATTGATGGACACATGTCGCTTTCCCAGTCTCTTTCTGTTCTTTTTGTCACCATCCAAAGTGAAGTTCTGAGTAACCACTGTTGGAGTCAATGGTTTATAGGGTACGGTGTAAGTTTTGTCTTCTCCTGTTGGAATGGTGAATGTAACACGTATTGGGGGCATTGTGGTCGGCCCTCGTCCCTTTCAGACTTGGTCACTTGTATTTACACGAGTCCAAGACTTAAATATTCCAAACTAATATCCTTTATTCCTGTATTCCCAAATCGGTGTCGAGATAGATTTTCAAAATTCAAAAATGTTAATCAGGGTTTTTTCCTATCCAAGTTTAACTTGAAATCGACAAATCGATGTCTTGAATGTTTCCCAAATCCAAATACAGTGTTTAAAGCTCTAGTCTCAATATTAAATTTACTTTCCATGTACACATTGAATAGCCCGATAAGGTTGTCATATATAGAAATCAATGCAGCAGATAATCTCTAGTAAAGAAGTCCATTAAAATTGAATAAAAGACTAGCACTCTGAAATACAAGTTTCTTTTCAGTAACACTTCCTTTGATATAGTTACCTATTCATATGAAACATAATTCTTATTAATGAAGTGTATCTGAATAGAGTTATAGACTATGTCCATAAAAGACCGTTTCACCTGTATTTTGGTATTGTTTATATCAATAATGTTAAACCCCTTTTCAAATATTAATATTAACTATCTATCGTTTCACACTAATACCCTACTCGGGTCTCTATACAACTTTTAATTTCGTTTTAAATCGATTAGCCAATAGCCAAGATAAGATATTTTAAATGCGCTTCAAAATTTGAATGAATAAACGAATTTCCCTTGTTAATAATGTAATGAGGATACCTACTGAAATTTTATGGGTTGTCTTTAAGATGAATTTCATCATGACCTCAAGTACTTCAAAGATCGTATGGCTTGTATTAATGGGATCATGTATTTTTGGCAGAGGAAATCGAGGATTCTATTCTACATATTTTTATCTCAATTTCGAAGTCCGTGATAATTTATTCCCATACAAGGAGATATCCGAATCTCTATTGGTTATGCTAAGAACATTTCAGGCGTGATCAATCTTTTGACTTCAATTTTGTTTTGTGATTATTTATTTCGATTTAAATATTTATTTAATAATTAATTATTATTTTGAGGTTTCTTTACCCTATTGAGATCCCAAGTCAGCTGTTGTCATTATTTAGAGGTTTCTTTATGCTACTGAAATCTCAAGTCAGCTGTTGTCATTATTTAGAGGTTTCGTTATGCTACTGAAATACCAAGTCAGCTGTTGCCATTATTTAGAGGTTTCGTTATGCTACTGAAATACCAAGTCAGCTGTTGTCATTATTTAGAGGTTTCTTTATGCTACTGAAATCTCAAGTCAGCTGTTGTCATTATTTAGAGGTTTCGTTACCCTACTGAGATCCCAAGTCAACTGTTGTCATTATTTATATGTTTCTTTACCCTACTGAGATCCCAAGTCAACTGTTGTCATTATTTAGAGGTTTCTTTACCCTACTGAGATCCCAAGTCAACTGTTATCATTATTTAGAGATTTCCTTACCCTACTTAGATATCAAGTTAGCTGTTGTTATTATTTATTATGTTTCTTTACCCAATTGAGATCCCATGTCAACTGTTGTCATTATTTAGAGATTTCTTTACCCTACTGAGATCTCAAGTTAATTGTTGTCATTATTTAGAGATTTCTTTACCATACTGAGATCTCAAGTCAGTTGTTGTCATTATTTAAGTCAACTGTTGTCATTATTTTTATGTTTCGTTACCCTACTGAGATCCCAAGTCAACTGTTGTCATTATTTAGAGATTTATTTACCCTACTTAGATATCAAGTTAGCTGTTGTTATTATTTATTATGTTTCTTTACCCAATTGAGATCCCAAGTCAACTGTTGTCATTATTTAGAGATTTCTTTACCCTACTTAGATCTCAAGTTAGCTGTTGTCATTATTAAGAGGTTTCTTTACCCTACTGAGATCCCAAGTCAACTGTTGTCATTATTTAGAGGTTTCTTAACCCTATTGAGATACCAAGTCAGCTGTTGTCATTATTTAGAGGTTTCGTTACCCTACTGAAATCCTAAATCCGCTGTTGTCATTGTTTAGGGGTTTCTTAACACTACTGAGATTTCAAGTCAGCGGTTGTCATTATTTAGAGGTCTCGTTACCCTACTGAGATCCCAAGTCAACTGTTGTCATTATTTAGAGGTTTCTTTACCCTACTGAGATCCCAAGTCAGCTGTTGTCATTATTTAGAGGTTTCGTTACACTACTGAGATTTCAAGTCAGCGGTTGTCATTATTTAGAGGTTTCTTTACACTACTGAGATTTCAAGTCAGCGGTTGTCATTATTTAGAGGTTTCGTTACACTACTGAGATTTCAAGTCAGCGGTTGTCATTATTTAGAGGTCTCGTTACACTACTGAGATCCCAAGTCAGCTGTTGTCATTATTTAGAGGTCTCGTTACACTACTGAGATTTCAAGTCAGCTGTTGTCATTATTTAGAGGTTTCGTTACACTACTGAGATTTCAAGTCAGCGGTTGTCATTATTTAGAGGTCTCGTTACACTACTGAGATTTCAAGTCAGCTGTTGTCATTATTTAGAGGTTTCTTTACACTACTGAGATCTCAAGTCAGCTGGTGTCATTATTTAGAGGTTTCTTTACCCTACTGAGATCTCAAGTCAGCTGTTGTCATTATTTAGAGGTCTCGTTACACTACTGAGATTTCAAGTCAGCGGTTGTCATTATTTAGAGGTTTCGTTACACTACTGAGATTTCAAGTCAGCGGTTGTCATTATTTAGAGGTTTCTTTACACTACTGAGATTTCAAGTCAGCTGTTGTCATTATTTAGAGGTTTCTTTACACTACTGAGATTTCAAGTCAGCGGTTGTCATTATTTAGAGGTCTCGTTACACTACTGAGATCCCAAGTCAGCTGTTGTCATTATTTAGAGGTTTCGTTACACTACTGAGATCCCAAGTCAGCTGTTGTCATTATTTAGAGGTCTCGTTACACTACTGAGATCCCAAGTCAGCTGTTATCATTATTTAGAGGTTTCGTTACACTACTGAGATCCCAAGTCAGCTGTTGTCATTATTTAGAGGTCTCGTTACACTACTGAGATCCCAAGTCAGCTGTTATCATTATTTAGAGGTTTCTTTACCCTACTGAGATCCCAAGTCAGGTGCCGTCATCATTTAGAGGTTTCGTTACCCTACTGAGATACTAAGTCAGCTGTTGTCATTACTTAGAGGTTTCTTTACCTTACTGAGATCCCAAGTCAGCCGGTGTCATTGTTTTGCGATAAAAAGTCATTATTTTGATTACTTATATCAAGTGTAATGTCATACAGATATTGCATCATTTTATCAACTGGTTAAAACAACTAGATTGCTCTTTTCCTTTAATATGAGTATACATACACGTATTATATTAAAAATAAACATGAAGGTCAAGGGGATAATGAGAATCTGAAATGCGAGTTAACGAACATTGATATAAATTAACATGTCTATTATTATGTTCATTATCATTATCCCTGTAGATTACAAGAACTGCTAAAAGCAACGTGACAATAGCAATATAGCCTTTGTGAACAGCGATTGCCCGGATGTGATACATAAAAATTTACAATGGCTTCACCAAAATCGCTGCCTTCTGAAGACCATGGATTTGATAATGTTGCGTTCGACAACTCGGAGGAGACGCCAAACAAAGATAATGGAGGTATGTAAGGTGATATTGGACAGAAATTATTCTGTTATATGATATAGTATTATAAGGAATGAATGGAAATATAAGGGCGTAGTCAGATTTAGATTGTTAATGAGATGGTTTTTCAAATTGTGCTACCATGAGGATAAAATATCATACGAAATTATGTATGCCTCACTGAAATACATATTCGTATGAGTGAAATACAGCTTTGTGTTTTGGAATACATAAAGTAAGTAGAAAAACACAGTGGCGTAGCTAGAAAGGGGGGCAGGGGTTCCATTTCTCCCCCATTATTGATATCCGTCGGTTGAAAAGGTGCTGTCGGTGAAATTGAGCCGACCGGCCGCAGGCATGAACATCAAAAAATCAAATAATTTAGGTTCAATTAGCCTCCCTGCAGTGTGTCAAAGTCAAATAGCTAAAATCTCGCAGCTTCCGGGGGATTCGCCCCTGGATCCCCACCATGTGCTTGTGTCCCAACCGTTATTCGCTCTGCTCGAAATGTCAATATATACTGTCGGTTCATCTTAACCATTGCACCCCAGTTTCGAAAACCTGACTTCGCCACTGAAAAAAACAAATAATTGGAACGTGGCTTTTATACAGAGAATTTATCAATTTTTTTTTAAACGGGGTATCCTACTTCAAAATGTTCTCTGTTGGTGTAAAAGGTCAAATTATTGCTAATATTTTCCACCACTCTGAAAATTATAAGGGTCAAGTGCACTAAATTTTAATAAATTGGAATTACATACAAATATACATGTAAATATTATATAATATGGGGCGTCTCGGTTTCTGTAATCATAGCCGTAGGGGTCCACAACTCTCCAGGTGGCAAACTGACTTGCTCGAATTTTAATGATGGTTGCCGAGCTCATTGGGGCGATTTTGTCCGATTTTTTGGAACTCGCTGCCCGAAAACATACTATTTGTGGATAGCTGCCCTCCCTGTCCCCCGTCTCCTACGGCTATATCTGTAATCATCCATGAAAATCCCCTTAATATATGTTCTTCATATCAGGGTTTCGCTTCTTAGCCTACTAACTACTAACTGTAATTAACTTGTGAAGTTTACTAATCTTCTTTAATTGATGTTGCTGAATTACTGATATGAATGCACCATCGTCGGCTATAAATATCTGTAGTGATATTACTTCATCAACATGAATTAAATGTGAACCGGGCGCCAAATCTATAAGGATTGCAGCTTATTATCTAATAATTAAACGGTTGAGATTGGCGCACCTGTAATTTCGTGCAGTAAAATTTAAGCTTTTGATTAAACATTTGGTCCTAGGTTGCCTCCCTTGAAGATTTTTTTTTTCTTCTTTGATAAATTACCTCCCTTGGACTTAAAAATTTCTACCGACTGAACTAATCAATATAAATAAGTTATTTATATAGATCAGTGCTTGGATGTCTTGTTGGTGCTGATTTAATGGTTCACCAGATACCATTCTTTTGCATTCCAAAATTAATGTTCTGGAGTTTGAATGAGGCAAAGGAAAATCTAAGCAGAACCATTGATTGTAGATCTTGTTTTTGAAATGATGTTGTCTTTATTTTGGACTTGTAGTTTCATTGGATTTCTTAGGATGAAAAAAAATTAACCGTCTAGGCTACATAATATATGTTGCCTTTCTCCACTTATACTATGCATTTGGCCAATGCCTGGTTCTGTTTTAATCCTACAAAGACCGTCGTCGACGAAAAGAGCTCATAAATGTTATAACTGCGGCCTGTAGTACTGACATTTTACACTCTTCAGACAGTTACCTTTGCTCAAGCCATGTGTTTTTATTATAAGAACCGATATAGGTATACAGCTTGGGGATATTCTAAACATCTATCGACGAGAAAAGCAAATATGCGTAGGCTATAGCTAACTTTGCAGCGATTTTCATTTTTTGAATGAAAGAATGAAATATTAAAAGACATTCCACAGTAAGGAGCAAAAATCAATACACAATACAATACACAAACACTGAACAATATACATACAGAGAATACGCCCATGTGAGTTATGATTTTAAAAATCGAGATAAAATAGACCTTTTCACAGATAATGATGATAAGCCTAACATAAACACAACGTGTCCACACTAGATGATCTAGCCTGAAAAGACTATCGCGTGTTAGCTCATCATTGATTCAATATTGTGGGTTTCTAGCTGGTTTCGAGTACAATAAATAGTCCCTGACATAGTTTTGCAGAGAAGTAGAGCAGTATACCGGCTATTTTACTGTAGATAGATTCAAAACGAAGATTTCTTCAACGAAATTTCACATTATTATGTAAGTAATAGTACAACGAACAAACAGGCTTTACGGTTTATTATGTAAGGTGTTTTTTCATACATTAAAGGTTTTACCACGTCATGTAAAAATTTCATCATTCAATATTGCTTCACATCTTACTATATTTAGAATCATTTTTCTACTTTAAATGATCGAGTCTATCTAAATGTTACGTTAAGTAGGGTATCATGACATCTCGATCTTTTAGGCAGATTTAAATATTATTATTAATCCGTGCTTTATTTGGTTCTTCCTTTCGTAAATTTTAAAACTATAATGTGCTACAGTTGTTATCCATAGAATCATCCGTTATACATGTATTATCATAGAATTCTAAGTCTTTATTGTGTATGAATCGTTCATGTATAGGGGCTTCTTGATACCCTTTGATCCAGGCATGGAATAACTATACTCTCCAGAGTCCAGCAAAAGTCTTGTCAATAAGACAGCCAATCAAATAACTAACTACTGGCCCTTCAGTAAATTTATTCAGAAATTGATTTTCATTCTTCAGAAATTAACGCTTAACTACACACAGCAGTACTGTTTTCATCCATCCAGATTTGGAAAAAAAACTTGTAGAAGAATGCATCCTTTGCATATCAAATAATGTGTCCATGTATTCATGTGCCACGTAAACTTTAAGTTGGTTTATTTATAAAATGAATATGTTTTAGATTTATTTGTTACGCCAATGACATGTTGCAAAATATGCATTGTACAAAGAAGCTTACTTAGATAAAAGCAGCCACTTCGTATACAGAAACGGAACAAAGAAAGGATGCAAAATATGCGTGAATGGAAAATATGCGTTTATTGATAGTTGTTTGACAAATACAACATTTCACTTGTGATATTATAATTAATGTTAATTATAGATTAATTCCAGAAACCCGTTCAATAAATTTCATATGACACATGTACTCGCTCGTTTAAGATCCACAAAGATCGTCTTATATGTTTGCATCTGCATTGCTATGCACTTTGGCACGCTGTTAATCTTTGACAAAACTGTAAAATGTATCAAATATTTACTGTGTATGTGCAAAACATCGAAGTTATGATTTGAAAATTTTGTATACCATATTTAAATGCGATTGATGCTCTTACATATTCGGGTGCGGGTAAAGAGGGTTTGAATTCTCGCCATCAGATCGATGGTTTCACAAATGGAATTAATTATCAATGACATTAGTAGCCTAGTCAATTTTCTTTTGTATCTTTTCAGATGTACCAGTTATTAGTCCAAGAATGGAAGAGAAGGAAGCACCCGTTCAAAACAATGCTTTACTTCGTGCCAACGGTTTGGAGGTCAAAGCAGCAGAAGAAAAACCTCGAGTACGGACACTCAGAGAGGGAATGAAAGACAAAGAGTATCGTGCAAAGTTTTTTCACAGTTTAACATTAGCTTTTTCCTTTCTAACTTTGGTAGGTACTATCGAATACTTACATATTTCCCCGGATTCGTGATGGATCAAATCCTGAAGGCGAAGGTCCAGGGTTAAACCCCGGCATGGGTCGAGGTTATACATTTTAAACCCAGTTTTCCCTGTCAGTGATCCAGGTCAGATGGCTGATATAGAAAAACCGTCTAGTTGTTCGAATGATACAATAAACAGAGGCTCCGTGTGAACGTGAAAGATCCCGCGAAGGCTGTAAATGGAAAATTAGAGCAGTCTTATGCCGCTGTCCTGGCCAAATGTCCCGCATTGCACACCGCATAAGGTTATCTCGTCCTCGAGATATCAGATATTCCATAACTAAACTTTGGTCTAAGTGATCTATCCAGTTATTCTCTTATAGATAAAATGATGGTGTTTCGTTGTTGATTTAATAATTACCGAATGATGCTTTTATTTCAGGGTTTTCAAGTTGGACAACGAGGACCTTCCTTTCTGGATATCCAATTAATCACAGGAACTGATATTGAAAAAGCTTCCACGTTCTTTACCGCTGGTTCAGTAGGGTATCTGTGTGGTTCTTTAGTTAGTGGTATCCTTATAGATAAATTCAACAAGGTACTACTGCTGACAATTTGTGTTATTGGGCTAGCGGTTTCTGCCGCCGTAATTCCTCTTTGTTCAATTTATGGTTTAATGGTTTTTATATTTCTGGCGAACTCCTTTTGTGGTGGCTTTCTGGATACGGGTAAGCTATGACTTTTTCTCTTATTTAAACTTCAAAATTTGTCACCATAGAATTGATAAAAGCACAGTTGAATTGTGTTGATGCACAGTGAAAAGTTTGTTCACCAAATTCAATCCCGCCATTTTCTTTTGTTCAATACGGTTTCTTAATGTGCTACAGGCTGTGCACGAAAAGAAAATGATCCATCGCAGTTGGAAATCGAAAAACTTCGCACAATGTCACTGTTCTGACACAAATTATCCCGTTATCTCACACAGGAGCAGAGAAGTGCATGTACGACGATTAACTCTTGTTGTTTCTTTTTGGGTAATGCAGAAAGCATATAGGGCAATTGATTTGTCTGTCCTGATTTTTTGATATCCTGATGACCACTTTTTGGAGGAGTCTACTACTATACAAATGATGCTGTGGGTTTTGCCATCCTTTGAACGAATTTTGTTTTAGGAAATTGTCTTGCCTGCTGTTCCATACTTATACACTTTTCGAAAGTAAAGTTTCTGTTCTCCTGTAATTCAACGAACCGTGAATGGTGCCACGGTTGTTATGCACATCCTCACAAAAATAAAAAAAATAGCTTTTAAGAAAACTATATACCTGAAAACTTTTCCTTTACAGGTGGTAATGCTGATCTGGTTGCAATATGGTCAGAAGCCGAAGGAAGACCTTACATGCAGTCTATTCATTTTGCCTTCGCATTTGGTGGAGTCATTTCCCCTTTGGTAACAGCTCCGTTTCTGACACCAAGTACACAAGATAATGCATTGAATACATCTTCAGTCGCGATTGATAACACAACGTTAACAGACAATACAACATCGAGTACTAATTCTGCGTCAGACGCAGGTGAAATCCGACTAATATATGCCTACATCATCTCTGGTATCCTTACATTCATTTCTGCGTTATGTTTTCTGGTCATATATTGCAAAATGAAATCTGCTAAAAATAAGAAACAGAAAAAAGAGGAGCCTGTCGAGGAAAAGAGAGACTTGCCTTTAAAATATTATATTTTAACTGTCGTTTTACTCGATCTAATGTATGCATTTTACTGTTCTGTTGAGGACACTTTTGCTGCTTATTTGTTAACTTTTGCAGTCTTGCACTTAAAATGGAGTAAAAGTAGTGGAAGTCAAATAACGTCATTGTTTTGGGCATCTTTTGCCGTTTCTCGATTTTTAGGCATATTTTTTATTGGCTGTTTAAGACCGGTTATAATGTTAACTATATGTTTCTTTGCTTTATTTTTTAGTTTGTTAGCATTTTTGTTATGTGCCTACTATCATATTTCCCCTGGTATATGGGTTTTCACCGTATTTGTTGGATTTTCACTATCTGTTATCTTTCCAACTGGCTTTACGTGGACTCAAGAGAGTTTAGTGAAAGTAAGTGGTAAGGTAGCTTCCTCGATATTGATAGCCGCTTCAGTGGGTACTATGATCAATCCGTTGATAATAGGGTATCTAATGGAAGAGGTACATCCAATGTGGTATGCCTATCTGTTGATATCGCATTGCTTTCTTACTATACTTATATTTTTAATTTTATTGTACATTTCAAAATTCGTTCTACCAAAAGTTAGGACTAGGCAATGTATAGAAATTGAAATTCCAGTGAGTTCGTAATGGGTAAAAGAACCAATGTTTTTGATTGAATGATGTATTAAAGTGCTATTCTGTTTAATTATCCTTTTCAATATTTCCAATGCAGATTATAATATATCACTACGAGTGTTCGAGAAATGTTCTGTCTGGAGTACATTTGCTTACAGCATTTGAGATCTGAATACCCTTTTCTGATACAACTGTAGCTTATTCTGTGAAGGAAAATTGACGTACCGCTCAACAGCTATCTGAACGCAGAAGGCTTGGTAGGCTACCCTGCATCGTCTCCACATTTGTTAAATAGATATTCATGATGTCAAGTGGTTTTAGAACCAGCACGAGGTAAAATTAAAATGTGCCTGTAGAATGTAGGCTGGAACTGGTGTTCTAATTTCGTATTTAGAAAAAGGCGGGAAAACTGCAGTCTCGCTTTACCAGACTCAACTATGAAATCACGGATCGCGCGTGGATTATCGATAGCCTTCTTGTCTCCACTTTTATTTTCCAATAGGAAAATAGTGAGAGAAGGTAAGTACATTGATTTTATATGAAACAAATTCTGTATGCTGTAAACATTTGCCTACGTGTTTTTATAAATGACCCTCAAGTCAATTATTTCTCTATTGGCTTCTATTCCAACCTATTATAGAATACATGTGTTGTTGGCTATATACTGAGTACTGCCATTGGAATCAATACTGTGATATGTATAATTAAACATGCCGAGTTGCAGAGGTCGAATTTTAACCGAAATTCTTCTATTTGAACAAGATTGCACTCAAACTGAACTTTGATGTACCCCAAATGTACCATTAACAGTGAATTGAATATCAAAGTACACCATGTACTCTTAACTGAACATCAATGTATTCTAAGGTATATTGATTTTATATACGTTTCTCCTTGACCTAATTATTTGAACTTATGCTGACCCTACTGACCACTTATTGTTAACCTAATTCTGTTAATGTTTGTCCAGAAACATAAAAGGCATAAATGTGTGTCAAGATCAATGGCGTGGATTTAGGGAAGGGGGGGGGGGGGGGGGACGGGGACGTGCGTGTCTCCCCCCTTGAACTCAGAAGGGGGGGGGGGGACGAAAGGGTCTCGGTCCCCCCATAATTTGAATAGTAAAATAGATTTTTTGCAGAATCAAAATCGATCACATGACAATCGATCCATTTTCCTCTTTTTCTCGAGGGCGAGGGCCTTGTGTTTGGGCTCGCAGTTGCGACCCATGCTGGTTGGTCCCCCCCCCCCCCCCCCAATTTTTTTTTTTTTTGACAAATCCACGCCCTTGGTCAAGATTCTTGAAGGAGTTTCTCTCTAAAGGGGCAGTCTGTTTTGTTTTTTTTGACGTTACCAAAATCTTTTGCTTCTTTAGTAACGTTCAATATCTTGTCGTTAAATGAATTAAAAGAGGTTTTCGTGTTATGTGTATCGGAGACACATGTATATTTAAATCATTGAAAACCAAAACTATTTAAAAGGTTTACGCAAAAAAAAAAAACGGAGAACGTTTATTATGAGTTATGATCTTAGTTTGTTATAAAATGTTCTAGAAGTAAAAATGCCCCTTTAAATATTTACTGAATAATGTATTATTCAAGAAAGGTCAAACTCCCTTGTCCATTCTGTACCATGTATACCGTCTCCACTTCACGTACCCCGTCCTCAATTAGCCCATTTAAGTGCAGAAAAGTAGGACGTAAAACTCACGTACAAGGGGTCTCAATAAGATCACGTCAGGTAGTAGGCCTACTTTTACTTGATATTATGGTAAAACTGTCTTGTCGTCTTTTCTATGGAGATGGAAATGTGTACAAAGAATCAGTATCACTTACTTACTAACTAACTTCAAAATTAATAGTTTTTAATATTTGGGTGGGCATTTTCATGGCTTTTGACATTGGTTTGTGGTTTCAAAGTCATATATTAATTCTGAAAACAGACGATCTGATCATAATGTAGATCCGTTTTTCCGATCCAAGGGCTGCTGAGCTGTTGAATTTTTAAAAAAAACATATTTTGCTTAAATTTTATTGGCAAAAAAGTGCCTTGCCCTCACTCCGGTTCCGCGCCCCCTGAGATCCGTTTACATCGTGAACATCCAACCAAGGGCGACATTTTAGTTTCTATATTATTCGAATCATTTATTTATATCAGCATCTAACAATCTAACTTTTTTTTGTAAACTTGCAAATCGTGTCTTCATTAAAACTGATGTGATCGTTTAGGGGATTGTAAAAGGTTTTCTAAACTATTTACAAAATGTATGTGTATCGGAGACACTGGTAGCAATGATTTGATGTATTAATAGTTTAGAAACGTGTTTTCTTCTATTTATCTCGGCTAAAAGTTCTCTTTTAAAAAGTTCCAGCTTTTATGTCTGTATAACCCCTAACTAAAAGTATTATTAAAGTCTATGTCAATAATGGCGTTCATCGTTACCAATACCTTTTCTTTATAACAATATGTAGTGTTCGACACGGTATAAAAACTAGGTTTCACAAGACAGGTTAATGACATTCTGAAATAAACTATTGGCGAAGGACAGGTTTGTAAATGTTTCTATGTAGCTTTAACATGTTCAGTTAGTAATATTTACTGCAGTTGTGATTGATTATACTGTCTGGTGATTATACCCTCATCACTCCTGCGACCATCTACGAACAGATGCGTTCCTACCACAACTTCCTATGCGATCATATTGTGTTCTAACGGCGCGCTTGCCACAACTTATTCGCACTTTTTTCCGTTTATTGGATCTCTAAGCTTAGGGGGTTCTTACAAGGGAAGGGGTTCTCTGTGTATACTGCGCTATATCTACTTTCAAAGAGAATGAGATCTTAAGGCACTCCATGACGGATTGCTGGACTTGTGCATTTGTTTTGAACATGTACAAAACAAACGCAGTGAATCGACGACCTTACTGACTACAGCTCAATGCCCGGCGTCCCCCTTCGCTAATGCCCCGTCACACCAGAGATAAAAGGTTAATACGGGAAGTGACGATAGTTTAGACTTCAAAGTTACTTTTTGCTGTATTGGCTTGGAATGGGAAAGCAGATTTAAGCCCTGTAATGTTCTGGATATCTGAAATAAAGCGCTATCATCAGTTAAAGCAAGTACTCCAGCGAATATTTATCTAAAAGATTACTAGTCGCATCTTTTAATTTAGTTCTAAAATATGTTTTCGTTATTCTAGTGAGCTATGGAGGAAGACAAACAGCCACCAAACAGTAAATTATTGAATAACACAGGGGATACGGCCACCCTTCAAACAACAAATCAAAGTAAATCATTATTTAAGAAGCTGAAAGATGGTGCCTACAGAAGAATTGTCTTCCACAGCCTGGCTTTATGTTTTGCCTTCTGTGCATTTGTAAGTTATCATTAGTTTGTCAAAAAGATGTTTTGCTTGAAACAGCTTATTAAAAGACTATCTAAAATATGAGCAGAGTTGAAATCATATGAGAGTTTTTTGTGGACTTGTATCAGTTGTATCATAAGTATACACCAAAATCCATGTACATGTATAATCTGATAAATCCACCAATTTAAGCTAAGCGGCTAATCTATTACACCGTTTTTAAAGTTTTCCATAATTACTTTATGGTAAATTACTTAATTTTACGGTAAATACTTACTTTTATGGATTTCATTACTTTCGACTTGACTTTATTTCAGGGCTTTCAAATTGGCCAAAGAGGACCAGCATTTCTAGATCTTCAACAGATAACTAATACAGATATGAAGAAAGCATCTTCGTTTTTTACAGCAACGTCTGTTGGTACTTTGTGTGGTTCTGTGTTCATTGGCCTCATCAACAATCGACTGAATAAAGTTCTTTCGTTGTTTGTTGCTACTTTGCTTTTGGCAGTGACAGTGTCTGTGATTCCATTATGTTCGGAATATGTTGCCATGTTGGCTATACTGTGGGCTAATGCTTTTTGTATGGGATGGCTAAACGCAGGTAATTCAATGATTTTCATTATTTTGTGTCGAGGGGATGCTGAGCCAAAATACAGCTGTATTCTTTTTTGAGCAGAATCTGAATGACATGTAATAAGTTATGTTTTAAGTATTCTGTGTCGCCATTGATGATTTTTGCTACTATGATTCTTAGGAGAAAAATGAATTCCAATCCTAAAATATATTTTACAGAAAATCCCTAGCATTTTCATCCCACTCCTATCTGACGTTCTCAATTAAATAAATTTATCTTGATTCATCTGATGAAGTGGTATAACGGTAGTTAATATTATGTGCATTTCCATTTCAGGAGGAAATGCTTATCTATTATCAATATGGGGAGCAACAGAAGGCAAATCCTTTATGCAAGCCTTGCATTCAATTTTTGCATTTGGTGCTGTAATATCTCCATTGTGTACAGCACCTTTCCTAGCACATGGCAGTGAAAATAATTCCACTGCAATAATTCATAATGCAACGCACAGATTAGAAAGCAAAGCTACATTTTATGCAGTATATAACATTTCTAATCACAATCCCTCCATGGACTTTGATGACAACACCGAGGAACAACCTAATGAATCCAAATTGATTTATGCCTTTGCTATAGCTGGTGTGTTTCAATTGTTAACGTCAATACCATTAGTAATCTTGTACCTAAAAGGTAGATCACAAACTATTCGAAATTCGACCGAAAATGAAGATGCGCTACCTCAGAAGACCCTTCCAATGCCTTTTTACATTCTCACGGTGCTCTTCATAGATTGTTTGTTCATGTTTTATTGTGCTATGGAAGGTACTTTTGCTTCATATCTATCCACGTTTACAGTCATGCATCTCAAATGGACTAAAGCCCAAGGAAGTCAAATTACTTCGACGTTTTGGGCGTCTTTCTCAGCAGCTCGGTTTTTAGGAATTGTGGCTATTAGATACATTAAGCCGCAGATCATGCTTTTAGGATGTGTCACCTCCTTGACCTTGAACTTTATCTCTTTCTTATTGTGTTCATATTATCAAATCCAAGATGGTGTTTGGGTTTTTACCGTTTTTGTGGGCTTGTCCATGTCTGTGGTATTTCCAACAGGGTTTTCATGGATTCAAGGAAACATTTTGGTTGTAACTGGACGTGTAGCATCGTCAATTACAATTGCAGCGTCAATAGGTACCATGTTAAATCCTCTTTTGAATGGTTACCTGATGCAACAAGTTAGTCCAATGTGGTTTTGCTATTTACTGGTCATTGAATGTGGTTGTTTGGGTCTCTTATCGCTACTTTTTGTATTTTATACCAAAGTAATTTTACCAAAACGAAGATTACATATTACTGCCACTTATATTATCGGTGATTGAACAATGACTCAACTACCTTAGGGACAAGATGAACCATGTCCACGGACCCCCATCCATTAGGAAGCCTTCAACCTCAGAAACAAAAATATAAATTTTTGAAGAAAAAAATGCATCGGAGTAATCTAAAAGAGGCAACAACCACGGGTCCCTCTCACCAAGTCATTCAACTACCACCATCAAGAAGAATAACCATGATCACAACGAGTGTGGAAGAATGAAGCAGTCCGAGTAACTCACGCCACTTGCAATATCAGCACAAGCTGGAAGCGAACGTTAACTTATCATCTACCAACCAACCAATCTCACCAAGCCAAACCACGATGATCAAACCAATGCAAAGTGCTTTGAAGGACCAAGCAATATGCATTCGGTACACTTGTTATTTTCCGACTTTCAAGGTTTATTTAATAATCAAACATTGTCCTGAAGCACACAGGAACTTTACCAATGTGTTTCGTGTCCAACAATCTAACCCACTAGTAAAATAGATGGTAAAACAAAGGGGCTCAAAAAGTATCTTATATTTCTTTATCTGAATTTATTCATAAAAAATAATGTGAAATATATTATAAAATTATATGTTGTAAATAAATAGGAATGTTGCATTTTTGTTTTTACTTTTATCATGAATATTTCATGTAATTACTCATTTCAAGATTAATTAGACATTACAGCAAAGAAATTTAGTTATTCATGTATTTACTAAATGAAGAAAACCAATTAGCCATTATATACATTTACTAAAGAAAAATATAAATTAGTCATTGCATGTATTTACTAAATAAAAGTACTAATTAGTCATTGCAAGTATTTACTAAATAAAAATACTAATTAGTCATTGCATGTATTTATTAAATAAAAATACTAATTAGTCATCACATGTATTTACTAAATAAAAATACTAATTAGTTATTACATGTATTTTTGAGAAAAATTTTCTGAAATACAAGAATATTATTTATCAAGAAATGATCTTCCCTCACAATAAAAATCAGATACTATAAAATTTACAAAGAGTAAAAATGGATGGACAATTTGCACCAATAACTGTCAATTATATAATAATGCTATATAAGAAAGGAATGTATTAAAATAGAATGTTACAAATATATTATTATAATATTTTGATGAATAAATTGTATATATTGTAAACATGTTACATCATTAATGATGATAATAAAACAATTTAATTGTCAGCAAATATAGATATTACAATGCAGCTCATTTCAGTTAATTGTCACTCACTATTTATAATAAATTATATGTATCTGAAATGAATGATATTTATCTTTTTTGTACTGATTTCAGATTTCCATGCAAAGTGACATAGAAAGCAAAAATTAGCTAGAGCTGATAAAAAATATTTCAAACAACATACACATTTCTGAACATGCATTTCTAAGAACACATTCTGTAAAGATGTTTTTTCCCAACAAACAGTTTTTAACATACTTTTTTCTGAACACATATACATTTTCTGAACATAAATATGTCTGAACAGACATTTTTTAAGAACACATTTCTACAAAGATATATTTTTCCAAACACAAATCTGTCCGAACATAATATTTTCCAGCCACCCATTTTCTCACCCATACATTCTAAAAACATATATGTCAGAATACACTTTTTTCAAATGTTTTTCTCCTTACAGATTGCTAATGTTAAAATTTTACAGCTGAAAAGAGATATTTTTTTTTATCAGTTCACTCAATCTGGTGAAGAAATTGAAGCTTTATCTCTTGTTTGGTATTAATGCCCAAACTTTGAATTCAAAATTGATTACAGATTTTAGAAAAGAAACTTAACATACATTTATTAACAAAAATATAAATAAAATATTAGCATAAGATAGTTAACAAAAATTTTCAACTTAACAAATTAAAAATTAAAGAAATGTAAGGCGAATTAAAAAACAACAACGATATATTACATAAATCATAAAAAATGTATATTATTTTTTCCCTTTATTTGTGATTTAAAGTCATTATTGATGATAATGGTTATATATTCCAATGTCATTAATAATGATAATAGTTTTCAATGTCAATATAAATGACAATGGTTATATTTCAATAATTATAATTAAATATCATTATTAATGATAATGGTTATATATTCCAATGTCATTAATAATGATAATGGTTATATTTCAATAATAATAATTAAAAATCATTATTCATGATAATGGTTAAATATTTCAATGTCAATATAAATGACAATGATTATATTTCAATAATTATAATTAAATATCTTTATTAATGATAATGGTTATATATTCCAATGTCATTATTAATGATAGTGGTTATATTTCAAAGTCATTATTAATAATAATGGCTATATTTCAATGTCATTATTTATGATAATGGTTATATCTCATTATATCTTAATGATAATGATAATGATAATAATTCAATGTCATTAATGATAAAAATTATACTTCAATGTCATTATTATTATTAATGATAATGATTATATTTCAATGGATTATTTATGAATAGTATGGAAATTTAAAGTTACATTAATGGAAAATAAAGTATCTGTATGTATGAAATAAATAAAAATATTTAATAATAAAAAAATGATTATGTCTAAAATTAACATAATAATAATAACATTTGTAAATAATTTTCATGATGAAATATGAATGATCCTCATAAAAATGTCATTATGCTATGATTATTCATAAAATTCAATGTAATAAATGAACAATTATGAACAATTAAGGTTATAAAGGACTAAGGCTTTTATACACTAAATCTGAAAAAGCACCACTAGGCATGGCACTTTGTCCTCCATTATGACTTTCAATAATTTATACATGCACTGGAATTAACTAAAACAACACAACAGTAAAATAATTTCAGTATGTACACTTCAGAAGTATATTGTATAATTAATAAAATTAGAATTACATGAAATGGCATGTATTTTTTGTTGTGTTGTACAGTGTTATGTCAATTCTGGTAAAAAAAGGCATTATGCTTAAAACAAATAAGGCCCCTTATTAAATTAAGTATAAGATAATATACATGATATGTCAATGTTCTTCATTAAATTAATAACATAATTCATTAATATGCAGCATTATAACTTATGCTTGTATCAATATATCTTTTATAAAAATTATAAACAAAACATAACATTGTGTATCATAAATTATACATCAAAATAATATAAAAACATAATAAAATATATTACACGTTTTAACAATGGTTATTTTGTGGGTTTTGGGAATTGTGGGATGTAGTAATTACAATGAAGCAATGATACGAAAGCACAGGCACAGACATGTGGGTATAACCTCTAGTGAGAGAGTGTATACAATTATATAAAAGGAAAAATGAGCAATTATCCAGGGGTTACACTTTAAGCATTTTTGATGAATATTAAATCATAGGCCCACATAGTTTCAAGGGTCCCTTGAATAAAAAATAAAAAAATGTAAGTATCTTAAATGTTAACAAGCAAAGTTGCCATATAAGGGCAATTTTATGTCCTATTTCAAAAGGAAACTTATGGAAAATATGTAGGAGATATGCTAATTCATAGTCAGTGATGGTAATCACCAGGAAAAGCAATAAAGGGTTTTATAAAGGCAGGGGTGAACAAATGTTGACCAAGCAAAAATGGTGAGCACGGAACTTGAGGTGATGAAATATTTTTATACAAAATTAATTTTGGTACTCTGATGTTGTCAATATTATAAATGACTCGAAATAGTGGCAAACTGGCACTTTTAATGGACATATTTTGCCTATTGTCAACTCCCATGTCAATATATAAATGATATTCTACTTGAAAAATATTTATTGAAACTGTTGTCAAATTGAGATTTCACTTGACGTTTAAAAATGTCCGATTGGTAAAAAAATAAATCAACAGCCCTGATAAGACCCCTAGGTAAATTAATAAGGGGGCCCCAAAGCCCTTATTTCTAAGAGCCCCAGGCATCTAGTTGAGCTCCTGGCATGCAACCTTTCAATTCAACTTAAACAATAGAAGAGGTTGATCTAGAAAGAGCTGGATTATCCAGACCCATTAACTGATGATCATTATCATACAGCTCATCCTGGCTTCCATACCTTTGATTTCTAGGTACATTGTCATGGTGATTATCCAACTGTCCAGAACTTGATATTTCAGACATCATAGTGTTATTTAATATACTGTCTGAAGAAAGAGATCTGGTGTTGGGTATTTCATACTGCTGCGAGTTTTCATAACTTGGTAAATTGATTAATTGATGTTCATTATCATACAGCTCATCCTGGCTTCCATACCTTTGATTTCTGGGTACATCGTCATGGTGATTATCCAACTGTCCAGAACTTGATATTTCAGATATCATAGTGCTATTTAATACTAGTATACTGTCTGAAGAAAGAGATCTGGTGTTGGGTATTTCATACTGCTGTGAGTTTTCGTAACTTGGTAAATCACTGTATGGTGGAGGTAAATCATTATCTTCTGGAGCTGAACTGGACTGTGAAACAGTAAATCCTAAATTATCTAATGCTGAATGATCAATTTCTGAATAGGGTGGTGGTAATGTGTTGGTATCTGAAAAACGAAATTACATATATTTCAGTATTTCAGCGATGCTTTATAATATGAAATTTATTTAATGCGACTTTTAAAAAATACTTATTAGTATGAATCAAAATTAAAATTCTTAAAGGGATTGTAAAGAGGTTTTCTCAACTTTGTATATGTATCGGGGACACTGACAGCATCAATTTGCGCCATTCCAATTTCCATTCCGATGTCTGTGGTTCTTGCAATTCCACTAAAACTAATGCGTTTTATGACGTCACTAATAATGATCTACCGGAAGCTACTATTGATATCTATGCAGATCATTGTTAGTGACGTCATAAAATGCGTTGGTTTAAGTGGAATTGCAAGAACCACAGACATCGGAATGGAAATTGGAATGGCACAAATTGATGCTGTCAGTGGGTCCCTGATACACATACAAAGTTTAGAAAACCCCTTTATGTATGTGTACTTCTTGTCTATGGTATTTGCAATTCCACTAAAACTAATGCGTTTTATGAAGTCACTAATAATGATCTACCGGAAGTTACTAATGATATCTATGCAGATCATTATTAGTGACGTCATAAAATGCGTTGGTTTTAGTGGAATTGCAAGAACCACAGACATCGGAATGGAAATTGGAATGGCGCAAATTGATGCCGCTAACATACAAAGATTAGAAAACCCCTTTATATATGTGTATATACTTACTATTTGAAATGACTGGTCCTAAGACATATACAGTATTATTAGAGCTATTGTAAACAACGCTTGAACTTCTATCACGATCATGTCTATCACGTCTTATTCTCTTACGTTTACAACATACACCACACATAATACAGAATACCAACAGAAATATACACCCTGCTACACAACCTGCTACTATTGCCACAGTATTACCGTTTGGCTCTGAAATACAGTAAGTTTCAATAAATCTTATTAGATCTGAGGACTTCTAAACTTTTATGTTTTATGATGTTTCTCTCACATTTTCATAAAGGCCCTCAGATAGTGTTAACAGCTTGCATAATGGTGTTTAAACTCATGAGTTTTGACTCAGAACATTTTTGCAATATCTTTAACTTCACAAGAAATAAAGATGTAAAAAATTTTGGTTTTTCATACCTCTTATTTTTACATAAAGGACTTATAGTTAAGTTCCCTAGTAAGTTTACTCTTTGTTAGGTTATCCCCTTTATACCCCTCCTTAGGTACTCCTTGTTCGGTACTCGTTTTAAGGTTACCCCTTGTTAGGTTGACCCTTAAAAGGCTATCCCTGGTAAGAAACCCCTAGTTTTCCCTAGGTTTGGAACCCCTAGTTAAGTTTCCCCTGCTTGGGTAACCCAGATGCAATACCCTCAGCTGGAAACCATCAAAGAAGAAATTGCATGAAAACTTACCTGAAACAGAAGTAGTTGTGGGCACCTCATATCTATACTTGATTTTAAATCCAGTATTGGTTTCAGTAGCATCAGAGTAAAACTCTATAAAGAGGACATTACTGGTACTCTTATATACTCCTCTTGTAGAGCCTGTAAACTTTCCTAATAATCTCGAATATCTGTCACCACCTAGAAAATATTCAATTTAATTTTCTATATTAATGGCTAACTTGTAAGTGGCCTAAAAGGGTTCATAAGGTTTCAAGCTTGTTAAAGATGGGTTTCCTTATTTTCATTTATGAAAATGAAAATGATAATATATGAATTGAAAGTATGTGTTCTAATGACTTTTAAAAATACCAGTTTGTTTCATATGCATAATTAACTTATAATTAGTAAAACAAGATGAGAATTACTGACAAGTGGCAGATCAAAAAAAGATCAAAAAGTAATTTTTGGTTTTTCTAAACTGTACATACGTGGTTAAATTTTCATCTATAAAATCATATTTCCAAGTAGTGAATTTCATGGGTTGATATTTTCATGAACCCGTAGACAAAATTCTGTTTTGTATTCATTGTAGTCAAATAGTATAAAGAGTAATGAAAACATAAAAGGATCTGCATTTTTTTTCGTTTCATAACATAATCTACTCACCATCAAATATAGTAACATAATCACGATAATTAGCATTAGAGGATGATCCTAATTCAGAAAATACGACTTCTAAATATAAAACATATTCCTCATTAGCTTGTATCTTCCATTGACAATACTGATTACTGAAATATATAAAATTAATAACATTGGGTAAGGTCAAATCTCGTGTTAGCGTTCCGTGTTAGTGTTAACATAAATTTAACACAACATTTGAACTCATTTTTCGTGTTAATATAGTACTTTTAGGGAGTGAACACGCGAAACCAGTATATCTTTTACATAATTAAGTTTTTCAATATCAATCAAATAAGGTAATATGTGCATGTGACCCAGTCCAAATTCTGTATTAACACCAGTGTTAACACTAACACAGAATTTGACCTCACCCATTGTGGTAATATCACTAGATATTTTATTTACCAATTATCATATACCGTATATTTCCAAATATAATGCGCAAGCATGTATAATGCACACAACTTGTTTACTTTATCAAAACTTTGAATCTTGTTTATTCATAAAAAATGCTCACCCCTTGTTGACAAAAATTTTATGGTTGGAGATGGCATAACACAGACACCAAAAACGTAAGCATTTAATGCACCCGTACACGGAGAGAAAATGTCGCTCGACTATTAGCGTAGTTGTGTGGAAATGTCTATCATGTGACATGATTTAACCTCGCTGAGAAAAAGGTGCATCGTGTATGGGGAGTAGTCTAGTGAGCAAGTAGCGCTCCAAATTTTCTTTGTGTGCGGGAGCCTTAACAAAGCATATTCCACATACTGTATCTACAATAGACTATGTATTTATAGCAGTGGTTCCCAACCATTTGGGGTATTTGTCAGGGGGGAATTGGGCATGAAGATGTGTATACTTTTTTCACTAGCCCAAATTTTATTTAACTATATTTTGTTGTGTAAGATCTGTAGTTGCTTGTGGTCAAATGAATTTGATTATGAGGAGGCACAAAACCACCCCTTGGGCGATAGTTCGAATTAAACAGGGGGCCACAGCTCTGGGAGTTTTGTGAATTTTGGGCCATGGTATGAAAAAAGGTTGGGAACCACTGATTTATTGCCAGCATATTGGTTTTGTGTATTGTTTCATATTGTTGCATAATCACCCAATGATATTGGACTTACTTGCTATAATGGCCAGGATAATTTGGTGAAGTAAAGGTATTAGAAATATATTCAGCAAATAACAATAAAGGTCTTCCTGATGAACAGTCAGCTGTTAAAATAAAAAACATAATATAAAACTTGCATCTTAACATAAAGCTAAAGGCACATAAGGGTATTTTTTGCGTCTTATCAGAGCAGATGTTGAACAACAATCTGTACAAGCAAGAGAGGTTGGTCTAAATAAATCTAATTAAAATTAGATTTCATTTCGTTTCAGATATTTTTTGATTGTCGACTCAGTGTAATCTAACAAGGTATATAAGGCGAGCGTCTTCTGGTTACGAAAATTTCAGCCAATCTAAAACTACCTTCAATGCGAGTCTATGCATTTATATGCATTGTGGGAAGATTTTGTGATAAATGTTGATCTGATTGGCACGTGCTATAAATAGCTTATTTCGTCACCAGAAGACGCTCGCCTTATGAACCTTGTTAGATTACACTGAGTCAACAATCAAAAAATAATCGAAACATAATGTAATCTAATTTTAATTAGATTGGTCTAAATAGACAAAATGACTAAACTTCTGTAACTAATGAATATCAAACGGATATACTCTTCCACCCCATTAACGTGCGAGTGCAATAAAGGAAATGAAATGGATTTTCCTATTTTTTATTGTGCCAGGTAGGCAGTGTGCAATGAGGAAATTTTACCAGGACAAGAATTATCCTTTAACATGCACAGCCTTGGTTAAATCTCAAATCCAGCTATAGACCTGCATCACTTACTGATCGAAAATGAACTGAATGGAGTTTTACGTCCTGCTTTTCTGCACCTGTATGGGCTAATTGAGGACGGGCAAACGCTCTGCAGTGTTCAATGAGGGAAATTTTGCCAGGACAGCAGCATTAGCCTGCTCTTATTTTTGATTTCCAACTGCCTAGGGATCTTTAACGTGCACAGCCAATAGCACACAGGACTTCAGTTTATTGTCCCACCCGAATGACTAGAAGCTTTTACCATGTCAGCCCCTCCGACCTGCATCACTGACAAGGGGAAACCGGGTTGAAAAATCCGAAGGTATCATCTCGACCCATGTTGGGATTGAACCCTGGGCCTTCAGGTTAGCGAGCACTAACTGATCGAAAATTGAAATGTGCAAAATAATTATGAAATGGAAACTCACGAGTTTTTTCTAAATTATACACAACGGAAAGTGCATAAGGTTGAGGAGAATAGTCTTTATCAACATATATATCCATGGTAACGTCACCATTAGGACCATATAAAACAGTAGAAGTTTGGTCTGTATCACATAGATATATTTGATTGTAATAATCAGCGTTCATTATAACTGAAAAATACAGATTTATTGAGTTTGACATTAAAGATGACATAAAAAAAAAATGTTTTTGCATACCTTTATGGATATTTATGATAACTTTTATGGTAACACTTAATTATATACAATTATAGTCAAACAAAATAAGGTACTTTTATACCCTTGGAAATATAATGATCTGGATGTGTACATAGGCGTACGGGGCATTAGTTGAGCGGGGGGGCAAATACTAATTTGCCCGACAACTAATGCTAACTTGCCCGACAACAAAATATAATATGCCCAACAAGTCGACCCCCACCCAACCCCTAATTCCAAAAACTTCTCGCCATCTGCCTGATCACATCATTTCGGAACAAATTGTCCCCCTGCACCTTTAGCCCGTACGCCTATGAGTGTGTATATGTTTTTACGGTACCCGGATAAGCCGAAATATCTCTGTTTGACAACAGAACAAAATCATACGCTATACATGTATTATAATCATTAGAAACACAGGTTATAAAATATTTTTAACTTTATTCTTCATTGATAATAATAACATTAATAACATAATAATGTCATTTTTTAAAACATCTTAAATTAGCAATATGCATAATTTTCAGTTAATGTTAAAAACAAATTTCTAAAAAATATAACTTACCTTTAGTAAAAGAAATAGAAACAGTTTTACAAAAATTTGAGTCAACTCCATCTATGAATAAAACTATTCTATAGTTAGAATAGACACTTGGGGTATTAAACTGGCGCTGTAAATGAGATCCAGAGATGTCCCAGGAACTGAAAAATTAAAGTTATTGTTTCATGGAATAGTAAATTAAAGCTGAGGTCAATAAGGTTAAGGCAAAGGTTAAACGTCAAGAAAGGTTATTGTTCAATATCTGGTTATTATGGCTCCCCTTACTGTTCCAGGGTTGTCCCTGTAAATGAATTAGTAAATTGAAGCAGAGGTCAAAAATGTTAGGGCAAAGGTTAAGAGTCAAGAAGGTCATTGTTCGACCTTACTTCAGTGGCTATGTCCAATTGATGCTAAAAAATTAAGACTTAACCCTTCCTGAGCTGGTGATATTTATGTGAATTCCCTGGAGAGCTAAGCCAAATTTACAAAAATACAGACTTATTGTAATGCATTACTCAACCCACAACAGGCAGTTTATTTGATTTTGCAGTACCTTGAAACTCCACACACATGTCAGACATAGACTGTATGTGTTTATGTACAATTTATTTTCCTGAAAAATTGTCGTTACCATGGTTACTAAATGGTAAAGAAAATTTGCTCAAAATGTAATTGTAACTTTGAAAGTTCGTAAATATTAGGGTGTATGTAGATTTAGAGATGGTCTGAACCAGTCGTTTGTGATATTTAGGACAGACTAGCAAATATTTCACACTTTTGTTCAAATCGTATATATTTTTCTTGGAGTTGAAATCTAGGACGTAATAATGGGCTTTATTCAGCTTCAAACGCTTCGGTACTTTGGCCGAGGAGACGCCATTTGTTTTGGCTATTCCATCATAATTACACTGTAAATAAGTCGCCCGTACATTATTCTATTTATAGATAAAAAATACAAGACGTTAATACCAATATGAATGGCTCATGGGTGCGCTAACTATATGTAACGGCCGTCCCGACTATAGTCGGGAACCGCTCTACGTCATAGTATGACGTCACCGACAATAGTCGGGATTAGCTCTGGAAGGGTTAACAAAAAAAGACGTTGGTTCAATATTGGAAAGTCTAAAAGTTTTTGGATCCTCTGGATTTGAAACTTCTTGGTGTTGATATTTCTTGCACTCTATTCATACATTTTTAATTAGACGAAAATGACTGATTACACTTTCCTTAAAAAATGTGAAAACAGAATTAATAACTTACCTATCAAAATTAAAAGTTTGCTGACGTAGTGTAAGTGGTAGGTTAGCTGAACTCTTCACTTCTAAAAAAACAAAAAGATGGTCAAACATAAATTGATACTTGCTTTAGATCAAGGATCAATTTAGATTTAAAAATTTGAATTGCATATTCATCACATTTAATTTATGCTTTGCGTTTTGTTACAATATATGAGCTGATAATGCAAATATCTAATAAAAAGAAAGAAAGAAACATCTATATTTTACAAGGATAACAACTTAGGTTCCGTGAGGATCCTTTCTCCCAGCTGGCCCTTGGCCAAACCTCTTGGCATTGATCTTTCTCAGATTATCCGTACCCATTTACAGCTGGGTTGACTGAACAAACACAAAACAAGAAACAAACATGTGACAAGCAAGTGGTAAAGCGTCAAAGTAAAGAGTCTCGCCCATGAATACACAACAAAATTCAACATTTATTTATTATTCAGATTATTGTTTATGGAAACTGCTGAAAGAAATTGTAGATCCAAAAAACATTTTTATCCAATACAAAAATTTCAAATTGCCTAAATAGAGACAAACAAAAACTTACTTTTTACAGAATATGTAATGCTAAAACCAGTGTCACTATCGAAAACTTACTTATTACAGAATATGTAATGCTAAAACCAGTGTCACTATCAAAAACTTACTTTTTACAGAATATGTAATGGTAAAACCAGTGTCGCTATTAAACTTACTTTTTACAGAATATGTAATGGTAAAACCAGTGTCGCTATTAAACTTACTTTTTACAGAATATGTAATGCTAAAACAAGTGTCGCTATCAAAAACTTACTTTGTACAGAATATGTAATGGTAAAACCAGTCTCACTATCAAAAACTTTGTTTTTACAGAATATGTAATGGTAAAACCAGTCTCACTATCAAAAACTTCCTTTTTACAGAATATGTTATGCTAAAACCAGTGTCACTATCAAAAACTTCCTTGTTACAGAATATGTAATGCTAAAACCCGTGTCGCTATCAAAAACTTACTTTTTACAGAATATGTAATGGTAAAACCAGAGTCAGTATCAAAAACTTACTTTTTACAGAATATGTAATGCTAAAACCAGTGTAGCTATAAAAACCTACTTTTTACAGAATATGTAATGCTAAAACCAGAGTCAGTACCAAAAACTTACTTTGTAGAGAATATGTAATGGTTAAACCAGAGTCAGTATCAAAAACTTACTTTGTACAGAATATGTGATGGTAAAACCAGAGTCAGTATCAAAAACTTACTTTTTACAGAATATGTAATGGTAAAACCCGTGTCGCTATCAAAAACTTACTTTGTAGAGAATATGTAATGGTAAAACCAGAGTCAGTATCAAAAACTTACTTTGTACAGAATATGTAATGGTAAAACCAGAGTCAGTATCAAAAACTTACTTTGTAAAGAATATGTAATGGTAAAACCAGTGTCAGTATCAAAAACTTACTTTGTAGAGAATATGTAATGGTAAAACCAGAGTCAGTATCAAAAACTTACTTTGTAGAGAATATGTAATGGTAAAACCAGAGTCAGTATCAAAAACTTACTTTGTACAGAATATGTAATGGTAAAACCAGAGTCAGTATCAAAAACTTACTTTGTAAAGAATATGTAATGGTAAAACCAGTGTCAGTATCAAAAACTTACTTTGTAGAGAATATGTAATGGTAAAACCAGAGTCAGTATCAAAAACTTACTTTTTACAGAATATGTAATGCTAAAACCAGTGTCAGTATCAAAAATTTACTTTGTAGAGAATATGTAATGGTAATTAAAACCAGTCAGTATCAAAAACTTACTTTGTAGAGAATATGTAATGGTAAAACCAGAGTCAGTATCAAAAACTTACTTTTTACAGAATATGTAATGGTAAAACCAGAGTCAGTATCAAAAACTTACTTTGTACAGAATACGTAATGGTAAAACTAGAGTCAGTATCAAAAACTTACTTTTTACAGAATATGTAATGCCAAAACCAGAGTCAGTATCAAAAACTTACTTTTTACAGAATATGTAATGGTAAAACCAGAGTCGCTATTTCCTCTATCAGATTTAAACTTTACCAGAAAATAACCACTCTCACTTACAAAGCCTAAATCATGAATATTAGAATAATATTCACAATATTCAAATACTTGAAACTCAATCCATGCATCTTTGCCTAAAAAGAGACAAAAGGTAATTTATCTAATGTGTGAATTAGGTAATGTGTGAATAAGTAAGTGAGTAATGTGTCTTTCATATATCTTGATTTAAAGGGCTACTTCAGAATTTTCAGGAGTTTTTTGGGGTCTTAAAGGAATTGTAAAGAGGTTTTCTGAACTTTTTATGTGTATCAAAGACACTTATAGCATGAATTTGCACCATTCCAATTTTTATTCTGATACAGTAGGTAAAATTTCCATTATATTTCATTACATATCATTTCTCGATTGTTTTGCAGTGTGCAATGAAGGAAATTTTGCCAGGACAGCGACATTAGCCTGCTCTTATTTTTGATTTCCAACTGTCTAGGGATCTTTAATGTGCACAGCCAATAGCACACAGGACATCGGTTTATTGTCCCATCTAAATGACTAAACGCTTATTCCATGTCAGCCCCTCCAACCTGCATCACTGACAGGGGGAAACCGGGTTGAAAAATCCGAAGGTATCATCTCGACCCATGCCGGGATTGAACCCTGGACCTTCAGGTTAGCGAGCAAGCGTCTAACTCACTGAGCCATTGCGGCTCCCCTAGTTTTTTTACTACTTACCACTATAAAGTGTCAAGGAATCATAACAACCAGACCAATCTCTGAATAATTCAGCTTTGTTTATGGTCACTGTGATATCATAGCCCCCTGGAGCTATCATTAACCATTCACAATCCAAATCCCTGTAAACATAATTAAAGAAGGTGATATTTAAAGGGATATGTCAACCAATTAAATTTTTGTCTCAGAACTTGGATTTTTTTTGCTGATCTAATCCATACTAGGCCTTGAAATCCCTGTGTATCCATAATTATCATTATGTTAAGTCAAAAATATGACTTGTATCTCATTGAGAATATAATGCCTTATATTATTATAGAAAACACATACAGAAAATAGAATATAAGTGTTTAGAAAAGGGTTTAATTTAAGGGATTTGGAGATATTTGTGCATATTTAGTACTTCTGGAGGCAATTTACATTATATTTAAGACCAAAATTGACCCTTGAAAATGCTGAATATTCTCCTTTAAAAAGTTTTAATCTTGACTTTAGAACAATCTTGTTTATACTTGTTTAAAGGATAATGTATTATAATTGTTTAAAGGATAATGTATTATAATTGTTTAAAGGATAATGTATCATACTTGTTAAAAGGATAATGTATTATACTTGTTTAAAGGATAATGTATCATACTTGTTTAAAGGATAATGTATCATACTTTATTAAAGGATAATGTATCATACTTGATTAAAGGATAATGTATTATACTTGTTTAAAGGATAATGTATTATCCTTGTTTAAAGGATAATGTATCATATTTGTTTAAAGGATAATGTTTTATACTTGTTTAAAGGATAATGTATTATACTTGTTTAAAGGATAATGTATCATACTTGTTTAAAGGATAATGTATTATACTTGTTTAAAGGATAATGTATCATACTTGTTTAAAGGATAATGTATTATACTTGTTTAAAGGATAATGTATTATACTTGTTTAAAGGATAATGTTTCATACTTGTTTAAAGGATAATGTATTATACTTGTTTAAAGGATAATGTATTAATTAACGAGACTTACGGTGGATAATCCTGTGGATAATTAGGTGAAGTAATGGTGTAATCTTGACCAGGTTGAGGTCTCAAAGTCCGTCGTCCACTACACTGACCTGGTGGTACATCTGTTGAGTAAGACAATAGAAAATATCTCTTAATTAGATTATATAATACATAGGATTGCTATACACTTAACAAAAGGCAAGAATGCTTACTCCTTTTTAAAGACTTCATACAACTGGGAACTCATTTTTAGGGGAGTCCAAATTTTAACATTTTTTTTTAAACTTAAAAAGCTCTGATCAATCAGAATTCAGATGTTGGTGCCACTTCCCCTTCTCCAAAAAAGGAAGAAAAATTTATTCTATTTCCAAATGTGAAGTGGAAGATTTGAACAACCAACCCAAACCTACTGAATTGAATGCTAGTGGACATATGATACAGCCAATCTGATAGATTGTAACCAATAAAGCTTGGTAAGTAACTATTATTTAGCAGGGGCACTGGTACAGGGATGACATTTGACACCCAAAAAAAAAGTTTGAATCCCAATTTGCAACCCAAACTTTATTTCGAAGAACTGTCAAATTATGATTTTTATGATTTTGCTTGAACATTATGTCAAAAATGCACCAATTAAACCCCTTGAAAATCTCAGCTTGAATTTGTCTACAGTCTACCCCTATTTTCACACCAAGATCTGAGAGACCACTACTACAAAGCAAGGACACTAATTGCTAGCATTTGCGAGCATACAATCCACAAAATTTTGCAAACTTATGAGATACCAGAAAAGTTTATAAAAATGATGTCAAGGCATATGTCATAACTCGACATTGTGAAAATGTTGTTATAAAATATGTTGAAATAAAGAACTGTACCTGTCTTTGGTTTGATCTGTTCTGTAATAGTTACAGAATATCTGATAGAATCATAGACATCGTCTGTTCGTAGTATCAATCTCAATTTATTCACTGATGTTTCTTTAATAAAATCTTTAGTAAAGCACCATGAATATATTATTCTACCAGCTGAAATAAAGCAAAAATATCGTCCAGAGCATGACAAAATCGGGTGCAATAATTATATAGTAGTGGACTTCCCATACGCGAAGTACCATCAGGTCTGCATGGTCTGTATCGTGCCTGACACAAGCCACTACTATAAAGGTAAAAATCATTATGTGCAACGAGATCAATTCATGCCTGACTAAACAAATTTGTCAAATTTTATGTGTCAAGTAACCCTGTTTCAGTAATTTCCTGGTTAATATTCGACCTCTTGCCAGAAAGTTCTTATAAAGAGAACAAGTTCTAGCATAGCAGATCAGTTGACTTGCCTGTAACATTTCTTGCAAAGTCTCCGACACCAAGACTATCCTAAGCAATTGGCTCAACCTTCATCATTGTTCAAGACAATATTCGAGACTATATAATGACTCTGCCATGATAGGTGGCCATCTTGCCAGGTATTCGGGAAGGAAAAGACAACTCTTTTTCAAAGATTGTGTTTGATTGGTTATTTTTTCCGTGAAAGAAGACAATACTCTCTGAAAATTTTTTGTGATTGGCTGAACTATAATTTATTCAATATGGCGACTAGCGTATAGTATACAAGGTTATCTAGCCTGTCTAGTTCTGAAGTTGATACAAGTGTATCCTAAGCTGTAAGAAGACAAACATGGATTGGGTGATAATGGATGTTTCAACCAATAGAATTTGACAGCCATCTTTGATTTGGTCCATTACAAAGATTGTTACCAATCGTTCCATGTTTCATCGAAGCTGGACATGGATTAAAGGGACTGGATGATAGAGGCTATATTTCACTAGGCTCAGGAAAGGGTAATGTGGTCAACTTACAATTAAAGAAGTCTAGTTTATCATTACAAGTCACTACCCTTTGTTGTGAACGACCTTGTATTGAGAGAACAGCATCATCACTAGACGCTGATACTTCATAGAGACACACCAAATTCCTTAAATAACAATATACACATTAAAGGGATTGTAAAGAGGTTTTCTAAACTTTGTATGTGTATCTGGGACACTGATAGCATCAATTTGTTCCATTCCAATTTCTAATCCGATGTTTGTGGTTTTTGTGATTTGTCATATTTGACAAGGACTTCTCCATAACGACCATAACATTTTCTACAAGAAATTATAAGTTTGTGTATCAACAGTCTAATTAAAATCAGACCCTAAAGATTGTAAAGAGGTTTTCTAAACTTTGTATGTGTATCTGGGACACTGATAGCATCAATTTGTTCCATTCCAATTTCTAATCCGATGTTTGTGGTTTTTGTGATTCCACTAAAACTTACCTGTTTTATGACGTCACTGACAGTGATCTACCAGAAACTTCTATTGAAATCTATGCAGAACACTGGTTGTGACGTCAGGTCGATAGATAAGCATTTGGCTCTGTGGTGGGCTTTAGTTTAATTGGCAGTGATTGACATAATCATAGACTCTCAAATATTGTCTTTGGTACCAACAAGAAGTACTTATAATAATGAAACTTACTGTGGAATTGGTTGACTGTATTTTGGATTGTAGATCTTTATAGAGCCTGATAAGCTTGGAAGAACTATTTTCTGCACAAAACCTTGACATTGGTCTAATTGAAATACAAAAAAAGACATTTTTAAAGATGATGAGTTTCCAATTCTGAGTTCAATCTATACAAGAAAGACTAAATTTCATTTGTATTTGGAACACTGATAGACATTTAAAGTCATTTGTATTATTATAGTTCTTGCAATGCCTTCTTTTTGTTAACACTGCTTCAACTCTTTGCCAGTGCTTTCTGTTGATTAGTAACTTGCTATCTTTTAACCACCCTAACCAATTGATTATATACAACCCTTTAACAGTAATCATTCTTGCAATCAATAAAATGATTGTTATTGTCATAAAAGGAACGTTTTTTTTCTTTAAATATTTATTTGTCTTAAAACCTTGCTGATAGCCAGTCTGATTCATGTTACCAATTTTTTGTATTCAAAAACCCCCAAAAATAAAAAAAATTTTGTAAATGCACAGACACTCAGTCTCAGAAACAGATTAAATTTGTAGTTGATAGTGCTGACAAAGCTGAGAGTTGGTGATAGCCAAACCCACATGGACATACCACATGAACATACCATGTGGACATACCACATGGACATACCACATGAACATACCACATGGACATACCACATGAACATACCACATGAACATACCACATGGACATACCACATGGAAATATCACATGGACATACCACATGAACATACCATATGAACATACAACAAGGACATACCACATACAAAGTGCAACAGCAAGGTAATGTAATTTTCATGTGAGATATAAAAATTCATGCATTTACCAGTGGATGTAATTTCTAGTAATTTAGGTAGTAGAAGTGATGTTGGATGCTTTACTCTAATGAACATATACGACTTGGTACCAGATATAACAGAACCATTACGATTCTCGTCACAACCATTGACTAAATCTTGAGCCTCTTTAGAGTCTCCTGAAATATATAAAAATAGATCATAGTTTTATTTATTCTCTGTTCCCTATATACTATCATTTGTATTTTAAACTCCAATTTGTACGTGCCACTACAGTAGGGTCTAACAATGACCTTCTTATCTTTCAGTCAAGTTGACCTTTGCCCTAAAATTAATAAAATGACTTGATAAACTGGTCAAAGGCAGTTGCTAATCTTCAAAATGCACCTTTTGAAGCGCTGGAGAGGGAAAAGATCTGATTGTTTCAAGCAAAGGTCATTAAGGTCAATAAGGTCAACTTGAAGGAAAAACAAGGTTGTTGTTCTTAACCTCTACAGCAGGCCTTCTCAATTAATTTTCAAAGATAGCTTGCCAGGCAAGGTAACATACGCCCACTTCAGCAAATTTAAATATTTTAAAAAGTTGATTGCACCATCGCACTTATTTGAGCTGATATTTAGAGGAAGCAATTCGAATGAAAACTCTAGCCTCTATCGTGTACACAAGTTATTTTTAACGTTTTTTCACTAAGTTATCAATTATCCAGATGAATACACATACCAAGTTTCATTCGAATTGGATAAAAACTCTGGTTTCTATCGCGTACACAAGAAATTGTTGACAGACGGACGGACAGGGGTGACGGCAATATACGTCCACATTTTCATGTGGGCGTATAAAAAGGGCCAAATGCATTTTATGAATGAAATATAAGGGCCTTATAGAGCTTAGCTAACATAGCGAGCAGAGCGTTTAAGCGAAAGGGGTCATTTTTGAGGGGCCACTCTTGAGGGCGCCACAGGGTGTCACAGGCCGTATTTGGCCCGTGGGCCACCATTTGAGATGGCCTGCCCTACTGTATTGTAATATCAATCTTTCTTGCCAATATGTTGACATGGATTTTTAGATTCATTTAACATTAAGGATCATTTGGATGTCTTCAATAGCTGAATGTCCTTAGTGCATGGGTGCAGATCACGTGGGGGGTGTGGGGACATGGGGACGATACCCTGCGTCCCCCCCCCCCCCCCCACAAATGGTCAAACTAAGGTGAGTAGAGTGTCTGTAATGGATGTAAATAGGTACAATTTGGTATCCGATAACATCAAAGTCCTAAGTGACATACCCCAGATCCTATTTACATTATCGTGAACCATAGGTCTAAATTCTAAAACACACATTGAAAAAGCGATCTGCACCACTGCTAGTGAAGTGAAGAAAATGTAAATATAAATGAATAAATACCATCATAAATTTCTAAATGGTTTCCAATGTCTTCAGTAACACTTCTTAATTTTTGATCTATTAATTCTAACTTAATACACCCACTTTTAGCTTTTAACAATATCTCGGGTTCATCAGATCTGGAAAAAAAAACATAACAGGGTATCAGCTAAATTTTGGTTAAGCAAGGTCACCCCACTTTTTGGCCTGTACATTTCTGAAACTGAAAATCGAGTAGCGAAATCCAAGGAGTTTAGGTCTGTTAAATTTTTTGAACCGTGGGCCCCTCCACATGCTAAGACCCTTTGTCCACCCTGTTAACAATTAATTAAAACTCAATTTCAGCCATTGCAATCCAGTTGCCTGTTTCTCAAAAAGTCTTTTAATTAAAAATTGTCGTAAGTGTGGAATTATTCATTGTAAAATGCTGAATTTAAGACAAAAGTTATCGTAAAATTTTTTGAGAAACAGGCTCCAGATCACTTTTCACAAAAAAATCTGGATTTCATTTTGTCAGCTACTAAGTAAAATTTGACTAGCATAGTTTGACAATTGGAACAGAAAACACTCAATCAAACTTAATAAATAATCTTACCCAGGTTTCGGTTTCAATAACCATATATATGAAGGCTTATATCCAATATGAATGACTTTATTGCTGTATGCATCTGAAATAATAGAAGCTTATTGTTGAGGTTGTTACATACATCTATTTTGAAAATAATAATTTGACTAAGGCTTAGAGATTACAAACCATTATGCCTACAGATATATTAACAGATATATTATTCAATGCCATTCAAACACTGTTTTAAATAAAAAAAAATCAAGGCATATTCAAATGACAATGGTCAGAAACCTTATCTTGTTTTTGAAAATATGACAGAATAAAATTTCTCCAACAAGCTAGGATAATTTTTGAAGTAAAAATACAATAAACCTATATAAATTTGTGATCATACATATTCAGCCTATAATATTTACCTCTAGGTACACTGTAATAACTAAAAGTCATGTTTCCTATGACATCAGAGTATGCTTCAGTCTGGTCAAATAACTCAACAACTAAACTAGAAGTCATTGAACGATAATACTGTACAGCTTTATTAATACAATTAGACAGAGTTCCTCCTAATGATGCTGAAATACATTAAAGTCAAAAATATAAATAAGAAAAGAATTGATATTATATGGAAATTTAGGGGAAATTTGACATTGTGAACAATATTGATCAATTTATTCAATGAAATAGAAGTTTGTTGTGTAAAGTCCTGATAAAAGGATGGAGCTTCAGCCATTGGATAAAATGGAATTTGATAATTAGGCTCCACCTCCTCTTATCTAAGGTTTTGATAAGGCTACAGGCATAGCAAGGCGGTGTGGAGCAGAGCGGTTAGTAGCAGCATTAATGTACAGATGGTTTTAAATGTACAGACGCTCAGCTGTTTACATCACAAGCGGAACGAAAGAAATACACTGTTCTGCGCTTCCCCGCTCTGCACTGCTCTGCCTGTAAGCACAGATTAGAAAGATACGCTCAACAGCGATGATACACCACCACAATATTGTCACAAGCTTGTCAATACTGTTAGCCTACATATTTTTGCTCCTTTCAGAAAAAGCTCATTTATTATATAGAAATCATGCATTGTACACTAAAGACCGAAACAAATAATACAATTTGAATTGTTATTAATTTTGTGTTTATGTGCAGCCATCTTGTGCATCCATTTTTCTTACTATTATGATTTCATTCTGTGTCTTATCCTGCTCAAGGGGTTGGAGAATTACGTAGAAATTCAGATTCAAATTCAGATGGCTCTTCGCATTGTTCTATTTATTTGGAGACCTTGGGTTTGAAAAAGAACAGCCATTTTCGTGAATCAGAATCGTTCAGAGTACTCCAGCTTTAAAAAAAGAACACACCCTAAGATTCCTTTGGGTTGGTTAAGCTACCCAGGCACGGTACAACAAGCGTAATATGTTGTATAGTTATTACACCAGATAAGTTGCCTTATGAATATAGACTCTTCACAAGTTTGAGAATTTTGATTTTTTGATCATTCTAAGACAGTGGTTCCAAACCTTTTTCAAGCTGTGGCCCAAATTCACGAAGCTCCAAGAGCCATGGACCCCTGTTCTAGTCAAAACTAGGGCAAAATAGAAATAGCACAAGGATTGTTGTCTAAAATGTGCCTCCCCATCATCAGGAGGTCAGATGCATTTGACCACAGGCAACTACAGACTTTACACAGCAAAATATAGTTAAATAAAAATTGTGCTAGGGAAAAAATGATATAGATCCTCAGGCGCCATAACAAACACCCCATGGCCATGGCTACCTAGTGGGCCATGGCCCCCAGGTTGGGAACCACTGTTTTAAGAGGTGGTATCGCTTTAACTATAAGGTTATACTGATAATAATAAACATACCTGGAGATATATACTGATTATAATAATCGGATATCATTTGGGTATAAAAAGTATCAGTTATATATAATCTTTGATCACATTTAAATTTTGATGTAAAATATGACATGACTTCGAATATTATCACATGCTTGGTACTCTCTGTGTCTATAGTCCATTTACAATCTTTAGAACTAAAATAAACAAGATTTGGTATTTTTTACTATTGACATAGTGATGTATCAAATTAGGGGCCTAATTCTTGAATACTAAACTGGGATCTTAATAAATAAAGTTATCTGATTGGATAATAATGAATTTTTGTGATTTTATCAATAAGATAATAGTATTTTAAACTCTCGATTTGATCATATTTAAAAATTAGAGTACCGAAGGCAAATAGGCTTTTGCTATAAAACAAAAAAAAAATGAAGAAATAAGTTAACACTACAGGGCATTTCTAACAAAAAGGTTTTTATCCTGAAAAGAGCTTCACACAGAAGGGGTTCACTCACACTATACTTGGTGAAATTATTTTTCCCTACAAATTTTCCTACATTGGCAATTGGGTTCTGCCAAAAATATGCCCCACATTTCTGATCTTATGTTGAATTTTGTCTACAGACTTTTTTGTCAACTCTTACTTTTTTTTAACTATCTGTGGTTACATAAATCAGCACTTAAGTGGTAAGTGTGAAAAAAAAACTTACTTTGTTTTTGTGACTGTTAACATCTGGGGTTTGAAAGGAATAGCGTTTAATGTTAAACCTCCTCTAACACAACTTTCACTGTAATCTAAAACAAATAATAATACTGTTAATCTTATGTTTTCATAATTTGCCTATCCACAATCCTTTGGTAGTTTCCATCAACCATAATCTGTCTTAATAATGAATGGTGTTTTTTGTTGTGTCTTCATGTGCGAGACTCTTTACTTTAACACTTTACTACTGCTTATAACGTTGCGACATAAAAATAGTTCATAGCTATTGGGGGAATATTCTGATACAAACTTGTGCATTCAATGCTACATCGTGACTTCTGTCATTTTAAATACATATCTTTTCAAACTGTTTGTTTTTATTTCCTGTGTATGACTGTTTACAAATACTTGTAGTCTCTAATGACCAATGTCTGATGGTTGAACTACCAGAATCACAAGATTATCTGACAATATTGACCTAGTTCGGTCAAATATGGTCTCCATACATTACTGTGATATGTTGCAGAGCGCCAGCAAAACTTTCACTAGGACAATTTGATACTTTGGATCAGACTTGACTTAAAGGGATATGTTCACCTTTTTCTAGTTTAAGATATGGATTTTGAGATTTTTGTGCCGTTCTAGTACTTTTGATGGCTATTTTCAAATAGTCAAGTCTCAAATCAACGTTAAATTTTAAATACTGAATGCTTTTTGGTGGAAATTCAAGTCAAACCTTTGTCATTCCCATTCCCCTGGTCAACTTACCTGGATAAGGTACTGTATAATATTTGAGGACAAAGCCATCAAATTCAGAGTAACCATCAGTTTCAAACGTCATTCTAACACTAGAATCATTAGCTGCTACCAGAAATCTGCTTTCATAACCACAAGTAAGGAAATTAGTTTTATCTACAGAAGAAATATGATATAACATGATATATGATCAACATGATATATCAGGGGCCGCGGAGCGTTTCTGAAAGTGGGGGGGGCGGGGGGGGGGGGGGGGCCCTTGGTTGAAAATTTTCAAAATCCACCTCTCACCCTCACCCCCACCACAAAAACTCCTCGGATTTCGGCCACTCGATTTTCAGATCTCGGAAATTATAAAAAAAAATTATAAAAATGATATAACATGATATATGATAACATGGAAATTCAAATATGATATAAAATTCAACATGGAAATTTTTTATCTACAATGGAAATTAGATTATCTAACGGAAGAAATATGATATTATATGATAAATTGCAACATGGAAATTAGTTTTATCTACAATGGAAATTAGTTTTACCTATAGAAGAAATATGATATCAAATTGAACATGGAAATTATTTTTATATACAGTAGAAATATGATATAAATTTGATATATTCAAATATGATATAAATTGCAACATGGAAATTAATTTTTATCAACAATAGAAATTAGTTTTATCTATAGAACAAATATGATTTAAATTTCAAGATGGAAATAAGTTTTATCTACAGAAGAAATATGATAAAAATTTCAAGATGGAAATAAGTTTTATCTACAGAAGAAATATGATAAAAATTTGAAAATGGAAAATAGTTTTATCTATAACGGTACACTAGAAATATGATATAAATTTGAACATGGATATAAGTTTTATCTATAGAAGAAATATGATATAAATTTGAACATGGAAATTAGTTTTATCTACAGTAGAAATATGATATAAATTTGAACATGGATATAAGTTTTATCTATAGAAGAAATATGATATAAATTTGAACATGGAAATTAGTCTTATCTACAGTAGAAATATAATATAAATTTGAACACAGAAATTAGTGTTATCCACAGAAGAAATATGATATAAATTTGAACATGGAAATTAGTTTTATCTACAGTAGAAATATGATATAAATTTGAACATGGATATTAGTTTTATCTACAGTAGAAATATAATATAAATTTGAACATGGATATTAGTTTTATCTACAGTAGAAATATAATATAAATTTGAACATGGAAATAAGTTTTATCTATAGAAGAAATATGATATAAATTTCAACATGAAAATAGTTTTATCTACAGTAGAAATAACATATAAATTTGAACATGGAAATTAGTTTTATCTACAGTAGAAATATAATATAAATTTGAACATGGATATTAGTTTTATCTACAGTAGAAATATAATATAAATTTGAACATGGATATTAGTTTTATCTACAGTAGAAATATAATATAAATTTGAACATGGAAATAAGTTTTATCTATAGAAGAAATATGATATAAATTTGAACATAGAAATTAGTTTTATCTACAGTAGAAATATGATATAAATTTGAACATGGATATTAGTTTTATCTACAGTAGAAATATAATATAAATTTGAACATGGATATTAGTTTTATCTACAGTAGAAATATGATATAAATTTGAACATGGAAATAAGTTTTATCTATAGAAGAAATATGATATAAATTTGAACATGGATATTAGTTTTATCTACAGTAGAAATATAATATAAATTTGAACACAGAAATTAGTGTTATCTACAGTAGAATTATGATATAAATTTGAACACAGAAATTAGTGTTATCTACAGACAAAAAAATATGATATAAATTTGAACACAGAAATTAGTGTTATCCACAGAAGAAATATGATATAAATTTGAACATGGAAATTAGTGTTATCCACAGAAGAAATATGATATAAATTTGAACATGGAAATTAGTGTTATCCACAGAAGAAATATGATATAAACTTCAACATGGAAATTAGTGTTATCTACAGTAGAAATATGATACCTACCTCCTTTAATTTCTAGAAAATCATATTCACAATCTTCTTCCATTTCCAGCCATAAAAATTCAAACACAATTCTGCTGGTGTTGTCTTTGGCAGTAAACCACCAAGTCATGTTCATATACCTTAAATATAGAATAAGTTTTTGATGGAATCATTTTCCTGGGTTAAATTGAAGAAATTATGGTTGTGGGTTCTTATTTTGTTATTATTATCTATCAACTAAAGAAACTGTACTGATAGAATAAGAAATGTGTGATTAAAATGTAAATTGGCAAATACTACCACCAGCCAAATCATCAGTAGTCAATTTGTGCTGAGACTCTTGCTTTTGTGTCTAGGTGATGAAGGGGATTTTCTCAATGAATATTATGCAATCCAGATCTTCCGGAATTTCTCTCCAACAAGCCGGAAAAAAACGTAAATATATCACAAATGGAGAATCAAGCTGGCGGACGCATGGGCTTGCTTTTCATGAGTCGAATATAATTACGTCATTGACCTAATCTATTATATTCTCCCAAAAATCCAGCAGAACTTTTACTACAGTGTTGAGGCAGCCATTTTGTGACGTCATCTCTCCACGATTGCACCGGTCGACAGAATGGTGAAATTGGACTTTCCAAACTCTTCTAAAACAGTCACGTGATTGATAATATAATAAAAATGGAGAACCCGGACGATACAGAATGCATAATAGAATTGGCCCCTCGGGTCTAATCTTTACTTTACAGGTCCTAACCCTACACCCCACCCTCATGACGGGGTTGACTGCAAACTTTAACTCACATGTAATAATCGTCAGGATATCCTGGTGAATATAAATACATTGGTTCATCACTAACAGTTAAATCAGACACTTTTGATGTCATTAAATAATCTGTAAAAATATCATGTTATGAAATTGAGTAACTTAACTTTAAGCAAAGTTGTACGAAAACTTGCTGACTCTATTCCATGCCATAGATATTTGGTGAGATATGGCTGGGGGAAAGTACCGTGATATATTTGGAAAGATTGATATTTTTGTAGTTTAATCATACCACCATTTTCCCCCTTGTTCCATCAAAGATCTTTATCCAAGGAAACAAATTTTGTTGGTTGCCCTGTGTTAAAAATCCAAAATTTTTCTAACCTAGTTTTTTTTTACTTTCCCACAGCTATGTGCGTCCTAATAGCTATGAGAGGCTTGAATAGAGTCGGCAAGCTTCGAACTAAAAGGAAAGTAGACTGCTTAACAGTTTGTGTTCATGTTTTAAATTGTTCTTAATTTTGCTCAGATATCTTTGGATGACTTTGTACAAGTGCAATGTTGACTTGTCCAAGTAGACTAAGCCTACTCTTTTGGCATCACTCTATGGTGCTTCTAGTTTGGGAAGTCCAATGGTAGACAATTATAATTGCTCACTTTGAGATAATTTAATCATCCCAGTTATCGGATTGGCCGATTAATTTTGAATTTAGTGTATAAGCCAATGAGATTACTGGTTTTTTTTTAAATTTGAATTCCTGTACAGTCATGTTTTGAGAATAAGGCCCTTATTGTAGTTTAAAGATAGGGAAACCACCTCTTAAAATGAAAAAAAAATAAATAAATTCCCAAACTTGGCCAATAAGAGTATATATTCATCAAAGGTGTCTACAGTATACAAACAGAATCCAATAAACCATAGAACAAAGTAATTTTAAAGTTCTTCAATTATAATATATAAGGTAGTTTTATGGATTTATCAGATTATACAGTTAGGGCTGGGTATCGATTACCAAATTGAGATCGATTATTGAAGGCAGGTTACCGATCAATAATCGATTAATAATCAAAATATTTTATTTGGGAAATCTTCTAATCTTCATATAATCGTGTACGTTTTTGTACCGGAATGTTTGTTATTTATCAATATCAGGTATTGAAGACAGATGAAACTAAAGTAATGTCCAGAATTTTGTATGATTATCATGATAAAATGGGTTGTGACTTCTCTGATAAGTGTGTAGCAGATAATATTAAAAGAAAATTTGACTATGAATTATAATCGATTATGAAATTTGATAATCGATAATCAAAATAAATAATTCGTAGCGTCGATAATCGATTATTTCAATTATTAGACCCAGCCCTATATACAGTACAGTAATGACACAGATAAGTTGCTTAATATAAACTTTTATATTCCAAATTTGAGAATTTTGATTTTTTGATCATTTTATTCCTAAAAAAATATATATTTACCATTTTTGAGAACAATATTGAAATCTCTATCATTTAGAATGAATATAGAATATAGAACAATATCAAAGTAACCATCTTTAAAACTTCTCAATTGTAACTCCTTAGGATATGATGTTCCACAAAATTTCATATTCTTTTCATTATGGTGTTCTGAAAAATTTCAAATGAAGTTAACTACACATAACACAATAGCAAAATGTGATATTTTTGATAAAAAATATTTGAAATTTTCGAGTTCATAATTGTGAAATTAAAAGTAATTTACCCGAAACATGTTTGACATCAAAAATCAAGTTCAAAAGGGCTTGATTATCAATTAATTGTCTTTTAAATTAACTTAATTTGTTTTGTAGTCAGCCATTTCCATAGCTTTTTAATTACATAATGTATATAGGCAATAAATTTCAACTTGAATAACTCCAAGAGCTATTCTACTACCAAAAAAGGGTGATATTGGAAGAGTTAACCTGAAAGTCCAAGATTCAATTCAATCAATAGGTAGATAAATTACCATCAGATTTTGTCAGTGACATGGAAAAAATGTCTGGTGGACGTGGTCGTTAGGATGAGACCAGTCCTATGTGTTGCAGGCTACAAACACCAAAGCTCCCTTGATGCTTAAGCTTACTCTTTTGCGGTTTCTGTCTTCATGTCCAGTTTCCCTCATTGCATACTGCATTATACATATATTTCAAAGGGACAGAGAGACCAAAGGACTGACATGACATTAAAATGTGGGCATATAAAAAGTCTAATTCTTAGAAGATATAAGCCTTACCTGGAAACTTGATTTCTAAATATTCACTTATACAATTAAATGAATCACGCAAACGCAATTCTTTAAAAATAATACGGATTTCATGTAAACTACCATCAAACTTTATTCTCCAATAACAGGTCTGAAGGCTAAAAAAACAAATCTAATAATTACAATTTTACTAGTGGTGAAGATGAAATTAACTAATTTTAAAGGAATCTTAGAATCAAAAAATCAAAATTCTCAAACTTGGTCATGATAAGAGTTTAAATTCATTAGGCAACTTGTCTGGTCTCATAACTATCTGATAAATCCAGAAAACTACTTTATATATTATCATTAAAAAACGCTTACAATATATTTTAGGTGTTTTTCAATAATATCCTGTAATTTTATAGAAAATCATTTAGTTTTATTGGTTTATTGGACTCTGTATACTTTTGACACCATTCATTGATTAATATATACTCTTATTGGCCAATTTTGAGATTTTAAATTTTTTTTCGTTTTAAAAGCTGATGGTATCCCTTTAACTAATGGTCATGGTTCAAGTTTTCGAGAGTAAAATTCATTGTCAAGAATTAGAATTAGACTTAAAGGACAAAAGTGATTTGCCTAATAGGTTAGAAATATTTTTTTGGAAGGTGTGAATTGGTACTGTACAAAGCAAATAGTAGAGAAATATGCCTCTAGTGCTTGTCTCATAGAAAACTTTTGAGAGTGTGATGTTTAACACAAATTAATTAGTTGGAATAACTTAACCCACAGATATCTGATTGAAAATTTGAATGGTGTAAATATAGGGCTGGGTATCGATTACCAAATTGAGATCGATTATCGAAGGCAGGTTACAGATCAATAATCGATTAATAATCAAAATATTTTAATTGGGAAATCTTCTAATCTTCATAGGTTTGTGTACGGTACGTTTTTATACCTGAATGTTTGTTATTTATCAATATCAGGTATCGAAGACAAATAAAACTGAAGTAAATGTCCAGAATTTTGTATGATCATCATGTTAAATTGGGTCGTGACTTCTCTGATAAGCGTGTAGCAGATAATATTAAAAGAAAATTTGACTATGAATTTTAATCAATTAATAAATTTGATAATCGATAATCTAATTAAATAATTTGTAGCGTCGATAATCGATTATTTCAATTATTAGATCTAGCCCTATAAATAGATGCTATAGGCTATAACTGTTCCCTATAAATATAATAAAACAATAGAAAACAATCCCTTTAAGCACTGAATATGTTGCCCTTTTCGGAAGTGATTGATTGAAAAAGTAAATTTTTCTAGTGAAGTGAAAAATATTATTTTAGAATACTTTACTTTAAAAAGTCGTTATGGTTGGAGAAAGCTAGTTTAACAGTATGATTGAATGGTATAGATGTGGTAACTATAGAAACGTTATCATATCCATTTCCACATTCTGGATAGATATTTTCTCCATATCCTTAAAAAAAAATTGTAAATAAAATATGAATATGCTTCAAATATGGCTACAACAAAGACAATGCAGAAGAAAAATTATAAAAAACATATATCGGGTGTCCCATAAAAAACGTTCCCAAGTTTGACAACAAGGATCTCGGTTGCTGATGAATCAATCTCTTTCAAAATTCTCACAAATTTACTTCAACATGTCCTTGTCAGACCCTAGAATTATGAGAGTCATCAGAATAAAAATTGTACAAGTTCTGCCTCAAACAAAATAGCATGTCAAAAAATTCAATATCAGAGAAAATTACATATTTCTATTGTGCTTTCACCACATCGACCACCAATATCAACCATTTTCCATCCTGATAAACTGTCATGGATCTCATTTAACGGTACCATCTCTCAAGAAGCGACCATCCTACCTTTCAGTTCCTGTTCAGTCAGTGTGTCCAACCCTAGTGCAGTACATCTGTTACATAAGAGAATCCCATACTGCCCATAGTCATTACCACCACAAATGGGACAAACTGGCTGAACAGGAACTAAAAGGCAGGATGGTCGCTATTTTGGAGAAAATACCTTCAGATGAGATCCATGAGAGCAACTTGGGATGGAAAATGGTTGATATTGGTAATGGTGTTGGTTGTGGTACAATGAACACAGGTTGTAATGTGTATTTTGCTCTGATATTGAATTTTTGTATATGCTATTTTGTTTGGAACAGTACTTGTACAATTTTTATTCGATGACTCTCATATTTTCAGGGTCTGACAAGGACATGTGGAAGTAAATCTGTGAGAATTTTGGCCAAATTTAGGAGTTTAAATCTTAATATTATGTCATTTTGAATAATATAAGCAGATCTTTGTCAAAGAAACTCACCTATACTGAGAAAGGAGAGAATAAAAATATAATCTAAAACCTCCATCTTTAAAATGTTGTATCAACCATTACTGAAATAAATTACAATATGTACAATTTAAAGGGTCTTGGTCCCCCCCTTAATTTTATTAATTAAATAGATTTTTTGAAGAATCAAAATCAATCACATGGAAATCATAGTAGGAAGTCCCTATTATCAACTCAAAACCCGGAAATTTCTGCCAGACTGCACGGACTTGACACCATTTTCCATTTTTTTCTTTAGGGCGAGGACCTTATGTTTGGGCTTGCGGTTGCAGCGCTTTGCGACGCACTTGAACTCTACAACCCATGCTGGTTGGTCCCCCCCAAATTTTTTGACAAATCCACGCCCTTGGAACCTGAAATTTTTTAGCTTAACCAATCAGTAATAGTGTTCACTACTCTCCATCAAAATTTTAGCCTTCAAATCTCTGTGTAGCCATAATTATTAGCATTTAATAGTTAAAAATACCAATTATTTTATTGACATTATGCAGCACACACACAGAAAATGAAAAATAAATGTTAAGGTAGGAATATAATCGAAGGAATTATGCAATTTTTGTGTAGTTCTAGTACTTCTGGTGGTTATTTACATATTTTAAAGGCCCAAATTGACAACTGAAAATGCTGAACAATAATAAAAATCCGTAAAAGCGAAACAAATCCGTAAATCAAAAATATTGTCCAGAGCATGACAAAATCAGGTGCAATAATCATATAGTAGTGGACTTCCCATACGAGAAGTACCACCAGGTGTTTCGAAAAGAGTAAGCATGATCGGTTTTGCCCGCGAAGGTCAAAATCATGATGTGCAACTAGATCCATTCATGACTGACTAAACAAATCTGCAAAAATTCAAGAAACAGATTTGTCGTAAACCTTAATCTTAAGAAAGAAATGAACAGAAAAAGAAGGAACTAAATTTTATAAGGATAACAACTCATGTTCCTAACGAGATCCTTTCTACCAGCTGTGCCTTGGCCAAACCTTTTGACATCATGGACATGGGCTTGAAAATGACAAAACTTTGCATAATGCCACCTCTCCCCATCCCTCTAAATTATGCCACTGATTCTCATAATTGGAATAAGACAAGAACCCCCACCCCCATATTCTTTCATTCCTTTAAGAAGACCAAATGAATGCTTTTTTCATTATATATTGCATTATGACAGTGGCTCATATTTTCTGCAAATGGCAAGACAGGTAATTTCTTCGAATATCTGATTAGGAAAACAACAGGGGTGGATTCAGGATTTAGAGAAAGGGGGTTCTCTATAAAAAAACATATTTCAAATTCAACGGCACTGTGAGCACCAAATTTTTAGAGGGTTGGGTCAAATTGAGAACCATGATAGCACTGTTGGTCAAAAATAGGGAGGGGGGGAAGCTCCAGCCGGAGGGAGCCCCCACCCCACCAGCCCCACCCCACCCCACCCCACCGGGATTCGTCCCTGCTCAAGTGTGGATAGCACTGTCAGAAGTGCAGAGACTGACATACAAAATGTGCCTAGTCACTGAGATTGTGCAATAAACCAAGGCCCAAAGTCCATATGAAAATGAATTGGCTAATGCAGCTCTCCAGGCAAAATTAACCTCATAGCACACTACATGGCGTTATCTGTCCCACCCAAATGTGCATACAAGTAAGTCGTGATATTCCATATCACTTAATTTATGCCCGTAAAGGTATTGAATATGAACGTTAGATAAGCGGTTGTCTATTGACCTAATTAACTGTCCAGGTAGCCGATTACCTGAGGGTGAATTGACATTGTTGATGCCCTATCAAAGGTTTACACTCCTTCCCTTACTTACCTTTCAATCGGCATGATACTGATTTAATTTGTACGTAATTAAAACACCACCATCTTTATTACAAAATATCCATGTCTATATTTAAACTCAAATCCTTTATTTACACCTGAGTACCTTCTGTTTTTATCTCTTAAAATGGCGTAGTCACGATCAAATGACTCATTACTAAAAATAGCATACAGAGTAAAGAGGAAATTTCATTTTTTCTCTGGATAATCACGTATAAATCGTCTTTTGTTTTATCATTCATCATCATATTGCCTTACCTGTCACATGTCAATAATATTTATAACCCCTTCATGGAAAGGCGTTTAGTTGTTCAGGTGGGACGATAACCTGCGGTCGCTTGTTCTGTGCTGTGTATGTTAAAGACACTTTGAAATTTGAGAGTTACACATAAAAACAGAAGTGAACTACCCAGCTGATCCAGATCCAAATTTTGAATGAAGTTATTGTTCCATTTTCAGCCTATACACCTGGGAGGTTCAAACCCATCCACCAATCTAAATTTGTAGTTACAAAATATATATATATATCACCAAACAGAATGCTTCAAAGAGAATGCATCACATGAAGCAGACTTTCTCAATTAATTTTTGTAAAGGGCCAAATGAATTTCATGAAAGATCCAAAGAGGCCAAATGAGTATAGATATCGAAGCGAGCGGGGCGCTTTAGCGGATTTGAACTACAGGCCGTCATTTGAGAAGGCTTGATGTAGGACCGTTATTTGCGTTATATCTGAAATAAAATGATTTTACAAAATAGCGGAAATCAAGTTTGTTTGAAGATGCTCTCTACATTGCATTTAAGAAATTCAAATACTGTCTTTTCTATTTTATATCAACATTGCATACGACTGTACATAGCCAACCACTGTTTGCCGCACAATAACCCAGGTAGAGAAGTTGTTATATAAAGCTGTACATAGTCAACCACCTTTGACTATATAATGATCAGAGCGGTGCTGGCTGCAGACTTTTGACCGCATTATACCTCGATCGATCTTTTGGTATATAAAGCTGTACATAGCCAACCACCTTTGATCACATTATAACCCAATTAGAGCTGTTGGTATAAGATTGTACATAGCCAACCACCTTTGACATTATAACCCAATTAGAGCTGTTGGTATAAGATTGTACATAGCCAACCACCTTTGACATTATAACCCAATTAGAGCTGTTGGTATAAGATTGTACATAGCCAACCACCTTTGATCACATTATAACCCAATTGGAGCTGTTGGTATAAGATTGTACATAGCCAACCACCTTTGACATTATAACCCAATTAGAGCTGTTGGTACAAGATTGTACATAGCCAACCACCTTTGATCACATTATAACCCAATTAGAGCTGTTGGTATAAGATTGTACATAGCCAACCACCTTTGATCATATTATAACCCAATTAGAGCTGTTGGTATAAGATTGTACATAGCCAACCACCTTTGATCACATTATAACCCAATTAGAGCTGTTGGTATAAGATTGTACATAGCCAACCACCTTTGACATTATAACCCAATTAGAGCTGTTGGTATAAGATTGTACATAGCCAACCACCTTTGACATTATAACCCAATTAGAGCTGTTGGTATAAGATTGTACATAGCCAACCACCTTTGATCACATTATAACCCAATTGGAGCTGTTGGTATAAGATTGTACATAGCCAACCACCTTTGACATTATAACCCAATTAGAGCTGTTGGTACAAGATTGTACATAGCCAACCACCTTTGATCACATTATAACCCAATTAGAGCTGTTGGTATAAGATTGTACATAGCCAACCACCTTTGACATTATAACCTTATTAGAGCTGTTGGTATAAGATTGTACATAGCCAACCACCTTTGATCACATTATAACCCAATTAGAGCTGTTGGTATAAGATTGTACATAGCCAACCACCTTTGACATTATAACCTTATTAGAGCTGTTGGTATAAGATTGTACATAGCCAACCACCTTTGACATTATAACCCAATTAGAGCTGTTGGTATAAGATTGTACATAGCCAACCACCTTTGACATTATAACCCAATTAGAGCTGTTGGTATAAGATTGTACATAGCCAACCACCTTTGATCACATTATAACCCAATTAGAGCTGTTGGTATAAGATTTTTACCTTTTACAGTACACTCCGTTTTGAAACAAATTAAGATAAACACTTTGAAGTAAAAAGCATATTTTAGAAATAATTAAATCTAAAACCGCATACTGCTACTTGAAATTCTAAAGATTTTACTTTGAAAGATAAAACACAGGACCTAATTATCGTTTTTTCAGACCAGAAGCTTTAATTATGTGGTTTTATGCACTTTTAACAAACAAAAGGAGATATTGTTTAAAATTTAAAAGAATATATTCCAGACATTTCATTAGTAAAAGCAACATTTTATTTTCTAACAAAAGAAAATGAAAACACGAGAAAAATTCCAAAACATTAGTACAGTACATATAGGTTGTCTGACCTTTTTAACCAAAAACGATTCGTGTGAATTTTATTTGATCAATTATCTGTAGACTTTGAAAACAGAGCAGAAGAAAACAACCGGCACCTGTATCAAAATCGAGTTTTTAAGCTATTATAGTTAAATATTAACGAGAAGTAGTGACGAATTTCGAGAGGAGCCCTCGGGCCAAACGTTGTACTCTATCGATTTACTTGAAATTCGCAAAATTTGAATGCCCATGCCATTAATTTGTCCCCTGAAAAATTTCTATAACGCGAAGATTTGATTATATTTCTTACATTTAAAGGTATGTGTTCACTAACCGTTCGACAAAAAAAACTTTTAGTTTCAGAACTTGGAATATTTTAGCTAATCAAATCCGTAATAATGTCCCAAACTCTCCCTTGAAATTTAAGCCTTCAAATCCACAGGATTCCATGATCATAAGCGTTTGGAAGTAAAAAAAACGGACTAGTCGTTTAGTAAGATTATGCCTTTTATAGAAAACACAAATACTGAAAATGAAAGATAACTGTTTAGGTACGGGTTCAATGAAGAGATTGTACGATTTTTGAGCAGTTCTAGTACTTCTGAAGGCCAATTAGATATATTCAAGGTCCAAATCGACCTTCGCTTCGAAAATGCTGAATATTTCCCTTTAAGCAAGCCAATACTATTTTCTGATCTTGAGGTGATGAGTAGGATAAAATCCGTACAAGCCAACACATTTCTGTTAATCAAAAATCTGGTTAACATAAAACAAAATCTGGCGCAATAATTTTATAGTAGTGGACTTCCCTTATACGTGTTTCTAAAAGAGTTATCTCATCAATTTTTCTATTTTGAGAAATAACTACTCTGGTTTAAATTTGTATGAATCTTAAATTATTAGTATTACGCAGACGATAAGCTACAATATTATTAGCAGAATCTGAAACACCACTTTGTGGATTATCTGTTTCTTGCATGGTGCCACAGAATTGTCATTTTGAGAATCGAACAAAAATAGATTTGATAGATTGTCCTTTACTCGGTTAGTGACTCTTATTATATTTTCGTTGAACTAATATCATTCTAAACATTTGACAAAATTGCACTTTGATGCCTGAGTTATCTGGTTCTTGCATTGGGAGCCGCGGTGGCTCAGTGAGTTAGACGCTTGCTCGCTAACCTGAAGGTTCAATCCCGACATGGGTCGAGATGATTCCTTCGGATTTTTCAACCCGGTTTCCCCCTGTCAGTGATGCAGGTCGGAGGGGCTGACATGGAAAAGCGTCTCGTCGTTCGGATGGGACAATAAATCGAGGCCCCGTGTGCTATTGGCTGTGCACTTTAAAGATCCCTCGACAGTTGGAAATCGAAAATAAGAGCAGGCTATGCCACTGTCCTGGCAAAATTTCCCTCATTGCACACTGCGTGGCGTTTGCCCGTCCTCAATTAGCCCATATAGGTGCAGAAAAGTAGGACGTATAACTTCATTCATTTCATTTCATTTTTTGGTTCTTGCATTGTGCCACAGAATTACAAGATAGCTTGCCAAGCACTGTCGTCCAAACATTTTTTCTCTCGATTTCATCAAGGGTTAAGCATTCATCAAGTTTAGTCAAAATCCTTCTCTGTTTATAAGCTAAAAACTAAAACCTTTTTTGAACAAGAAGGGCAATAAGTCATATCAAATATTTTTTGATTTTTGATAGGGTTTATCGTGTGATAATAAACTATTTCAATAGGTTTCATTAAAATCTAATCGAAAAAGAATTGTGTCTTATAGAGTATTTACAACCTAAAAATCAACGCGTTTTAAAGAACAAGGGCAATAATTCATTCATAATATTTTTCGATTCTTTTGATTTTCAATAGGGTTCATTATCGGTTGATAATAAACAATTTCAGCAAGTTTTGTCAAAATCCGTAAAGATTGTGACTTGTAGAGTGTTAACAAGCTAAAAATCGAACGCGTTTTAAAGAACAAGGGCAATAATTCATATTAAATATTTTTCGATTGTTTTGATTTTCAATAGGGTTCATCCTAGGGTGATAATAAACAATTTCATCAAGTTTTGTCAAAATCCGTAAAGATTGTGACTTGTAGAGTGTTAACGAGCAATTGTGGACGGACCGCCGGACGGACAGGGGTGACGGCAATATACGTCCTAATTTTCATGTGGGCGTATAAAAAGAAAGCAAACCTCTTAAAATCCCTTTATGAGAATATTTTGAAGGGATACCCAACAAGAAGCTAAAGAGTATAATAAATAATATATTTATACAATTAAATATAAATAAATACATGTATACAGACATGAAAAACAACGATCGTTTTATTACATGAGACAAACACGCCATCTTTACAATAAAACGAAAGTTGACAATAAAATATAAAATTTGACCGAGAGTATTTGGATTTGCAAAGACAAAGTTGTAGTCCATAAACTCACAGGACCTACACCAACACGTCAGTACAACCTTCAATTCATTTAAGGAATTGTAAAGAGGTTCTCTAAACTTTTAATGGTACCAGCTTATAGAAACCTCTTTACAATTTATTTATGGGAATATTTGAAGGGGATGCCCAAAAATAAGCTTAAGAGTAAAATAATTAAGTATTGTTGTTGTCTAATGATCATCGACTTAAAACTGCTGAAAATTTTGATAAAAAAAAACAATCGTTTTATTGTACGAGTCAAACAAGCCATCTTTACAATAAAACGAAAGTTGACAACAAAATATTAAATTTGACCAGGAAACATTTGGATTTAATTTTTTTTTTTAAACATCAGAACTAAAAGTATTACTTCACAAAGACGACTTCCTTCTATGCAAATAAGTTGATATGTGCTTAAACTTAAAATCACTATATACGAATCTGAAATAGAAGAAACAAAAAAAAAGAACTGTTTTAATGGCTCAAGTTTTTTTGGCTTATAGCAAACATAAAACTTCTTTTGAATAATAGATCCGCTGATGACAATCTTTGTGTCCACATTATAATTTGTGTCCTTGATAAAACATTCTGCTACTGTCAATCTCTGAACAAGAGTTGTCTACCCTTGCCCATATACTGGACAAGATTGGCGAAGGTTAATGCTTAATGCAAGAAGTGACAATATATATTCAGACCGCAACGCTACAAGCAAATGAGGCTCGCTCCAGAATACACGAAGAAATCGTCCATTCATTACCGAATGTCAACTTACTTCATCCAATTCTGCAATAAGTTCATCGAGAATGGCTATATCTTTGTCTACTTGTGGTTTTTTTTTAGGTTGTGAAGGACTTGCCGAATGCCTTGGGAGATTCTTTGTGACCGGTTTCTTCTGATGTCCTAAAATGCCTTGATGGACCTGGTGCCTATAGAAGAATAAATATATTATACTTTAAAGTCGAATGGTTAAAAGAAACGAACTTTGCTATATAAGCTATAGTAAAGAAGATGCTAAGAATAGCACTGGACTCCTCTGAAGTACCTCAGAAGTTCCGAAAAGATTTATCATGATCTACTTCTTATGCGAATCGTATAGCTAATGGTAATCCAGTCAACGAGCAATATAAAGTATTGTCAAATAGGCGTGTTTTAATATTATAACAAGAAACAACTCAACAAGCTGTAAAACAAATGTTATACGTACATTATGTTCCCTGACTTTCTGTTTCCAAGATGGTTCACTAAGTGGACGAGGTTCCTCATCTTTTCTTCCTTGAGAAAAAACTTCTTATTCCACCAGGTCTACGGTTCCTTTCCTTTTCCTCCTTCTTTATTCTTTTAGCTTCCATCTTTTCCTCCTTCTTTATTCTTTTAGCTTCCACCTTTTCCTCCTTCTTTATTCTTTTAGCTTCCATCTTTTCCTCCTTCTTTATTCTTTTAGCTTCCACCTTTTCCTCCTTCTTTATTCTTTTAGCTTCCATCTTTTCCTCCTTCTTTATTCTTTTAGCTTCCATCTTTTCCTCGTTCTTTATTCTTTTAGCTTCCATCTTTTCCTCGTTCTTTATTCTTTTAGCTTCCATCTTTTCCTCCTTCTTTATTCTTTTAGCTTCCACCTTTTCCTCCTTCTTTATTCTTTTAGCTTCCATCTTTTCCTCCTTCTTTATTCTTTTAGCTTCCATCTTTTCCTCCTTCTTTATTCTTTTAGCTTCCACCTTTTCCTCCTTCTTTATTCTTTTAGCTTCCATCTTTTCCTCCTTCTTTATTCTTTTAGCTTCCATCTTTTCCTCCTTCTTTATTCTTTTAGCTTCCATCTTTTCCTCGTTCTTTATTCTTTTAGCTTCCATCTTTTCCTCGTTCTTTATTCTTTTAGCTTCCATCTTTTCCTCCTTCTTTATTCTTTTAGCTTCCATCTTTTCCACCTTCTTTATTCTTTTAGCTTCCACCTTTTCCTCCTTCTTTATTCTTTTAGCTTCCATCTTTTCCTCCTTTATTCTTTTAGCTTCCACCTTTTCCTCCTTCTTTATTCTTTTAGCTTCCATCTTTTCCTCCTTCTTTATTCTTTTAGCTTCCATCTTTTCCTCCTTCTTTATTCTTTTAGCTTCCACCTTTTCCTCCTTCTTTATTCTTTTAGCTTCCATCTTTTTCTCCTTCTTTATTCTTTTAGCTTCCATCTTTTTCTCCTTCTTTATTCTTTTAGCTTCTATCTTTTCATCGTTCTTTATTCTTTTAGCTTCCATCTTTTCCCCCTTCTTTATTCTTTTAGCTTCCATCTTTTCCTCCTTCTTTATTCTTTTAGCTTCCATCTTTTCCTCCTTCTTTATTCTTTTAGCTTCCACCTTTTCCTCCTTCTTTATTCTTTTAGCTTCCATCTTTTTCTCCTTCTTTATTCTTTTAGCTTCCATCTTTTTCTCCTTCTTTATTCTTTTAGCTTCTATCTTTTCATCGTTCTTTATTCTTTTAGCTTCCATCTTTTCCACTTTCTTTTTTGTTTTTGCTTCCTTCTTTTCTTGTCCTTTTCTAACCTCTTCTCATTGAATGCTATCAATTTTTCAAGTCTTTTCTCCATCGAATTTTCTCTCAAACGTCTCCTTATATTGAAATTTAACTTAAATCTACTCCTTTCTCTCCCCTCTTCTTCGTTTCTCCTTACGGTTTCTTCTTTTTGTATATTCTCACTGTCACTCCTTACTTTGGAAGTATTTCTCTTTGATGTCATGCTTTGTTTAAAGTCCTGAAACTTTTGTTTAAAGCCTTTCTTGTTCGGGGAACCAACAGCACCATGCGCTTCACCGCCACTTACCGCCGAGGCTCATTCCTTTACATTCTCTTCTTCGTTCTTTTCAGCACTTTTATCCACTGTTTGAGCAACTGAGCTGGCATTAAATATAGAAAAATCGGGGACATGTGATTTAGAATCTGTAGATTTCTTCTTTCTTTTGACCTCTTGTTGAGAACTTTTATATGAGTTATCTACTTCTTTTGCCTTGATTTCTTTGACCTTTTCGTCTTCGTTCTTTTCAGCACTTTTATCCACTGTTTTAGCAACTGAGCTGGCATTAAATATAGAAAAATCGGGGACATGTGATTTAGAATCTTTAGATTTCTTCTTTCTTTTGACCTCTTGTTGAGAACTTTTATTTGAGTTATCTACTTCTTTTGCCTTGATTTCTTTGACCTTTTCGTTTTGTTCTTCGTTCTGTTCAGCATTTGTATCAACAGTCTTAGTAACTGAGCTGGCATTAAATATAGAAAAATCGGGGGCATGTGTTTTTTTAGCTGTAGATTTCTTCTTTTCCCCTTTGACTTCTTCTTCTTTCGCCTTGACCTCTTCGACATTTTCATTTTCTTGATCATCGACATCTTGTGTGTTTGACGGAGCTTTCATAGATTTCTTCTTGTTGTTGTCTTCTTCGTTTGATCTCCCCTCTTCATCTTCGCCGGTCACCACTCTGCGAGATCTCGATCTGGATTTTCTTACGTTTTTAAATCTGTCCATGAAGCTTTTCTTTTTCTTGATTTTCGCAGCTGACTCAGATTCATCATCACCATCTTCGGAGTTCGATTCTTTTTTCTTGTCCTCTCCTTTGTTTTCTGATTTCTTCTTTTCCTTTTTCTTGACTTTCTTGTTCCTTTCTTCATCGTCATCGTCATCGTCATCATCAGCATCATCATCACCATCAGCATCATTAGCTTCTGTTTCCCTTTCCTTACTAGTACCCTTTTCCTTACTTTTGGTTCTGTGTTTGCTCGATCTTCTCCTTAATGGTTGCTTTGATGTTGATGGAAGCTCATCTTGAGTCTCTGCGTTGTCGTCATCACCAAGGTTTTCAATATTTTGATATCTGTTCATATCGACATAATTTATCATCGACTGCTGTCGGGCGCATTCTAGCTCCCAGTCACTCTCATTATCGCTATCCCATCTTTCCACAGGTTGCACCTTTTCAGGTTCGATATCGCTATCGCTTTTCACTGTTGCCTGAATGGACGAAGTACTTGCTGGTTTTATGGATACGATCACTGGTTCTATCTTGCTATCGACATCGTTATCTTCGTGTTCTTGTTTAATCTTTATAGTTTTAGTAACGGCTATCGTTTCTTGACTCCCTTCATGTTCGTGTTTATGAAGAGACCCCCATTTAGATACAATATTAGCTTTAAGTTTCTTAAGCTTGCTTTCAACCGATTTCAGGGGTTCACTCTCGGTGCAGTCTTCTCGTTTAATCTCTACATATCTTAACCCCTTCTTTAATTTGACTGGTGTTAATGGACGCATATTTTCTTCTTCCTTTTCGTGCCGATAATCTTCCTTCTCCGTTATTGCTTTAGGCTTCTGAAACTCACTTGCACAGAATGTGATATCAATGTGTTCAAATTTGGGTATTTCTCTTTCGCTTTCGTCCTGTTTTAACTCTTTCTTTATCAAGCCAAAGACCTTTATTGGTATCTCTTCTTCTCTTAAACTAGGACTCTCCATCTTCACTTTGACTTTTGCTCCCCGCTCTCTTTTGGCATCATGCCGAGGTTGTACTTTGATACTATTCTCAGTTTGTAATCTGTATTTCGGTTTATTCCTTTCAGCCTGTGAATCATCTGATTCGTGTATGTATGTACGACTTGTCGATCTTGACTTGGCTTTTGGAATATCAGTGCGATCATCTTTGGCTGGTTGATAAAGGGCAGCTTCTACAATACTATATCCCTGCTTTTCTTTTTCGGATGTTCGAATTGGTGGCAATCTAACACATTCGGGCTTCGTTTTCAAAACTGATCCATGCACATTCAAATATCTTCCCGTGGCTTTTTCAAAAGACTTGTGCTTCTCTTTCATCGTGGCTAATGTAGAATTTTTATAAGACTCGAGTCTGCTATATGCATATGAATATGCTAAGTTCTCAACTGAAATTTCTTTTAAATGTATATTTGTGATTGATTCGCAGTTACTTTTAGTTATTGCTTGTTTACAACCTGTTGGTTTGCTAGTAGAAGGCAATCTACCTCGGCTTGATGGTCTCTCATACCGGCCTGCTGGTGCCTTTGCTCTTGTGTCTCTTTCCATTTGTTTCATGTGATGTTCTGGAGATTCTCTTTTGTGAATTACTACTGAACTACTTTGATCAAAAGTGTTGTTCGGGTCTATTTTCCTACTTGGTCTTTCTTGGAAACCTTGTTCTCCATCTCTTTGTTTCATCTGAAAACTCTTTTCCATCAATTCGGTACATGTACATGTGTACGTTTTTGCTTTCTCGATCCTTTCTTGTACACTCATTTCCTCCCAGCCAGCTGTACATATTTGGCATAACTTCCCCATCTTTCTAGAAGACCGGTTTTTTTATCAACCACCGTGGACTTCACTTTCCTTCTGTTTTGGTATTGGTCTCTTATGTTGCTCTTAATCTTAAATGAACACCTTCTAAAAAAATACAAAATACGACTATCACTTAATATCATCATCCCATTAGGCCTACCTCTTTACTCTCAGCACCTCTACCCTGAACAATCGAGCCCGGCCATGAGCCCAGGGCATTGTTTCATAGAACCAGGGCTTGCCAGGCAAGGTAACATACGCCCACTGGCGAATGTCGGAAATGATCATATTTTAATTAACGATAATACAAATTTTATTATATTAAAAGAATAAAAAGTCAAGGGCAATAACTCAAAACCTGTTCATCGAAAATGCCTAATGATAGAACTTGACCGAGATCTTATCAATTCCAGTTATCACACCAAGTTTCATCAGAATCAGTTTAACTTCTATGGTGCTCACAAAACTATATTTGATACGTTTTGGCAAAGTCAAGGGCAATAATTCAAAAACTGTTCGTCAAAAATGCATCAAGTTAAAACTTGTTCAGGATCTTATTAATTGCAAAATATGTCATTGAAAATACGTCAAATTTGAACTTGACTGAGATTTTATCAATCTCAAGGATCACACCAAGTTTTATCAAAATCAGATGAAAAATGTAGTGTCTAGAGTGCTCACAAACTAAATTTGACGCGTTTTTGCAAAGTCAAGGGCAATAACTCAAACACTGTTCATCCAAAATACGTCAAATTCGAACTTGACCGATATCTTATCAATCTAAAGGAGTATACTAAAATTCATCAAAATCAGACGAAAACTGTAGTCTCTAGATTGCTCACAAAATAAATTTGACGCGTTTTTACAAAGTCAAGGGCAATAACTCAAACACTGTTCATCCAAAATACGTCAAATTCGAACTTGACCGATATCTTATCAATCTAAAGGTCAGTAAATGAAAGATTCTGAGTGACATTTTCATTTTACAGAAGTTTTGTTTCGGTTTTTTTGTTTATGTTTATGAACTTAAAAATATTAAGTTTCATTGTGATAAGTCACTGAAATATGAACAAAACAACGGCAATAACTCATGTAATAAAGAGTTTTCGATTTGATTGATTTTCAATATGCTTCATACTAAATTGATTATGAACACTCACACCAAGTTTCATCAAAATCCATCAAATCACCAGCTCCCTATATTGTGTCCACAACTTTAAGAATGTAACATGCTAAAAAATTACTGCGTTTTAAAGAACAAGGGCAATAACTCATAAAATATTTTTCTATGTTTCTGATTTTCAATTTGGTTTATCTCAAGGTCATGAATAACACACTTTCATCAAGAAACCAGTTCTCTATTGTGTTTTAAACATATTTTCAAAAACAAGGACAATAACCCATCAAATATTTTTCGATTTGTCTGATTTTCAATAGAATTCAACCATCGCTGATTCCCAACACTCACAACAAATTTTATCAAAATCCATCAAGAAACTAGCCCTCTATCGTGTTCACAACTTTGAGAGTGTTACGGCTATAAAATAAACACATTTTAAAGAACAAGGGCAATAACTCATAAAATATTTTTCAATGGTTCTGATTTTCAATAGGGTTAATTTCAAGGTCATGACAAACACTCACACCAAGTTACATCAAAATCCATCAAGTAACCAGCTCTCTATCGTGTTCACAAAGTATTTTCAAAAACAAGGGCAATAACCCATCAAATATTTTTCGATTTGTCTGATTTTCAATAGGTTTCTTCCTTGGATGATTATAAACACTCACAGCAAGTTTTATCAAAATCCACCAAGAATCATCTCTATCATGTTCACAACAATTGTGGACAGACAGACAGACACACAGACAGACAGGGGCGACTACATTATACGCCCACATTTATGTGTGGGCGTATAAAAACTGTATAGTCTCTAGATTGATCACAAAATAAATTGGACGCGTTTTTACAAAGTCAAGGGCAATAACTCAAACACTGTTCATCGAAAATATGTCAAATTCGATCTTGACTGAGATCTTATCAATCTAAAGAAGCATACCAAAATTCATCAAAATCAGATGAAAACTGTAGTCTATAGAGTGCTCACAAACTAAATTTGACGCGTTTTTACAAAGTCAAGGACAATAACTCAAAAACCGTTCATTGAAAATACGTCAAATTCGAACCTGATCAAGATCGTATCAATCTAAAGAAGCATACTAAAATTCATCAAACTCAGATGAAAACTGTAGTCTATAGAGTGCTCACAAACTAAATTTGACGCGTTTTTACAAAGTCAAGGGTGATAACTCAAAAACCGTTCATTGAAAATACGTCAAATTCGAACTTGACCGAGATCTTATCAATCTTAGGGATGATACCAAGTTTCATTAAAATCAGATGAAAACTGTAGTCTCTATAGTGCTCACAAGACATGTTGACAGACGGACCGACATTCATGCTAAGTTTCGACAAAATCGGTTGAAAACTAGTAAATAGAAGCAGAGTTATGGCCCTTGCCCAAAATCCTGAATATGCTTACAGTCGAAAATAACTCAAAATCGAACTTGATCTTCGTTTTATGAATATGTATAAATACACATTCCGAATTTCATTTGATTCCATAAAAGAAAGTATAGTTTTTAGTTTTTAGAGCGTTTACAATCAAATGTTGACAGACCGAAGGACGGACAAGGGTGCCGACAATATGCGTCCACATAGAGAGATGTGGGCGTATAAAAATGGAACGTTCATAATTTTGTTTGACCAATAATACCAATGTCTTTGATACGGGAATGTTTTAGCTTTGCTTTCCCCCTCGAGACTTAATCTCTGAAATCCATGTGAATCCATATTATCAGAGTTTGAAATTGAAAACTACGACTCGTGTTTTAGTGAGACTATGCATTATATAGAAGACACAAATACGGAAATCGGAAGATATTGTCATAATTTAGTAAGTGGCAAATTTGATGGGATTATGCCATTTTCGTGAATCTCTAGTACTTATATCAGTGGCGGATCAAGGGGGGGGGGGAGGGGGCGTAGAGGGCGTACGCTCCCCCTTTACTTTCTCTTTTTTTTTAAGAATGGGGAGAATTATTCATCATACGACATCAAAAATGTCTAATCCATTAACGTTTACTATAGTATAAAACATACATGGTCCACGTCAAAAACCGTTAAATTAGAACATTTTTTACTTATTCTATGTTTTTAAGCCAAAAAAAAGGTCAAAAATTTTTCGTCTCGCTGCGCTCGGGGAAGCTTTGGATATACGCCCCCCTTTCGAAAATCCTGGATCCGCCCCTGTACTCCAGTGGTTCAAAATAGAACACCAGGTTCAATTAGCAGCCACTAGCCAGTCATCGTATCCAGCGCATAGCATCTTGAACATCTTGTGTTTTACAAAGCGCTTTAAATTAATAAATATACAAGTCTACAAAGTCAAAGTATATTCATGCATTTTCACAGCAGTATCATTACGAAATTTCTATATTAAAGCAGGAAATAGTTTACCTTAGTATGACTGTATCAATTCTTCAATAAACTTCAATAAAACTTCTATGTTTAAGTCGAAAATACTTGAGAAATACTTGAGAAATTCAAAATTCTGATACCGTTGCTATTGCTCTGCTGTGCGACGTTATCCTAATTTAATAGAATTGATTATGATGTCATAATGCATTAACGCCCTTTTTATTGTAGTAATTTGAAGCCCTATGCATAATACGAAAATATCTTTTAGAAAATAAGTTTATTATTCCTTATAAAAGGATGGACCTTTTAAAGTAGGGAGATGGAATATGATCAGACAAGCCTGATCGCGGCTAATTTTAAAATTGTTCCAAAAAATTCTCCCCTATGTCGTGTCCGTTCGTGCGCGTACATAGGAACTTGTTGATGGACCGCCGGACCGACGGTCATGGGTGACGGCAATATACGCTCCACATTTCACGTGGGCGTATAAAAATGCTCTTAATGGAATGTCTGCATGTTATGTACCGTGGAACCCTACCCCTCGAAAACTCAAATTATTGTTTTTCTTTATCTAGAAAACACGTAACTATTATAATGACATTAAAGAGGCTCTGCTGTAGATGGTTAAATATTATGTTATATAATTAGAACTGTCTATAAAAGAAAATTTACATGTATCCTTTGTAACAAAGCATAAAGCAGCAAATACAACTACAGAATTTATTTGTGTTAAGTCTAAGCCCCGAAAAGGTTATTTGTTTTAATGATTATTGCTTCGAAATCCTCATCCTCTACATTCTAGTTTATTTATTCTTTTAAAACCATCCTAATGAATCAACATTTTCCTAGTAAAAAAATGGACATTAACGTCACGTTTCCACTTTTCAGTTGTGCAAAAAGAAAAAAAAAATCTGTTTAATGATCTAATTAGATATTTTTTTCGGAACATCATTTAATAAATCATCAATTTTTATCAATCGTCGTTGAAATTGAAGTTAATTATTTCATGCATTGAGGTAGTAATTCAGGACATGGTCGTGGTAGTAGTGGTAGTAGTTCGGGTCATGGTCGTGGTAAAAGTTCAGGACATGGTCGTGGTAGTAGTGGTAGTAGTTCGGGTCGTGGTAAAACTTCAGGACATGGTCGTGGTAAAACTTCAGGTCATGGACGCGTTATGAGAAGAATCGCACATAAACTGAGAAGAGTTCACAGATCAAGATCTGGTCGACTTGGATGGAAAACAAACGTTCATTAGTTTTATTAGTTCAAGAAATACCCAAGATGATTTGTAGACTTTGACTGTTGTTGGAGAATGCTTTTATACTCTGTCTGAACAGACTACAAACCGACTACATCTTGCCCCTTAATTTTGAATTTGAAAATACAGTCTAGTAAAACTATAATATCAATTTATCACATTTTTGTGACAGATATCAAAAAGAAAAGTTTCTCTTCAACTTGTAAATCCTACAAATATCTTGCAATTCGACCAAACTTGAATAAGATGAATACATTTTAATCTTTATCTTTCTTTCTTCCATGAAGTATTCCCCCCGCTTTTTCTCACTAAAGCCATTGCATGAAACAAAACTCAAATTTGAAATCATCCCGACTTTCTCTCTGATTTATGAACACCAATTCATGTGATGATCTATGCAGAAAGAGGTCGGTTGGAGATTGCAAACGATTATCAATCTTAACGTGTTAAATTTGTTTCACTGTGCAGCACTCTGAAGTTTCTTTATATTTTCAATCAAAAGAGATTTTTGGAATAATTCGAATAAAAATACTGATTTTCAACATTCGGTTTATAAAAAAATTCTGAATATATCAGGGAGGCTACATTGGCTCAACTTCTACTTTTCTGTTTGCCCTTTTTCTCACATGTTTCTGTCAATAAAATGAAATTCATTATTTTGCAAATTCACTTACATGTATTCTTAGAACTTATATTTGGGTTTAAAAAAAAACCTTTGTCAAAATCATTCCAAAATTGCGGATACCCAACATAGCGACAAAGCGACAAAAATGGTTACCATAAATCGCAAGATTCTACTCTGTGTATAATGAATTTTGAATTCTCAAAATCAGAAATATTTCGCTTCCTTGACCCCGACACTTTTTAGGGACATTTTACAAGGCACGAAAAAGAAACATCTATATCTTACAAGGATAACAACTGATAGCTGGTCCCTGGCACGGGCCGATCAAGGATTTAGAGAAAAGGGGAGCTCTGAAATATAACATGCTTTAAATTCAACGGCACCACGAGCGTCGATGGCGCGAGTAGCAAAAAAAAATAAGGGAGCCAAAATAGAGGGGAGGGGAGCGAGTCGGGGGACAATCTCATTTACAGCTGGAATCTTGGATTTTTTTTTAACCATATTTATTCAAAATTCTGATATAATTATATATATATAGTTTTGGAAACAAGCAGGAGCTAATATTAATCCTTTACCATAAAAAAAAGATTGTCCTCTGATTATTTCATTTTCAATACAGGCTACACAGCAACAATTACCGTGATTAACACGAAAACAGTCATTCTTTCAAGAACTAGATCAAAGTTCTCCATTATTAAAAAACGCCTACATAGGTCAATCTTCATAATACATGTATGTCACTTGTATGATAATATAATAAGATAGCGTATACAAAGGCAAGGTAACATTTACCCACTGGCAGCTGGCAGAAGTGACAATAAAGTTCTTGTTCACAAATTTGCAAGTTATATTATACTGTGCTATATATTAATAACCCAAAAGAAACATCAATATATCAAAATAACACTGCCTTGAAATATATACATGTATTTTTTTTTAAAGATTTTCAACAAGTTAAAGGCACTTTGGCAATTTTGCTATTATCAATATGTGGAGTTGCGACAGCCTCTATAGCGACTACAAGCGACTACAAGCGACTACAAGCGACTACAAGCCACATTTAACGCGTTTTCACTAAGTCAGGTCATAGAAATGTAGATAGGGATAATAACACAAGATTTATGAAGACTTGGCACGCATGCGTTGAATTGAAGATATGCCTCCGGTTTCTGCAAAAAGCTATATTAATTGAAAAACCATGATAAACGCGAATTAATTCGAACGGAACATCCAGTCTCTCTGCCACAGTATCACTTAAGCTTAGTCCACACGAGCAAGTTTTCATTGACAATTTTTCCTTGACAAGGAAAACTTGCTCGTGTAAACGACAAAATTTGCCGAAATCCACTGGTTGAACAAGCCAAAATTTCACTTGTTGGAAAACTGTGCATGCCAGTTTTCCAACCAGCGATTTGCTGACCCTTAATGACCCAGCAATGAAGAATTGCTCGTGTAAACGCACCAGCAAGGCAAACTTGCCACAAATCTGCGCACGCATCCACTTTTACTATAAACTTTAAACGAAAATGCCGAAGTCGTCACTATAAACTAAAAATAACAACGGCCATTTTGTTGTGATTTTCACTAGGGTCGCCAGATGGCGGGTGTTGGGTGCGTCCACACGAGACGAAGTGACAAATCCTTGCTCAACCATTGAACAATTTTCCTTGTCAATGAAAACTTGCTCGTGTGGACTAAGCTTTAGAGTAAGCTAGTCCTAGAGGAGAAACTAGGTCAACCATAAATTGAAACAGAAGTTCAGTAGACGATGAGTAGACTAAGACTTCCAGTCTAAACATTTCTGTGGTCAGGTGAAATAACTATCCGCTTGATTTAGTCAGCATATATTGTTTCTGTCGCTGATGGACAAGTAAGACGGCTTATCCTTATAATTGAAAATCAGGGAAATGTAGGCGTATGATACTTTGCTGGCAAGAAACCTATATTCAAAAACATTTTAAAATCTAGAATGTTTTTTAAAATTAATTCTTTTAAATCCATTAGAGCTTTTAACTGATAAAAAAAATAATCAATGGCACCATTGTTCTAACCCATAGCCTATGTAATTGTACATTGCCATAAGCTTATTAACATTTTTCATATTTTTAATTCCTTTGTTAACATTGATGTCTATCATTGTTTCCACTTTCTGTCTCTTAAAGTAGAACTGTCCACAATCACATGCTCTTAGATTTTTTCTCGGGAGCAATCGATCAACCTTGAAAACACGTTGGTCTCCTCTCATTTTAGCATTCTAAAAGGCCGGTGCACATTTAACGATTTTGGACGGAACGCCCTACGATTTTTTGAAAGCGTCAAATTATCGGAGCGTGCATTCAAAAGCACACTTACCGACTTTTTATCGCGACTGGAGCACTTCTAGCGGTCGTTTTCAGAGATTCGTCATAAACAATATGGCGCCCAATATATACCTTTAATTCAATTGGTTGACTTCAATCCAGGTCACGATAAATTATATCTCCCGATCACTCCCGATTTTGTCTTAGGGCTGTCGTAAGCCAACGCACATTGAACGATTTTTGACGCCGTTATAGTCGTATAGTGATTCTTGGCGTCTAATTCTCCAATTTTTTCTTGTGTTGGTCCCCTCCCCAGTCCCTACACAAATCACAGAAACTTGTCTATGCGTCTAATTCCTCAAATTTTGTTGTGCTGGTCTCGCATTCCTTAAAAACATAAACCTTAATTCTAATTCCATAAAAATTTCGTGGTTGTTCCCACATTCCCTACACAAATAAACCTTAATTCTTCAGGAAATCGCTTATAGGGATGTAAAATTATCAAAATTTTCTAAAAAAAAAGGTCCTTTCGAAAATCCTTTTCACGCTTCATTGGCAGCAATAAAGATAGCAGTAACAAGGTCTTCACTATATACTGCGAAACAATTCAAAAAGTTTCCAGGAGTAGAAGGCACTGTCCTTAGGTCCTTGTCGTTGGGATGGTACTATATGTTTGCGCTCAGAAGATCTTTCCCTTTTGTAGTGATGTAGGTCGGAGAGGCAGACAAAATACCAACCCTCCCTGTGATGCAAGCGATTTTCTAACAGGATTTCCATTGTGAAAACGTCTGTCAAATTACTGTTCATTGCATACTGAATGGCGTTTCCCCATCTTGCTAAGCCCAATTTTGTCCAAAAAGTAGGACTACAAAACTCAATTCACTTCAAGATTTTTTTTTATCGTATTCAGACGAGCTGGATACCCAAGGCTTACATTGGATGGATGGACTAAAAGGTATGAAAGCAGAAGACAAAGCTATCCAGCCGTAAGAAACAATTTATCGGTCAATAATAATCCTACCATTAATTTAAAGTGTTTTGACTTTAAACACATGTATGTGAGTTTTTCTCAGACTTGGAGCAAGGGAATAAGAAGAGAAGGATGGGTCTAAATGATATACACCTTGTTCAAAGAGTGTCATTTCTGATTAAGGTTTATCTTATGTTTTGTTATGGAATATCGGGATCGGGATCAGGTAGGTATTGGTTCATAACTACACCTCAAAAGTCAAAATAATAACCTATTCCACTGAAATTGGAATTCTTTCAGAACTGCAGAATTTTGTCTAAGTTTCTTTTCGAAATAATAAAAATTAGTACAAGGAAAACAATTCCGTGAATCAAAAATTCCATTCAGAGCATGACAAAATCGGTAGCAATAGTAGTGGACTTCCCATACGAGAAGTACCACCAGGCGTTTCGAAAAGAGTATGTGATATGCTTTGCTTGCGACACCTGATCTATACTATATGTCAAAATCATGAGGTGCAACCATATTAAAAATACTACTAAACCGAATAAGACTTGAATTTTGAATTTTTTGTGTCGCGTAACCCCGTTGCTTGGTAATAGGAAATTTAAAAAAAAATGTCAAACGAAATCGCAAAACCGTAACCATGTCAACCATCTTATGATAAACCATCATAACGATTGATATGCAATCGTATCGTCATCAGAGTCAATTTCCTTTGGTATGTCTTTAAACATTCATTAAACCATGTGGAATCAAGTATGTCCCTTGCTTGATTGACTCTTGTCTCTGAAGGATTTCTCAGACCGAGCCATCATCTTTGGTACACATTGGTATACATTTCAATCTGCATTGTCAGCTCGAAGACCAGGTTTTAGTCCCATGAATTAATTACAATGACACCGACTGAAAGTGCGTCTATTTTACAGGTTTATGCCAGGAACCACCTCCAGTACCAAATGCTTATAGACAATTCATTAGAGGTGATATGGTACCTGACATAATGAATTATACTTGTTATACAAACCATGAATTGGTATCAGGAGATTTGGTCAGAAATTGTAACTCCGGTGTATATTCAGGAGAGGAACCTAATTGTAAACGTAAGTTAAGGCGATTTGGGTCCAAGGGATGTTGTTGAAGATTGTTCTATGCATTCTAAAATCTCTCAAAAAGGAAAGGCATTGTACATGAGACACATGAAATACTGGAGACACATTTACATCGGCAAAGTGAGCAATGATCTGAACTACTCGTTTACTAACCTGCCACTAACACCCAAACGGAAGCGATCAATGTTAAAAACTTTATTTTCGGTCATATTAGACCAGATGTTCCCACCCTTTTTCATACTGTGACCCAAAATTAACGAAACTCTAAGAGCCCTGGCCCCCTGTTTAATTCGAAATATCACCCAAGTGGTGGTTTTGTGCTTCCTCATCATCGGGAGGCCAAATGCATTTGACAACAAGCAACTACAGACTTCACACAGCAAAAGATAGAAAAAACAATTTGAGCAAGGTCCCAGGTTGGGAACCACTGTATAAGAGGATCAACTTTGTTTAAAATTATTCATAAAACAATAACCACAAATCAACCTCTGCATTTTCTCGAATGGGCCAAAATGTGTTCATATTTTTCAGTGAACTGTAATGTACCAAGGCATATAGAGGGATCGACGGTTACTTATCCTTCTACTCTTTCGAGTTTGAATTCCCCATCCTTTCTCAATTACGAGTGTTTACCAGGGCTTGTGACCAGAGGGAGTGGTAAATATAAATGTGATGTGAACAAACGTATGTGGAGTAGCTCTAAGATAGATTGCTATAATGGTAAGTATACTTTTTTATGAGGTGCTGTGAGGGCCACAATTTTGTTAATAGAGCAATTTATAAATTTTAAAGGAATGTAAAGAAGAAGTGCTGTTCCCCAAGAATCCATCAGCGACACACCATATATCAGTCTAATTAAAATCAGACCCTAATTTCGTTTCGTTCGTTTTTTTTTTTTAAATCCGGTTTTTTAACCACTACATTAGGGTCTGAGAACGAGACGCTGTAACAGCCGTTCACGTTAACTTTGACCTAACCTTGATAAAAAATGACCTAATAAACTAGTCTACAGCACTTAGGAATCCTAGAATGCACCTATTGTTCGAGAACAAAATCCCAGCGCAGTAGAGGGCAAAGATCTGATTGGTTAAAACAAAGGTCATTAAGATTAGGTCAAAGTTAACGTGAACGGCTGTTACAGCGTCTCGTTCTCAGACCCTAATGTAGTGGTTAAAAAACCGGATTTAAAAAAAACGAACGAAACGGGTCTGATTTTAATTAGACTGACCATATATAATAATAATATACTCACATGCTCAGATATGCAAGGCCGTTGAATGTCCAATGGTAAAATCTTGGATACTAAAAACCTTGATAAATTATGCTAAATTCGTGTAAAAATTCCACAAGATGTAAAGCAGAATCTCCTCAGTTAATGAATGACAAAAACGAAATGAAAACGCAAGATCAGAATTTAATACTCAGGTAAGTAAGATTATCTTTGAGAATTCGTTTTAATTTAATAATTTCCCATTTCAGATACCGAAAACATTGCTGAAGGATCCGAAGCCTATTTATGGGATGGAACGAATATCGACCATGTTGTTGATGGTGATAATACATGTAGACCGGTATCAGATACCAACATTGATATACACCTCAATGATACATATAAAATAATAAAAATCTCAATCACGTATAACATAGGTATAAAAACTTTCGTTTTGATATTTTATTAAAGAAAGATTATAACTTCCTATAAATATAATTTCAGCTTATGAATAACAGTTTTGTTAATGTTACCATATACATTTTTATAGATGTTTTGTTCAAATGCAAGTAATGCTAGGAGTCAGCGCCAGTTGGTGCCAGTTTGCACCAGTGCAATTTAATGTGGCGCCTAGTGTCGCCAATAAGGTGCCTAGTGGCGTGTAGTGCCGTTAATTTAACACAAAACTTTTCATACCGATATATACTCCGTTTTCGTTGTTTTCTTTTGTATAAACCATTTAAAAAAAAAAAAAAAAAATAGGTTGGTCTATTATTGCGTAGAGATAAATTTCATATTATAGCTTTCCGCAATGGCTTTATGATTCAACCAACCCATCGATAAAGATTTATCGTACCAATGCGTTGTCACCTACTAATATGTTAGCAAATATGTTTGACGTTGATTAAAATTTTGTTAAGTTTGAAAGTTTGAAAATATGTTTTCACAAATATTTGGATTTGAATTTCAGCTGAAATTAATAAGATTGCTCTATCAGCTATACAAACCAGTCCCTGGACAGATAACCATTGCCACGTAAAAAGCTATGATGCCGGTATCATGGGAATAGCAAAAAACGTATTCAGCCTTAAGAACTTTGGCAGTACAAAATGTGTTGGTGATATAGTTCGAATAGAAATTACAACGCCAACCAACTTGTCAATATGTGATATCAAGATATATGGAAATCTTTTCATAGGTAAAAATTAAATCTGAATGAGCTGACTATCATCTGATTCATTAGCAAACAAATAAGTTGGACACTAAACTCCATTAAAATTCATTCCTTAGCATGTTTGAGGCAAGAGTCAGAAGCGATAAAAGGGGCAGTTTGATGAGTGGCATGATCTTTCTACTGTTTACCATTGGCTGAACGAAGTCAGGAACCAGTATGCAGTGTTCAATGAGGAAGGAAACATTGCACGAACAGCATCTTAATCAATCTGACAAATCTGAATAAACTATATCGACCTAGGTTTTAAGATCGTAATATGTCTGTTAAAAATCTAGTCCTAATGGCAATTTACACCATTGGAAACCAATCCGAAACATGCTGAAAATATACTTGTTTAATTATGTTTTATTAAATTTCTAAAGGTGATTGTGGTCAACCACCAGTGTTATTTGGTCAGACTGTCGACTATACAAATACAACAGAAGGTAGTACAGCTATGTTAAGTTGTGTACCACCATCCTACCCGTCAGAAGGTCACGGTGTTATAACATGTCAAAAAACAAAATGGACCCCATCCAAATTAAAATGTACAAGTAAGAAGTCGTTCTGTATACAACACCATTCGTAACACAAAACTACAACACGTAAAACCGACAATGCACTGTACTGTTGTAAATCTCGTTCCTTTAGCAACGGTATACTATTTTACCAATCGAACCAATCAAATTACATATTATCGCGGGAAAATTCACCCTTCCATTTTGACATTATGAGTATCCCACCTAAAAAATGAAACTTGATTTCACATGGAAGGAAGCTGTAGGTAGAATAAGCTGAAATATTAAATGGATATGAAGGACATATATGAAGAATTTGTCATTTTATTCATGATGTATCTTCTGTATTATTATTTCAGTGAAATCTAATTTAGCTGAAGTTACACCGGATACAATAAACGATATGGCTTTAGATGATAATTACACAACTTGCGAACAAATAATATCAGTGGGGGGTTCTCCAAGCGAGTGGTCAGTAGATCTTGGACAGGATTATGAAATTTACACCATATTAGTTACTATTGGTGGTAAGAAAACCTAAAATTTTAACTAACTTAAAGAGCTCCGTTATCCAAATAGACGTATATAATATACGTTGTTCTATTATTTCAAATTAGTCTAATACAGTATGCAATATTTGGGGTAAAAAATCAATGGATCACTGAAGCACTAAACGACAGGAATGAACTCAACTTAAAGCAATAGAACCTCTTAGAATGACAAAAAAAAAGTTCTCAAACTTGGTCAATAAGAGTATAATGTTCATCAATGGTGTCCAAAGCATAAAAACAGAATCAAATATAATCTTAAAACTATGTAATTTTTAATAAAATAACAGTTTATTATTGAAAAGCGCTTAAAATTTGAGTAAGCATTTTTCAATTATATAAACATATAAACATTCTCAAAGTTCTCTGGATTGATCAGATTAATTAAGTAATCTGTTGTATAGTTATGACACCAGGTAAGTCCCCTAATGAATATAGAATCATGTTAACCAAGTTTGAAAATTTTTTTTTTTTGTTTATTCTAAGAGGTTGTATTACCTTAAATTAATCTGTAGGGCTAAGGTGTACAACTATCAAACATGTCTTTTTCAGATATGGACTTGACGCAATATATTAAAGCAGAAATAGTCTCAAGTTCTGGAAAAGCAACAGTTTGTCAGTATAAGCGATCGAATGGAGTTGGTGTTGTTGTTCCTTTTCAATGTTCTAATGCACGTCTTGGTCAAATTGTTAAACTATATGCAGGGGATGTTTTAAATCTATGTGATGTTAAAGTCCAAGGAAGATATTACGATGAACGTAAGTCAGTTCGGTATTTACTAAAGTATAAAATTGACTAAATGTCTAAATATTTACTTTACTAGCTTCAATTTCAACTATCTAACATTTTTGAGAATTTGAATTTTACCTTCAATTCTCCGGAAATTCAACACATGAATGTACACTGTTTCACTTCCGAGAACAGAGGATAGGCTATTACTAATATACTCATACAATTCCCTGGTCCGCAGTGGCGGATCCAAGGGGGTTGCGGATTAAGGGGGCTTTCCCCCGGCTCGAGCCCCCCTATTTTTGGCCGACTGATGTCAGAACCCTCTGGCGCTATTGGCACATGCCTTTGAAGCATGTTATATTTTAGAGACCCCCCCCCCCCCCCCTTCTCTTAATCCTGGATCCACCTCTGATTTGCCCATGTTTTTTTCAGCTATGGAGTGTCACCATACTTTTAGAGGTAAAAATTATAAAGGCAAACAAAATGTTTCAATCCATGGACATTCATGTGTTTCCTGGGCTTCGATCCCTACATTTAATAATCATCTTGGTAGCTTTCCTGATTATTCATACGATGATATCGGTAATAATTGTCGGAACCCTTCCAATACAGAAATCTCGCCGTGGTGTTTTATATCACAAACTGAATGGCAGCATTGTTCTGTACCACATTGCGGTAAGAATATATAATTTTTTTCAATATTTAATTTTCTGTTCACAAACAGATGCCATTGTACCGTCATTTTAGATTTTTGAAGGATTTATAAGTGTACAAAGCGGTGACCTTTGTGAAGAAAAATAACATTTTCATCTTAAAAACATTATAGCCCTTCAGCGACACGGGGAGCACTTTTGCAGAGATAATGACTGACTACTAAGCAAAAACTGGCTTATATTCTAAAACACGCAGAAAGTAAACATTTCACGATATTGAATCACGCACTATTGGAAGTAACATTTCACTGTATTAAAGTAAACATTTCACGGTATTGAAAGTAACATTTCACGGTATTGGAAGTAACATTTCCAATACAAATTAGAATTTCAGGGTATTAAAAGTAAACATTTCACGGTATTGAAAGTAAATATTCCACGGTATTGAAAGTAAACATTTCACGATATTAAAAGTAAACATTTCACGGTATTAAAAGTAAACATTTCACGGTATTGGAAGTAAACATTTCACTGTATTAAAAGTAAACATTTCACGGTATTAAAAGTAAACATTTCAAGGTATTGGAAGTAAACATTTCACGATATTCAAGGTAAACATTTCCAATTCAAATTAACATTTCAAGGTCGTAATAATACTGAAACTTGACAAATCGTATTAAAAGTATAGTTTCTTCAACAGTTAACGATGTCATAATTCACATATTGCATGACGTTTTCCATCTTGATTAGCATGATTTGGCTTAGAAATTTAATTATTTTTTAAAGATAAAATTTGTCTACGAACTCCAGATGGCTTGGATTACAATGGAAATATAGCCAAATCTGCTTCAAATAAATTATGTAAGAAATGGAGTCTCAAGGTGAACAACGCTAGATTTTATTATGAATTGCCTTCTAATAATTATTGTGGAAACCAGAGATTAGATCAGTCTAAACCATGGTGTATAGTTGAAGATGGTTTTGATGTTGTTTATGAACATTGTAATATACCAGAATGTCGTAAGTAGTCTATTGAATTATGGTGTTTTATAACTTATTTTGAACTCTACAGTCTGTAGTTTCACCAGGGCTCCACACTAACGCTTGGCAGACTGGAAATGGCAAGTAAATCAGCAGTTTTGTGGCAAGTAAAGATTCCCACGATTACTATGTTGAGCCCTGAGTTTCCTAGTTAACAAACTGACATATATCAAGTTTCTCATTTTTTTCTCTTAATTACTTTTTTCTTTGGATTTCGTTGGACCCATTTGTTGGTCAATGGTCCGCTTATCAAGTCCTCCACTTCTTGGAAACTGAATCCATTAGAATTGAGTTTTGAATGGATTTAAGTAATTCGTTGGTAGGCTTCAGGGCCATGCCTCTTGGAATGGAAATGATATTTACCAGAGCATCTCGAACCATCATTAAGTGTGTTAAATAGAATAAAATACGAGAAAACGTATTTGTTGAACTGTGTCATACGCTAATACATTCAGTTATTTTTGTATTTTGCAGCAAAATCCTCAGATATGACAACTATGACTTTATCACCAGAATCGATTGACAGTCAGTTTCTATCAAACGTATTTCAGTGTTTTTATAACACAGGAAGTGAAGAAGTTTATTTTCATACAAATTTTACTGATGTCTTTAACTTGGCTTGTTCAATGACCAATGAAACTAGGATTATATACGTGTGTTCATTTTTACCAGAAGAATGGAAAATTGTCGAATATTTTTGTGGTGAGTTTCAGTGATATTTTATTGAAACTTTCGGATTCGAAGCCCACTTTGTCTGCAATTGGATATAACAGTAAGGTGATGAGAGTCGTCATATCATGATAGTGAAACTTCATAAAGACTTCTAAGCATCTTAGCATCCGGTAGATCACTGACGTCATAAGACGCGTGGAGTTGCAAGCACCACAGACGTCGGAATGGAAATTGGAATGGCGCAAATTGATGCTATCAGTGTCCCCGATGCTCATACAAAGTGTAAAAAACCGCTTTACAATCCCTTTAAGATATTTCTGATGAATTCAGTATGTTTGTCATTTCATCATTTTATGTATTCTATGGATCCTGTTTTTTTGTATTTCAGATCCGGTTCCAGTCTCATCAGAGTCTATCGAGTCAACGTCTGCTGATGTAGACACAACCAGTATGAGTGAATCAGTAACTGGTCTTTTATCAGAATTAACAACTACTGCATTCATTGACCCAACATCAACATACAATGGTAGCATAATTTTTGAAAGTGTTAGTGAAGCAATTCCCACCAGCAGTGAAGCAATTCTCACCAATAGTGATGCAATGTTCACCACTAGTGAAGATATTTTCACCATCAGTGGTGCAATGTTCACTAGCAGTGATGTCTTGATCGGAAGTTTTTCTGAACTTAGTACACAATATCAGCTGTCAGACAGTGATGTCTTGATGTCAATGGAGAGTTTTTCTGAACTTAGTACACTATATCAGATGTCAGACAGTGATGTCTTGATGTCAATGGAGAGTTTTTCTGAACTTAGTATACAATATCAGCTGTCAGACAGTGGTGTATTGATGTCAATTGAGAGTTTTTCTGAAGTTAGTACACAATATCAGCTGTCTGACAGTGATGTCTTAATGTCAATGGAGAGTCTTTCTGAACTCAGTACAAAATATCAGCTGTCAGACAGTGATGACTTAATGTCAACGGAGAGTTTTTCTGAACTTAGTACAAATCAACTGCCAGACAGTGAAAGTTGTGGAACATCAAACGAAAATGTGTTATGTCCCACGTCTAGTGGGGTTTCTAATTATGTTACAGAAACGGTGACATCGACGCAACTAGTATCACGAAGCTGTAAATGTTACTGTAGATCAAAACCATCACCTAACATGACTGATCCGGGTACAACTCAACTTTTGTCCGTAGAGATGGCGAGACTTATTCTCAACAAGACAAAATTATCACGAACATTTCGTAAGAAAAACAGCATCCATGATAGCCGAACTTTTGCTATTGCTCTAGGGAGTGTTGGTGTGTTCATCATAATTGGTTCAGCTCTCTTTCTAGCGTCCAGTGATTTTTCCAGGGTATTCATGGGAACGGCTAACTTTGTTAGAAGAATTAGAGCCAACACTAATTTCAACAGCTATTCATTGAATTGAAATGTAACATTAAACAATATAATGTGTTTTTTTATACACTACCGGTGTATTTGATTGGTTGTATATTTATTTTTATAATTTTGGTGTATAACAATTTTAGTTAGATCGGTAAAAAATAACCTCCAAAAGACACGTATATATCAGACTGTTTGAAGAATGTGAAAGTAATTAAAACGAATTTTATATACGGAGGCATTGTTAAAATAATATTGACTAGAGTCGTGCCAAAACGGCGCTGAACACAGTCTAATTAAAATCAGACCCTAAATTCGTTCGTTCGTTTGGCGCTGAACAGTGCATCATCCCGGAATCTTTTATAAATCATAAAGCACTAGCCAAATGGTTATGAAAATATGAACATAGAAAAGTTAAATCTAGTGAGATTTTCTTATTTAGAGGAATTTTAAGTGTTGTGGTCTGAATGCTCATAAGATTAACGAGTGGTTAGTTTTCTCCCTTCAAACTGTTTCGACTATAACAAAATTTCTTCTTAGAAGATTTGTAGCTATTTTAAAGCTTAATAGCTGTCTTGACAATTGCATGAGTTTTGGCTACTTCTTGTTAGCTTTGTATCGCCCAAGCTCAAGCCAAGTACAAGTTGATGGGACAGAACTATCATGTAAACATTTAGACAACAAATGTTTTATCTTAAATTAATATTTTACAAGTAAAAAACGCATTCATCGAAGTGTTTGATTAATTTTTTTTTATGGTATTTTTTAAATTTGGACAATATTGAGACTGTATTTATCACTGACGTGACGAAAAAAAAAATCGTTCTAAGAAGTAAAATTACAATACCAACAGTTTCTTGTTATTGTCAATTTCTAAAAACAATTTTTTGATATTGTTTGAGCCTTTATTAACAGTAGTATTTATATAGAACTATATATACATGTACAATATTATTAGTTTGTAACTAGAACTATCATTACAATAACAAAGATTTCGTTGTTAGAACTATCGTCCCAATGATAATAAAGACCCGTGCAAGCAAGACAATCCCGTTAAATAAAATGCACATCCAAAGGATGACATAATCGAGAAGATCAGTTGTATAGTGTACTTCGCCAAACATAAGTGAGCATGATGTGCTTTGAGCGCGACGCCCACCACTACTATAGGTTCCCTTCAGAAGATACAATCAGATCAATCTATACCTGACTGAAATAAAATCAGCCAAGATACGAAAAACCGACTTGTCATATTTGTCCAAGAGTTTCCTGTAACGGCCACAAAATTTTCTAAAGGAAGTATTTGTGTCAAGTAATCCTGCTTTAGCAATTTTAATGTCAAAACTCTTGTCAGAGTCTTCATAAATCGAACACGCTCTGACATAACGGATGAGTCGCGAAACGTATATACTATAAGCTGGTGATTGAGGTATGTTACTGCGCATAATAAGAAAAGAAAGAAAATTCGAGGTTGTCAAGTTTGTCATATATGTCTTATACAAAGATCTGCGTGTTGACTAAACATAATCTTATAAAAAAAACCAAGTTGTATATTGCCCTCAGTTGAAGGCTTTGGACAAATTCTTCCTCATAAGAATATACAAATATTTCAGCACGCACATGAGCACTATAAATACCGTCAGGAACACCAGTTTTTAACAAACTAACAGGATACTTATTTCTCATGTTACATGTTTTAAAAAAGAAGGCTTGGTGTTTTATATAATTCAATCTAGATTTTAATTGAGAGAGAGGAATATTGTTCTGAATCAAGATTTTTTTTTAATAGAAAGAACTATTTATGAGAGTCTTTTTTAAAGTTCATTATCTACATTAAGTGTTCACATCTGCTTGAATAATTGGTAGCACAATGCAGTGCCTCGTCTAAGGAATTGTTACTGGGCGGCAGTTAATTGAACAGGCGAAGTTGAAAACTAGATCGCCGAAAATGCAAACAGTGAAACAGACATACCGTTGTTGAAAACAACATATTATTTCTGTTGTTAGTTATATTTTACATTAAAGAATTTCGATTGCTAGCGATATTTTAACAAAATGGGACTGCCGACCGGGACTGACTTTTGTGTTCGCTGGGCGGCAGAATACCGCCACTGCGCGGCATCGCTGCCGCCTAGTCACAGTGTTAGTCGAGGCACTGGACAATGGTTGTGTAGGTCATCCCGTACAGTCCTTAAAGGGACTTAGGTCAAAATAAATTTTTTGGCTCAAATTTGTGAAAACTTTACACCAAAATCTGTAACTATGTGCCCTTTAATGCATCTGAAAGTTTTAACTAAAAAATGCAGCCGTTTTAAATGCTAAAAACATGCTAAAATTTTTTAAAAGTGTGTTATGTTTTTTGGACGCTGATAGGAAACTACTGAACGGATTTGAGTAAAATAAACGCCTAATTGTAGAGAAATGTCCCTCTTGTGTATTTCAAAGGTTTCAGCTAGAAATATTCGGCCATTTAAAGGGCAAACACCAAAACTAGGTCAAATTGCTTAATCAACAATAAGTACTCCCTGTTTGTAATTAACCCTTTAAAACCAAATTCAGTTTGATCAAGAAAATATAGAGATACAATAAAGATACTTTAAAAATACTCTCAGGTATTCAGGATATTTCATAAAGTGACACGATTGAATATTTCGAAGATCCCACTCTTAAACGCTGTTTGTAATGGTTTTGTACATTTTATAATGGTTTTGTACATTTTTGGAATCCAATTTAACACAGGCAGTTAAAAATTCGTATTTTCATGAGGAATTTTGTATAAGGCAAGGACTGACTTGTGAATGGAAAAGATGACTTAGAGATATATGTTTATATGTGGGAGTACAAGATGACAACATGTTTCCATGTGAATGGCTGAGGTTCAAGGCATATTTGGCCTAGACCCTTTGACAACATGTTTCGTAGGAAATGAAAATAAAATGAATGGAGTTTTACGTCCGTCCTGTTCACATGTTTCTTAGGGACCAGGGTACTATTCAAAACAATGTTTAGGTTAGGTGCCGGATTAGCATAAGCTTCGGCTTGTTTCTGAAACCTTAGTTATTTTCTGTAAAACATTATATGTAATGTAGAAATAAAATATTGTTTAAATCAATGTTTAGGCCCTAGGAGCAATACAATACTGCTTCAAGGACAGTTCTTGCCAAATGCAGCATAGACAAAATATTATAATCACTTATTCACTAAAATCTTCTATTTTTTAATCTCTTTCCATAAATGAATGAAGTAAGGTGTTACAAATAAATAACGGGGAGCATCTTTGCAGAAAAACAAATTTGTGACAGACCAGGAGCAGTTTTTAGATATTCCATCATACAACAATGATAAAGATAAATCTTCGATACCAATATATTTAGCTTGTCTTGTAGAAAAGAGAAAATTAGAATTGTATAATAAAAGCTTTGTGTAAATTTCAGCACCAGGTAATTGCGTGAGTAACTGAACTTCTCAAATTTCCAGAAAGCAAAAATACACGGCGTCATCTTTTTTGATTCGTATCCTCATTGTGATAAAAAAGGAATGTATCCAATGTTTGACTTTATAAAGTGTGACCAATTCTTTAGAAAGGAAGACTTTCAAGACCTTATCCATGTTGTAAAATCAAGAAGATTTTAAAAATTGAAGACGAGACCGTCCTAAACCAACATGGTGAATATAATTTTTATTTTCAGGCACGTCTACAGAGGGATTAGATGCGGTCAACTGGGATTTGAAGTAGCTCAACTTTCAGGACTGCGTCCAAGGCAGGAGAACCATATGGGAGGTGTACAGCTTTCAGGGCCACGCCCTAGGTAGTGGAACCAATTGCTAAACAGCATTAAATATTGTTGCTTCGCTTACTTCAAAAGATCAAGGCCAGGAGGTCTTATTGACCATCTCTAGATACCAAGACCTGGAGCTTGTTGACTTAGCTCCTATGCCTCTTTGGGCCTTTTTATTTGTTATTTTATGATCCTTATAGACTGCCCTAGATATCGTAGACTAGGACTTAGTCCACATACCTGCCTGGTTTAATCTCAACCATAATCTACTTTCTTCCCTTCAGTGATCAATGATCAAAAATAAAGATTTGGTTACACCTGTGTTTTACGTCAAAGTTATCTTTATAAAAAAAAAAACAACAACAAAATATATTATAACACGATGATCAATGCTTTCTGTAATGAACCAAATTCCGAATTCACACAAATTACCCATTGCTGAATAATGAAGAAATCATAGAAAAATTGAACCCAATTACTATAAACCATATTAAAAATTCAAATGAACTAATATCTGCAAGACAAACTAAATAGTTTGGTTTCAAGGATTTATCTTTATCAGTGGTGTTCCTACTATTGTAAATATTTCCTCTTTCTTTCCATAAAGAACTTCTCATTTCATTCATCCATTTGATATACAAATACAAAACTTGGAACGGTTATAATGAATGAATAATCATAATATAGCCGAATTTAACGGGTTAATTTTGTGTATTCCGATTTTTAAGGAACATGTCTATTTTGTAGCAATTATTTGAAATGTTTGAAACGTTCAAATTGATAAATTATAAAATATTTGCGTTTTTTTTATTAAGATAATAATTTTAAGTATTAATTTATTCCATGTTTACTTAAATTCTTTTCCTGATAAGTTGAACATGAATTGAACCTTTTTTTTCTTTATCATAGTCATTATTCATACCAATGTATGCATTATAAAAATCGATTTTATTCATTTATTTATTTATTCATTTATTTTAAGATGTAGGTCTACTTGTGATTGTGTTCTCTTATCAACGACCCGGATACTAAAGTATTCAATTTAAAAAAAAAGCGATGGCCTACACCTTCAATTATAATCACAGCTAATTTCATCAATGTTTATCCATATCCTTTAAGAATTGTGCATTGTAGAATGTTTATAATCTAAAATTGAATATATTTCCAAAATTTTAAGGGCAATAACTCATTTCTTTTTTATGGAGTATATATAGAATAATAAACAATTTCACAAAATTTGGTCTAAATTCTAAATTGTGCCTTTTAGAGTGCTTTCGAGTAAAACAATTGATCACATTGTCAAGAACAAGGGCAAGGGCAAGTACTGAATATTTTTTTTTTTCTGAATTTCAAAATCCATGCTGAATCCAGCCCAACAACAATTATGGTTAGACAGGGGTGACGGCTATATACGCCCACATAAATGTCAATAAACATCAATCACTCTATTAACACTATTCCTATTTCTACCTCATACATAACGATTTCAAATTCAAAATTAAAATCTTTTGAAAAAGATTGAAACAAATTTTAAGCCAGGCATTCTAGAAGACATAAATATATTTTTGTTAATTACACTCAAGTTAAAAATCACTTATTAGAAGTTATTAAAAAATACAAATAAGACTTAAGAGGATGTCGTATAAAAGGTGAATGCTTTGATTGATAATTATCTGTTGAGTTTTTATTTTTATTTTTAGCAGGTAATTGGTATTCCTATGGGTATTTTACTACTTAATGATATAATTCCTCTATGAGGCAGTAAACAACTAACTCCCTTTTTTCTCCTCGAAATTCGATATTTGTATCAGATTGGATGAAACATGTGACGACTTTGATATTTCCCATTGTTTATTTTCTATTCATGTGCAGTAACATACCACAAACACCAGCTTATGTTGTGAACAACTCACTACTGATCCGCTATGGTAGAGAATGTTTTTAAAAGGACTTTCTGAGTAAAAGTCGGATATTAACCGTGAGATTACTTAAACAAGGCTACATTACTTGTCACAAAAAGTTCAAATGACATGTAGGCAATTTTATAGTCGTTATGGAGAGATCCTTGTCAAATATCATGGAAATAAAATATGACAAGTCTGCTGCTTGCAATTTGCCAGATTTGTTTCAGTCAGACACCACTAATTGGTATGGTTGCGTGTCATGATGTTAACCCATATAGTAATGACATAATTATGTGACGCGCGAAGGAGATCATGATTACTCTTACTCTTTTCGAAACACCTGATAGTACTTCTCTTTGAAGGAATCCGCTGCTATGCAAAGAGTTGCTCTTGATTTCGCCATTCTTCCGACGAGATTTTGATTAACGGGATTGTCTTTTGCTTGCTCGAATTTTTCTTTCGAACTGCTTATGAAACATATACTAATTTTCAAACTTCCGGAAGGACACACGCCGAAAGAGTTGTCAGTTGTTTGAAGATGGCATAACGTTAAATTCTGAGTAACAAGGTGTTTCTGAGACGGTTATAATATTTCTAAATTTTATTTATAAACTTAATTATTCCCAATTCATTTTGTCAATAATCTTATCTTACCGATTTTTTTTCATCATATTCTTGGTTAATCAAACCAATGCCATCAAATATATCATACCATTTATAACGCATTCCCAGTTTCTTGTCTATGCAAAATTCAACCTCTCTGAAACAAATAAGAGTAAGAGGCAAAGAATTGTTCGTCAAGAGGCCTTTTTGTTTTATTTTGGTTTGTTGGTAGAGATCAGGTTAACATTCGCTTCAAACGGATGCTCCTATCTTAAACTATTTAGTTGTTGGTAGTTGAATTGGATGTTTTTGTGCTTTTAGTTTCGTAGTAGACTTGTGAGTATTCAATACACTTATGGCTTATAAATTGTAATTAATGAAAAACTTCACAAAAAACTACACGTATATTATGAACCTCAAGTTTACCCGATACATGTACAAGGACTATTCTCTATCTACAATTGAATTGTCTTCTCATTTTACAAAATATTCAAAATAAAATTTTACTTAAAACGTCTTGAAATCCATAAACATATTTTATGCTTCGGTGAAATACAGACACTTTCCTACCAAAAATTTCAAATTTCATAATATCTAAATCTTTTCAAACTGTAAATTCCCTTCTGTAAAAGCACATTTACAAATATTAACTTTAAAATCTGAGAATTAGTGTAACAAAACAAATCTTAGGTAGCATACAAATCGTCTGAGCAAAAAAAAAAAAGATCCATTTTACTTACATTTTGAAATCTTGCATTACTTTGTAGCATTTAAACATGGCGCCTGTCAAAGCGTCTTTAATACAGCGCCGCCAATCCAAGTACAAAAAGGGAGATAATATACCGAAAAATAAGACCACTTTTAAATAATAAAAATCAAATTCATGAAACAGAACTAGGCACTTTGAGAACTAAAAGGAGAAGAACGGGCTTTTGTCAGGTCAGCGACATATAACCAATACTCTTATGTAGTCTACAGTATACTGAGCCCTGAAGTATTATACAGCAATTTAAAGCAGGGTGCAAAACCATAGACATACTGTAGAACTATCACAACCTACGCCAGAAGCAAAGACATCGAGAAGAAAATTATAACAAGTCTTTTCAATTTTGTTAAAATTTGTGACCTTGCTATAATAGAACCAGAAATTTAGGAAAACCTAGGCTTAAAACAAGAAAGAAAAAGGCTGATGTTTCAATCTTGCAGACAGAGTTAAATTACAAAATATAATGTATGAAAATCAAATGTTATCTGATAACCAAATTAATGGTTTTTATACTTTAGAAGTGACACGAGAGAATACGATGTCTGTCAATGTAAGGATGTGAGAAAGAAAACGAAGATTTTGAAAACGCTTTTGATGTTGGTATCACTATTGTAAGCAATGCCAATGAGATGGACATTAAATTTGGACATGCAAGGTGACGTCTTTGTTTTCAATATCCATCAGTTTGGTAGACTACGAATATCCAGGGCCGGCGCTCCAATATATTTTTAGGGGGTACAGACATCAAAAGGGCACATAACCAATCATGGCAGCGATGTGTAATTTCAACATTTAGATGTAATTTCCCGTGAAAGAGTCAGTGTACATGTAGCAGTGGCGGGTTTAGGAATTTCATAAAAATGGGTGGATAATGAAAAATGTGTTCTAAACCCGCGAGCGCCGAAGGTGCGAGCGGCAATTTTTTTTAGGTTCACATAGTTTATGGTTCAAATATACATCTCTAAATCTCCAAAGAATTTTCAACATTTTAATCAAATGATATATAGATGGGTAATAACGTAATCACGTCAACACAGGTAAGGGGGTGGCTAGCCATTGTAGATACTCCCTAGTCCGAAACATGCTGACCCTATTCAAGCCTCTGATGATTTTTCTTTGCCAGTTAGACCTACCATAATTAAGTATAATTATTTCGAACTGCCTTTATTTTTACGAAAGATTCAAATTCTCAACTCTCACAAAAACATTTTGTTGTTACATCATTCCAAATCAGGACTTGAAGTTTATATAAGATATAGATATTCTTATTATGTTGAAATGTATCGCTTTTTCGAGTCTAGTAGTGCTAGAATCCAAAGATTCCGAATTCATGTCTCTACTTTTGCTTCATGTTGGATGTTACAACCAAACAGATTCGTGTCCAGTAGATTTGATCGAAATTGAAATGTAATGTAGGGTAGGCCCTCTTTCGTCGGAGCGGGCGTAGACAAAGTGGGACTGTGCGAGGAGTGGCATGATGGGTAACGCGTTTTTTGCGCGACGTCATCTAGGGAAACTGTGGCGGTATTTAGCTCATAGACGACTGTACAGTTTTTTTTTTCATTTTATTCTTCACATTTATTTTTTTTTTAAATTCAAAAAGGGCACTTTCCGAGTAAATTTTAGGGGGTGCAAACACCCCCCAAACCCCCCGGCTCCGCCGGCCCTGATCCTCGAAGTGTGCGTTTGTGAAGTGAAGGTACTTTTGATGTAATTCTTCCGATACAGTGTCGCCCTGCAATTGTGCTTGTTGTATCGGAACATTGACAGGCTGTGGTTGCAATTTGCAGTACATGTTCAGACTTATACGAAGTTGCACTGTTTCAAATTTCGGGTTCCTAGCTGGCGTTGTTTTTATGCCAGAGCACCTTTAGAGACTTCATAGGCGATTTTCTAAAGATTCATAAAATTTGAGATTTCCTGATTTCGATTAATAATCTATATTTTTACCTGAATTATACCTCTAGGGTTGAAATTCGCTAAGTTATGACTTTTTGAATTTTGGAGTTGACCCACAAGAGCTGCTTTCAGAGACTGGGAAGGATAAGGGAGACAACTTTAACAGGCTCTAGCAGAAAATCTATCCAAGATGTAAAGCTGAAATTTGGACTGCATGTGCACATTGGTCTGAAATTTTAATGTTCCAAATTAATGTCAGGTTGTACGGTTTGGCTGTCAGAGCACTTTTAGTGGTCTTACCTTGTCTGAAAGCAATATTTCGTTGAATTTCTGTCTGAAAATAGGGTTTTACTTTAAAAACTGATTTTTCCTCGAAATTAAGAATACGGTATATTCTTTTCTGGGTTTTGGTAAAAAAATTAACAATCGGGTCAACACTCGCAGAGAAATTGGGTCAGAACATGGATAACTTCTCATATACTTTACATGGAAATACGTCATCGGGCTCCATCAACTGATAAAATATTTCATGTGTTTGGTAAGCATCCTTTAGAAATTGGGCGGGCAAATTGCGCAAAAACTCATTCTCAAGGGTGGTGGTGCAGAATGTAAGGCTGCTCATGCCTACATGTAGCAATTTTCATTTTACTGGCCCTAAAAACATACCAGTAATTTCTTGTTATGTCTTAAAATAATTTTTGTTATTGCTTCAGTCATTAATGCCAAAATTATTGGGCTATCAACATCATATTGTAATGCAGATTTTGACGTTGTGCGATCTTTAAACAACTGACCTATTTCAGCCTATATTAAATTTTAATGTTTTTATCGTTTTTTTAAGCATAAAAAACCATTTTGTTAATGTATTCATATATTTCTTTTCTTTTATTTAATATTCCGTTCTTTCGAATAAACACTTAATAACTGCAGACAATAAATTGCTGTTTATAACATAAAGAGAGCACACTAAAGAATATCTTTTTTATATATTTTTATTGATTGTTTTGAACAATAGGCTGCCTTTGTATAATAAATTAGTTTTACATTTTTACTTGATGACAATGCTTTAAAAAACAGATGAACGCGGACCTTTTAGTTTTTATCACAATCTATACAATCAAATGTTCAAACAATCAAATACCCTAATAAAGCGATAAAACCTCTTAGAATGAACAAAAAAATTAAGTTCTCAAACTTGGTCAATCAGTGTATATATTCCTTAAATTTGATTAAAGGTTTTTCAATTATTGTATATAAACACTGTTTTCTGGATTTATCAGATTATTTAGGTAATCTGTTTTATAGTTATGCAACCAGGAAGGACCCTTGATGAATATAAACTCCTATTGACCAAATTTGAAAATTTCGATTTTTTGTTCATTCTAAGAGGTTGTATTCATTTAACGTATTATTACGAAACCACAGGTTGTTTAATGTTAGATTTCAATCATAAGTTATTGGTATTACTGTTGGCCCTTACCCGTCTCATAAGGTCAGACGTTCCTATAAATACCCTAGAAAAATCACTGGACGCTAGAAAGAGAGCTGAACCAATTATGATAAAAACACCAACACTTCCTAGAGCAATAGCAAAAGTTCGGCTATCGTGGATGCTGTTTTTCTTACGAAATGTTCGCGATAAGTTACTCTTGTTGAGAATAAGGTTTTCCATCTCTACGGACGAAAGTTGAGTTGTACCCGGATCAGTCATGTTAGGTGATGGTTTTGATCTACAGTAACATTTACAACTTCTTGATACTAGTTGCGTCGATGTCACCGTTTCTGTAACATAATGAGAAGCCCCACTAGACGTGGGACATAAAACATTTTCGTTTGGTGTTCCACAACTTTCACTGCCTGACAGTTCAGAAAGACTCTCCATTGACATCAAGACACCACTGCTGGTGAAAACTGCATCACTGCTGGTAAAAATAGCATCACTGCTGGTGAACATTGAATCACTGCTGGTAAAAATGGCATCACTGCTGGTGAAAATTACATCACTGCTGGTAAAAAAAAGTATGCTACCATTGTATGTTGATGTCGGGTCAATGAAGGCAGTAGTTGTTAATTCTGATAAAATACCAGTAACCGATTCACTAATACTTGATGTGTCTACATCAGCAGACGTTGATTCGATAGACTCTGATGAGACCGGGACGGGATCTGGAATATAAAAATAACATTGGACACATTTTAAGTAAAATTAAAATTACTCTACAACCATTGAGAGACAATCTATCAATGTTTCGAGGTTTTCTAAAAAAAAAATTGTTTAAAGTGTTTCGAGAACAAGGTTACATCAATTTGAACCATTCCGATTTTCAATCTAATGTCTGTGGTTCCAGTAATTCCACTTAACTTGGTGTTTGATGATGCCATACGTCAAGTGCTTACGAATCTTTATGATATTATTTTTTTCTGTATGTGTCAATCTTTTATCTGCAGGATTTTATCTAACAGTAGATAAGTGCTCCAATCCTCCAATCCGAAATGTGACACGAACTTAACAGTAACAACAAACCATCATTTCAACTCACCACAAAAATATTCAACAATTTTCCATTCTTCTCGTAAAAATGAACACACGTATATAATCCTAGTTTCATTGGTCATTGAACAAGCAGAGTTAAAGACATCAGTAAAATTAGTATGAAAATAGACTTCTTCACTTCCTGTGTTATAAAAACACTGAAAGACGTTTGATAGAAACTGACTGTCAATCGATTGTGGTGATAAAGTCATAGCTGTCATATGGGAGGATTTTGCTGGAAAATACAAACAGAATGTATTAGCTAATGGCAATTCATCTGTCCATTTAATCTATTTGATACATCTGTATTATAAACTGACCAGAGAAAGACCATTTCAATTCTAAGTGGTCTGGTATCAATATAAATAGGCTTTCCGAGATCAGAATTTAAAGTCTTCTAAAAGAGAATCAATATAAAGCAGTAGTTCCCAACATGGGGGCCATGGTATTTTTCAGGGGGACATGGGCATAATATGAAGATGTTTATAATATATTTTGCTGTGTAAGGTCTGTAGTTACTTGTGGTCAAATTCATTTTGCCTCCCGATGATGAGGAGGCACAGAACTACCCCTTTGGCGATATTTCGAATCAATCGGGAGTTTCGTGAATTTGGGGTCACGGTATGAAAAAGGTTGGGAACCACTAATATGAAGTGTTGAATGATATTGTTTAAGAAGCGTTGTTCGGATGTATAACATCATATTCCCGATGTTTCCAAGAACATTTTAATCTCATGAAGTATAACAAGGAACAGACTGTTTCAAAGTAAGTTATAAAACACCATAATTCAGTACACTACTTACGACATTCTGGTATATTACAATGTTCATAAACAACATCAAAACCATCTTCAACTATACACCATGGTTTAGACTGATCTAATCTCTGGTTTCCACAATAATTATTAGAAGGTAATTCATAATAAAATCTAGCGTTGTACTGTAGGAGACTCCATTTCTTACATAATTTATTTGAAGAAGATTTGGCTATATTCCCATTGTAATCCAAGCCATCTGGAGTTCGTAGACAAATGTTATCTTCAAAAAATATCAAAATTCTTTGACAGATCATGAAGAGAGGTTGAATCAAGAAATCTGAGGGCAACTGGTGGCCACTGGAAGAATTTGTTGAGTTGTTGGTTCAGTGATGGTAGATTAATTAAGTGGTGTAATCTAGGACGAGCAAATTTACTTTTGGTATTTTGCAGTGTTTTGCAAATTTAAGTTGCAGTGTTATTTTGACAATGTTGTCCATGAATGAGTTTTACTTATATGCTATATCATGACAATTGCACAATTAAATATTATTTTGTATCCGAATATTGACTGTCATTCCATACCGTGATATTTACTTTAAGGGTAAATATATTTTGAAGTGTAGGTCCATATCTCTATTATATATATAATTACCCTATAATTTCAAATACGTAGAGATGGGAATGTGATTTTTTGTTTCCAAAAAGGTCGCCCGCTTTGTACGCTAATCCATATTGTAACATGGTGCTTTTATGTGATATCCAAAATTGGGATTTATAATAATAATATTCTTACCGCATTTTGGTACAGAACAATACTGCCATTCAGTTTGTGATATAAAACACCACGGCGAGACTCTTGTATTGGTAGGGTTCCGGCAATTGTTACCGATTTCAACATATGAAAAATCGGGAAAGCTACCAAGATTTTGATTGAATGCAGGGATCGAAGCCCAGGAAACACATGAATGTCCATGGCTTGAAACATGTTGTTTGCCTTTATAATCTTTGCCTAAAATAGTGTTGTAACATTCCAGAGCTGAAAGAAAATCGATTTTAAAATTAACTATGAATTCAGGTAACATCATATTATCTTTTAACGTATTTAGACTCAATCTAACGTCATTTTGAGCAAGTTTTTTTAAGGAATTGTAAAGAGTTTTTCTTTACTCTGTATGTGTATCGGGGACACTGATTGCACCAATTTGCTCCATTCCGACGTCTGTGGTTCTTGTAATTCCACTAAAACTAACACGTTATGAAGGTGAACTATAGAAATTTATTAGTATTTTAGTAATATCTGCCTGCGAAAATGTTAATATCGTCGTGTCGATGGACTATACAGATAATTATGAGAATTTTATGCAAAAATGTTAATGGTGCCCCGGGAGTGATAACCGTGTAAATTTCCATGAAAATGTTTTGTTGACTGAACATAAAATTCAAATTCTGAAAAATGTTACGGATAGTTGGAATATAACTCCGCTATCAGCTAATAAATTAAATATTGAGGCAACTAGTCTTCTTTATTTTAGTAATTACCGAACTGACGTACGTTCATCGTAATATCTTCCTTGAACTTTAACATCACATAGATTTAAAACATCCCCTGCATATAGTTTAACAATTTGACCAAGACGTGCATAAGGACATTGAAAAGCTACCACAACACCAACTCCTCTTGAACGCCTAAACTGACAAGTGGTGGTCTTTCCAGAACTTGAGACTAAAACTGCCTTCACCTGTTGCGTCAAGTCCATGTCTAAAATAATAAAAAAATAAAACACATAGTCGATAGTTGTACATAATTAACCCTATGTCCAGAAAGTTATTTGCTAAAATCCATGTTGGGTTTCGATGTTTTTCACTCAAATAAAATATCCTGTAAAACGAAATTTTGTTTGGATAACGCTTATCTTCAGTTGTTTTTAAAGACGTTCACAAGCTGTAGAATCTGTGCAGCTCCCTACAGCTTGTGCCACAGAAAGAAAACACTTACATGAAAATAGATACAAAATTTATGATCGTTTATATTAGCCAGAAAGCAAATTAAATCATACGGAGGTAATAGTATAATTACTCGTGTATAGTTAAAGCTATGCGAATATATGACTTTGTTGGCTTGAAAAACTAGTTAAAGGGCTATGTTCACCATCCGTTGACCAATTTTTTTGCTAGTCTAATCCGTAAAATTGTTCACAACTCTCCCTCCAAAATTAAGCCATCAAATTCCCGTGTATCCATAATAATAAGCGTTTGAAAGTAATAAATACGACTCATATTTCCTTGAGACTATGCCTTATATACAGAAAATGAAAGTTGAATGTTTAGGTAGGGGTATAATTGAAGGGATTTGTGCTAAACATACTGAAAATTCCCTTAAAATCTAATTAAAAAAATAGTTATCCGGATAGCAGAAATTGGGTTTTATAAACTGATAAAGTAAGTAATACTGTTTTCTTACCACCAAAAGTAACTGATAAGCTGTAAACTTCATATTCATTACCAAGATCTACTGACCACTCGCTTGGATTACCACCTACTGATATGATATGTTCGCAAGTTGTGTAATTATCATCTAAAGCCATATCGTTCATTGTATTCGATACTTCAGCTATGTTTGGTTTTACTGGAATGACATAACATTGATCATGATCAAAATGACTAATTCATTAGGTATGCACATTTTTACTGAAATAATAATAACATAAACATCATGAATAAAATAACAATTTCTTCAGCTACATGAGGTTTACTTGAATAATACATCAGATACACGATGATCAAAATAATCAAGTCGTGAGCTATAAAATTAGGTTTCACTGAATTAATACACAACATAAAAAAAACCTACTAAAATTTTAAAGCTATATTAGGTTTTACTGAAATAATGATAAACAAAATACATCATAAATGAAATGAAAAATTCTCCGGCTATTTTTGGTCTTACCAAAATAATGATACATACTAATATAAAATGACTAATTTATCGGCTATATTGGACTGTACTGAAATAATTCATAATATACATTTTACATTTTGGCTTAAATGTACGGAGCCCCTAACACGCAGTGGAAATACTTTTTTAAAAAGTTAATTCGTTTAAACGAAATAATTAATTCGTTTAAACGAAATAATTTAAATCGTTTAAACGAATTAATTTGACTATTTCGTTTAAACGATTTAAATTATTTCGTTTAAACGAATTAATTATTTAAATCGTTTAAACGAAATAGTCAAATTAATTCGTTTAAACGAAATAATTAATTCGTTTAAACGAAATGATTTAAATCGTTTGAACGAAATAGCCAAAAAAATTATTTCGTTTAAACGAAATAAATGCCATTATTTCGTTTAATCGAAATAATTATTTCGTTTAAACGAATTAATTATTTCGATTAAACGAAATAATAAAAAAAAATATTTACACTGCGTGTAAGGGGCTCCGTATAAATGCCTACATGTAATTCCTCAGATAACTTAGCTTTTACTGGAAAAATGATACATAAAACACATCATGATTAAAATTACTAATTCTTCGGTTAAATATTTATAGGTTTTACTGAAAAAAAACCATAACGAACATCATAGATAAAAAATGATCAATTTTTGAGCTAATTGAGATCTTATACAAAAATAAACATTGTTAGCGAACATCATAAATAAATTATGATTATATTTTAGATCTTATCTGTTAAACGTTCGGTGTATTTTTGTCTATTTTTTTTGCTATTCTTAGAATTGTGACATGTAGATAACATAATATCATTTTGTCTTATGTTAATCTGTCTAAGGAAATGACATTAGTGCACAGCCTACCTGTACAAGTTAATCTGGATGAGGTCCATGCTGTACCTAGACATGTTATAACACCGTGACCTTCTGATGGGTAGGATGGTGGTACACAACTTAACATAGCTGTACTACCTTCTGTTGTATTTGTATAGTCGACAGTCTGACCAAATAACACTGGTGGTTGACCACAATCACCTTTAGAAATTTAATATAACATAATTAAATGGGTATATTTCAACAGGCTCTATATTCCGGAATGGTTTTCAATGGTGTAATTTACCATTCAATGATAAGATCAAAATTTTTGACTGAAATAACCTAGGTAGATATAGTTTGTTTGGATTGATGCTGGATGAGATGTTGCCTTCACAAAATTTCCATCCTCATGGAAAATGTCATTCATTAGATCAGCTAGTTGCCTACAGCAAGATATTCTGCTTGTTGATAACTTCTATATAAATGCCAGGAAATGAAATTTATTTAAAATTTACGTATTACTTTTCTTGACATTTTGGGGAATCAGAGTCAGATTTTCTAAAATTTTGTATGTGTATCGATCATGGACACGGATAGCATCAATGTTCACTAATTCCATTTTTCAGACTTCTGTGCTTCAATTAGCTTCAGGATTCTATCGTATTCCGGAGCTATATACATATACTCCATTCGGTGCTTATGCTCCTTAATGCATCTCATTTCATTTCATTTCTCTACAAATCTTTAAGATTGTATTACCTATAAAAGGAATTCCATATATCTTGATATCGCATAATGACAAGTTGGTTGGCAATGTAATTGATATTCGAACTATATCCCCATAACATTTTGTACTGCCATAATACTTGGAGCTGAATAAAGTCTTTGCTAGTCCAAAGGTTCCATCACCATAATCCTTTTCCACGCATAGTTTTTCTAGCCAGGTACTGGTTTGTATAGCTGATACAACAATATTATTAATTTTTGCTGAAACATATATCTAAATTTAATTTTTGCTGAAACATATATCTAAATTTAATTTTTGCTGAAACATATATCTTAATTTAATTTTTGCTGAAACATATATCTAAATTTAATTTTTGCTGAAACATATATCTAAATGTATTTAAACAGATTACTTTCTAGAACCAGCTTATAGATCTACATTAACATCTTACAGTGGATGTATATCCTCTCTTGGTTTATATTTCCAACCAACGTTCTCCCTTGACTGATGCTGACAAGGGCGTGCATTTTTTTTTGTGGGGGGCAAACCAGAATGGTTTGTAGAGTCGGAGTATGTCGCGAAGCGTTGCAACCACAAGCGCAAATGGAAGGTCCTTTCTCTAGAGAAAAAAATATAATAGAAAATGGCATCAAATTGGTGCATTCTGAAAAATATTTCGGGATTTGAGTTGGCAATAAGGACTTCCTTCTCTGATTTTCATCTGATTGATTTTAATTCTTCAAAAAATCTTTGTTACGGAAGGGACCGAGGCCCTTTCGACCCTCCCATCCCTTCTGAGTTCAAGGGGAGGACACGTGCTTCCTAAATCCACGCCCTTGGATGCTGGTCGGATAACAGACCGAGGAGCAATGTGTTAAAGGCTGTGCTTGTTAAAGATCTCTCAACAGTGGGAATCGACGATATTAGTAAATTGGATTTAGAAAATCCAAAAATCCCATTGAGGATAAGTTTGGCTTATGAGTGTTAAGGACAATAACCTTCAGCCAGTCAGGATCTCATATGGACGCCCAGTTCACAAATAATGATGAAGTTGACTGAATCATTAGCTGATAACGGATAATTTTAACGTAATGTACTATTAACTTCTTGTGCATTAATTTACATAAATTATCTACAAATCATTTGTTTGATATGGTCTGATTAGTGTTATAGCATTAAAGTAAAGAGTTGTGAATTGCCATAATCTTAACATAAAATTAAATAATTAAACAAAAGAAAGGAAAATATTTTTTATACCTATGTTATACGTGATTACGATTGATATTATTTTATATATATCATTCAGGTGTATATCAATATTGGTATCTGATACCGGTCTACATGTATTATCACCATCAACAACATGGTCGATATTTGTACCATCCCATAAATAGGCTTCGGATCCTTCAGCAATGTTTTCGGTATCTGAAATTGGAAATCGCCAGTTTTAAACGAGTATTAAAAGATTCGGAGAATATTAACCCCCAATAAAATATAGATTTAAAGTCTTCACTGATTTCCATTTCGTTTTATTCTGCAGGTCACTGTTCTGCCATAAAAATGTCTTCAGAATGTTGGTCGGAGTCACTCACAGGTAATGAATAAATGCAATGCAAGATGTACATTTCCTTTTATAAACGGAGAACGATATATAAATACAAGCAATAAAGCAAGAAAAGTAAATTAAATATACCTACTATTATAACAGTAATAACCCGAGCTAAGCCATTTCAGTTTGTTCACATCACATTTATATTTCTTATTCCCTTTGCCCACAAGCCCTGGTAAACACTCGTTATTGGCATACGATGGAAACTCTAAATTCGAAAGAGTTGAAGAAAAACTAACCGTCGCACCCTCTAAATGCCTTGGTAAACTACAGTTCACTGAAAAATAAGAACATAGCCTAATTCCAGAGAAATCTATCGCAGAGGTTGATTATTTACATAATTTGAGTCGATCCTCTAATATAACCGGAAGTAAAGCTATTCTTTATTCTTACAAATTACAATAATTTCAGTCAGATGTGTTTAAAAACCTAATATGAGCAATTATAGCAACATTATGTTTTGTTAGAATATTGAAGAAACTGATGGTAAAGGGAATGAAAAGAGGGTTTCTAAATTTATTATATGTTTCTAGGACTCCGATTTTCTATAAGACGTCTTTGGTTGCAGCAATTACACTTTGATTATAGCCTTAACTTACGTTTACAATTAGGTTCCGCTCCGGAATATACACCGAAGATACAATGTCTGACCAAATCTCCTGATACCAATTCATGGTTTGTATAACAAGTATAATTCATTATGTCAGGCGCAATAATATTGCCTCTAGTGAATTCTCTATAAGCATTTGGTACTGGAGGTGGTTCCTGGCATAAACCTGTAAAATAGACGCACTTTCAGTCGGTGTCATTCTAATGTTTGGTGGGACTATAACCCGTGCTGACAATTCAGACTGGTATGTGTGCCAACGCCATTGAAAGATTCTCCGGCCAAGCCATCATCTCTTATTTCATGGAAAAGATTCAACAAGGACAAATTTGAACCGGCATGGTAGTCTGGATGCTCAAAAGAAAATTAATTCTGATTACGATACGATTGCAGATCATTCTTTATGATGAACTAACACGAACAAACTTCTGTTTATAACATTTGGAAAATTGAAACGCACCGCCCCTAATCTTACTTGTTCCCCTTCAAGTTTCTAAAGGAAACCCAGTCAAATTCAACGGTCCACTCCTATATAACTAGTGCTCTCGATTTTGCCATGATTTTGGATGCGATTTTGATTAACGGAAGTGTTTTCTGAAAATATGTACAATAAAACGATATCCCTACAGTTACATTGCTACTCAAATATTCCAATTTATGTATCAATACCTACCCGATACAAATGCTTCTACAAAAAAACAAACATTTATCAGAAATGACACTATTTGAACAAGGTGTATATCATTTAGACCCATCCTTCTCTTCTTATTCCTTTCCAAGTCTGAGAAAAACTTGTATTCATAAAACGTCTTTTATTATTGGTAGGATTATTGACCGTTTAAGTTTTTTTTTCAAGAACGGTTGGTATGTTTTGCCCTTTTTCTTTAATACCTGCATTTAATCCATCTGAAATGTTAATATCGTATACGTTTTCTCTCCGAACCTGGACTTTTTTAGCTTATCTTATCTAATCTAAACAATGTTCACAACCCTCTATCAATATTTAAGACTTCAAATCTCCGTGAATCCATAATATCAGCGTTTGTAAGTCAAAAATACGACTGGTATTATATTAGACTATATTGTCTAACATTATAGAATACACATGTTCAGAAAATGAAAAGTACATTTTAGGTAGGGAAGGAATAAAAAGGTAATGTGCAATTTTTGTGCAGTATTAGTACTTTTCGAGGCTATTTACATATATGAGGCCAAAGTCGACCATGCTGAACATTCCCCTTTAATTTATGAAAATGAAAATGATAATACTTATTTATATGATTAAAGTAGAGCTGTTCTATGGACTTGGACAAATACAAGATCGTCTTACATGTATGTGATTTGCTAATTTAGAAGATAATTACCAGCCGAGTGGCCGATCAAAAAGGGTCAAAAGGTCTTTTTTATTTTTCTAGACTACATGTACATGAGTATTTGCTGAATTTGACACTAAAATATGAAGATAGTGGACCACGGCCATATACGCCTAACGAAAAAGTCTTTAGGGCAAGGGCAATAACTCTGCTACTAACGGTCGAAAAAAGCTCAAATTCGGACGGACGGACGGACGGACAGGGGTGCCGACAATATACGTCCTCATAGAGAGATGAGGGCGTATAAAAACCCATCTTTAAAGAATATGATCTTAAAATGACTTTAATGAGGCTTCTAAAAATATTGTGTATCGAGGTCACTGATAGCATCAATTTTCATCATATCAATTTCCATTCAGACGTCCATGGTGTTAAATAACATGACACCCGCGAAATAGGCTAGCATCACAGAATAAATTCGCGTATGTTACGTCATTAAGTCGCAGAGGTTTAAAAAAATAAAATGGTGGAGCCACACACGTCTCATAGAAAATGGATATGGTACAAATTGATGCTATAAGTGTTCGCGATAAACTATACAAATTTAGAAAACTTCTTGACAATCCTGTTCTTTATGAATATATTGATTATTATTTTTTAAGTAGATAGTAAAACAGTGCTTTGTAATAAATTAATAATGAATATGATGATGACTTCTTTTGATAGGCAATTATGTATTTTTCCTAAATATATATTTTTTTTCAATGTGGGGCTTTTGTCCTAGGTAAATTTATATTGTGGGGCTTTTGTCCACTAGGGGTAAAAAATCAAAGTGGGGCTATTGTCCGTCCACCGATTATTCTACCTCCTAGTGCGAAGATAATAATAACCATGTTTGTTAATTTTCAGAGAACAATAGCAACGTGTATAACATGTTTTTGACGCTTTTTACCATGAAGTTTGAAAAATGTTTAAGAAAAAAATGAATAATGGTCATGTGGTTATAAACAGTTCTACACTAAGAAACAGAAAGTGGAAACAACACAATGTTATGATAAACATTTTGTGAGAACAAAGGAGATTAAACATAGAAAAAAATGCTTATAAACCTATGGCAATTAACAAATATAGCAACTAGAACAATGGTACCATTGTATTTTTATATTTACCAGTTGAAAGCTCTATGGGAAGTGAATAAAAGGGATTAATTCTGAAATAATATAGCTTACCAAGAAGGAAACTATCATGCGCCCACAAGAACACGGCCGTTATAACCATATGAGAATACATCAGCGACATTACACAAATGCTGGAAAATCGAGCAGAGACACTTGAAGTATCATTCAAGATTAAAATGTACCGAACCCGAAAGCCATGGAAAGGGTATTGACCTACCTGACAAAGTGCACTTTTAAGCAAGATACCCAAAAGACAAGAGTTTGGCCCAATGACTAGCGAGTAATTTTGAAAATTCTTGACCAATGGCCTCCCCACTCAATATGCTCGTCTGCGAGACACCCTGCCTGATACTGTCAGCCCCCACCCCTAATATTCTGTGGTCCATACACGACCCCTCCACCTAATAATTCTAATATACTCTTTATTTTAATAAACTTATATACATGTAAATGCATTGAAAAGTTTTGAAAGCGAATATGACGTGAGCTATTATCCGCCCAACGATAGCCTAAAGGTTACTCCTACGAAATACAAAATACTACATACAATTTAGATACTTAAACATGGTTGAAAGCAATAAAATGGGTACTTCAAGTGGATATCGAAAAGTTCAGTTTTCAGTATCAGTATCTGTATCTTACTTAAACAAATTTGCTGTTAGGTTTTGAACGCCAAAACTGTTTAAAAACATTTAAAACATTCTCTGTAAATTATTTTTGTTGGTGTCGAAAAACTAATGATTTACCGATTCAAGCGAAGTAAAAGACAAATTGTAGAGACATATTGTCTCTATAATTACTAATTCTGAAAATTCTCGAAATCTTAATGTCCGATTCCAAAACTATTAAACTCCTTGCTCTCCTTACACTCCGTTTTTGTATTATTCCTTTTAAAAAAAACTCTTTTGTTCAGGTAGGTAACTAAAAGTGAATTTCATAATTTGAGATTTGTTTTAACTTTTATTGCAGACCTTCCCTTTCAGCGTTTCTCTTTACAGACTTTTCTTTTTATTGTCTGTGAAACATTCTACAAGAATACAATTCTTTTTCTTAAACCTCACAAAGAAAACTTGAATTGGTGTCTGAATCATTATCAACAGCCAGTGTCCTCTCAGCAGGTTTAACAAGCCTATGAATATTATTCTACTTCCATGCCAAAGGAAAACAATTATCTGCACTGTCAATAAACATAATTTAACCTTTAAACTCGATATATATTTGCATTTAAATTATCACAATATAAACCTAACCTTACAATATAGGAAAAATGATATTTAATTTTTTTTTGCCCTGATCCATTGAAGGAACTGATCGAGGACTAATTCGTCGGGTATGTGTTGTTTTTTACCTCTTAAGTCTGGCCAATAATATCAAGTACATGTAGTTATTTTAGTTTTTCGTTTTTGATTTATTCTTTCCTTGCTTTTTGTTTTACTATTAATGCTAGGGACATTCTGTATGAAGTAAATAATATGCCACGGGCCAGTTGTAGGAGACATGGAGGTAAGTGGAAAAGACTTTAACAGTCTGAAAACAACCTTTTAATGGATTTCTGTCTGGAAATAGGGTGTTTCGTTTTAAAACTTAGCATATTCTTTCCAGAGCTCAAATAAATGCAATATGTCTTCAACTTTCTTTTGATAAAAAATTTAAATATCTCTCGGGTCAAAACTCGCAGATATTGAAATTTCAACCATTGGGTTAGTGCGAATTAATCCCATCCATTCTGTCCTTCAAGTGTGTTTGTAGTATCAAAACTTTGGCACGCTGTCGTTGGAAATCTATCTGAGATTTTACGTTGATATTTGCACTCAATGTTCAAGCATAATATGTGAAGTTATTCTGTTTCAAATTTATGTGTCCTAGCTGGCATATATTTTTTTGCCAGAGCATTTTTAGTCCAGAAGCAAACTTGCGAGGCTTTCCTGTTCTGAAAATTAGGGGAGAGAGAGAGACTTCAAAGCAGATTTTTCCGAAAGTTTGAAAAAATCTAGGATAAATATTGGCGAAGTAATGACTATTTAGTTTTGGGGTCTGCTTTTTCACACTTTCAATGTAGAGGTGGGCAAAAAAACCAAATATTTGATAGGTTGTAGCTCCGAAACTATTTGACTGTTTGACGTCGATCTGAACTTGTTTCAAAATTAAAGTTCTTACCATTTTAGAGTATTTTTAGTGTCGGCAACTTCCTGCAAGCTCCATTTGAGTTTTGCTCTTCAAAACAGGGATAAACTTTAAACTCGATTTTCTGGAAAGTTTGATAAAAGCGACTTTTTCTGTTTTCGCCTGAAATAGATGCAGGAAATGTTAAATTTGTATTCTGCACAAAAATTATACCCCTAGGGTCAAAATTGGCAAGGTTATCGCCATTTTAGTTTTGGGGTGGCCTAGTTCACGTTTTGAAGTACATGTAAGGTAAAAGCAAAACCTTTGACACCCTGTATCTCGAAAACTATCAGAGACAGGAGGTTCCATTTTGCACTGCGTGTGCCCATCGATATGAAGTTATTTTGTGCCAAATTCCAAGTTCCTACCGGTCTGGCTGCCAGAGCAGATTTAGTGTCGCCAACTTCTTGCAAACACCGTTTAATGCAAATTTCCTCTCCAAAACTGGGTGAAACTTTAAAGTCGATTTTCTCGAAAGTTTGAAAAAATAAACTTTTTCTGTTTTCGCCTGAAATAGACGTAGGGAATGTTAAATTTGTATCCTGCACAAAAATTAGACCTCTAGGGTCAAAATTGGCCCAGCTATGGCCATTTTAGTTTTGGGGTGGCCTAATTCCCGTTTTGAAGCAGTGTTCAGGTAAAAGCCAAAACTTTGACAAAATAAACTTTTTCTGTTTTCGCCTGAAATAGACGTAGGGAATGTTAAATTTGTATTCTGCACAAAAATTAGACCTCTAGGGTCAAAATTGGCCCAGCTATGGCCATTTTAGTTTTGGGGTGGCCTAGTTCCCGTTTTGAAGCAGTGTTCAGGTAAAAGCCAAACCTTTGACAGGCTGCTGTTCGAAAACTATCAGAGATAGAATCTTGCAATTTGCACTGCGTGTGCCCATCGATATGAAGTTATTTTGTGCCAAATTTCAAGTTCCTACCACGAACGGTCTGGCTGCCAGAGCAGATTTAGTGTCGCCAACTTCCTGCAAACACCGTTTAATGCAGATTTCCTCTCCAAAACTGGGTGAAACTTTAAAGTCGATTTTCTCGAAAGTTTGAAAAAATAAACTTTTTCTGTTTTCGCCTGAAATAGACGTAGGGAATGTTAAATTTGTATTCTGCACAAAAATTAGACCTCTAGGGTCAAAATTGGCCCAGCTATGGTCATTTTAGTTTTGGGATGGCCTAGTTCCCGTTTTGAAGCAGTGTTCAGGTAAAAGCCAAAACTTTGACAGGCTGCTGTTCAAAAACTATCAGAGATAGAATCTTGCAATTTGCACTGCGTGTGCCCATCGATATGAAGTTATTTTGTGCCAAATTTCAAGTTCCTATCGGGAACGGTCTGGCTGCCAGAGCAGATTTAGTGTCGCCAACTTCTTGCAAACACCGTTTAATGCAAATTTCCTCTCCAAAACTGGGTGAAACTTTAAAGTCGATTTTCTCGAAAGTTTGAAAAAATAAACTTTTTCTGTTTTCGCCTGAAATAGACGTAGGGAATGTTAAATTTGTATCCTGCACAAAAATTAGACCTCTAGGGTCAAAATTGGCCCAGCTATGGCCATTTTAGTTTTGGGGTGGCCTAATTCCCGTTTTGAAGCAGTGTTCAGGTAAAAGCCAAAACTTTGACAAAATAAACTTTTTCTGTTTTCGCCTGAAATAGACGTAGGGAATGTTAAATTTGTATTCTGCACAAAAATTAGACCTCTAGGGTCAAAATTGGCCCAGCTATGGCCATTTTAGTTTTGGGGTGGCCTAGTTCCCGTTTTGAAGCAGTGTTCAGGTAAAAGCCAAACCTTTGACAGGCTGCTGTTCGAAAACTATCAGAGATAGAATCTTGCAATTTGCACTGCGTGTGCCCATCGATATGAAGTTATTTTGTGCCAAATTTCAAGTTCCTACCACGAACGGTCTGGCTGCCAGAGCAGATTTAGTGTCGCCAACTTCCTGCAAACACCGTTTAATGCAGATTTCCTCTCCAAAACTGGGTGAAACTTTAAAGTCGATTTTCTCGAAAGTTTGAAAAAATAAACTTTTTCTGTTTTCGCCTGAAATAGACGTAGGGAATGTTAAATTTGTATTCTGCACAAAAATTAGACCTCTAGGGTCAAAATTGGCCCAGCTATGGTCATTCTAGTTTTGGGATGGCCTAGTTCCCGTTTTGAAGCAGTGTTCAGGTAAAAGCCAAAACTTTGACAGGCTGCTGTTCAAAAACTATCAGAGATAGAATCTTGCAATTTGCACTGCGTGTGCCCATCGATATGAAGTTATTTTGTGCCAAATTTCAAGTTCCTACCACGAACGGTCTGGCTGCCAGAGCAGATTTAGTGTCGCCAACTTCCTGCAAACACCGTTTAATGCAGATTTCCTCTCCAAAACTGGGTGAAACTTTAAAGTCGATTTTCTCGAAAGTTTGAAAAAATAAACTTTTTCTGTTTTCGCCTGAAATAGACGTAGGGAATGTTAAATTTGTATCCTGCACAAAAATTAGACCTCTAGGGTCAAAATTAACCCAGCTATGGCCATTTTAGTTTTGGGGTGGCCTAGTTCCCGTTTTGAAGCAGTGTTCAGGTAAAAGCCAAAACTTTGACAGGCTGCTGTTCGAAAACTATCAGAGATAGAATCTTGCAATTTGCACTGCGTGTGCCCATCGATATGAAGTTATTTTGTGCCAAATTTCAAGTTCCTACCACGAACTTTGACAGGCTGCTGTTCGAAAACTATCAGAGATAGAATCTTGCAATTTGCACTGCGTGTGCCCATCGATATGAAGTTATTTTGTGCCAAATTTCAAGTTCCTACCACGAACTGCCAGAGCAGATTTAGTGTCGCCAACTTCCTGCAAACACCGTTTAATGCAGATTTCCTCTCCAAAACTGGGTGAAACTTTAAAGTCGATTTTCTCGAAAGTTTGAAAAAATAAACTTTTTCTGTTTTCGCCTGAAATAGACGTAAGGAATGTTAAATTTGTATTCTGCACAAAAATTAGACCTCTAGGGTCAAAATTGGCCCAGCTATGGCCATTTTAGTTTTGGGGTGGCCTAGTTCCCGTTTTAAAGCAGTGTTCAGGTAAAAGCCAAAAATTTGACAGGCTGCTGTTCGAAAACTATCAGAGATAGAATCTTTCAATTTGCACTGCGTGTGCCCATCGATATGAAGTTATTTTGTGCCAAATTTCAAGTTCCTATCGCAAACGGTCTGGCTGCCAGAGCAGATTTAGTGTCGCCAACTTCCTGCAAACACCGTTTAATGCAAATTTCCTCTCCAAAACTGGGTGAAACTTTAAAATCGATTTTCTCGAAAGTTTGAAAAAATAAACTTTTTCTGTTTTCGCCTGAAATAGACGTAGGGAATGTTAAATTTGTATTCTGCACAAAAATTAGACCTCTAGGGTCAAAATTGGCCCAGCTATGGCCATTTTAGTTTTGGGGTGGCCTAGTTCCCGTTTTAAAGCAGTGTTCAGGTAAAAGCCAAAAATTTGACAGGCTGCTGTTCGAAAACTATCAGAGATAGAATCTTGCAATTTGCACTGCGTGTGCCCATCGATATGAAGTTATTTTGTGCCAAATTCCAAGTTCCTACCGCGAACGGTCTGGCTGCCAGAGCAGATTTAGTGTCGCCAACTTCCTGCAAACACCGTTTAATGCAGATTTCCTCTCCAAAACTGGGTGAAACTTTAAAGTCGATTTTCTCGAAAGTTTGAAAAAATAAACTTTTTTTGTTTTCGCCTGAAATAGACGTACGGAATGTTAAATTTGTATCCTGCACAAAAATTAGACCTCTAGGGTCAAAATTAAGCCAGCTATGGCCATTTTAGTTTTGGGGTGGCCTAGTTCCCGTTTTAAAGCAGTGTTCAGGTAAAAGCCAAAAATTTGACAGGCTGCTGTTCGAAAACTATCAGAGATAGAATCTTGCAATTTGCACTGCGTGTGCCCATCGATATGAAGTTATTTTGTGCCAAATTTCAAGTTCCTATCGCAAACGGTCTGGCTGCCAGAGCAGATTTAGTGTCGCCAACTTCCTGCAAACACCGTTTAATGCAAATTTCCTCTCCAAAACTGGGTGAAACTTTAAAGTCGATTTTCTCGAAAGTTTGAAAAAATAAACTTTTTCTGTTTTCGCCTGAAATAGACGTAGGGAATGTTCAATTTGTATTCTGCACAAAAATTAGACCTCTAGGGTCAAAATTGGCCCAGCTATGGCCATTTTAGTTTTGGGGTGGCCTAGTTCCCGTTTTGAAGCAGTGTTCAGGTAAAAGCCAAAACTTTGACAGGCTGCTGTTCGAAAACTATCAGAGATAGAATCTTGCAATTTGCACTGCGTGTGCCCATCGATATGAAGTTATTTTGTGCCAAATTTCAAGTTCCTACCACGAACGGTCTGGCTGCCAGAGCAGATTTAGTGTCGCCAACTTCCTGCAAACACCGTTTAATGCAGATTTCCTCTCCAAAACTGGGTGAAACTTTAAAGTCGATTTTCTCGAAAGTTTGAAAAAATAAACTTTTTCTGTTTTCGCCTGAAATAGACGTAAGGAATGTTAAATTTGTATTCTGCACAAAAATTAGACCTCTAGGGTCAAAATTGGCCCAGCTATGGCCATTTTAGTTTTGGGGTGGCCTAGTTCCCGTTTTAAAGCAGTGTTCAGGTAAAAGCCAAAAATTTGACAGGCTGCTGTTCGAAAACTATCAGAGATAGAATCTTGCAATTTGCACTGCGTGTGCCCATCGATATGAAGTTATTTTGTGCCAAATTTCAAGTTCCTATCGCAAACGGTCTCAACTTCCTGCAAACACCGTTTAATGCAAATTTCCTCTCCAAAACTGGGTGAAACTTTAAAGTCGATTTTCTCGAAAGTTTGAAAAAATAAACTTTTTCTGTTTTCGCCTGAAATAGACGTAGGGAATGTTAAATTTGTATTCTGCACAAACATTAGACCTCTAGGGTCAAAATTGGCCCAGCTATGGCCATTTTAGTTTTGGGGTGGCCTAGTTCCCGTTTTGAAGCAGTGTTCAGGTAAAAGCCAAAATTTTGACAGGCTGCTGTTCGAAAACTATCAGAGATAGAATCTTGCAATTTGCACTGCGTGTGCCCATCGATATGAAGTTATTTTGTGCCAAATTTCAAGTTCCTATCGCAAACGGTCTGGCTGCCAGAGCAGATTTAGTGTCGCCAACTTCCTGCAAACACCGTTTAATGCAAATTTCCTCTCCAAAACTGGGTGAAACTTTAAAGTCGATTTTCTCGAAAGTTTGAAAAAATAAACTTTTTCTGTTTTCGCCTGAAATAGACGTAGGGAATGTTCAATTTGTATTCTTCACAAAAATTAGACCTCTAGGGTCAAAATTGGCCCAGCTATGGCCATTTTAGTTTTGGGGTGGCCTAGTTCCCGTTTTGAAGCAGTGTTCAGGTAAAAGCCAAAACTTTGACAGGCTGCTGTTCGAAAACTATCAGAGATAGAATCTTGCAATTTGCACTGCGTGTGCCCATCGATATGAAGTTATTTTGTGCCAAATTTCAAGTTCCTACCACGAACGGTCTGGCTGCCAGAGCAGATTTAGTGTCGCCAACTTCCTGCAAACACCGTTTAATGCAGATTTCCTCTCCAAAACTGGGTGAAACTTTAAAGTCGATTTTCTCGAAAGTTTGAAAAAATAAACTTTTTCTTTTTTCGCCTGAAATAGACGTAGGGAATGTTAAATTTGTATTCTGCACAAAAATTAGACCTCTAGGGTCAAAATTGGCCCAGCTATGGCCATTTTAGTTTTGGGGTGGCCTAGTTCCCGTTTTGAAGCAGTGTTCAGGTAAAAGCCAAAACTTTGACAGGCTGCTGTTCGAAAACTATCAGAGATAGAATCTTGCAATTTGCACTGCGTGTGCCCATCGATATGAAGTTATTTTGTGCCAAATTTCAAGTTCCTACCACGAACGGTCTGGCTGCCAGAGCAGATTTAGTGTCGCCAACTTCCTGCAAACACCGTTTAATGCAAATTTCCTCTCCAAAACTGGGTGAAACTTTAAAGTCGATTTTCTCGAAAGTTTGAAAAAATAAACTTTTTCTGTTTTCGCCTGAAATAGACGTACGGAATGTTAAATTTGTATCCTGCACAAAAATTAGACCTCTAGGGTCAAAATTAAGCCAGCTATGGCCATTTTAGTTTTGGGGTGGCCTAGTTCCCGTTTTAAAGCAGTGTTCAGGTAAAAGCCAAAAATTTGACAGGCTGCTGTTCGAAAACTATCAGAGATAGAATCTTGCAATTTGCACTACGTGTGCCCATCGATATGAAGTTATTTTGTGCCAAATTCCAAGTTCCTACCGCGAACGGTCTGGCTGCCAGAGCAGATTTAGTGTCGCCAACTTCCTGCAAACACCGTTTAATGCAGATTTCCTCTCCAAAACTGGGTGAAACTTTAAAGTCGATTTTCTCGAAAGTTTGAAAAAATAAACTTTTTTTGTTTTCGCCTGAAATAGACGTACGGAATGTTAAATTTGTATCCTGCACAAAAATTAGACCTCTAGGGTCAAAATTAAGCCAGCTATGGCCATTTTAGTTTTGGGGTGGCCTAGTTCCCGTTTTAAAGCAGTGTTCAGGTAAAAGCCAAAAATTTGACAGGCTGCTGTTCGAAAACTATCAGAGATAGAATCTTGCAATTTGCACTGCGTGTGCCCATCGATATGAAGTTATTTTGTGCCAAATTTCAAGTTCCTATCGCAAACGGTCTGGCTGCCAGAGCAGATTTAGTGTCGCCAACTTCCTGCAAACACCGTTTAATGCAAATTTCCTCTCCAAAACTGGGTGAAACTTTAAAGTCGATTTTCTCGAAAGTTTGAAAAAATAAACTTTTTCTGTTTTCGCCTGAAATAGACGTAGGGAATGTTCAATTTGTATTCTGCACAAAAATTAGACCTCTAGGGTCAAAATTGGCCCAGCTATGGCCATTTTAGTTTTGGGGTGGCCTAGTTCCCGTTTTGAAGCAGTGTTCAGGTAAAAGCCAAAACTTTGACAGGCTGCTGTTCGAAAACTATCAGAGATAGAATCTTGCAATTTGCACTGCGTGTGCCCATCGATATGAAGTTATTTTGTGCCAAATTTCAAGTTCCTATCGCAAACGGTCTGGCTGCCAGAGCAGATTTAGTGTCGCCAACTTCCTGCAAACACCGTTTAATGCAAATTTCCTCTCCAAAACTGGGTGAAACTTTAAAGTCGATTTTCTCGAAAGTTTGAAAAAATAAACTTTTTCTGTTTTCGCCTGAAATAGACGTAGGGAATGTTCAATTTGTATTCTTCACAAAAATTAGACCTCTAGGGTCAAAATTGGCCCAGCTATGGCCATTTTAGTTTTGGGGTGGCCTAGTTCCCGTTTTGAAGCAGTGTTCAGGTAAAAGCCAAAACTTTGACAGGCTGCTGTTCGAAAACTATCAGAGATAGAATCTTGCAATTTGCACTGCGTGTGCCCATCGATATGAAGTTATTTTGTGCCAAATTTCAAGTTCCTACCACGAACGGTCTGGCTGCCAGAGCAGATTTAGTGTCGCCAACTTCCTGCAAACACCGTTTAATGCAGATTTCCTCTCCAAAACTGGGTGAAACTTTAAAGTCGATTTTCTCGAAAGTTTGAAAAAATAAACTTTTTCTTTTTTCGCCTGAAATAGACATAGGGAATGTTAAATTTGTATTCTGCACAAAAATTAGACCTCTAGGGTCAAAATTGGCCCAGCTATGGCCATTTTAGTTTTGGGGTGGCCTAGTTCCCGTTTTGAAGCAGTGTTCAGGTAAAAGCCAAAACTTTGACAGGCTGCTGTTCGAAAACTATCAGAGATAGAATCTTGCAATTTGCACTGCGTGTGCCCATCGATATGAAGTTATTTTGTGCCAAATTTCAAGTTCCTACCACGAACGGTCTGGCTGCCAGAGCAGATTTAGTGTCGCCAACTTCCTGCAAACACCGTTTAATGCAAATTTCCTCTCCAAAACTGGGTGAAACTTTAAAGTCGATTTTCTCGAAAGTTTGAAAAAATAAACTTTTTCTGTTTTCGCCTGAAATAGACGTACGGAATGTTAAATTTGTATCCTGCACAAACATTAGACCTCTAGGGTCAAAATTAAGCCAGCTATGGCCATTTTAGTTTTGGGGTGGCCTAGTTCCCGTTTTAAAGCAGTGTTCAGGTAAAAGCCAAAAATTTGACAGGCTGCTGTTCGAAAACTATCAGAGATAGAATCTTGCAATTTGCACTACGTGTGCCCATCGATATGAAGTTATTTTGTGCCAAATTCCAAGTTCCTACCGCGAACGGTCTGGCTGCCAGAGCAGATTTAGTGTCACCAACTTCCTGCAAACACCGTTTAATGCAGATTTCCTCTCCAAAACTGGGTGAAACTTTAAAGTCGATTTTCTCGAAAGTTTGAAAAAATAAACTTTTTTTGTTTTCGCCTGAAATAGACGTACGGAATGTTAAATTTGTATCCTGCACAAAAATTAGACCTCTAGGGTCAAAATTAAGCCAGCTATGGCCATTTTAGTTTTGGGGTGGCCTAGTTCCCGTTTTAAAGCAGTGTTCAGGTAAAAGCCAAAAATTTGACAGGCTGCTGTTCGAAAACTATCAGAGATAGAATCTTGCAATTTGCACTGCGTGTGCCCATCGATATGAAGTTATTTTGTGCCAAATTTCAAGTTCCTATCGCAAACGGTCTGGCTGCCAGAGCAAATTTAGTGTCGCCAACTTCCTGCAAACACCGTTTAATGCAAATTTCCTCTCCAAAACTGGGTGAAACTTTAAAGTCGATTTTCTCGAAAGTTTGAAAAAATAAACTTTTTCTGTTTTCGCCTGAAATAGACGTAGGGAATGTTCAATTTGTATTCTGCACAAAAATTAGACCTCTAGGGTCAAAATTGGCCCAGCTATGGCCATTTTAGTTTTGGGGTGGCCTAGTTCCCGTTTTGAAGCAGTGTTCAGGTAAAAGCCAAAACTTTGACAGGCTGCTGTTCGAAAACTATCAGAGATAGAATCTTGCAATTTGCACTGCGTGTGCCCATCGATATGAAGTTATTTTGTGCCAAATTTCAAGTTCCTATCGCAAACGGTCTGGCTGCCAGAGCAGATTTAGTGTCGCCAACTTCCTGCAAACACCGTTTAATGCAAATTTCCTCTCCAAAACTGGGTGAAACTTTAAAGTCGATTTTCTCGAAAGTTTGAAAAAATAAACTTTTTCTGTTTTCGCCTGAAATAGACGTAGGGAATGTTCAATTTGTATTCTTCACAAAAATTAGACCTCTAGGGTCAAAATTGGCCCAGCTATGGCCATTTTAGTTTTGGGGTGGCCTAGTTCCCGTTTTGAAGCAGTGTTCAGGTAAAAGCCAAAACTTTGACAGGCTGCTGTTCGAAAACTATCAGAGATAGAATCTTGCAATTTGCACTGCGTGTGCCCATCGATATGAAGTTATTTTGTGCCAAATTTCAAGTTCCTATCGCGAACGGTCTGGCTGCCAGAGCAGATTTAGTGTCGCCAACTTCCTGCAAACACCGTTTAATGCAGATTTCCTCTCCAAAACTGGGTGAAACTTTAAAGTCGATTTTCTCGAAAGTTTGAAAAAATAAACTTTTTTTGTTTTCGCCTGAAATAGACGTACGGAATGTTAAATTTGTATCCTGCACAAAAATTAGACCTCTAGGGTCAAAATTAAGCCAGCTATGGCCATTTTAGTTTTGGGGTGGCCTAGTTCCCGTTTTAAAGCAGTGTTCAGGTAAAAGCCAAAAATTTGACAGGCTGCTGTTCGAAAACTATCAGAGATAGAATCTTGCAATTTGCACTACGTGTGCCCATCGATATGAAGTTATTTTGTGCCAAATTTCAAGTTCCTATCGCGAACGGTCTGGCTGCCAGAGCAGATTTAGTGTCGCCAACTTCCTGCAAACACCGTTTAATGCAGATTTCCTCTCCAAAACTGGGTGAAACTTTAAAGTCGATTTTCTCGAAAGTTTGAAAAAATAAACTTTTTTTGTTTTCGCCTGAAATAGACGTACGGAATGTTAAATTTGTATCCTGCACAAAAATTAGACCTCTAGGGTCAAAATTAAGCCAGCTATGGCCATTTTAGTTTTGGGGTGGCCTAGTTCCCGTTTTAAAGCAGTGTTCAGGTAAAAGCCAAAAATTTGACAGGCTGCTGTTCGAAAACTATCAGAGATAGAATCTTGCAATTTGCACTACGTGTGCCCATCGATATGAAGTTATTTTGTGCCAAATTCCAAGTTCCTACCGCGAACGGTCTGGCTGCCAGAGCAGATTTAGTGTCGCCAACTTCCTGCAAACACCGTTTAATGCAGATTTCCTCTCCAAAACTGGGTGAAACTTTAAAGTCGATTTTCTCGAAAGTTTGAAAAAATAAACTTTTTTTGTTTTCGCCTGAAATAGACGTACGGAATGTTAAATTTGTATCCTGCACAAAAATTAGACCTCTAGGGTCAAAATTAAGCCAGCTATGGCCATTTTAGTTTTGGGGTGGCCTAGTTCCCGTTTTAAAGCAGTGTTCAGGTAAAAGCCAAAAATTTGACAGGCTGCTGTTCGAAAACTATCAGAGATAGAATCTTGCAATTTGCACTGCGTGTGCCCATCGATATGAAGTTATTTTGTGCCAAATTTCAAGTTCCTATCGCAAACGGTCTGGCTGCCAGAGCAGATTTAGTGTCGCCAACTTCCTGCAAACACCGTTTAATGCAAATTTCCTCTCCAAAACTGGGTGAAACTTTAAAGTCGATTTTCTCGAAAGTTTGAAAAAATAAACTTTTTTTGTTTTCGCCTGAAATAGACGTACGGAATGTTAAATTTGTATCCTGCACAAAAATTAGACCTCTAGGGTCAAAATTAAGCCAGCTATGGCCATTTTAGTTTTGGGGTGGCCTAGTTCCCGTTTTGAAGCAGTGTTCAGGTAAAAGCCAAAACTTTGACAGGCTGCTGTTCGAAAACTATCAGAGATAGAATCTTGCAATTTGCACTGCGTGTGCCCATCGATATGAAGTTATTTTGTGCCAAATTTCAAGATAAAATCTTGCAATTTGCACTGCGTGTGCCCATCGATATGAAGTTATTTTGTGCCAAATTTCAAGTTCCTATCGCGAACGGTCTGGCTGCCAGAGCAGATTTAGTGTCGCCAACTTCCTGCAAACACCGTTTAATGCAGATTTCCTCTCCAAAACTGGGTGAAACTTTAAAGTCGATTTTCTCGAAAGTTTGAAAAAATAAACTTTTTTTGTTTTCGCCTGAAATAGACGTACGGAATGTTAAATTTGTATCCTGCACAAAAATTAGACCTCTAGGGTCAAAATTAAGCCAGCTATGGCCATTTTAGTTTTGGGGTGGCCTAGTTCCCGTTTTAAAGCAGTGTTCAGGTAAAAGCCAAAAATTTGACAGGCTGCTGTTCGAAAACTATCAGAGATAGAATCTTGCAATTTGCACTGCGTGTGCCCATCGATATGAAGTTATTTTGTGCCAAATTTCAAGTTCCTATCGCAAACGGTCTGGCTGCCAGAGCAAATTTAGTGTCGCCAACTTCCTGCAAACACCGTTTAATGCAAATTTCCTCTCCAAAACTGGGTGAAACTTTAAAGTCGATTTTCTCGAAAGTTTGAAAAAATAAACTTTTTCTGTTTTCGCCTGAAATAGACGTAGGGAATGTTCAATTTGTATTCTGCACAAAAATTAGACCTCTAGGGTCAAAATTAAGCCAGCTATGGCCATTTTAGTTTTGGGGTGGCCTAGTTCCCGTTTTGAAGCAGTGTTCAGGTAAAAGCCAAAACTTTGACAGGCTGCTGTTCGAAAACTATCAGAGATAGAATCTTGCAATTTGCACTGCGTGTGCCCATCGATATGAAGTTATTTTGTGCCAAATTTCAAGTTCCTACCACGAACGGTCTGGCTGCCAGAGCAGATTTAGTGTCGCCAACTTCCTGCAAACACCGTTTAATGCAAATTTCCTCTCCAAAACTGGGTGAAACTTTAAAGTCGATTTTCTCGAAAGTTTGAAAAAATAAACTTTTTCTGTTTTCGCCTGAAATAGACGTACGGAATGTTAAATTTGTATCCTGCACAAAAATTAGACCTCTAGGGTCAAAATTAAGCCAGCTATGGCCATTTTAGTTTTGGGGTGGCCTAGTTCCCGTTTTAAAGCAGTGTTCAGGTAAAAGCCAAAAATTTGACAGGCTGCTGTTCGAAAACTATCAGAGATAGAATCTTGCAATTTGCACTACGTGTGCCCATCGATATGAAGTTATTTTGTGCCAAATTCCAAGTTCCTACCGCGAACGGTCTGGCTGCCAGAGCAGATTTAGTGTCGCCAACTTCCTGCAAACACCGTTTAATGCAGATTTCCTCTCCAAAACTGGGTGAAACTTTAAAGTCGATTTTCTCGAAAGTTTGAAAAAATAAACTTTTTTTGTTTTCGCCTGAAATAGACGTACGGAATGTTAAATTTGTATCCTGCACAAAAATTAGACCTCTAGGGTCAAAATTAAGCCAGCTATGGCCATTTTAGTTTTGGGGTGGCCTAGTTCCCGTTTTAAAGCAGTGTTCAGGTAAAAGCCAAAAATTTGACAGGCTGCTGTTCGAAAACTATCAGAGATAGAATCTTGCAATTTGCACTGCGTGTGCCCATCGATATGAAGTTATTTTGTGCCAAATTTCAAGTTCCTATCGCAAACGGTCTGGCTGCCAGAGCAGATTTAGTGTCGCCAACTTCCTGCAAACACCGTTTAATGCAAATTTCCTCTCCAAAACTGGGTGAAACTTTAAAGTCGATTTTCTCGAAAGTTTGAAAAAATAAACTTTTTCTGTTTTCGCCTGAAATAGACGTAGGGAATGTTCAATTTGTATTCTGCACAAAAATTAGACCTCTAGGGTCAAAATTGGCCCAGCTATGGCCATTTTAGTTTTGGGGTGGCCTAGTTCCCGTTTTGAAGCAGTGTTCAGGTAAAAGCCAAAACTTTGACAGGCTGCTGTTCGAAAACTATCAGAGATAGAATCTTGCAATTTGCACTGCGTGTGCCCATCGATATGAAGTTATTTTGTGCCAAATTTCAAGTTCCTACCACGAACGGTCTGGCTGCCAGAGCAGATTTAGTGTCGCCAACTTCCTGCAAACACCGTTTAATGCAGATTTCCTCTCCAAAACTGGGTGAAACTTTAAAGTCGATTTTCTCGAAAGTTTGAAAAAATAAACTTTTTCTGTTTTCGCCTGAAATAGACGTAGGGAATGTTAAATTTGTATCCTGCACAAAAATTAGACCTCTAGGGTCAAAATTGGCCCAGCTATGGCCATTTTAGTTTTGGGGTGGCCTAGTTCCCGTTTTGAAGCAGTGTTCAGGTAAAAGCCAAAACTTTGACAGGCTGCTGTTCAAAAACTATCAGAGATAGAATCTTGCAATTTGCACTGCGTGTGCCCATCGATATGAAGTTATTTTGTGCCAAATTTCAAGTTCCTATCGCGAACGGTCTGGCTGCCAGAGCAGATTTAGTGTCGCCAACTTCCTGCAAACACCGTTTAATGCAGATTTCCTCTCCAAAACTGGGTGAAACTTTAAAGTCGATTTTCTCGAAAGTTTGAAAAAATAAACTTTTTTTGTTTTCGCCTGAAATAGACGTACGGAATGTTAAATTTGTATCCTGCACAAAAATTAGACCTCTAGGGTCAAAATTAAGCCAGCTATGGCCATTTTAGTTTTGGGGTGGCCTAGTTCCCGTTTTAAAGCAGTGTTCAGGTAAAAGCCAAAAATTTGACAGGCTGCTGTTCGAAAACTATCAGAGATAGAATCTTGCAATTTGCACTACGTGTGCCCATCGATATGAAGTTATTTTGTGCCAAATTCCAAGTTCCTACCGCGAACGGTCTGGCTGCCAGAGCAGATTTAGTGTCGCCAACTTCCTGCAAACACCGTTTAATGCAGATTTCCTCTCCAAAACTGGGTGAAACTTTAAAGTCGATTTTCTCGAAAGTTTGAAAAAATAAACTTTTTTTGTTTTCGCCTGAAATAGACGTACGGAATGTTAAATTTGTATCCTGCACAAAAATTAGACCTCTAGGGTCAAAATTAAGCCAGCTATGGCCATTTTAGTTTTGGGGTGGCCTAGTTCCCGTTTTAAAGCAGTGTTCAGGTAAAAGCCAAAAATTTGACAGGCTGCTGTTCGAAAACTATCAGAGATAGAATCTTGCAATTTGCACTGCGTGTGCCCATCGATATGAAGTTATTTTGTGCCAAATTTCAAGTTCCTATCGCAAACGGTCTGGCTGCCAGAGCAGATTTAGTGTCGCCAACTTCCTGCAAACACCGTTTAATGCAAATTTCCTCTCCAAAACTGGGTGAAACTTTAAAGTCGATTTTCTCGAAAGTTTGAAAAAATAAACTTTTTTTGTTTTCGCCTGAAATAGACGTACGGAATGTTAAATTTGTATCCTGCACAAAAATTAGACCTCTAGGGTCAAAATTAAGCCAGCTATGGCCATTTTAGTTTTGGGGTGGCCTAGTTCCCGTTTTGAAGCAGTGTTCAGGTAAAAGCCAAAACTTTGACAGGCTGCTGTTCGAAAACTATCAGAGATAGAATCTTGCAATTTGCACTGCGTGTGCCCATCGATATGAAGTTATTTTGTGCCAAATTTCAAGATAAAATCTTGCAATTTGCACTGCGTGTGCCCATCGATATGAAGTTATTTTGTGCCAAATTTCAAGTTCCTATCGCGAACGGTCTGGCTGCCAGAGCAGATTTAGTGTCGCCAACTTCCTGCAAACACCGTTTAATGCAGATTTCCTCTCCAAAACTGGGTGAAACTTTAAAGTCGATTTTCTCGAAAGTTTGAAAAAATAAACTTTTTCTGTTTTCGCCTGAAATAGACGTAGGGAATGTTAAATTTGTATCCTGCACAAAAATTAGACCTCTAGGGTCAAAATTGGCCCAGCTATGGCCATTTTAGTTTTGGGGTGGCCTAGTTCCCGTTTTGAAGCAGTGTTCAGGTAAAAGCCAAAACTTTGACAGGCTGCTGTTCAAAAACTATCAGAGATAGAATCTTGCAATTTGCACTGCGTGTGCCCATCGATATGAAGTTATTTTGTGCCAAATTTCAAGTTCCTATCGCGAACGGTCTGGCTGCCAGAGCAGATTTAGTGTCGCCAACTTCCTGCAAACACCGTTTAATGCAGATTTCCTCTCCAAAACTGGGTGAAACTTTAAAGTCGATTTTCTCGAAAGTTTGAAAAAATAAACTTTTTTTGTTTTCGCCTGAAATAGACGTACGGAATGTTAAATTTGTATCCTGCACAAAAATTAGACCTCTAGGGTCAAAATTAAGCCAGCTATGGCCATTTTAGTTTTGGGGTGGCCTAGTTCCCGTTTTAAAGCAGTGTTCAGGTAAAAGCCAAAAATTTGACAGGCTGCTGTTCGAAAACTATCAGAGATAGAATCTTGCAATTTGCACTGCGTGTGCCCATCGATATGAAGTTATTTTGTGCCAAATTTCAAGTTCCTATCGCAAACGGTCTGGCTGCCAGAGCAGATTTAGTGTCGCCAACTTCCTGCAAACACCGTTTAATGCAAATTTCCTCTCCAAAACTGGGTGAAACTTTAAAGTCGATTTTCTCGAAAGTTTGAAAAAATAAACTTTTTCTGTTTTCGCCTGAAATAGACGTAGGGAATGTTCAATTTGTATTCTGCACAAAAATTAGACCTCTAGGGTCAAAATTGGCCCAGCTATGGCCATTTTAGTTTTGGGGTGGCCTAGTTCCCGTTTTGAAGCAGTGTTCAGGTAAAAGCCAAAACTTTGACAGGCTGCTGTTCGAAAACTATCAGAGATAGAATCTTGCAATTTGCACTGCGTGTGCCCATCGATATGAAGTTATTTTGTGCCAAATTTCAAGTTCCTACCACGAACGGTCTGGCTGCCAGAGCAGATTTAGTGTCGCCAATTTCCTGCAAACACCGTTTAATGCAGATTTCCTCTCCAAAACTGGGTGAAACTTTAAAGTCGATTTTCTCGAAAGTTTGAAAAAATAAACTTTTTCTGTTTTCGCCTGAAATAGACGTAGGGAATGTTAAATTTGTATCCTGCACAAAAATTAGACCTCTAGGGTCAAAATTGGCCCAGCTATGGCCATTTTAGTTTTGGGGTGGCCTAGTTCCCGTTTTGAAGCAGTGTTCAGGTAAAAGCCAAAACTTTGACAGGCTGCTGTTCAAAAACTATCAGAGATAGAATCTTGCAATTTGCACTGCGTGTGCCCATCGATATGAAGTTATTTTGTGCCAAATTTCAAGTTCCTATCGCGAACGGTCTGGCTGCCAGAGCAGATTTAGTGTCGCCAACTTCCTGCAAACACCGTTTAATGCAGATTTCCTCTCCAAAACTGGGTGAAACTTTAAAGTCGATTTTCTCGAAAGTTTGAAAAAATAAAGTTTTTCTGTATTCGCCTGAAATAGACGTAGGGAATGTTAAATTTGTATTCTGCACAAAAATTAGACCTCTAGGGTCAAAATTGGCCCAGCTATGGCCATTTTAGTTTTGGGGTGGCCTAGTTCCCGTTTTGAAGCAGTGTTCAGGTAAAAGCCAAAACTTTGACAGGCTGCTGTTCGAAAACTATCAGAGATAGAATCTTGCAATTTGCACTGCGTGTGCCCATCGATATGAAGTTATTTTGTGCCAAATTTCAAGTTCCTACCACGAACGGTCTGGCTGCCAGAGCAGATTTAGTGTCGCCAACTTCTTGCAAACACCGTTTAATGCAAATTTCCTCTCCAAAACTGGGTGAAACTTTAAAGTCGATTTTCTCGAAAGTTTGAAAAAATAAACTTTTTCTGTTTTCGCCTGAAATAGACGTAGGGAATGTTAAATTTGTATTCTGCACAAAAATTAGACCTCTAGGGTCAAAATTGGCCCAGCTATGGCCATTTTAGTTTTGGGGTGGCCTAAATCCCGTTTTGAAGCAGTGTTCAGGTAAAAGCCAAAACTTTGACAGGCTGCTGTTTGAAAACTATCAGAGATAGAATCTTGCAATTTGCACTGCGTGTGCCCATAAATTTCCTCTCCAAAACTGGGTGAAACTTTAAAGTCGATTTTCTCGAAAGTTTGAAAAAATAAACTGTTTCTGTTTTCGCCTGAAATAGACGTAGGGAATGTTAAATTTGTATTCTGCACAAAAATTAGACCTCTAGGGTCAAAATTGGCCCAGCTATGGCCATTTTAGTTTTGGGGTGGCCTAGTTCCCGTTTTGAAGCAGTGTTCAGGTAAAAGCCAAAACTTTGACAGGCTGCTGTTCGAAAACTATCAGAGATAGAATCTTGCAATTTGCACTGCGTGTGCCCATCGATATGAAGTTATTTTGTGCCACATTTCAAGTTCCTACCACGAACGGTCTGGCTGCCAGAGCGGATTTAGTGTCGCCAACTTCTTGCAAACACCGTTTAATGCAAATTTCCTCTCCAAAACTGGGTGAAACTTTAAAGTCGATTTTCTCGAAAGTTTGAAAAAATAAACTTTTTCTGTTTTCGCCTGAAATAGACGTAGGGAATGTTCAATTTGTATTCTGCACAAAAATTAGACCTCTAGGGTCAAAATTGGCCCAGCTATGGCCATTTTAGTTTTGGGGTGGCCTAGTTCCCGTTTTGAAGCAGTGTTCAGGTAAAAGCCAAAACTTTGACAGGCTGCTGTTCAAAAACTATCAGAGATAGAATCTTGCAATTTGCACTGCGTGTGCCCATCGATATGAAGTTATTTTGTGCCATATATCAAGTTCCTATCGCTAACGGTCTGGCTGCCAGAGCAGATTTAGTGTCGCCAACTTCTTGCAAACACCGTTTAATGCAAATTTCCTCTCCAAAACTGGGTGAAACTTTAAAGTCGATTTTCTCGAAAGTTTGAAAAAATAAACTTTTTCTGTTTTCGCCTGAAATAGACGTAGGGAATGTTAAATTTGTTTTCTGCACAAAAATTAGACCTCTAGGGTCAAAATTGGCCCAGCTATGGCCATTTTAGTTTTGGGGTGGCCTAGTTCCCGTTTTGAAGCAGTGTTCAGGTAAAAGCCAAAACTTTGACAGGCTGCTGTTCGAAAACTATCAGAGATAGAATCTTGCAATTTGCACTGCGTGTGCCCATCAATATGAAGTTATTTTGTGCCAAATTCCAAGTTCCTATCGCGAACGGTCTGGCTGCCAGAGCAGATTTAGTGTCGCCAACTTCTTGCAAACACCGTTTAATGCAAATTTCCTCTCCAAAACTGGGTGAAACTTTATAGTCGATTTTCTCGAAAGTTTGAAAAAATAAACTTTTTCTGTTTTCGCCTGAAATAGACGTAGGGAATGTTAAATTTGTATTCTGCACAAAAATTAGACCTCTAGGGTCAAAATTGGCCCAGCTATGGCCATTTTAGTTTTGGGGTGGCCTAGTTCCCGTTTTGAAGCAGTGTTCAGGTAAAAGCCAAAACTTTGACAGGCTGCTGTTCGAAAACTATCAGAGATAGAATCTTGCAATTTGCACTGCGTGTGCCCATCGATATGAAGTTATTTTGTCCCAAATTTCAAGTTCCTACCACGAACGGTCTGGCTGCCAGAGCAGATTTAGTGTCGCCAACTTCCTGCAAACACCGTTTAATGCAGATTTCCTCTCCAAAACTGGGTGAAACTTTAAAGTCGATTTTCTCGAAAGTTTGAAAAAATAAACTTTTTCTGTTTTCGCCTGAAATAGACGTAGGGAATGTTAAATTTGTATTCTGCACAAAAATTAGACCTCTAGGGTCAAAATTGGCCCAGCTATGGCCATTTTAGTTTTGGGGTGGCCTAGTTCCCGTTTTGAAGCAGTGTTCAGGTAAAAGCCAAAACTTTGACAGGCTGCTGTTCGAAAACTATCAGAGATAGAATCTTGCAATTTGCACTGCGTGTGCCCATCGATATGAAGTTATTTTGTGCCAAATTTCAAGTTCCTACCACGAACGGTCTGGCTGCCAGAGCAGATTTAGTGTCGCCAACTTCTTGCAAACACCGTTTAATGCAAATTTCCTCTCCAAAACTGGGTGAAACTTTAAAGTCGATTTTCTCGAAAGTTTGAAAAAATAAACTTTTTCTGTTTTCGCCTGAAATAGACGTAGGGAATGTTAAATTTGTATTCTGCACAAAAATTAGACCTCTAGGGTCAAAATTGGCCCAGCTATGGCCATTTTAGTTTTGGGGTGGCCTAAATCCCGTTTTGAAGCAGTGTTCAGGTAAAAGCCAAAACTTTGACAGGCTGCTGTTCGAAAACTATCAGAGATAGAATCTTGCAATTTGCACTGCGTGTGCCCATCGATATGAAGTTATTTTGTGCCAAATTTCAAGTTCCTACCACGAACGGTTTGGCTGCCAGAGCAGATTTAGTGTCGCCAACTTCTTGCAAACACCGTTTAATGCAAATTTCCTCTCCAAAACTGGGTGAAACTTTAAAGTCGATTTTCTCGAAAGTTTGAAAAAATAAACTTTTTCTGTTTTCGCCTGAAATAGACGTAGGGAATGTTAAATTTGTATTCTGCACAAAAATTAGACCTCTAGGGTCAAAATTGGCCCAGCTATGGCCATTTTAGTTTTGGGGTGGCCTAAATCCCGTTTTGAAGCAGTGTTCAGGTAAAAGCCAAAACTTTGACAGGCTGCTGTTCAAAAACTATCAGAGATAGAATCTTGCAATTTGCACTGCGTGTGCCCATCAATATGAAGTTATTTTGTGCCAAATTTCAAGTTCCTATCGCGAACGGTCTGGCTGCCAGAGCAGATTTAGTGTCGCCAACTTCCTGCAAACACCGTTTAATGCAGATTTCCTCTCCAAAACTGGGTGAAACTTTAAAGTCGATTTTCTCGAAAGTTTGAAAAAATAAACTTTTTCTGTTTTCGCCTGAAATAGACGTAGGGAATGTTAAATTTGTATCCTGCACAAAAATTAGACCTCTAGGGTCAAAATTGGCCCAGCTATGGCCATTTTAGTTTTGGGGTGGCCTAGTTCCCGTTTTGAAGCAGTGTTCAGGTAAAAGCCAAAACTTTGACAGGCTGCTGTTCAAAAACTATCAGAGATAAAATCTTGCAATTTGCACTGCGTGTGCCCATCGATATGAAGTTATTTTGTGCCAAATTTCAAGTTCCTATCGCGAACGGTCTGGCTGCCAGAGCAGATTTAGTGTCGCCAACTTCCTGCAAACACCGTTTAATGCAGATTTCCTCTCCAAAACTGGGTGAAACTTTAAAGTCGATTTTCTCGAAAGTTTGAAAAAATAAACTTTTTCTGTTTTCGCCTGAAATAGACGTAGGGAATGTTAAATTTGTATCCTGCACAAAAATTAGACCTCTAGGGTCAAAATTGGCCCAGCTATGGCCATTTTAGTTTTGGGGTGGCCTAGTTCCCGTTTTGAAGCAGTGTTCAGGTAAAAGCCAAAACTTTGACAGGCTGCTGTTCAAAAACTATCAGAGATAAAATCTTGCAATTTGCACTGCGTGTGCCCATCGATATGAAGTTATTTTGTGCCAAATTTCAAGTTCCTATCGCGAACGGTCTGGCTGCCAGAGCAGATTTAGTGTCGCCAACTTCCTGCAAACACCGTTTAATGCAGATTTCCTCTCCAAAACTGGGTGAAACTTTAAAGTCGATTTTCTCGAAAGTTTGAAAAAATAAACTTTTTCTGTTTTCGCCTGAAATAGACGTAGGGAATGTTAAATTTGTATTCTGCACAAAAATTAGACCTCTAGGGTCAAAATTGGCCCAGCTATGGCCATTTTAGTTTTGGGGTGGTCTAGTTCCCGTTTTGAAGCAGTGTTCAGGTAAAAGCCAAAACTTTGACAGGCTGCTGTTCGAAAACTATCAGAGATAGAATCTTGCAATTTGCACTGCGTGTGCCCATAAATTTCCTCTCCAAAACTAGGTGAAACTTTAAAGTCGATTTTCTCGAAAGTTTGAAAATATAAACTGTTTCTGTTTTCGCCTGAAATAGACGTAGGGAATGTTAAATTTGTATTCTGCACAAAAATTAGACCTCTAGGGTCAAAATTGGCCCAGCTATGGCCATTTTAGTTTTGGGGTGGCCTAGTTCCCGTTTTGAAGCAGTGTTCAGGTAAAAGCCAAAACTTTGACAGGCTGCTGTTCGAAAACTATCAGAGATAGAATCTTGCAATTTGCACTGCGTGTGCCCATCGATATGAAGTTATTTTGTGCCACATTTCAAGTTCCTACCACGAACGGTCTGGCTGCCAGAGCAGATTTAGTGTCGCCAACTTCTTGCAAACACCGTTTAATGCAACACTAGGGTCAAAATTGGCCCAGCTATGGCCATTTTAGTTTTGGGGTGGCCTAGTTCCCGTTTTGAAGCAGTGTTCAGGTAAAAGCCAAAACTTTGACAGGCTGCTGTTCGAAAACTATCAGAGATAGAATCTTGCAATTTGCACTGCGTGTGCCCATCGATATGAAGTTATTTTGTGCCACATTTCAAGTTCCTACCACGAACGGTCTGGCTGCCAGAGCTGATTTAGTGTCGCCAACTTCTTGCAAACACCGTTTAATGCAAATTTCCTCTCCAAAACTGGGTGAAACTTTAAAGTCGATTTTCTCGAAAGTTTGAAAAAATAAACTTTTTCTGTTTTCGCCTGAAATAGACGTAGGGAATGTTAAATTTGTATTCTGCACAAAAATTAGACCTCTAGGGTCAAAATTGGCCCAGCTATGGCCATTTTAGTTTTGGGGTGGCCTAGTTCCCGTTTTGAAGCAGTGTTCAGGTAAAAGCCAAAACTTTGACAGGCTGCTGTTCGAAAACTATCAGAGATAGAATCTTGCAATTTGCACTGCGTGTGCCCATCGATATGATGTTATTTTGTGCCAAATTTCAAGTTTTGGAGTGGCCTAGTTCCCGTTTTGAAAAATGAAAATGAAATGAATGGAGTTTTACGTCCTACTTTTCTGCACCTGTATGGGCTAATTGAGGACGGGCAAACGCCATGCAGTGTGCAATGAGGGAAATTTTGACAGGGCAGCGGAAATAGCCTGCTCTTATTTTCGATTTCCAACTGTCGAGGGATCTTTAACGTGCACAGCCAATAGCACACGGGACCTCGGTTTATTGTCCCATCCGAACGACTAAGTTCCCGTTTTGAAGCAGTGCACAGGTAAAAGCCAAAACTTTGACAGGCTGCTGTTGGAAAACTATCAGAGATAGGATCTTGCAATTTGGACTGCGTGTGTCCCAAGTTCCTATTGCGAACGGTCTGGGTGCTAGAGCATTTTTAGTGTCGGAAACTTCCTGCAAACGCAATTTAAGCTCTTCAAAACCGGGATAAACTTTAAACTCGATTTTCTCGAAAGCTTGAGAAAAGCTACTTTTTCTGTTTTCGCCTGAAATAGACACAGGGAATGTTAAATGTGTATTCTGCACAAAAATTAGACCTCTAGGGTCAAAATTGGCCCAGCTATGCCCATTTTAGTTTTGGGGTGGCCTAGTTCCCGTTTTGAAGCAGTGTTCAGGTAAAAGCCAAAACTTTGACAGGCTGCTGTTCGAAAACTATCAGAGATAGAATCTTGCAATTTGCACTGCGTGTGCCCATCAATATGAAGTTATTTTGTGCCAAATTTCAAGTTCCTACCACGAACGGTCTGGCTGCCAGAGCAGATTTAGTGTCGCCAACTTCCTGCAAACACCGTTTAATGCAGATTTCCTCTCCAAAACTGGGTGAAACTTTAAAGTCGATTTTCTCGAAAGTTTGAAAAAAATAAACTTTTCTGTTTTCGCCTGAAATAGACGTAGGGAATGTTAAATTTGTATTCTGCACAAAAATTAGACCTCTAGGGTCAAAATTGGCCCAGCTATGGCCATTTTAGTTTTGGGGTGGCCTAGTTCCCGTTTTGAAGCAAGGAGTGTTCAGGTAAAAGCCAAAACTTTGACAGGCTGCTGTTCGAAAACTATCAGAGATAGAATCTTGCAATTTGCACTGCGTGTGCCCATCAATATGAAGTTATTTTGTGCCAAATTCCAAGTTCCTATCGCGAACGGTCTGGCTGCCAGAGCAGATTTAGTGTCGCCAACTTCTTGCAAACACCGTTTAATGCAAATTTCCTCTCCAAAACTGGGTGAAACTTTAAAGTCGATTTTCTCGAAAGTTTGAAAAAATAAACTTTTTCTGTTTTCGCCTGAAATAGACGTAGGGAATGTTAAATTTGTATTCTGCACAAAAATTAGACCTCTAGGGTCAAAATTGGCCCAGCTATGGCCATTTTAGTTTTGGGGTGGCCTAGTTCCCGTTTTGAAGCAAGGAGTGTTCAGGTAAAAGCCAAAACTTTGACAGGCTGCTGTTCGAAAACTATCAGAGATAGAATCTTGCAATTTGCACTGCGTGTGCCCATCAATATGAAGTTATTTTGTGCCAAATTCCAAGTTCCTATCGCGAACGGTCTGGCTGCCAGAGCAGATTTAGTGTCGCCAACTTCTTGCAAACACCGTTTAATGCAAATTTCCTCTCCAAAACTGGGTGAAACTTTAAAGTCGATTTTCTCGAAAGTTTGAAAAAATAAACTTTTTCTGTTTTCGCCTGAAATAGACGTAGGGAATGTTAAATTTGTATTCTGCACAAAAATTAGACCTCTAGGGTCAAAATTGGCCCAGCTATGGCCATTTTAGTTTTGGGGTGGCCTAGTTCCCGTTTTGAAGCAGTGTTCAGGTAAAAGCCAAAACTTTGACAGGCTGCTGTTCGAAAACTATCAGAGATAGAATCTTGCAATTTGCACTGCGTGTGCCCATCGATATGATGTTATTTTGTGCCAAATTTCAAGTTTTGGAGTGGCCTAGTTCCCGTTTTGAAAAATGAAAATGAAATGAATGGAGTTTTACGTCCTACTTTTCTGCACCTGTATGGGCTAATTGAGGACGGGCAAACGCCATGCAGTGTGCAATGAGGGAAATTTTGACAGGGCAGCGGAAATAGCCTGCTCTTATTTTCGATTTCCAACTGTCGAGGGATCTTTAACGTGCACAGCCAATAGCACACGGGACCTCGGTTTATTGTCCCATCCGAACGACTAAGTTCCCGTTTTGAAGCAGTGCACAGGTAAAAGCCAAAACTTTGACAGGCTGCTGTTGGAAAACTATCAGAGATAGGATCTTGCAATTTGGACTGCGTGTGTCCCAAGTTCCTATTGCGAACGGTCTGGGTGCTAGAGCATTTTTAGTGTCGGAAACTTCCTGCAAACGCCATTTAAGCTCTTCAAAACCGGGATAAACTTTAAACTCGATTTTCTCGAAAGCTTGAGAAAAGCTACTTTTTCTGTTTTCGCCTGAAATAGACGTAGGGAATGTTAAATTTGTATTCTGCACAAAAATTAGACCTCTAGGGTCAAAATTGGCCCAGCTATGGCCATTTTAGTTTTGGGGTGGCCTAGTTCCCGTTTTGAAGCAGTGTTCAGGTAAAAGCCAAAACTTTGACAGGCTGCTGTTCGAAAACTATCAGAGATAGAATCTTGCAATTTGCACTGCGTGTGCCCATCAATATGAAGTTATTTTGTGCCAAATTCCAAGTTCCTATCGCGAACGGTCTGGCTGCCAGAGCAGATTTAGTGTCGCCAACTTCCTGCAAACACCGTTTAATGCAGATTTCCTCTCCAAAACTGGGTGAAACTTTAAAGTCGATTTTCTCGAAAGTTTGAAAAAATAAAGTTTTTCTGTATTCGCCTGAAATAGACGTAGGGAATGTTAAATTTGTATTCTGCACAAAAATTAGACCTCTAGGGTCAAAATTGGCCCAGCTATGGCCATTTTAGTTTTGGGGTGGCCTAGTTCCCGTTTTGAAGCAGTGTTCAGGTAAAAGCCAAAACTTTGACAGGCTGCTGTTCGAAAACTATCAGAGATAGAATCTTGCAATTTGCACTGCGTGTGCCCATCGATATGAAGTTATTTTGTGCCAAATTTCAAGTTCCTACCACGAACGGTCTGGCTGCCAGAGCAGATTTAGTGTCGCCAACTTCTTGCAAACACCGTTTAATGCAAATTTCCTCTCCAAAACTGGGTGAAACTTTAAAGTCGATTTTCTCGAAAGTTTGAAAAAATAAACTGTTTCTGTTTTCGCCTGAAATAGACGTAGGGAATGTTAAATTTGTATTCTGCACAAAAATTAGACCTCTAGGGTCAAAATTGGCCCAGCTATGGCCATTTTAGTTTTGGGGTGGCCTAGTTCCCGTTTTGAAGCAGTGTTCAGGTAAAAGCCAAAACTTTGACAGGCTGCTGTTCGAAAACTATCAGAGATAGAATCTTGCAATTTGCACTGCGTGTGCCCATCGATATGAAGTTATTTTGTGCCACATTTCAAGTTCCTACCACGAACGGTCTGGCTGCCAGAGCAGATTTAGTGTCGCCAACTTCTTGCAAACACCGTTTAATGCAAATTTCCTCTCCAAAACTGGGTGAAACTTTAAAGTCGATTTTCTCGAAAGTTTGAAAAAATAAACTTTTTCTGTTTTCGCCTGAAATAGACGTAGGGAATGTTAAATTTGTATTCTGCACAAAAATTAGACCTCTAGGGTCAAAATTGGCCCAGCTATGGCCATTTTAGTTTTGGGGTGGCCTAGTTCCCGTTTTGAAGCAGTGTTCAGGTAAAAGCCAAAACTTTGACAGGCTGCTGTTCAAAAACTATCAGAGATAGAATCTTGCAATTTGCACTGCGTGTGCCCATCGATATGAAGTTATTTTGTGCCATATATCAAGTTCCTATCGCTAACGGTCTGGCTGCCAGAGCAGATTTAGTGTCGCCAACTTCTTGCAAACACCGTTTAATGCAAATTTCCTCTCCAAAACTGGGTGAAACTTTAAAGTCGATTTTCTCGAAAGTTTGAAAAAATAAACTTTTTCTGTTTTCGCCTGAAATAGACGTAGGGAATGTTAAATTTGTATTCTGCACAACAATTAGACCTCTAGGGTCAAAATTGGCCCAGCTATGGCCATTTTAGTTTTGGGGTGGACTAGTTCCCGTTTTGAAGCCGTGTTCAGGTAAAAGCCAAAACTTTGACAGGCTGCTGTTCGAAAACTATCAGAGATAGAATCTTGCAATTTGCACTGCGTGTGCCCATCGATATGAAGTTATTTTGTGCCACATTTCAAGTTCCTACCACGAACGGTCTGGCTGCCAGAGCAGATTTAGTGTCGCCAACTTCTTGCAAACACCGTTTAATGCAAATTTCCTCTCCAAAACTGGGTGAAACTTTAAAGTCGATTTTCTCGAAAGTTTGAAAAAATAAACTTTTTCTGTTTTCGCCTGAAATAGACGTAGGGAATGTTAAATTTGTATTCTGCACAAAAATTAGACCTCTAGGGTCAAAATTGGCCCAGCTATGGCCATTTTAGTTTTGGGGTGGCCTAGTTCCCGTTTTGAAGCAGTGTTCAGGTAAAAGCCAAAACTTTGACAGGCTGCTGTTCGAAAACTATCAGAGATAGAATCTTGCAATTTGCACTGCGTGTGCCCATCGATATGAAGTTATTTTGTGCCAAATTTCAAGTTCCTACCACGAACGGTCTGGCTGCCAGAGCAGATTTAGTGTCGCCAACTTCCTGCCAACACCGTTTAATGCAAATTTCCTCTCCAAAACTGGGTGAAACTTTAAAGTCGATTTTCTCGAAAGTTTGAAAAAATAAACTTTTTCTGTTTTCGCCTGAAATAGACGTAGGGAATGTTAAATTTGTATTCTGCACAAAAATTAGACCTCTAGGGTCAAAATTGGCCCAGCTATGGCCATTTTAGTTTTGGGGTGGCCTAGTTCCCGTTTTGAAGCAGTGTTCAGGTAAAAGCCAAAACTTTGACAGGCTGCTGTTCAAAAACTATCAGAGATAGAATCTTGCAATTTGCACTGCGTGTGCCCATCAATATGAAGTTATTTTGTGCCTAATTCCAAGTTCCTATCGCGAACGGTCTGGCTGCCAGAGCAGATTTAGTGTCGCCAACTTCTTGCAAACACCGTTTAATGCAAATTTCCTCTCCAAAACTGGGTGAAACTTTAAAGTCGATTTTCTCGAAAGTTTGAAAAAATAAACTTTTTCTGTTTTCGCCTGAAATAGACGTAGGGAATGTTAAATTTGTATTCTGCACAAAAATTAGACCTCTAGGGTCAAAATTGGCCCAGCTATGGCCATTTTAGTTTTGGGGTGGCCTAGTTCCCGTTTTGAAGCAGTGTTCAGGTAAAAGCCAAAACTTTGACAGGCTGCTGTTCGAAAACTATCAGAGATAGAATCTTGCAATTTGCACTGCGTGTGCCCATCGATATGAAGTTATTTTGTGCCAAATTCCAAGTTCCTACCGCGAACGGTCTGGCTGCCAGAGCAGATTTAGTGTCGCCAACTTCCTGCAAACACCGTTTAATGCAGATTTCCTCTCCAAAACTGGGTGAAACTTTAAAGTCGATTTTCTCGAAAGTTTGAAAAAATAAACTTTTTCTGTTTTCGCCTGAAATAGACGTAGGGAATGTTAAATTTGTATTCTGCACAAAAATTAGACCTCTAGGGTCAAAATTGGCCCAGCTATGGCCATTTTAGTTTTGGGGTGGCCTAGTTCCCGTTTTGAAGCAGTGTTCAGGTAAAAGCCAAAACTTTGACAGGCTGCTGTTCAAAAACTATCAGAGATAGAATCTTGCAATTTGCACTGCGTGTGCCCATCGATATGAAGTTATTTTGTGCCAAATTTCAAGTTCCTATCGCGAACGGTCTGGCTGCCAGAGCAGATTTAGTGTCGCCAACTTCTTGCAAACACCGTTTAATGCAAATTTCCTCTCCAAAACTGGGTGAAACTTTAAAGTCGATTTTCTCGAAAGTTTGAAAAAATAAACTTTTTCTGTTTTCGCCTGAAATAGACGTAGGGAATGTTAAATTTGTATTCTGCACAAAAATTAGACCTCTAGGGTCAAAATTGGCCCAGCTATGGCCATTTTAGTTTTGGGGTGGCCTAGTTCCCGTTTTGAAGCAGTGTTCAGGTAAAAGCCAAAACTTTGACAGGCTGCTGTTCGAAAACTATCAGAGATAGAATCTTGCAATTTGCACTGCGTGTGCCCATCGATATGAAGTTATTTTGTGCCAAATTTCAAGTTCCTATCGCAAACGATCTGGCTGCCAGAGCAGATTTAGTGTCGCCAACTTCCTGCCAACACCGTTTAATGCAGATTTCCTCTCCAAAACTGGGTGAAACTTTAAAGTCGATTTTCTCGAAAGTTTGAAAAAATAAACTTTTTCTGTTTTCGCCTGAAATAGACGTAGGGAATGTTAAATTTGTATTCTGCACAAAAATTAGACCTCTAGGGTCAAAATTGGCCCAGCTATGGCCATTTTAGTTTTGGGGTGGCCTAGTTCCCGTTTTGAAGCAGTGTTCAGGTAAAAGCCAAACCTTTGACAGGCTGCTGTTCGAAAACTATCAGAGATAGAATCTTGCAATTTGCACTGCGTGTGCCCATCGATATGAAGTTATTTTGTGCCAAATTTCAAGTTCCTATCGCGAACGGTCTGGCTGCCAGAGCAGATTTAGTGTCGCCAACTTCTTGCAAACACCGTTTAATGCAAATTTCCTCTCCAAAACTGGGTGAAACTTTAAAGTCGATTTTCTCGAAAGTTTGAAAAAATAAACTTTCTGTTTTCGCCTGAAATAGACGTAGGGAATGTTAAATTTGTATTCTGCACAAAAATTAGACCTCTAGGGTCAAAATTGGCCCAGCTATGGCCATTTTGGTTTTGGGGTGGCCTAGTTCCCGTTTTGAAGCAGTGTTCAGGTAAAAGCCAAAACTTTGACAGGCTGCTGTTCGAAAACTATCAGAGATAGAATCTTGCAATTTGCACTGCGTGTGCCCATCGATATGAAGTTATTTTGTGCCAAATTTCAAGTTCCTACCACGAACGGTCTGGCTGCCAGAGCAGATTTAGTGTCGCCAACTTCTTGCAAACACCGTTTAATGCAAATTTCCTCTCCAAAACTGGGTGAAACTTTAAAGTCGATTTTCTCGAAAGTTTGAAAAAATAAACTTTTTCTGTTTTCGCCTGAAATAGATGTAGGGAATGTTAAATTTGTATTCTGCACAAAAATTAGACCTCTAGGGTCAAAATTGGCCCAGCTATGGCCATTTTAGTTTTGGGGTGGCCTAAATCCCGTTTTGAAGCAGTGTTCAGGTAAAAGCCAAAACTTTGACAGGCTGCTGTTCAAAAACTATCAGAGATAGAATCTTGCAATTTGCACTGCGTGTGCCCATCAATATGAAGTTATTTTGTGCCAAATTTCAAGTTCCTATCGCGAACAGAGCAGATTTCTGCACAAAAATTAGACCTCTAGGGTCAAAATTGGCCCAGCTATGGCCATTTTAGTTTTGGGGTGGCCTAGTTCCCGTTTTGAAGCAGTGTTCAGGTAAAAGCCAAAACTTTGACAGGCTGCTGTTCGAAAACTATCAGAGATAGAATCTTGCAATTTGCACTGCGTGTGCCCATCGATATGAAGTTATTTTGTGCCAAATTTCAAGTTCCTACCACGAACGGTCTGGCTGCCAGAGCAGATTTAGTGTCGCCAACTTCTTGCAAACACCGTTTAATGCAAATTTCCTCTCCAAAACTGGGTGAAACTTTAAAGTCGATTTTCTCGAAAGTTTGAAAAAATAAACTTTTTCTGTTTTCGCCTGAAATAGACGTAGGGAATGTTAAATTTGTATTCTGCACAAAAATTAGACCTCTAGGGTCAAAATTGGCCCAGCTATGGCCATTTTAGTTTTGGGGTGGCCTAAATCCCGTTTTGAAGCAGTGTTCAGGTAAAAGCCAAAACTTTGACAGGCTGCTGTTCAAAAACTATCAGAGATAGAATCTTGCAATTTGCACTGCGTGTGCCCATCAATATGAAGTTATTTTGTGCCAAATTTCAAGTTCCTATCGCGAACGGTCTGGCTGCCAGAGCAGATTTAGTGTCGCCAACTTCCTGCAAACACCGTTTAATGCAGATTTCCTCTCCAAAACTGGGTGAAACTTTAAAGTCGATTTTCTCGAAAGTTTGAAAAAATAAACTTTTTCTGTTTTCGCCTGAAATAGACGTAGGGAATGTTAAATTTGTATCCTGCACAAAAATTAGACCTCTAGGGTCAAAATTGGCCCAGCTATGGCCATTTTAGTTTTGGGGTGGCCTAGTTCCCGTTTTGAAGCAGTGTTCAGGTAAAAGCCAAAACTTTGACAGGCTGCTGTTCGAAAACTATCAGAGATAGAATCTTGCAATTTGCACTGCGTGTGCCCATCGATATGAAGTTATTTTGTGCCAAATTTCAAGTTCCTATCGCGAACGGTCTGGCTGCCAGAGCAGATTTAGTGTCGCCAACTTCCTGCAAACACCGTTTAATGCAGATTTCCTCTCCAAAACTGGGTGAAACTTTAAAGTCGATTTTCTCGAAAGTTTGAAAAAATAAAGTTTTTCTGTATTCGCCTGAAATAGACGTAGGGAATGTTAAATTTGTATTCTGCACAAAAATTAGACCTCTAGGGTCAAAATTGGCCCAGCTATGGCCATTTTAGTTTTGGGGTGGCCTAGTTCCCGTTTTGAAGCAGTGTTCAGGTAAAAGCCAAAACTTTGACAGGCTGCTGTTCGAAAACTATCAGAGATAGAATCTTGCAATTTGCACTGCGTGTGCCCATCGATATGAAGTTATTTTGTGCCAAATTTCAAGTTCCTACCACGAACGGTCTGGCTGCCAGAGCAGATTTAGTGTCGCCAACTTCTTGCAAACACCGTTTAATGCAAATTTCCTCTCCAAAACTGGGTGAAACTTTAAAGTCGATTTTCTCGAAAGTTTGAAAAAATAAACTTTTTCTGTTTTCGCCTGAAATAGACGTAGGGAATGTTAAATTTGTATTCTGCACAAAAATTAGACCTCTAGGGTCAAAATTGGCCCAGCTATGGCCATTTTAGTTTTGGGGTGGCCTAAATCCCGTTTTGAAGCAGTGTTCAGGTAAAAGCCAAAACTTTGACAGGCTGCTGTTTGAAAACTATCAGAGATAGAATCTTGCAATTTGCACTGCGTGTGCCCATAAATTTCCTCTCCAAAACTGGGTGAAACTTTAAAGTCGATTTTCTCGAAAGTTTGAAAAAATAAACTGTTTCTGTTTTCGCCTGAAATAGACGTAGGGAATGTTAAATTTGTATTCTGCACAAAAATTAGACCTCTAGGGTCAAAATTGGCCCAGCTATGGCCATTTTAGTTTTGGGGTGGCCTAGTTCCCGTTTTGAAGCAGTGTTCAGGTAAAAGCCAAAACTTTGACAGGCTGCTGTTCGAAAACTATCAGAGATAGAATCTTGCAATTTGCACTGCGTGTGCCCATCGATATGAAGTTATTTTGTGCCACATTTCAAGTTCCTACCACGAACGGTCTGGCTGCCAGAGCAGATTTAGTGTCGCCAACTTCTTGCAAACACCGTTTAATGCAAATTTCCTCTCCAAAACTGGGTGAAACTTTAAAGTCGATTTTCTCGAAAGTTTGAAAAAATAAACTTTTTCTGTTTTCGCCTGAAATAGACGTAGGGAATGTTAAATTTGTATTCTGCACAAAAATTAGACCTCTAGGGTCAAAATTGGCCCAGCTATGGCCATTTTAGTTTTGGGGTGGCCTAGTTCCCGTTTTGAAGCAGTGTTCAGGTAAAAGCCAAAACTTTGACAGGCTGCTGTTCAAAAACTATCAGAGATAGAATCTTGCAATTTGCACTGCGTGTGCCCATCGATATGAAGTTATTTTGTGCCATATATCAAGTTCCTATCGCTAACGGTCTGGCTGCCAGAGCAGATTTAGTGTCGCCAACTTCTTGCAAACACCGTTTAATGCAAATTTCCTCTCCAAAACTGGGTGAAACTTTAAAGTCGATTTTCTCGAAAGTTTGAAAAAATAAACTTTTTCTGTTTTCGCCTGAAATAGACGTAGGGAATGTTAAATTTGTATTCTGCACAACAATTAGACCTCTAGGGTCAAAATTGGCCCAGCTATGGCCATTTTAGTTTTGGGGTGGACTAGTTCCCGTTTTGAAGCAGTGTTCAGGTAAAAGCCAAAACTTTGACAGGCTGCTGTTCGAAAACTATCAGAGATAGAATCTTGCAATTTGCACTGCGTGTGCCCATCGATATGAAGTTATTTTGTGCCACATTTCAAGTTCCTACCACGAACGGTCTGGCTGCCAGAGCAGATTTAGTGTCGCCAACTTCTTGCAAACACCGTTTAATGCAAATTTCCTCTCCAAAACTGGGTGAAACTTTAAAGTCGATTTTCTCGAAAGTTTGAAAAAATAAACTTTTTCTGTTTTCGCCTGAAATAGACGTAGGGAATGTTAAATTTGTATTCTGCACAAAAATTAGACCTCTAGGGTCAAAATTGGCCCAGCTATGGCCATTTTAGTTTTGGGGTGGCCTAGTTCCCGTTTTGAAGCAGTGTTCAGGTAAAAGCCAAAACTTTGACAGGCTGCTGTTCGAAAACTATCAGAGATAGAATCTTGCAATTTGCACTGCGTGTGCCCATCGATATGAAGTTATTTTGTGCCAAATTTCAAGTTCCTACCACGAACGGTCTGGCTGCCAGAGCAGATTTAGTGTCGCCAACTTCCTGCAAACACCGTTTAATGCAGATTTCCTCTCCAAAACTGGGTGAAACTTTAAAGTCGATTTTCTCGAAAGTTTGAAAAAATAAACTTTTTCTGTTTTCGCCTGAAATAGACGTAGGGAATGTTAAATTTGTATTCTGCACAAAAATTAGACCTCTAGGGTCAAAATTGGCCCAGCTATGGCCATTTTAGTTTTGGGGTGGCCTAGTTCCCGTTTTGAAGCAGTGTTCAAGTAAAAGCCAAAACTTTGACAGGCTGCTGTTCGAAAACTATCAGAGATAGAATCTTGCAATTTGCACTGCGTGTGCCCATCGATATGAAGTTATTTTGTCCCAAATTTTAAGTTCCTACCGCGAACGGTCTGGCTGCCAGAGCAGATTTAGTGTCGCCAACTTCCTGCAAACACCGTTTAATGCAGATTTCCTCTCCAAAACTGGGTGAAACTTTAAAGTCGATTTTCTCGAAAGTTTGAAAAAATAAACTTTTTCTGTTTTCGCCTGAAATAGACGTAGGGAATGTTAAATTTGTATTCTGCACAAAAATTAGACCTCTAGGGTCAAAATTGGCCCAGCTATGGCCATTTTAGTTTTGGGGTGGCCTAGTTCCCGTTTTGAAGCAGTGTTCAGGTAAAAGCCAAAACTTTGACAGGCTGCTGTTCAAAAACTATCAGAGATAGAATCTTGCAATTTGCACTGCGTGTGCCCATCAATATGAAGTTATTTTGTGCCAAATTTCAAGTTCCTATCGCGAACGGTCTGGCTGCCAGAGCAGATTTAGTGTCGCCAACTTCTTGCAAACACCGTTTAATGCAAATTTCCTCTCCAAAACTGGGTGAAACTTTAAAGTCGATTTTCTCGAAAGTTTGAAAAAATAAACTTTTTCTGTTTTCGCCTGAAATAGACGTAGGGAATGTTAAATTTGTATTCTGCACAAAAATTAGACCTCTAGGGTCAAAATTGGCCCAGCTATGGCCATTTTAGTTTTGGGGTGGCCTAGTTCCCGTTTTGAAGCAGTGTTCAGGTAAAAGCCAAACCTTTGACAGGCTGCTGTTCGAAAACTATCAGAGATATAATCTTGCAATTTGCACTGCGTGTGCCCATCGATATGATGTTATTTTGTGCCAAATTTCAAGTTTTGGAGTGGCCTAGTTCCCGTTTTGAAAAATGAAAATGAAATGAATGGAGTTTTACGTCCTACTTTTCTGCACCTGTATGGGCTAATTGAGGACGGGCAAACGCTATGCAGTGTGCAATGAGGGAAATTTTGACAGGGCAGCGGAAATAGCCTGCTCTTATTTTCGATTTCCAACTGTCGAGGGATCTTTAACGTGCACAGCCAATAGCACACGGGACCTCGGTTTATTGTCCCATCCGAACGACTAAGTTCCCGTTTTGAAGCAGTGCACAGGTAAAAGCCAAAACTTTGACAGGCTGCTGTTGGAAAACTATCAGAGATAGGATCTTGCAATTTGGACTGCGTGTGTCCCAAGTTCCTATTGCGAACGGTCTGGGTGCTAGAGCATTTTTAGTGTCGGAAACTTCCTGCAAACGCCATTTAAGCTCTTCAAAACCGGGATAAACTTTAAACTCGATTTTCTCGAAAGTTTGAGAAAAGCTACTTTTTCTGTTTTCGCCTGAAATAGACACAGGGAATGTTAAATTTGTATTCTGCACAAAAATTAGACCTCTAGGGTCAAAATTGGCCCAGCTATGGCCATTTTAGTTTTGGGGTGGCCTAGTTCCCGTTTTGAAGCAGTGTTCAGGTAAAAGCCAAAACTTTGACAGGCTGCTGTTCAAAAACTATCAGAGATAGAATCTTGCAATTTGCACTGCGTGTGCCCATCAATATGAAGTTATTTTGTGCCTAATTCCAAGTTCCTATCGCGAACGGTCTGGCTGCCAGAGCAGATTTAGTGTCGCCAACTTCTTGCAAACACCGTTGAATGCAAATTTCCTCTCCAAAACTGGGTGAAACTTTAAAGTCGATTTTCTCGAAAGTTTGAAAAAATAAACTTTTTCTGTTTTCGCCTGAAATAGACGTAGGGAATGTTAAATTTGTATTCTGCACAAAAATTAGACCTCTAGGGTCAAAATTGGCCCAGCTATGGCCATTTTAGTTTTGGGGTGGCCTAGTTCCCGTTTTGAAGCAGTGTTCAGGTAAAAGCCAAACCTTTGACAGGCTGCTGTTCGAAAACTATCAGAGATATAATCTTGCAATTTGCACTGCGTGTGCCCATCGATATGATGTTATTTTGTGCCAAATTTCAAGTTTTGGAGTGGCCTAGTTCCCGTTTTGAAAAATGAAAATGAAATGAATGGAGTTTTACGTCCTACTTTTCTGCACCTGTATGGGCTAATTGAGGACGGGCAAACGCTATGCAGTGTGCAATGAGAGAAATTTTGACAGGGCAGCGGAAATAGCCTGCTCTTATTTTCGATTTCCAACTGTCGAGGGATCTTTAACGTGCACAGCCAATAGCACACGGGACCTCGGTTTATTGTCCCATCCGAACGACTAAGTTCCCGTTTTGAAGCAGTGCACAGGTAAAAGCCAAAACTTTGACAGGCTGCTGTTGGAAAACTATCAGAGATAGGATCTTGCAATTTGGACTGCGTGTGTCCCAAGTTCCTATTGCGAACGGTCTGGGTGCTAGAGCATTTTTAGTGTCGGAAACTTCCTGCAAACGCCATTTAAGCTCTTCAAAACCGGGATAAACTTTAAACTCGATTTTCTCGAAAGTTTGAGAAAAGCTACTTTTTCTGTTTTCGCCTGAAATAGACACAGGGAATGTTAAATTTGTATTCTGCACAAAAATTAGACCTCTAGGGTCAAAATTGGCCCAGCTATGGCCATTTTAGTTTTGGGGTGGCCTAGTTCCCGTTTTGAAGCAGTGTTCAGGTAAAAGCCAAAACTTTGACAGGCTGCTGTTCGAAAACTATCAGAGATAGAATCTTGCAATTTGCACTGCGTGTGCCCATCGATATGAAGTTATTTTGTGCCAAATTTCAAGTTCCTACCACGAACGGTCTGGCTGCCAGAGCAGATTTAGTGTCGCCAACTTCCTGCAAACACCGTTTAATGCAGATTTCCTCTCCAAAACTGGGTGAAACTTTAAAGTCGATTTTCTCGAAAGTTTGAAAAAAATAAACTTTTTCTGTTTTCGCCTGAAATAGACGTAGGGAATGTTAAATTTGTATTCTGCACAAAAATTAGACCTCTAGGGTCAAAATTGGCCCAGCTATGGCCATTTTAGTTTTGGGGTGGCCTAGTTCCCGTTTTGAAGCAGTGTTCAGGTAAAAGCCAAAACTTTGACAGGCTGCTGTTCAAAAACTATCAGAGATAGAATCTTGCAATTTGCACTGCGTGTGCCCATCGATATGAAGTTATTTTGTGCCAAATTTCAAGTTCCTATCGCGAACGGTCTGGCTGCCAGAGCAGATTTAGTGTCGCCAACTTCTTGCAAACACCGTTTAATGCAAATTTCCTCTCCAAAACTGGGTGAAACTTTAAAGTCGATTTTCTCGAAAGTTTGAAAAAATAAACTTTTTCTGTTTTCGCCTGAAATAGACGTAGGGAATGTTAAATTTGTATTCTGCACAACAATTAGACCTCTAGGGTCAAAATTGGCCCAGCTATGGCCATTTTAGTTTTGGGGTGGACTAGTTCCCGTTTTGAAGCCGTGTTCAGGTAAAAGCCAAAACTTTGACAGGCTGCTGTTCGAAAACTATCAGAGATAGAATCTTGCAATTTGCACTGCGTGTGCCCATCGATATGAAGTTATTTTGTGCCACATTTCAAGTTCCTACCACGAACGGTCTGGCTGCCAGAGCAGATTTAGTGTCGCCAACTTCTTGCAAACACCGTTTAATGCAAATTTCCTCTCCAAAACTGGGTGAAACTTTAAAGTCGATTTTCTCGAAAGTTTGAAAAAATAAACTTTTTCTGTTTTCGCCTGAAATAGACGTAGGGAATGTTAAATTTGTATTCTGCACAAAAATTAGACCTCTAGGGTCAAAATTGGCCCAGCTATGGCCATTTTAGTTTTGGGGTGGCCTAGTTCCCGTTTTGAAGCAGTGTTCAGGTAAAAGCCAAAACTTTGACAGGCTGCTGTTCGAAAACTATCAGAGATAGAATCTTGCAATTTGCACTGCGTGTGCCCATCGATATGAAGTTATTTTGTGCCAAATTTCAAGTTCCTACCACGAACGGTCTGGCTGCCAGAGCAGATTTAGTGTCGCCAACTTCCTGCCAACACCGTTTAATGCAAATTTCCTCTCCAAAACTGGGTGAAACTTTAAAGTCGATTTTCTCGAAAGTTTGAAAAAATAAACTTTTTCTGTTTTCGCCTGAAATAGACGTAGGGAATGTTAAATTTGTATTCTGCACAAAAATTAGACCTCTAGGGTCAAAATTGGCCCAGCTATGGCCATTTTAGTTTTGGGGTGGCCTAGTTCCCGTTTTGAAGCAGTGTTCAGGTAAAAGCCAAAACTTTGACAGGCTGCTGTTCAAAAACTATCAGAGATAGAATCTTGCAATTTGCACTGCGTGTGCCCATCAATATGAAGTTATTTTGTGCCTAATTCCAAGTTCCTATCGCGAACGGTCTGGCTGCCAGAGCAGATTTAGTGTCGCCAACTTCTTGCAAACACCGTTTAATGCAAATTTCCTCTCCAAAACTGGGTGAAACTTTAAAGTCGATTTTCTCGAAAGTTTGAAAAAATAAACTTTTTCTGTTTTCGCCTGAAATAGACGTAGGGAATGTTAAATTTGTATTCTGCACAAAAATTAGACCTCTAGGGTCAAAATTGGCCCGGCTATGGCCATTTTAGTTTTGGGGTGGCCTAGTTCCCGTTTTGAAGCAGTGTTCAGGTAAAAGCCAAAACTTTGACAGGCTGCTGTTCGAAAACTATCAGAGATAGAATCTTGCAATTTGCACTGCGTGTGCCCATCGATATGAAGTTATTTTGTGCCAAATTCCAAGTTCCTACCGCGAACGGTCTGGCTGCCAGAGCAGATTTAGTGTCGCCAACTTCCTGCAAACACCGTTTAATGCAGATTTCCTCTCCAAAACTGGGTGAAACTTTAAAGTCGATTTTCTCGAAAGTTTGAAAAAATAAACTTTTTCTGTTTTCGCCTGAAATAGACGTAGGGAATGTTAAATTTGTATTCTGCACAAAAATTAGACCTCTAGGGTCAAAATTGGCCCAGCTATGGCCATTTTAGTTTTGGGGTGGCCTAGTTCCCGTTTTGAAGCAGTGTTCAGGTAAAAGCCAAAACTTTGACAGGCTGCTGTTCAAAAACTATCAGAGATAGAATCTTGCAATTTGCACTGCGTGTGCCCATCGATATGAAGTTATTTTGTGCCAAATTTCAAGTTCCTATCGCGAACGGTCTGGCTGCCAGAGCAGATTTAGTGTCGCCAACTTCTTGCAAACACCGTTTAATGCAAATTTCCTCTCCAAAACTGGGTGAAACTTTAAAGTCGATTTTCTCGAAAGTTTGAAAAAATAAACTTTTTCTGTTTTCGCCTGAAATAGACGTAGGGAATGTTAAATTTGTATTCTGCACAAAAATTAGACCTCTAGGGTCAAAATTGGCCCAGCTATGGCCATTTTAGTTTTGGGGTGGCCTAGTTCCCGTTTTGAAGCAGTGTTCAGGTAAAAGCCAAAACTTTGACAGGCTGCTGTTCGAAAACTATCAGAGATAGAATCTTGCAATTTGCACTGCGTGTGCCCATCGATATGAAGTTATTTTGTGCCAAATTTCAAGTTCCTATCGCAAACGATCTGGCTGCCAGAGCAGATTTAGTGTCGCCAACTTCCTGCCAACACCGTTTAATGCAGATTTCCTCTCCAAAACTGGGTGAAACTTTAAAGTCGATTTTCTCGAAAGTTTGAAAAAATAAACTTTTTCTGTTTTCGCCTGAAATAGATGTAGGGAATGTTAAATTTGTATTCTGCACAAAAATTAGACCTCTAGGGTCAAAATTGGCCCAGCTATGGCCATTTTAGTTTTGGGGTGGCCTAAATCCCGTTTTGAAGCAGTGTTCAGGTAAAAGCCAAAACTTTGACAGGCTGCTGTTCAAAAACTATCAGAGATAGAATCTTGCAATTTGCACTGCGTGTGCCCATCAATATGAAGTTATTTTGTGCCAAATTTCAAGTTCCTATCGCGAACAGAGCAGATTTCTGCACAAAAATTAGACCTCTAGGGTCAAAATTGGCCCAGCTATGGCCATTTTAGTTTTGGGGTGGCCTAGTTCCCGTTTTGAAGCAGTGTTCAGGTAAAAGCCAAAACTTTGACAGGCTGCTGTTCGAAAACTATCAGAGATAGAATCTTGCAATTTGCACTGCGTGTGCCCATCGATATGAAGTTATTTTGTGCCAAATTTCAAGTTCCTACCACGAACGGTCTGGCTGCCAGAGCAGATTTAGTGTCGCCAACTTCTTGCAAACACCGTTTAATGCAAATTTCCTCTCCAAAACTGGGTGAAACTTTAAAGTCGATTTTCTCGAAAGTTTGAAAAAATAAACTTTTTCTGTTTTCGCCTGAAATAGACGTAGGGAATGTTAAATTTGTATTCTGCACAAAAATTAGACCTCTAGGGTCAAAATTGGCCCAGCTATGGCCATTTTAGTTTTGGGGTGGCCTAAATCCCGTTTTGAAGCAGTGTTCAGGTAAAAGCCAAAACTTTGACAGGCTGCTGTTCAAAAACTATCAGAGATAGAATCTTGCAATTTGCACTGCGTGTGCCCATCAATATGAAGTTATTTTGTGCCAAATTTCAAGTTCCTATCGCGAACGGTCTGGCTGCCAGAGCAGATTTAGTGTCGCCAACTTCCTGCAAACACCGTTTAATGCAGATTTCCTCTCCAAAACTGGGTGAAACTTTAAAGTCGATTTTCTCGAAAGTTTGAAAAAATAAACTTTTTCTGTTTTCGCCTGAAATAGACGTAGGGAATGTTAAATTTGTATCCTGCACAAAAATTAGACCTCTAGGGTCAAAATTGGCCCAGCTATGGCCATTTTAGTTTTGGGGTGGCCTAGTTCCCGTTTTGAAGCAGTGTTCAGGTAAAAGCCAAAACTTTGACAGGCTGCTGTTCGAAAACTATCAGAGATAGAATCTTGCAATTTGCACTGCGTGTGCCCATCGATATGAAGTTATTTTGTGCCAAATTTCAAGTTCCTATCGCGAACGGTCTGGCTGCCAGAGCAGATTTAGTGTCGCCAACTTCCTGCAAACACCGTTTAATGCAGATTTCCTCTCCAAAACTGGGTGAAACTTTAAAGTCGATTTTCTCGAAAGTTTGAAAAAATAAAGTTTTTCTGTATTCGCCTGAAATAGACGTAGGGAATGTTAAATTTGTATTCTGCACAAAAATTAGACCTCTAGGGTCAAAATTGGCCCAGCTATGGCCATTTTAGTTTTGGGGTGGCCTAGTTCCCGTTTTGAAGCAGTGTTCAGGTAAAAGCCAAAACTTTGACAGGCTGCTGTTCGAAAACTATCAGAGATAGAATCTTGCAATTTGCACTGCGTGTGCCCATCGATATGAAGTTATTTTGTGCCAAATTTCAAGTTCCTACCACGAACGGTCTGGCTGCCAGAGCAGATTTAGTGTCGCCAACTTCTTGCAAACACCGTTTAATGCAAATTTCCTCTCCAAAACTGGGTGAAACTTTAAAGTCGATTTTCTCGAAAGTTTGAAAAAATAAACTTTTTCTGTTTTCGCCTGAAATAGACGTAGGGAATGTTAAATTTGTATTCTGCACAAAAATTAGACCTCTAGGGTCAAAATTGGCCCAGCTATGGCCATTTTAGTTTTGGGGTGGCCTAAATCCCGTTTTGAAGCAGTGTTCAGGTAAAAGCCAAAACTTTGACAGGCTGCTGTTTGAAAACTATCAGAGATAGAATCTTGCAATTTGCACTGCGTGTGCCCATAAATTTCCTCTCCAAAACTGGGTGAAACTTTAAAGTCGATTTTCTCGAAAGTTTGAAAAAATAAACTGTTTCTGTTTTCGCCTGAAATAGACGTAGGGAATGTTAAATTTGTATTCTGCACAAAAATTAGACCTCTAGGGTCAAAATTGGCCCAGCTATGGCCATTTTAGTTTTGGGGTGGCCTAGTTCCCGTTTTGAAGCAGTGTTCAGGTAAAAGCCAAAACTTTGACAGGCTGCTGTTCGAAAACTATCAGAGATAGAATCTTGCAATTTGCACTGCGTGTGCCCATCGATATGAAGTTATTTTGTGCCACATTTCAAGTTCCTACCACGAACGGTCTGGCTGCCAGAGCAGATTTAGTGTCGCCAACTTCTTGCAAACACCGTTTAATGCAAATTTCCTCTCCAAAACTGGGTGAAACTTTAAAGTCGATTTTCTCGAAAGTTTGAAAAAATAAACTTTTTCTGTTTTCGCCTGAAATAGACGTAGGGAATGTTAAATTTGTATTCTGCACAAAAATTAGACCTCTAGGGTCAAAATTGGCCCAGCTATGGCCATTTTAGTTTTGGGGTGGCCTAGTTCCCGTTTTGAAGCAGTGTTCAGGTAAAAGCCAAAACTTTGACAGGCTGCTGTTCAAAAACTATCAGAGATAGAATCTTGCAATTTGCACTGCGTGTGCCCATCGATATGAAGTTATTTTGTGCCATATATCAAGTTCCTATCGCTAACGGTCTGGCTGCCAGAGCAGATTTAGTGTCGCCAACTTCTTGCAAACACCGTTTAATGCAAATTTCCTCTCCAAAACTGGGTGAAACTTTAAAGTCGATTTTCTCGAAAGTTTGAAAAATAAACTTTTTCTGTTTTCGCCTGAAATAGACGTAGGGAATGTTAAATTTGTATTCTGCACAACAATTAGACCTCTAGGGTCAAAATTGGCCCAGCTATGGCCATTTTAGTTTTGGGGTGGACTAGTTCCCGTTTTGAAGCAGTGTTCAGGTAAAAGCCAAAACTTTGACAGGCTGCTGTTCGAAAACTATCAGAGATAGAATCTTGCAATTTGCACTGCGTGTGCCCATCGATATGAAGTTATTTTGTGCCACATTTCAAGTTCCTACCACGAACGGTCTGGCTGCCAGAGCAGATTTAGTGTCGCCAACTTCTTGCAAACACCGTTTAATGCAAATTTCCTCTCCAAAACTGGGTGAAACTTTAAAGTCGATTTTCTCGAAAGTTTGAAAAAATAAACTTTTTCTGTTTTCGCCTGAAATAGACGTAGGGAATGTTAAATTTGTATTCTGCACAAAAATTAGACCTCTAGGGTCAAAATTGGCCCAGCTATGGCCATTTTAGTTTTGGGGTGGCCCTAGTTCCCGTTTTGAAGCAGTGTTCAGGTAAAAGCCAAAACTTTGACAGGCTGCTGTTCGAAAACTATCAGAGATAGAATCTTGCAATTTGCACTGCGTGTGCCCATCGATATGAAGTTATTTTGTGCCAAATTTCAAGTTCCTACCACGAACGGTCTGGCTGCCAGAGCAGATTTAGTGTCGCCAACTTCCTGCAAACACCGTTTAATGCAGATTTCCTCTCCAAAACTGGGTGAAACTTTAAAGTCGATTTTCTCGAAAGTTTGAAAAAATAAACTTTTTCTGTTTTCGCCTGAAATAGACGTAGGGAATGTTAAATTTGTATTCTGCACAAAAATTAGACCTCTAGGGTCAAAATTGGCCCAGCTATGGCCATTTTAGTTTTGGGGTGGCCTAGTTCCCGTTTTGAAGCAGTGTTCAAGTAAAAGCCAAAACTTTGACAGGCTGCTGTTCGAAAACTATCAGAGATAGAATCTTGCAATTTGCACTGCGTGTGCCCATCGATATGAAGTTATTTTGTCCCAAATTTTAAGTTCCTACCGCGAACGGTCTGGCTGCCAGAGCAGATTTAGTGTCGCCAACTTCCTGCAAACACCGTTTAATGCAGATTTCCTCTCCAAAACTGGGTGAAACTTTAAAGTCGATTTTCTCGAAAGTTTGAAAAAATAAACTTTTTCTGTTTTCGCCTGAAATAGACGTAGGGAATGTTAAATTTGTATTCTGCACAAAAATTAGACCTCTAGGGTCAAAATTGGCCCAGCTATGGCCATTTTAGTTTTGGGGTGGCCTAGTTCCCGTTTTGAAGCAGTGTTCAGGTAAAAGCCAAAACTTTGACAGGCTGCTGTTCAAAAACTATCAGAGATAGAATCTTGCAATTTGCACTGCGTGTGCCCATCAATATGAAGTTATTTTGTGCCAAATTTCAAGTTCCTATCGCGAACGGTCTGGCTGCCAGAGCAGATTTAGTGTCGCCAACTTCTTGCAAACACCGTTTAATGCAAATTTCCTCTCCAAAACTGGGTGAAACTTTAAAGTCGATTTTCTCGAAAGTTTGAAAAAATAAACTTTTTCTGTTTTCGCCTGAAATAGACGTAGGGAATGTTAAATTTGTATTCTGCACAAAAATTAGACCTCTAGGGTCAAAATTGGCCCAGCTATGGCCATTTTAGTTTTGGGGTGGCCTAGTTCCCGTTTTGAAGCAGTGTTCAGGTAAAAGCCAAACCTTTGACAGGCTGCTGTTCGAAAACTATCAGAGATATAATCTTGCAATTTGCACTGCGTGTGCCCATCGATATGATGTTATTTTGTGCCAAATTTCAAGTTTTGGAGTGGCCTAGTTCCCGTTTTGAAAAATGAAAATGAAATGAATGGAGTTTTACGTCCTACTTTTCTGCACCTGTATGGGCTAATTGAGGACGGGCAAACGCTATGCAGTGTGCAATGAGGGAAATTTTGACAGGGCAGCGGAAATAGCCTGCTCTTATTTTCGATTTCCAACTGTCGAGGGATCTTTAACGTGCACAGCCAATAGCACACGGGACCTCGGTTTATTGTCCCATCCGAACGACTAAGTTCCCGTTTTGAAGCAGTGCACAGGTAAAAGCCAAAACTTTGACAGGCTGCTGTTGGAAAACTATCAGAGATAGGATCTTGCAATTTGGACTGCGTGTGTCCCAAGTTCCTATTGCGAACGGTCTGGGTGCTAGAGCATTTTTAGTGTCGGAAACTTCCTGCAAACGCCATTTAAGCTCTTCAAAACCGGGATAAACTTTAAACTCGATTTTCTCGAAAGTTTGAGAAAAGCTACTTTTTCTGTTTTCGCCTGAAATAGACACAGGGAATGTTAAATTTGTATTCTGCACAAAAATTAGACCTCTAGGGTCAAAATTGGCCCAGCTATGGCCATTTTAGTTTTGGGGGTGGCCTAGTTCCCGTTTTGAAGCAGTGTTCAGGTAAAAGCCAAAACTTTGACAGGCTGCTGTTCAAAAAACTATCAGAGATAGAATCTTGCAATTTGCACTGCGTGTGCCCATCAATATGAAGTTATTTTGTGCCTAATTCCAAGTTCCTATCGCGAACGGTCTGGCTGCCAGAGCAGATTTAGTGTCGCCAACTTCTTGCAAACACCGTTTAATGCAAATTTCCTCTCCAAAACTGGGTGAAACTTTAAAGTCGATTTTCTCGAAAGTTTGAAAAAATAAACTTTTTCTGTTTTCGCCTGAAATAGACGTAGGGAATGTTAAATTTGTATTCTGCACAAAAATTAGACCTCTAGGGTCAAAATTGGCCCAGCTATGGCCATTTTAGTTTTGGGGTGGCCTAGTTCCCGTTTTGAAGCAGTGTTCAGGTAAAAGCCAAACCTTTGACAGGCTGCTGTTCGAAAACTATCAGAGATATAATCTTGCAATTTGCACTGCGTGTGCCCATCGATATGATGTTATTTTGTGCCAAATTTCAAGTTTTGGAGTGGCCTAGTTCCCGTTTTGAAAAATGAAAATGAAATGAATGGAGTTTTACGTCCTACTTTTCTGCACCTGTATGGGCTAATTGAGGACGGGCAAACGCTATGCAGTGTGCAATGAGGGAAATTTTGACAGGGCAGCGGAAATAGCCTGCTCTTATTTTCGATTTCCAACTGTCGAGGGATCTTTAACGTGCACAGCCAATAGCACACGGGACCTCGGTTTATTGTCCCATCCGAACGACTAAGTTCCCGTTTTGAAGCAGTGCACAGGTAAAAGCCAAAACTTTGACAGGCTGCTGTTGGAAAACTATCAGAGATAGGATCTTGCAATTTGGACTGCGTGTGTCCCAAGTTCCTATTGCGAACGGTCTGGGTGCTAGAGCATTTTTAGTGTCGGAAACTTCCTGCAAACGCCATTTAAGCTCTTCAAAACCGGGATAAACTTTAAACTCGATTTTCTCGAAAGTTTGAGAAAAGCTACTTTTTCTGTTTTCGCCTGAAATAGACACAGGGAATGTTAAATTTGTATTCTGCACAAAAATTAGACCTCTAGGGTCAAAATTGGCCCAGCTATGGCCATTTTAGTTTTGGGGTGGCCTAGTTCCCGTTTTGAAGCAGTGTTCAGGTAAAAGCCAAAACTTTGACAGGCTGCTGTTCGAAAACTATCAGAGATAGAATCTTGCAATTTGCACTGCGTGTGCCCATCGATATGAAGTTATTTTGTGCCAAATTTCAAGTTCCTACCACGAACGGTCTGGCTGCCAGAGCAGATTTAGTGTCGCCAACTTCCTGCAAACACCGTTTAATGCAGATTTCCTCTCCAAAACTGGGTGAAACTTTAAAGTCGATTTTCTCGAAAGTTTGAAAAAAATAAACTTTTTCTGTTTTCGCCTGAAATAGACGTAGGGAATGTTAAATTTGTATTCTGCACAAAAATTAGACCTCTAGGGTCAAAATTGGCCCAGCTATGGCCATTTTAGTTTTGGGGTGGCCTAGTTCACGTTTTGAAGCACAGGTAAGATAAAAGCAAAAACCTTGACAGCCTGTATCTCGGAAACTATCAGAGACAGGAGGTTCCAATCTGCACTGCGTGTGCACATTGATATAAAGATATTTTGTGCCAAATATTAAGAGATAATAATTTAGAATTAAGAAATAGCATTAAAGAAAAATACATTCATGACACCTTATACCCTTTTTACATGCACACTTTACTCCTAGGAGTATTTTTACTCCCATGAGTATATTTACTCCTATCAGTAAAAGTATATTTACTTTACGTTCGTATGGAAAATAAGGACCGTAGGTATAATTGATTTGCTTACAGTTAAAACGTCATTTTAGGGAGAATTTACAACAGCCACCGTCAAGGAAATGAATGAGTGGGTAACTGGAGGGGTCAATCCTAGCTGTTACTCCTGCTCAGCGGGAATCGCGTTTAATATATATATTCACATATCACCACATATACGTCTGAAAATACTGCATGCTATTGTGTTAAACTTAAAGCAAAGGTCCACTCTAAAACTCACTAGAGCTCACTTAATCTATGTCAATTATGAAAATGCTTCTAACAAAATGCAACCCCTCTCCCGTGCGCCGTAAACATCGTCATGTGTGCTCTTCACACATAGGCATAATAGGGGCACTGCAATTTACATTGCTCCCTAGAGCCGCCACTGAGTATGTTTGAGGGAAACATTCTATGCACTATGTTAAGAGTTGAGACTATTTTTTCGTGAAAGTGAAGCTCCTGTAAGATAACCAATAGATCTTCATCACAAGGTTGCTATAGCCCTGTATTGGCTTGGATCTGTATCTGAATACCAAACTATCGAAAACCAATATGGTTTTGGCACTGCAACTGTATGAAAATGTGTACACTCAGTCTGTATTGGCATATCTGAAAATCTACTCCACAGATATGTTACTTTCCCAACCAGTGAAGAAATCCAGAATGTTATCACTTTAGAAAATGATGCAATATTATGTCTGGTTTTGAGTTGTCACATTCAGTTTGCTCATAGGAGTAAAAAGAAAACCTGTTTACATGACAGGGTTACTTACTGGAGTAAAATACTCCTGGAGTAAATATACTTTTACTTTACCTCTTGGGGTGGAGTATTTTACTCCCAGGAGTAAAGATACTCCTGGGAGTAAAATTGTTTTGGGCCGTTTTGGGCATATATACTCCCCGTTAGTAAATATACTCCCAGGAGTAAATATGCTCCTAGGAGTAAAAGTGTGCATGTAAAAGGGGCTTTAGAAAACTCGATTAGGTTCATAAGTAAGCCAAATTCGACGCGTTTTGATAAAGATCTCATCAATACAAATGATCACACCAAAAATTATCAAACAAGTCTCTATCAATTTTTGACTGACATACCGAATGACGGGAGGACGGCAATATACGTCCACATTTCCATTTGGGCGTATAATAAAAAGCGAAATGTGATTTAAAATTCAATGTGGCCAGAGAAAAAAGTAAAAGAAAGAAAAATTCTGAAAAATGATCTAATAAAATCGATTCAGCCTACCATTTGAATAGCTTTACTTCGTTTACATCTTGTTAAACATAGGATATCCCTTTAATTCATGTGTGGATCTTAAGAATATACATTTATTTTTCTTGTCATGTCATTGGATAAACATCACAATTTGTAAACAGGAAATGCACGTGGCCGGTAATCTACGCTTAACTATCAAGTAGTTCTGACTGATCACAATTAACTTGTGGTCAAAGGGGGATAATTTGAATTTTATGTGGCCTGAAAACATTTTTCCAATTTTACGATTCGACATTTTACCAATTTAGGTAGGCAACGTGGGGGACACGTCCCACTCTTGAATTCAGAAGGGAGGAAGGGAGGGAGGGAGGGGAGGGAGGGAGGGAGGGAGGGAGGGGAGGGAGGGGAGGGGCAAAGAGTCTTGGTCCCCCAACAAAATTTGGTTCGTAAGTAAGTTTTCTGGAAGAATTAAATGATTATCAGAGTCGGAAATCCCGACATCAACATCTTAACCCCGAAATATGGTTCAGAATGCATCAAATCTGAGCATTTTTTCTCTGGAGGCAGGATTCTCTGTTTGTGGCTTGTGCCTGCTGTCCTTAGCAACGTACTTAAACTCTATAAATCATTGCTGTTCGTCCCCCACAAACATAATATCAATTTTTCGATAGTCAGTTATTTTGTTTCTAATTTGATTAGTTCAAATACAAAATCGATACAAAAAGATGTTATTTTCGTGACTTAAAACGATGCAACCTCTTAGAATGAACCAAAAAATTAAGTTCTCAAACTTGGTCAATCAGAGTATAGGCTATTCATCAACGATGTCCAAAGTATACAAACAGAATGCAAAAAAAAAAAACCCATAAAATTATGTAAATTTCCATATAATAACAGGTTATATAAACGCCTTAAATTCGATTAAGGGTTTTTCAATTATTGAATATAAACATAGTTTTCTGGATTTATCAGATTATTTAGGATAGCTGTTGTATAGTTATGACACCAGGCAAGCCCCTTGATGAATAAATAGGCCTACTCTATTAACCAAATTTGAGAATTTGAGAGGTTGTATTCCTTTAACATAGACCAAGAGCTAGGTAGAGTTTAATCATAAAGTTGGGCCCAAAAGGTTTGATGTCTCCAATAATATGAAGACATTAATATAATATGACTTTAAAATCAATAATTCTTAAGGTCGCCGATTGGTGCATTATCTAGGCACAGCTCCACAATAATCCCCCTAAAACATGTTTAATTAAAATAGGAAAATGTTGTCTCCTTATGCATTGATTTTTTTTTTACATTTCAATGATAAAAAAAAAACCAATTATCTCCCTTCGACCACGTGGAAAATATCAACATTAAAAGTTGTGCTTAGTGTCATGAAATTAGATGGGGCTGTTGGGGGGGGGGGGGGGGGGGGGGGGGGCACGTTCTATCCTAGGTCTTCAACCTCCAATCCCGAAATATGAAATTCACCAAATCCATGCCATTTTATAATCTATTTAAAGGAAAAGTCTGCTATAGAAATTGTTTGCTTTTTCATTCACCATTTATTACCGTGACGATTATGGTTTTCGGAAACAGCCTATTTCTTTCACTAATCTAACATTGAGTTGCAATTCTGCCTGTTTGTGGCAATGGAATAGCTCGTCGGAAGCCATTATGATTGTCTTTGATGGGTTCGAACTACCTGCAAGGTTATAGAAAAATTATGATACCTCTGCCAGTGCGTCTGAAAGTCGTCCCGGTAATCAATAACCTAGAGGAGTCACCAAGATTATAGATGGATTCTGGTAAGTTGTTTATGGAGTACATATATCTATACTGATGAATATAAACCCTTTTTGGCCACAATGCAAACAAACTAATTGAATTTTATTTTTATTCCAAATGAAGAAGGTGGTTTATATGTTTATAAATTATGTATAAGTTGATAAAAAAGGTTAACACCCATATTGTCAATATAACACATTATTACTAACTTTACCATTTTTAAATTTCACACAGAATAGAGAATATTTGTTTATATACACCATTGGCTTATTTATTTTTCATGTTCCTTTAGCAGTGGAATACGTTGCTTATCAAAGCTACCCGTTGCTTCCACAACACAGTACTCTCATCACAATACTTTTCAGTGATAGATATTCAATAGAACATCATTTTCCCTTTTCTTTTCTCTTCTCACTTTCTCCGTTTGGAAGATTGAAGAAGACGGAGTTACTCACGCCAAGCTACCAAGAGACGAGTTCCACCACCTTGTCATTCGACCCGACCAGATTTTAAGAATTCTCAAATTACCATACAACATCACAGAAATGAAACCAATCCAACCAAGCGAACTTGTCAACCACCAACCTACCTCGATACATTAGTTTTTCTTCAGCATGCAGCCAGTTCTAAAATAATGGCAAGACAGTTAAAGTTGAAACTTATAGTTAAGAGGCGTATTCGTCCATAGATTCTAATATGCATTATATTGATTTCAGCGAAAAAAAAAATCTACGAAATTAACGGACTTCTCCTTTAATTTTGCATGCTAAAACCTGTGCACATTTCCCGTCTGCCAAGCGATTTAGTAGGCAGTAGGTAGGATTTCAATCCCTTCTAGGGCCTACATGTACCAAAATTTAGCCTTATTTTAAGCGTCTGCGTATAGCTAATGTGGACATTACTACATGACGTACTTTCAAAATCAAATCAGCCAGAGTGCTTTAACTTTTGAAATGAGGTTGATGACCCTTTAACTTTGATAATATAAATCTTATTTTATGGTGTGAATCGGTTCTCATTTGATCATATCAGAAGCAATAAATCACTCAGTTTTTATAACAATAGAATAAGGCCTTGGTAGTGTGCTATACGGTGTGAAAGCCAATAAAATTGAAAAATATGTATTAGCCTATAGTTTCCATGGCCTGGTCGCAGTTTTTGAAATACATAATTTTTGATTCAAAAAAATCGGATGAGATTGATCCTATTGATTGTTCATACGAGGATACAGTATCTAAATATAATGATTTATCAGTTATAGATTCACCTTCTTCTGGGTTAAACCTTATTGAATGAGATTCATCCTCGTTGATATTAAACCTTATTGAATGAGATTCATCCTCGCCTAGGTTAAACCTTATTGAATGAGATTCGTTGGTGTTAAACCTTATTGAATGAGATTCATCCTCAACTGGTTTAAACCTTATTGAATGAGATTCATCCTCGACTGGGTTAAAGCTTATTGAATGAGATTCATCCTCGTTGGAGTTAAACCTTATTGAATGAGATTCATTCTCGTTGGTGTTAAACCTCATTGAATGAAATTCATTCTCGTTGTTGTTAAACCTTATTGAATGAGATTCATCCTCGTCGGTGTTAAACTTTATGGAATGAGATTCATCCTCGTTGGTGTTAAACCTTATTGAATGAAATTCATCCTCGGCTGGGTTAAACCTTATTGAATGAAATTCATCCTCGGCTGGGTTAAACCTTATTGAATGAGATTCTTCATCCTCGACTGGGTTAAACCTTATTGAATGAGATTCATCCTTGTTGTATAAAACTTATTGAATGAGATTCATTCTCGTTGGTATTAAACCTTATTGAATGAGATGCATCCTCGTTGTATAAAACTTATTGAATGAGATTCATCCTCGACTGGGTTAAACCTTATTGAATGAGATTCATCCTTGTTGGTGTTAAACCATATTGAATGAGATTCATCTTCAACTGGATCAAAACCATATTAAATTTGATTCATCCTCGTTGGTGTTAAACCTTATTGAATGAGATTCATCCTCGTTGATGTTAAACTTTATTGAATGAGATTCATCCTTGTTGGTATTAAACCTTATTAAATTTGATTCATACTCGTTGGTGTTAAACCTTATTGAATGAGATTCATCCTCAACTGGGTCAAAACCATATTAAATTTGATTCATACTCGTTGGTGTTAAACCTTATTGAATGAGATTCATCCTCGTTGGTGTTAAACCTTATTGAATGAGATTCATCCTCAACTGGGTCAAAACCATATTAAATTTGATTCATACTCGTTGGTGTTAAACCTTATTGAATGAGATTCATCCTCGTTGGTGTTAAACCTTATTGAATGAGATTCATCCTCAACTGGGTCAAAACCATATTAAATTTGATTCATACTCGTTGGTGTTAAACCTTATTGAATGAGATTCATCCTCAACTGGGTCAAAACCATATTAAATTTGATTCATACTCGTTGGTGTTAAACCTTATTGAATGAGATTCATCCTCGTTGGTGTTAAACCTTATTGAATGAGATTCATCCTCGTTGGTGTTAAACCTTATTGAATGAGATTCGTCCTCGACTGGGTTAAACCTCACTGAATAAGATTCATCCTCGGTTGGGTTAACCCTTATGGCAGATTTACACTACTTAATGATGTTAACTCATTTGGTTAAGGCTGTATAATAATTGAAATCGTAGTTATACTGTATATTCTGCAACTTAAATAATGCTAATAACGTACATATAAAGATTCATTCGAAAGTTGTAATAAATATTTGTAAAAATATATGGCCGAGGGGGTTTATCTCTCATATATATACATGTAATACACGATGTTTAACTTGTCTAAGGGTTATGATAAGATATTTGTTATGTCCAATACAATGTTATATTAGAGCCCTACGTAAAGTTACAATGTCAATATATAGGCTACAATATCAGTTGATATATTGAATACTTGACTGTACTTGAGGATGTTTGTCCGTTATGAAATTACGGAATTTACCTCATTGCGCAGTGGGGGGGGGGAGGGGTTTGATTTTAATTAGGAAGAACCTATTCCGGGGACCATAGCTATATTCCGTAGATGATAATTACTGTTTTATTAGTTAGTTTTTCGCGCAATCTAGAGCACAGGCTTTTTCATAAAAAAAAATAATACCTCGGAGCAAATTATGGTTATAGTTTGGGCATGTGAGATGACGAACAAGGGTTAGGGTCTTTGACTTTGAATTCACTTCAAGGGCCCGTATACATAAAAAGTCAAACTCATGGTTAAAATCAAACTCTGAGTTGAATTCTCTTTTCTCGATTTTGTCATGATTTTGGACGAGATTTTTGGTTAACGGAATTGTTTTGCTCGTACGGATTTTTATATCTATAGGTTTTCGTAGTTAAATATGATTTAACATTCGAGCCCATAAATAAATAGGCGTATAATATTATATTCTATAAGTGAGCTGCCATATCTATACCACACAATTACAGGGTTATGTCCCTTTAAACAGAAACGGGATTCAGGATGTAGCTTGTATAAAAGTGATGGTAAAGAGGTTTTCTAAATCTATGTGAAGATGTACCGTTCCAATTTTCAACCAGATATCTATGGTTCCAGCAATTCAACCTATTCTAAGCGTTCAATGACGACACACCCGCGAAGGCCTGATTGAAAATTTGAATGGTGCGAAGTGATGCCATATATATAGGCTATCAGTGCCCCTGATACATAATCATAGCCAACATTGTTTTGAAAGTATTTTTCAACCCCTTTAATTGAAATGGTATAGCAGGGGCGCATCCAAGATTTAGAGAAAGGAGAGTCCCCCTCCCCCCCCTTTGGATCCGCCCCTGTATAGCTTCAATATTCACTGTCACCGTAGACTAGGATATGAAACAGAAACCATATAAACACGTGGGGAGAAGTTATAACTGTAGATTTCGTATAGGCCTATTGCTATATCCTGTTGGTGGGTCCATTCATACATGTATTTTATGCCTAAAAGAATAAACTAAATGAAAGGTTGAAAAGATTATAAAGAAATACATAGTTTATGCCTAGGCCGTAGAGTTATATGCCTCAAATAGGCTATTAATAATAAAATATTCTATTTTCTTTTCAAGATCGTATCCTGGTTTTGAAAAAGCCTCAATGTTTTTGAAAATGCATAGTCTTGCACCAACCCCATTAGTGATAATCTATCATCAAGTTGACGCTAATTAAAACTTAATGTAATGGTTTCTAATTCTAAACTTTTGACTTTTGGATTACGAAGATTAGCAACGTATCTAAAAGGCCTATTTTATAATTAGCTCAGTGCAAGGTAAATATTGGATATATGGGCTAACTTTCCCAGTTAGGCCTAGCTATAGGTCCCAAAATGAAATTCTGAAAAAAACAATTCTTGACTTTTGGATATACCTGTCTTGTAGTATAATTAAAATTAAGGCTTTTCTTAATAAATACCCGATTCACATTAATTTCTAATCGGATGAATAATTAACACGCATTGTGGCATTGTACGTTATGGCCTAATCTCGTTGTTTATTACAGGTAGCAATTAATCCACACCTTCAATCCATTTAAAATGATTATCACGCTGGCCATTATTAATACTTAAAATCAAGTTCTTAATCAACCTACAATTTTTCTGAATGATTAACACACATAGTAAATATTCCCATATAAGGAACATGAAAGCAAAATTTAAACCAATCAGAAATCGACATTCTCAGTCTAAATCCGGAATAAAATACATAATCACGTGACTGTCCCACCCAGAACTAAGTGCACACTGTGTCAAGATGGCGAAACAGTTAACACACGAACAAGTTGCGGAATTAAGAGAAGTTTTCCAATCGGTAAGGCTTATGGACATATTTGACTTTAGTTTATTTTAAGGGAATAATATTTCTTCATAAGTGAACCTATAAGTGTTTGGTATTCAATGCCAAATAAGAGATAAAAGGTCGACAATTTGAGAAACGGAAGTCCTTCGTCTGACTTGTTGAGGACTGTCACAGTGGGACCTGTTTATTAACCGACGTTTCGGTTCAATGTGTCTCATCTTATGTAGACAAGTGGATGACGAATTATTTATTCGAAATGAAGACCTTTCTTGATTAAATTACATTTGTTCAAACATTGTGCAACATTAGCCTATCTCTCTAGATTCTAGATGTATTCTATTCAGTGACTGAGACACTGAGTGGGCCAGTTTGTCATGCCAATTTTTTTTTCAGTTTTCAAAGAATCGAATTCTGTAGGCCTAGCTCTACGCCTGGATTAGGCTAATAAGGGATTATTTATACATTTGTCGCACTAAAATGACTTGAGGTGAGGGTAGCAATAACCCAAGTGGACTATAGTATTTATTTAGAATATTGTTTGTTGACAAATAAACCAAAAATTCTCGATTAACATTTCAAGGTTCAAACCATAATATGATTATGCCTAACTAATTTAGAAACAGAAAACCTGAAACACACAAGATGGCTTTAATTAACATTACACCTAGCTAATTTATAAAAATACAAATCTTAAACACAAACTATAATTTGTATAAAAGCTTATAATGTACTAAAGCTAAATTACTCATAGTACTTCTAGTGACATTAGATAACTAAATATGTTAATTTTAATGCAATTGGAAGAACCACACATGTCGAATTCGAAAAGTAATAGAATAGTAATTGACGCTGTCGGTGTCCTCAGTAGGCCTACATATACAAATTTTATAGCACCTCATTTCAATCCAATTGATATTAACTTGTGTTATGAAATCGTGTCCAAATTCAAATGTCATTGAGTAACAAAAGGTTGTGGTAATGTGGTAGAATAGGAAACAAATGTTTTGGCTCTTTGATAATCATAGAACCAAAATGAGTCATTTCCTGATATCATGATTCAAGATTAGAATTACACTGTTGTTCTGTTCATACACAAACACATGTTCAATAAGGAAAAGTTTATGTGGACTGGGTAGTCCTTTGTTATATAAGGAAATTCTAATATGATATAACTTTTATTATGAAAATCTGTGCTTTATATTATATGTCAGCTGAGCTAAGATTTATGACTATGAAACTCTTTATACAGTCATAAATTTTTTATTTTAACAATCTGAATGATTAAATTGCAGTTTTAAAGGTTTCGTTTTGTGTCTCTTTGTGGGTTAGATATTTTTCACGCACCAGTGATACCAAATGTAGATATGGTAGATTGTTTTTAATTGAACAGAGAAGGGTGAGGTGGCCCTGTTAGGACAGGCCTTCTCAATTAATTTTTGTGAAGGGCCAATTGCATTTTATGACAAAAAATAAGGACCAAATAGAACTTAGCTAGCATCGCAAGTAGAGCGTTTTAGCAGAAGGGTTTACACTTGAGGGGCCATTCTGAAGGGCCGCCATTTGAAAAGGCCAGTGTTAGGACCTTGAAAATATCTCAAGTTATGTATTAGTGAAAACAATTTGCCAAGCTTGCCAGGATATAGATTTTTGTCCCATAAAATGCAAGAACTCCCCTTTGAATAAATCAATTTTAAAGAACAAGAAAGTTTCCTATTTAAATAAAGATAGAATATAGTTTATGAGTCAGAATACAACCAGCTTGACTTATGAAAAGATTTATTAGAAAGTAGACTAAGTTATGAATTATAAAATGTGCCAAAAATCAATAATTTGTATAGATCTATTACTTGAAGTTAGATACATTTTGTCAATAATTGCTCGCCTATTATTTATTTACTTCCCTTTTTAAAAAGACCCTTGAGGCTAGAGTTTAATTATTTAAAGAGGGAAGTTATTTTGTAACAGTTTCTAATGTCCTTCCAATTTTTCATGATAAAACTGTCAGAATTTTTTTGATTTATTGATTGGCAACATATCCATAATTTCTTCTTTCAAATTAAAAAAAACTTCAGCTTATTGATTGTAAAATATTGCCAATGAATTTTTGGCCTAAATCTTCCTCATTATGTTTTTGATGTGAAATGCCAATGAAATGTTGGCAATGCAGATTGGTTCATTGTGTCATAATATTCAATATTGGTATGAAACATTTTGCTTTTGATTTGTAATTTGATAAAATGGTGCCAAAAGGATTTTCATAATTATTTTTAATAACTTTTGAAATTTGTAATTTGCCTTGTTGCACTTTTGAAGGTTTTGATTTAAACTTTTTACCTTTAAATTTTATTTGATAAGATTCAAGTGACCTATAAAGCTTGAGTGTGTCAGATATATTTCATATAAACCATAGCTTATTTATATACCGTAATGATTTTATGGTCTATTTGTAAGATAAGCTTTGGGTAGTGTATGAATGGGATTATCAGGTAGTTTTAGTTTATTTGCTGAAAGTGCTTTTCTACTAAGTTATTAGTAAAGAAAGAAAGAATCTTCTATAGATATGTTTTACAAGGATAACAACTTAGCTTCCATGAGGATCCTTTCTCATCCCAGCTGGTCCTTGGCCAAAACTCCAATATTGGTACCGGTATTGATCTTTCCCGGATTATTCGTACCCATCTGGGTTGACTAGAATTATGAGTGAAGATGACTTATTGGAGGTCATTCTAAAGACTTTCTTATCCTGGTCGAGAACCAAACTCTCAAACATAACAAATCTTCTTTTCGTCCTATCCATGCAAATAACGTCATGATTGTAAAGAACGACCCAGTAACCGACTGTGCTATAGAACCCCAGCAAGATAGACCCTAAGCTTGTAAAATTATGATTGAAATGAATCTTATGGATGCATCTGTGTCCATTTTTTAAAACAAATCTTGCATTATTATCAGTTTCACTTCCTGGGTCTGGACTGGAAAAGGTTTGAAGATAGATCTGGGGCAAAATGTCTTTCTTTTAATTAGACTCATCCAACATCAATGCTACCCTTTTGATATCCAAATTACATTAGGCTGAAAAGGTTTTCCCAAAATTCAAGTGACATCAAATCTGTTCAATTAAATACTGTATAGGCTGTGAACTGTCACTTTAAGGTATAGTTATGCAAATGTTTATCAGTTAAATTCCAACTTCTATAATACAATATAAGATTTATGACAATAGAAACTCTATTTGGCAAATATTGTATAATAAACTTTAATATAAGAATACAAATTTTAACCTTTCATCTGTCAGTTTTAGGGCTGCAACGATTCATCGTAGAATCGATGAATCGCGATTCGTTCCTCCTTATCGATGCATCGTGTAAGAAAAAAATAATCGCGATTCATCGGCCAAGATTTTAATTCATTTAATTAACTCTTTTATTGACTGAGAACAAGAAATCCTCACGCATTTTATAATTTATGTCGTATCAAAATTTTCGAAAATTGCTTTTTACGTATCAATTTGTTTATTATCACCTTAAACCTTTGTTTTTAATGATGATGATCTTAAGCATATAAATTTGTTAAAATGTTAATGATTAAAGGTTTTCTTTTCTTTCTGATTTCAAACTTAAGAATCGCGATTTGTAATTGCAATAAATCGAATCGTTGAATGTGTATCGTTTAGCGTATCGAATCGCCACTTCAGGAATCGTTGCAGCCCTAGTCAGTTTACATCAAGGAAGTTGAATTTTATTAAATGAAATAAGAAAAAAGAAGGTGACAGAAAGATGGGAAAATCCTTAGTTGAGATTTGTTTTATACGTGATTAAACTTAAAGCATATAGTTGAAGGGGGGGGGGGGGGGAATTTCATTCCCAGAATTGACTTCTGTGAAATTGTTCAAAAGTTCGGTGATACCACTGACATTGTGAAAATGCTCCTGTGAGGTGAAGATGCTATAGGTGTCCTAACAGGTTCATAAAGTTCTTAATAGATTTCACGTTGTGATAATGGCTATTTACACCTCTAATGATAATGAGTATAATTATGTCATAATGAGATCCTCCATTACACAATATGTTTAAGATAATAAAGGTTATGACCCTGGTTAATAGGTTTTTCTGTTATCTCCAGGTATACAGTTTACTGCCCAGTCCAAATATTATTGTTAGGTGTTATCACACTATACTATTATTGCTTCCAAACAGAATACTTTAGTGGGCTTTTGACTTTGAACAATTGGTTAACCTTTGTGACCATGATCAGACAAAACAGAATTGAAAATCTAAATCTTTTATATCACTGCAAAAGGCACAAGTTTGCTGTATAAAGATTGGCAAAAGATGCCTATATGACACCACTGATAAATAATGACCCTGGTCAAGTTGTATGCCCATTCTAAGAGGTAGAATCTCTTTAACAAAATTTCCATTTTCTGAGACTATGGTATAATTGACTGAACAGTTGGTGAACATGCCCTTTTAAGGAAAGATCAGTCAGAGCAAATTCAATAGTGTTTTTAGTTTTAGTCAAGTTTTCTATGAGTAGCCCATGTTTTTATTCCCTCTTCCTCTTCCTGCTTTACTGAAAACCTTTCCTGAACTGACTGCATTGTACATGTATTGGTATTACTGCATTGTATTGGTATTAACTGTATTGTAATGGTATTACCCTACCATTGAATTAAGTTGACAGACGTCAATCCAGAAATAGGTAGTTAAATACTAACGGAATGTACAATATTGTTTAAATAAGACCTGATTTAACTATGTAGTCTACACTTCAATAGGTTTTTATACCTAAAATATCTATGTCTACTTTCGTTTTATTGACTCACACTGTTTTAGAATGCTTCAAAGTTTTCTTGTCACTTGGTAGGTCCAGAGAGATTGCTATATTTTAAAGAAAGAATGAGAATGAACATTAAATTCAAAATTTTAAACAATAGGCTAAGAGAATATATTCATTAAGGGATTTACCTGGCGTCATAAAAAAAGCAACATAATACCGTACCCGGCCAGATATGATTCAAATAATTAAAAGGAAAAGAAATCTATTAAGCATTTTTCAACAATCACTTAGTTACCTGTAGCTGTACTGTATATTTCAATTTGGAGAATTCCACAGGGATTCTGTTGTATTTATAAGCTTAGTTATGACACCAGCCAAGTCCACTGATGAATATATTATTGGTTAAGTTTGAGATATGTTTATTCCAAGAGATAGTTTTCCTTTAAGTATTTAGTCACAACTTATCAGCTTTTGTTTGTTCTAAGACGTTACATTACTTGATGCAAGTTTGACAGTTGAGCCAGATTTTAGCAAGTTGGCTAGATTTTGGATAAAGTTAACAAGATTTCACTGTATCACTTCTCTGTCAGAATTTGTATCATTTTGTTATGTGCAGTTTGTTGATTTTTTTCTTCAAGATGTTTTTTTGGTTGCATTCCTGATGGTTTAATCTGTTTTTGGTTGGCTGTTAGTCTTTACCTACAAAATATTTGAAAAGATTAACTTCATCAATAAGTCATGCTATGCTACATTGCCCTCATTGCACACTGCATGACATTGGCCTGTCCTCATGAGGTTGAAAACTCCATATCATTCCATTCTTGTTGAAATTTTTAATTAAACCATATTATGCATATGTGGGATTATAAATAGATGCTGGGTTGAGAAACTCAATCACAACAAACAAAAGTCTAGCTTAGCTAAAAGATTGTTCAATATAGGCTCAGAAATCAGTGAAATTTAAAACACTAGTTTGAGATCTAGGTCATTACTTAGTTTTTTTACTACAAATTGTCTTTTCTCTGTACCATAACAAAGCCTACTAGTTTTGAAAAGGTGATAAATTTGCCTAAAGCCATTATTGACAGCCATTAAAGGGTGATTGAATTGTTGAATTGAAAACTTGTAAAAGACGTAGTCAAATTTTGATATGAGGAAATAAATCCACTTCCTTTTCCATCATAAAGAAATTTCTAAAACCTTAAAAATAGACACATTGTAGAATATTTTTGGATTTGTGATTTCTGTCAAAATTCTAAAGACTATTAAAGCAGCTGATCTGCAAATTATTGTCAACTAATAGCCAAATGATGTCTTAATTTGAAAATCATGTACCAGTAATATTTTCCTTGTGAATAGGTATTAATCTTTTTTTAGCGATAAAAGTTGAAAGAGTCACACAGCAAAAACGATTAGAACAATCAAGTTTCTGCCCATTTGGTATTTTGATTGATTTTCAAATTGGTTGGTAAGACCTAGATTGCCGTTATATACAGACTTGTGTTATATCTAGCAAGGAGATTAACCTAATCTTTTAATCTGTAATCCAATATTGACTCTACAGTTGTTTCTCTTGGAAACAGGTTTAACAATTTAGACTTGTAACAGATATAGCTTTATTTCAAATTGACTGCAGTTGATGTAGTTTTGTTGAAATATTTTGAAAATCAATTTTTATTTGACAATTTTATAAGTGGATTTTGTACCAGCTTCAACGTAAGAAGCTGATGGGGCAATAAAAGAGGCCTTAGGTTTGTGAGAAAAAGTCAAGTCTCCCACCCTTATGAAAACATAAAATCAGTTGTTTTTTTTTCAAACAGAATTCTTGTTTCATAAACTTCAAAGTGTTTCACTTGCATTTATCAAGTTGCTTTTAGAGAATTGACATTTCAAACTGTAGGGTACCAAGTAATTCAAAACATACTATCTTATTAAAGTCAGAACATGGGACCTAATGGAATTTTTTTCGTGATCGAATAGTTTGGTAATATAAATTTTTTCCTTGACTTTTTGAGAAGATTATTAAAAGCTGAAATAAGTAATCTTACTTCATTGTTAAAGTTTCAGCAACTATTCAAAAGGGATTCCCAGTTGTATTGTAGAATTCAGTGCTCAATTATTCTGCTCAATGCTCAACCATAATTAAAGCTTTATAAAGGAGCATCATATCATAATGTCATTTTAACCACCGTAAATTACATGACAATTATGTAAATATGTGTGTAGAAAAACCTTTTAAGTTAATATTATTAATATAAATGTTTTAAAATAAAACATCAAAACTGAACCAAACATATGACTTAGGCCTATATATTATGCATACAAAGGGACTTTTGTACAGAGGTTTTCCGAATTTTGTATGTGTATCACACTTAGTCTCATCAATTTGCAATATTGAAATTTTTAATCAGATGTCTGTAGTTCCAGCATATTTCCACTCAAAGTGTTCATGGTGCAAAGGTCAAGATATGGATGTGACATAAATAGGCCTACCACTTTTCAATCCTTTTAAGGATTTCACAAAAGTATAAATTGGAGTATATTTGAAATTGTATTATGAATCAGCAGTCTGAACATTGAAATTTATTTTAAGCTTGTCTACATGGTTTTATTGACATATGCAGATAGGTTTTGTTTAATTATGAAATGACATGCATTTAATCTGCATAATTGGAATGTTTATAAAATAACAAAATATTTTTACTGTTAAAATAATTGGAAAGTTTAAAATTTTTGAGTTAGTCTGTCACAGTTGCCTTTGGTTGAAGATTTCTGCTGTTCAAGAAACAATAACCTGAGTCCCTGAAAAACTTCTGAATGAGATTATTGTGGGCTTACTAAAGTGTGGATTGGAAGGAGACCGTGACATATATAAAAATACAAATTGATGAAACCTTCAGATTTTCAAACCAGTTTCCCCCTGGCAGTTATGCAGGTTGGAGGAGCTGACATTGAAAATTTGTGCTATAGTCTGTGCAATCCTTCGGCAGTTGAAAAGGAAGAAAGGATATAATAAGTTCCTGGCAAAATTTCTCTCATTGCACACTTCATGGTGTTTGCCTATACTCATTAGCCCAAACAGGTGCAGAATAGTAGGACATAAAACTTCATTTCATTTCAACATATTGCTTGAAGTGAATTGTAAAAAATAGAACAACTATCTTTTAAAATTTATTTCATTTCAATATTGTAGTACTGATGAAATTTTTTACTTTTTAATTTATTTAATTTCAATATTGCAGTACTTGGGAAGTTGGAAATTGACTTCATTTTTCAATCCTTTCAGTTATATCCCATCCAAGGTTATTTCAGGTTATAAGGACCTTATCAGTATCAATATGTTACCTAGTATGTGTATATTGTCAATATACTGAAGTCTGACAGTGTTTTCACTAGATATTGACCTAATAAATATTGATAATAAAACTTGTAGGTAGTGTTTTTATTCTAGACTATCAAGTTTATACTTGTCAATGTATAACAAGAGGAGAAAGTTTATTATTATATACCTGTATTAAATATACTCTATATCCCTCTTTATTATTCATGGCTTTGTACCTAGCTACTAAAAATGTTGATGTAGCTTATATAAGGTTATTAATAGAGTTCGGAGGTTGACAATATTCAAATTTATGGCCAACAAATACATGAATATCAATGTACTTTTACTGCACAATTAGGGTACATAAATCAAAGAGAGAAAGCTATCAACTGTATTAAAAATTAATAAGGCCATTCCAGATGGTAGCTCATATTTTTTCAGTTTTATTCTGTCTGAAAATGGCTCTGAGATCTTGACATCTCACCACAAGACAAATATTTTTTACAATCTTTTTCTCAAACTGATAGGGACAAACTATAATTTGTCTTTAAAAATGTTGCTCCTGTTCACTTAGCAAGACTCTGTGAAAGTTGGACAGTATTTAATTGGGTGTTATAGAAGATAGCCTACTCTCCTATAGAAGCACTGGCCAAGGTCACAAGAAGAGAGCATACATTTCAATTATCAATTCAAATAATAATGATTAGAATAAAAATATAGTACAATTTACATAACAGAGTTTAAAAATAATGTTACATTAAATCATCACAACTTAAATTACATACGAAAAAGACTTAAGTAATACAATGCATGCTAAAGGTTAATGTTAAACAGAGCCTATTTGAAGACTATCCCATTCAATTGAGGAAAAATCCTGTATTGCAAAGTTAGCGTCTTGTGGATTACAGAATAGGCATGTGATCATGATTGCGGAAGACTTTGGATATATTATGACTTTTGCATCTTACACCAAAACATTTTTGAACAATAATTTTGCTTTATCATCAAATTAAAATTATTCAACTGTCAAATAAAACAGTAAACCTAGCTGGTCTCCAAACTATTTGGTAACCATACCTTAAGTTGACACAGGAAGAATATTATAGATTATACATGAGAAAAGCTTATTAAAAGGGATGTAAAGAGGTTTTCCTAACTTTGCATGTGTATCGGGGACACTGATAGCATCAATTTGCGCCATTCCAATTTCTATTCCGAGGTTCGTGGTTCTTGCAATTCCAATAAAACTAACATGTTTTATGACTTCACTATAGTGAACTGCCAGTAAGCTACTATTGATATCTATGCATATCACTATTAGTGATGTCATAAAACGCGTTAGTTTTAGTGGAATTGCAAGAGTTCTGAATGGAAATTGGAATGGCTCAAAATTGAGGATATATATCAGTGTCCCCGATACACATAGAAGTTTAAAATACCTCTACTACCATCTGTTACAAAAGGCAAAAGAAATGTCACGGGGACGTATCATATGTTAAGATCTTGATAAGCTGAGTTATCAAAAAAGGAAAAAAAAAATACCCCTTTATTTTGTAATCGACATACATAATATACAGAAAATTGGTTATAAATTAAGAGTACCGGTAATGAAAGTTGAATTTGTAAAAGATTGTATCTTTTGAGTGATCTATGAAAATACAATGCTGATCAATTCACAAGACAAATATTACTCATCTTATATCAACAGTTATTAGTAATTGGGTGGTGGTAAAAAATACCTCAGATGAGTAAAGTATAGTGATTGTAATGCTTCATTGATAGATCACAATACACTATCCATGACTCACTGAATATCTAAGTATTATTAAGGGCATGAAGACTTCATAAGGGTTGTTTTGAAACCTGTATGACTGCGCCTTTTTTTTTTGGCTTAGACAAGGATGTGATTTGGTACGGTACTTTTCGTAAAATGATTAAGTAGTGAAAAGTATTTATTTTTAGGCGTTTATGGGGGTGATATCATTTGAAGTTACTTACCTCTCAACCATGACAATGTCAGATTACTTTCATATCATATGAACATTATGAAGTCATTTTCCTCTTGACCTTGACATTTGGATTCTTTGGGACAATAAATTGAGTCCGGTTGTAAACGTAAAAGATCCCTGGGGCCTGTTTCTCAAAGAAACTTGGGATAAATTTTGTAAGTTCTGCATTTTGCAATGAATAATCCCACACTTACAACCATTTAAAGACCTTTTGATCTCAGAAACAGTTTAAAATCAGAAATAATAGTAGGCTATTGCTGCTGTCTTGACAAAATTTCCCTCATTGCACACTTATGGTGGTTGCCTATCCTCTTAAGCCTAAAGTTGATCAAATTCACTCTAAAATATTTGGTTTCCATTAGCCTACTTCAATAAGTCATGACTCTATGCTATGGAGGGTGAAACGGCTCAAAATGTGAAAGCAAAATTACAAATTCCATCTATTAAATTCCACATTTCATCTAATATAATCACAATTTTTAGCTTATAAATGCAAAATCCTAATTTCTTTATTCTTGATTTCAAATTTCATGCAATAAAATAACAGTGTTTAACTTATTAATGCTAAATCCCACTTTCTGTATTCTTAATTTCATGTGGTCAACTTCTGACTGCCACATTCTAAATTTCTTTTTACAGATGACACTTGCCAAATTACATATTTTTAATTACAAATTGCTAATAACTTTGTCTAAATCTCATTTTCTTCTTGACAAAAACTTTCTACAAAATTAAGAATCCTAAATTTAGAATTCCATTGTATAAAAATTAACTTAGTAATTTAATTATTTGTTTTCTCTTACTATTTACACCTTACATTTTCTATAAAATTTTACACCACAAAAATTTCGTTTCTTTTTTATAATCTCCAAACCAGTTTCTAAAATTTGGATACTTCTATAATTTTAACACGCGTGAAAAGGCTCAAAATTTCGATCATCCAGACCGTTCGGTGACCAGCCATTTCGTACCCTATTATACTTTTCGTACCCTAATTTTACGGCTATATCGTACCCTTCTCTATCAATCCTAATGAGGTATCTATTTTTGAATGTAATTCTCCTTGGCCTTGAGATAAACTTTGAAGCTGAGATACCATGTCAACAACCAATTCCAGTTCACTGAGTATGTCTGATGAGCTTAAGCCCATTCGGTATTGGCAAAGGCCTGTTATTCGATCCGCTACTAACATTTTCTACAGCTCTTGCAAGAGTACGAAATGGCTGGTCACCAAACGGTCTGGATGATCGAAATTTTGAGCCTTTTCACGCGTGTTAAAATTATAGAAGTATCCAAATTTTAGAAACTGGTTTGGAGATTATAAAAAAGAAACGAAATTTTTGTGGTGTAAAATTTTATAGAAAATGTAAGGTGTAAATAGTCAGAGAAAACAAATAATTAAATTACGAAGTTAATTTTTATACAATGGAATTCTAAATTTAGGACTCTTAATTTTGTAGAAAGTTTTTGTCAAGAAGAAAATGAGATTAAGACAAAGTTATTAGCAATTTGTAATTAAAAATATGTAATTTGGCATGTGTCATCTGTAAAAAGAAATTTAGAATGTGGCAGTCAGAAGTTGACCACATGAAATTAAGAATACAGAAAGTTGGATTTAGCATTAATAAGTTAAACACTGTTATTTTATTGCATGAAATTTGAAATTAAGAATAAAGAAATTAGGATTTTGCATTTATAAGCTAAAAACTGTGATTATATAAGAAGAAATGTGGAATTTAATAGATGGAATTTATAAATTTGCTTTCACATTTTGAGCCGTTTCACCCTCCATACTATGCAGCCATTTTAACACCCCTGCAATTATCATTAAACTGGTGCTGTTGAGATATCATGCTTCATTTTAGTTACAATTACTTTTATTGACATGTTAATGGACGTTTAAACAAAGTTATTTAAGCAAAGTTCCTGTCTGAAGTTTGCTGTCAATGCTCAAATGTTTTGAGTTCAAAATATAGCTGTTCTGAACCAAATGAACCAGTACATAATCTTATATAAGAATCATGTCAACAAAAGAAGTATGAGATACAAATCTTTTCAATTTCTAATATATAGTATATAAGTAATTGTAACACCTAATATATAGTATATATATAAGTAATTGTAACACCTAATACATGAATATAAATTATATGATATTATAATCAAGTTCTGGTTATCAACATACAGTAATAGACATTTACACCTTTATGATTTAAAATGTCATAAAACAAAATGTCATGATGTATTAAACTTAATAATGTCTTTATCTGAAGACTCTGTCAAATGTAGACTTTTAAATATTTAATGGCCCTATTTGCTTTCTTAATCTCAGAGATTAATGTCAACTGTTTGTATCACATTTTAGAACAAAACTCTTGACTTTTGGTTCATCTACAATTTATTATATTAAGATTTTTTAAGTCATTTGATAACAACTTCACATAAGCATATTGATTGTAATGGTAAAAATTTCCCTCCTGCAAAATGCACGGTGTTTGAATGTCCCCCATTATACCAATACATGCTCAGAAGAGTAGGAAAAAAAACAAATTTCATTCATGAATATTATTAATAGTAACGTGAAATATGGTAAAATCTCTATGTGAAATTTGTAATTTGTAGACCTTTTTCTCTCTAATACCAGTAACTATTTCTGTGTTTACGATTGATTGCATGATAGATCAGGCCTTCTCAAATAGCTGCCCGCAGGCCAAATCCGGCCCGCGAAGCCCTTGAGAATGGGCCTACCATAGTGATCCCTTCCGCTAAAACGCTATGCTAGCTAAGCTCTTATATTTCATTCATAAAATGCATTTGGCCCTTTACAAAAATTAATTGAGAAGGCCTATGATATCTAGATCAACTCAAAATATAAGCTTAGAGCTTTTCATTATGATACCCCCAAAGTTTCCCCAAGTTGAAAACCCCTTGTCTCGAATATAATTAGACAAGGACACAATAATTTAACATGTCTACAACAACATACATTAATGAAAGACACAATTAGGTTAACATTTAAGGAGAGTAGAAAACAAAGACATTATCATTGGCGACATTCAGGTAAAAAAATACACCTTAACAATTACATCTCTTAATATTGTCTTGTATATATACTGGAATGTAGAGACCTGAGCTAAGGTGGTTTTAAAAGGTCACTGAGTAGTATAGTCTCTTCAAGGTCATCACTTTTGTTGACTTTGAATAAGCTAGACGAGGTAAAAATATTTTTGTTCAAGTGTCCTATTATACATTGGCCCTTAAGACATCATTTCTTGTTTTCTTTTATGCTGTGCAATCAAACATAAACAGAAAAAAAGGTTTTTTTTTGCATATGTTTCTTGTTGGAGCGAAATGTCATTCAACAAAGTTATGAGCATGATATATGTAGTATTGAGATCTAGTGATGCATAAGATATCGGCATAAAATCTGGTGATCCATGAGGTGTATAATCTATTAATAGCCTAGTTGGTTTCACATGTATTCCTGTTAAAAAAAGCGTAATGTCATTCATTTAAAAATATGATATATACACGTATAATTGTAATCTAGTAAGTGATGCATAAGATAACAGCATGGGCTCTGGTGATCCATGAGGTGAATAATCTATTAATAGCCTAGTTGGTTTCACATGTATTCCTGTTAGGAGCGAAATGTCATTCATAAAGTTAAAAATATGATATATATAAGCTTAATTGTAATCTAGTAAGTGATGCATTAAATAACAGCATGTACTCTGGTGATCCATGAGGTGTATAATCTATTAATAGCCTAGTTGGTTTCACATGTATTCCTGTTAAAAGCGTAATGTCATTCATAAAGTTAAAAATATGATATACACGTATAATTGTAATTTAGTAAGTGATCCATTAGATATCAGCATGTAGGCCTACTCTAGTGATCTGTTAGATATCTGTATCCATGATATATTTAGCGTTCCGTTAGATATTGGCATCCATGATCTGATCTAGTGATCCAATAACGGGCATTAGATATCAGCTTCCGTGATTTCTGTAGTGATCCATTATATATTAGCATCCATGATAGCTGTAGTGACTCATTAAATATCAGCAAACATGATTTCTGTAGGGACCCATTAAATATCAGCAAACATGAAGTATCCATGTGTTCTATAGTGATCCATGAGATATCAGCACATTTTTAGGGATCCACGATTCACTGAAACATAACTTCTAGAATATTACACTTTTGGACCTTTCGAGCTTTCAACTTTAGGTTATATCTGTATTGCGTTACCGGTATGCATAAAGTGGCATGTTTATTAAAGGGCTGGGCTACAAGTAAAACATAAAAGATAAGACTGAATAATATTGTGACATTTCTGTTTTTTATTGCTGTGTGGGTTTATTTAGGATTTTAGTCAAGCCACATTCCAATATAGCCACACCTTAATAGATATAATCCTATGGCTTAGTTACATAGTGAAAACACCTTCTAGCTTGTAAGTTGATTAAACGAAATTCCTGACTTTGAGTGACATAATCAAATGTCTTTCAGAAAAAGCTGAAGTGCATTGCCAACTTTGTGCAGAAAATAACTCAAAACAGCACTGAATTGAATTGACCTTAATCAAAGTTTGGTTCTTTTGGCATTCTGCAAAAACATACCGCTATCAGTGGTAAATTTTAACGAGGCTTCATTATCATGACAATATCATATGAGAATAAGCCAATGAGAATGTTAACAGCCATAAGCTTATTTATCTCATCCTGCTTAATATGCTTTTGTGGAAAACTGAAACTGATTTCAGAATTCAACTAACACTTATAAAGGTAATACCGTAAACTTACAGACAGCAGAGGTTGAGCTCTATCAGCACTTTCAGAAAATATGTCACAGTATATATGTACGGTGCAACTAAATTTAAATAAAACTTATTCCTTTAAGATTCAGCAGTAAAAAGCACGAAGCCCAGGATATTGTTTTGATATAGGCTAACTCAGAAGATCAGGCTCCATTTGGAATGGCTTCATTTCAGAAAGAATTTTGTGTGGCATGAGTTTTCATGATAAGATAAATTGGTTTGTTATTTCTAATTTAATAAAAAATAGAGATAAAAATAATTACATTGTACAGACATATGTGGTGTTGTACCGTACTCATTACAGACGGTTCATAATTGAATAGAATATGTTCCGTGCGTAACTGTGTTGGCCACTCTTGCCAAGACTGACAATAACCTTGTTAGTGAATAGTATAGATAAATGGGACTACTTTAAAAAATATGCTCATGTGACGAGTCTCTGACAACGCAGACTCCTGTCTACGAGTAAAGATTCTTCAAGGGAGATTACTAACATATGAAGAACAATATTTTGTAATTTAAGTAAAGATTTTCTACAATATGGGCAAAAGGTTATTGTCAGAAAATGGCTGCCATAGTTACGAATGCAGAGTGTGTCCTTTTAAGTAAGGTTATATTAGATAAATCAATTAACTTTTTTTTGTCCTTGCGGTGTAACATTCATACACTATTCAAAAGATTTGAAATCTCAATTTAGATTTATTTAAGTAACTTCAATACAAATTTAATTTCTGTGTATATTATGTAGTATAATTAAAAATTTGTGTTTATGCAAGGAATAGGCTGAATGTAAATATGCAATGCATTAATTTAATTTCAAGCATGACCAATTCAATTAGCATAGCAGATTCAATTATTAGCCAGCTTATTTTGATGTGCAATTCTTTGAGTATCTGCTCTACATTTGTATAATAAAGATAAACATGAAGATTTGTGCAATGAGGGAAATTTAACTATGAGAGAAATTGGCTGAAGTCTAAATATGCATTCCCTACACTCTCCACAAAACTTACTGCCTTTCTTCTTCAAATACTTTGTATACCTTGGATCTTTCAACGAATATTTTCCCGTTCTGAAATGCAGGTCAGGGCAGGCTGACATAGAAGAAAGTTCTAGTCGTTCTGATAGACAAATAACAGAAGCCTTGTGCACTACATGTTCCTGGATGGTTAATTAAAAAGTCATTCAAGATTTCTGTCGCTGTATAGCATAATTCAGGTTATCACATTGCATGAGCAGCACATAACATTGCCTGTCTTCATAGACTCCATGATGTGCAGAAAAGAAGAACATTTTAAGACCAAACATTCAGTTCATTTCATTTTTCTTCCTGAAATGTGATGAAGCTTATATTTGACTTTAATTGAAGAAATGTGATATTAAGTGTGAAAATAATATCTGAAAGAAATGTGATTTATTTAAATGCAAAACTATATGATGATATAATGGTTATTTAATCATTTTAAAAAAAAATCCCTGTTAAAGGCATGTTCACTATTTGTTTGACCAATACAACTTTTATCTCAGAACATGGAATTTTTCAGCTAACCTAATCAGTAAGAGAGTTTCAAATTTTGGCCTCAAATCCATAATTATCTCTGTTTATGTTTTAGAAAGACTATTACATGATTTAAGCAGAAACTACATAAAAATTAAGTGAAATTTCTACGTTGAGGTATATTTTATTCGATCGTGCGATATTTGTCCAGTTCTAGTAATTCTGAGGTCTACTTACAAGGCTTATTCAAATCAAACCCTAATTATGCCTACTGTTTCCCTTTAAAAACAAATATTTTATATTTCAGATTGATGAAGGTGGAGATGGGTTCATTGAAATGGATGAACTGGGCACCGCCCTGAAAACTATTGGTGTTGATTTACCTGGCTATGCTGTCCGTGACCTAATTAAACAGTATGATAACAATAAAGACAGAAAGTTAAGTCTTGCTGAATTTACAAATGTAAGTACGGTAATTTAAATAAATATATGTATAGTCTGATGAATATATATACGTAAATTGTTTATGACAAAGTTACTGCATTTAGTAAGCAAACAAAATTTACATAATCAGATAAAGTTTACTTCCTCTATTAATGCAAATAATAAAACCTAAGATGACTTTGTGATATTTCAATAGGTACAACACTTAAATTAAAACATAATATGCTCCTTAATACTACATTGAGGGAGGTGTGAATTTGAAAGAAAAAGTAATTATCAATATGCAAATCTAGCTATTTGTTTATTCCTTTTAGAGCATGAGCAACAGTTAATAGAGATACTGCTCTTTATATATAGTTTAAAGGGATTGTTAAAGGATTTTCTAAACTTTGTATACGTGTATAGGGGACGTCTGCAATTCCACTAAAACTAACGCGTTTTATGATGTCACTGACAGTGATCTTTGTAGATATCAATAGTAGCTTCCGGTAGATCTCTGTCAGTGACGTTATAAAATGCGTTTCAGTGGAATTGCAAAAACCAAAGATGTCGGAATGAAAATTGGAATGGCGCAAAATGATGCTATCAGTGTCCTCGATACACATACAAAGTTTAGAAAATCGCTTTACAATCCCTTTAAAGATGTTATTTGTACACTACCAAAGCCAAGCCTAGTATTAAGAGCTATGTTAGCCATTGAAAGTTTTTAGACCATAAAATTTTCTAGTTGAGTAAACCAGTAAGAAATGATAATGTCAGCGTTATTAAGGAAAGATGATGAAGTATTAGTTTTTGTGAAAGAAAATTTAAGAGATAATTTGATAGACCTTATAAAATATACCTTTAATGAACCTTAAATGTGAAGTTTATTTAACTAGGCTAAGTTCATCTTAAAAGTGGGCTTTTAATGAATTTCTTAATGGGATTGTAAAGACGTTTTCTAAACAATGTATGGGCATCGGGGACACTGATGGCATCAATTTGCGCCATTCCAATTTCCATTCCAAAGTCTGTGGTTCTTGCAATTCCGTCACTGACAATGATCTGTATAGATATCAATTGTAGCTTCCAGTAGATCACTTTGAGTAACGTTTTAGTTTTAGTGGAATTGCAAGAACCACAGACATGGGAATGGAAATTGGAATGACACAAATTGATGCAGTGTCCCCGATACACATACAAAGTTTAGAAAATCACTTTACAATCACTTTGTTATCCATAATCTTACAACATGGAAATGAAAAAGAAACAAGCATTTTTTTTGTCTTTAACTCAATCTGTTGCTATGCAACTTGAAGAAGTTGTTTCTATCGCTTAACACATTTATTTGTGTTCATAAATTGATATGCTTAATACACAATGCATTATATTAATTGAGAAAAGTTTCTTTCGTGGGGTGAGGAAGAAAGACTCAACATCTAGGTTAAAATTTAGATTTTAAATCAGAATAGAAGTATTAATCTTAACATTTTGATTTCAAAGAAATGGCGCAACTAATGAGGAGAAATCAAAGTCAATTTAACATTAAAGAAAGTAGGTCTATATTAAGATGAGTGTCAAGGATGAATTCCTTCCTGCTATGTAGTTTATCTGTTTATACACTGGTATTATTATCATGAACTATTTATTAAGTAATTATCATGTGATAATGATATGATTAACATTGTTATTATCATGAATATTACATCATATTATTATCTTATCACTCTACACCATGGTCAGACTTATAAATAGTTAACATGATAGTTCTTCAAGGGATGAACTATGTGTTTTTTCAATTTTGCTTAAATTATGCCAAAAATTTCATGAATCATGTCAAATTTGCTAAAAAAAATCATGCTTGTCACCTAAAACAATTTAATTGAATTGAAGTAAGAATAAATATGACATTTTTTTAAATGAAATAATTATCAAAAAATAAATCTTTTAAATTTTGCCTTAAGCTGATCTTAAAATGTAAAAAATGTGAAACTTTCAGCTGATAAATCTAGTCACTCTTCGTCTTCATGGTTTCATAAACATCTTCAACCTTTTGTAGCTCTATGATCAGGTTCAAAAAATTTCTTTTTAAACAGGAATGATTACTGTCACTTTCACTCTTCCAGAACACCTGTTGTTACTGTGTACTTGGGTTTGTCATATCCACCCTTGTTATGGCAAGTTACTATCCGAATGTTTATCAACAAAATACAATATTTATTAAATCTTCATTGCTCCCACAATGTGATATTATACTTTTTATTGGTGAAGAATTTAACTCTCAACCCATCATGTTCCTTCCAACAAATAATAGGCCAAAAAATTTCCCCTTTCACCTGAAAACTTTGAAACTTATGGCCTGGTTATATGTAACGAGCTAGCCCGGTTAAGTGTCCTGGTTGGTTTGCCGTGTGCCTCAGGTCTGACGTCACTGTAGTCAATTTCTACTGATTTAAAAAGCGAGCCAGCCCAAGTATTTGGTTTCCAGACCAGGGCCAGCCTAGCATCCACATAAACACTATTTGATGGGTTAGTCCAGGCTACTCAGCCACAGTGCATGCGTACAAATACTTATACTAAACAACATGGCTTCCAAGATTCAAGAACCAAAACAACAGCTCTATGAGCTCTAGTCCGCGTTCATGTAAAGAGTCAAAATTTTCAACCCGGCTAACCTGGCTTAATGGGCTGGCCCGTTTTATATAACCAGGCCCTTAAATTGTATTCCATTTCTAAAGGAACAACATGTTTGTTGAAGCAAATTTTGCTTGCAATCATGGCTCAACTAGTTCAGTGCGTGTAGTATTTGTATTGTGTAGCAATACAATCCTCTTGGGAAATGATGTAATTTGCACTGTGCAGTGCACACTGATATATTTAGTTCACCAGAAAATAATTGTTTATTTGTTTTTTCCAGTTATACATTGCTGAGAAAGAGAAGTTAGATATAGGGTCAAAGTTTAAAACAATGGTACATACTAAACAAGGTATTCAAACTCATGGTGGTACATCACAAGCTTCATCAGAAGGTACAACACATTCTGTTAAAGATGCTGAAGCTAATGCTTTTGCCAACTGGATCAATAGGTAAGGAGTCTTGAAAATTGAGATTTATGATATGGGGGTATGAAAGGAAACGAAAAAGAGAGAAAAAGAATGGCAATACAGATCTTTACAAGTTGGAATTATGACATTAGATTACTTCAAGATCAGCAGCATTTTGCAAGTTGACCAAGATTAGAACCCCAATTTGCCATTTATTTGACAGAGCTAAAAAGTGGTTTCAAGAATGCATTGGGTTCAATAGACAAAGATATAGTGAACATGAACTTGAACATTGCTGGTGTCAAGGCCATTTATGCCAAAACATTTTATCATTCCATTAACCTCCCAGTATTATGTAGATCCATAGATGTATGAAAGTTTACAAGCTGGTATTCATTTGAAAATGTTAGGGACTAATATGTAACGTGTTATTAAAGGAATAAGCTTACTGCCTCTAAGATTACATATGCATATTCATCAGTGGACTTAATTATCCAGTGTCGTACTGTACAACAGAATCTTTGTATAAAATCAAAATCTTTGGTGGCAAATAGCAAAGCACAAAAAAGATGGGAAAAAAAAAGATACTTCTATGGCCATGCAGTGTTTACTACCAGTACTATATAATTGCACTCATGTGGTTTTCATTTTCAGTTTAAAAATACATATTGAAGGGCCTAGGTAAAAGTATCTACCTCCCACCATGTTTTCACAATAAGCTTGCCAATTCTTCCAGTTTATCTTATATTATTCCATTCCTTCAACAGTTTCAAGACCATTTCCCTCACTTAATTTACCAATATTTTTTATTGCACCAAATTACAAAATATTTGCATAAATTTTGACTTAAGTCACAGGTGGAAGGAAGATTTTACAGTTTAAATGATCACATTCACGGTTCAAAACAGTTAAATAGAATTATGAACAAACACTGCACAACAAAAGCACAAATGTTCGAATGTTTTGCAGAAATGCCTGTTAGATTCAGTAGATCAAAATGAAAAATTATAAGATGCCTAGATTTATAAATTATTGTCCGACTTGAACATATTTGAGCTGATCCATTAAGAGAGATTACGGTTCAAACCAGCATTTTATATGCACTCGTCCAAAGGTCAACTTCTAAGAAAAATCAAAAGCAAATGCAGTTTAACCTTTTATATGCCTTTTTGCACATTATTGGGTTATTGAATATGAATACCGAAAATATTTTATTCTTGTGAAGAATCAAGCCTAAGACATGTTCCTTACATTGATACCATAAAATGCTAAGTTTTAATAGAATTGCATTCATATTTCTGGACAAAATTTGAAATGGTGGAAAAAGATGCTAATAATGGTATTCGCAAAAACACATTAAAAGTTTTGAAAGCCTCTTGGCATTATCTCTAAAAAGCTATGCTTTGTAGTAAGAGGTTATTGCTTTAAAGGTGCTTTTCATCCTTGAATATTAAAAGATGTATATTTTGTGTATTTTGTAGGAATTTAGAGAAGGATCCTGATTGTAAGAAATATTTAACAATAGATTCAGCTAAAGCTCTTTATACTGCCTGCTTTGATGGCATTTTATTATGGTAAGTGTAGTGTACAAAAAAATGTCATCTTGTTTATAAATGCATTGTGCAGCAAAAAAATGTGATCCTGTCCATAAAGCCATTGTCAAGAGAAAATTGTGATCATGTCCATAAAGCCATTGTCCAGAGAAAATTGTGATCCACAAACATTTTTGAACTTTTCTGGGAGGTATTAGGAAGGGATGGGCATAATATATTTGCAAACATATAGTATTGAAAGAGAAATAATTTGAAAAAACTAGACTAATTGAATAAGTCTTGAATATTGAATCAGTTTTGTCCCTCGAACATTAAAACATAGTTGATGTGATTTGAATGAAATATCTTTTGTTTTTCCAGTAAACTTATCAACCATTCTGTACCAGATACTATTTCTGAAGATGCTATCAACAAAACTAAACTTAGCGTTTATAGACGTTCAGAAAACATCACCCTGGCTTTAAATTCAGCTGCTTCTATTGGTTGTAATATAGTTAATATTGATGCTGTGGACATACAGGAAGGAAAACCACATTTAATTCTGGGTGTTTTGTGGCAAATTATCAGAGTAAGTATGCGCTGTCACCATTGTTGTTTTAGTAAAATTTCCCTCATTGCACAACGCTTGGGGTTTTCCCTGCTTCATTAGTCCAAACAGATGAAAAATTTAAATTTATTTATTTCATCAGGGTATAAAGAAAGGATGAAGAATACAACATTTTCTCTTTCACTAATAGTTGGTGAGGAAAAGCGTCGCAAAATAAAAGCGCTTGATGATTTTCAAATTTTCTTTCACGAAAGATGACGTCATGACATCAAGATAATATGACGTTGACGTTGTTAGCCAGAGTTCTTGAATTTGACTGGATAAAATTTTTACTCGAAATATTTCATCGCGTAAAAGTAGAAACTATTCCTACTCTTTCTGCGATTGTCGTAACTATTTTTTCCGTCGCAAATTTTAGTACCGTACTTATCAATATGCATGCATGGGTGCGAAAAAATTACTTAGCACAAAGTAAATCGTCCTTTGCAAAACAGCCTTTATGCTCCAAAATTCTATAAAAATATAATGTATAATTTATTTATATTTTTTAGATTGGTTTATTGAGTGATATTGATTTAGCTCATCATCCTGGTTTAGTGGCATTATTAAAAGAAGGTGAAGAAATTGGTGACTTACAGAAATTGTCTCCAGAACAAATTTTATTACGATGGGTCAATTATCATTTAGAAAGATCAGGATGTCCTAGCAGAGTCAACAATTTCTCTGAAGATATTCGAGTGAGTAAAATCTTGGCTATAGTTTTTATACGGTATGCTGTACTGTATCATTTTTTGCTGCAACTTGTTCAAAACTGTCTCTTATTTCATCATTATATCAGCCAATGTGATAAGAACTATTCCCCTGACCCGGCATGGGTCGAGATGATACCTTCGGATTTTTCAACCCTAACCCTCGGAGGGGCTGACATGGAAAAAGCGTCTGGTCGTTCGGATGGGACAATGCACGTTTAAGAACCCTCGACAGTTGGAAATCAAAAATAAGAGCAGGCTAATACTGCTGTCCTGGCAAAATTTTCCTCATTGCACACTGCATGGCGTTTGCCCGTCCTCAATTAAGAATTATTAGTTTATGTTATATTTTAGGATTCTGAATGTTATACATACTTATTGAAATCTATTGCACCAAATGATAGCAATGTTAACATGAGAGCTTTAGAGGTAAGTGTACATTTCTTTTTAATGTGAAACATTAGGCTTAAAAGGATTGTAAAATAGGTTTTCTGAATATCGGAATTTGAATTTGACTTTCTATTAGCTGTTGTCATATATCCTAGAAATTTAGTTCTATCTACCAACCAACTAAATTATGAACATAAGCTTGTATCTGTAATTAAAGTTCTCTAATCTTTATCCATTACATTGATGGATAAACATATTTCATCACCACATTGTGTTTTCAGATTAATGAATTAAGAGATAGAGCTGAATGTATGTTGGGAGAATCTGATAAAATAGGCTGTCGAAGTTTTGTTGGGCCTAAAGATGTTGTTGAGGGTAATTCCAAGTTAAACTTGGCTTTCGTAGCTAATTTATTCAACAACTACCCAGCCCTGGATAAGGTTGAAAATGCAGAAGATTATGAAGTTATTGAAGAAACTAGAGAAGAAAAAAGTAAGTTGGATTCCCAGACCTGAGGAATATTCACTTGAGGGCTCTCAGGGTTTGGATTTCATATTTTTTTTTAACTTTTTGTGCCCATTTCAGTGTTCTATTAGAGCTGGTTTTTTTTAGGTTGGCTTTCAAGGATAAAACAAATCCAAATTCTGTCCACCATCTTTATTTAGGCTTCGTTTCTGCTTGTCAAGGGAGATAACTCTTAATACAGACCTGATGTCTTAGACCACAATATAACAATAAGTCAGACCACCATGTTATTTCGTCAAAGTTTAGAAAATTAGATTAACAATGATAACTGTTTCAGAAAAGTGTGATTGGAAATGAAGTTGGGATGTCCACATTAATATGACGTTCTGGTTGAATTTTTGTAACATTCAAATAAATTGCCAAATGAAAAATATTTTTTTTCCTCTTTACAGCATATAGAAATTGGATGAACAGTATGGGAGTAAATCCCCATGTACATCATCTGTATACAGATCTTCAAGATTGTTTAGTTATATTTAAAATATTAGATATTATACAACCTGGTGTTGTTGACTGGAACAAAGTTGTACAGAAATTCAGTAAAATGAAAGTCAACTTTCAAAAATTGGGTATGTACAAAAACAACTTGGATGCGTATTCTGCATGAACTGTTCCGAAGAAAATGTAGTACCACTAATCTGATAACAATTCTTTTGAACAAATATTTTACCCCCATTTGTTTTTGATAATCATTGAAAAAAATAATGGCTGAAATGTCATGGGATGAGGAAATTGAAAATATGGATTAGGATGGAGATCCTAAAAACCCATTGGGCTTAGAACTGTCTGTCTCTTGCCAATTTTTTTTATGGTAGAATTTGAATAATAACATGTTTATTATTTTGTAGAGAATTGTAATTATGCAGTAAAATTGGGTTTACAACAGAAATTTTCACTGGTTGGTATTGGTGGACAAGATATGTTTGATGGGAATCCAACTTTAACACTTGGTTAGTTATTATTTCAGTTTATTCTTTAGATTATGTTGGCATTGTTAAAGATTTTCTAAACTTGGGGACACTGATAGCATTGACTTTTGTAATGTTTATTTATAAATTTATGAGCCACTTCAATACAAGCATTATAACGTTTTTTTTATGTTTACAGCATATGTTTGGCAGTTAATGAAAGCCTATACATTAACTATATTAAGTAAGTTAAGGAATAGTGAAGAGAATGGTGTAGCTAATGGAAACGAGAATGTTAAACATATTATAGCTGATCAAGAAATCATTGAATGGGCCAACAAGAAGGTGAGATCACTTAATATTAAAAAGAAAACAATTTTTCGTAACATATACCATTGGAACTATTATATATCTATTGTGATGAGTAAGTTTGGAATTGTCTTTGGAATTATTAGAAAAGAAACCTATTCATCAGTGCAGATAGAGTGCTCAACAAGGTATGAGCATATGAATAATGATATTGTATGAATAATTAAAGTATATGAATAATATGTAATGTTGTATACATGTATTTTTACTATGTATATTTTGTACTTGTACATGAAAGTATATGAGTAAGTACAGTGTATGAATAATGTGTTTATATTGTTTTACAGATGAATGGAAGAGCTAAGTTTAGTGGATTTAAAGACTCCTCATTAAATGATGGTATTACAATATTAACTTTAATAGACTGTATTAGACCTTCAACTGTCAACTGGGATGTTGTTCATAAAACAGGACTAACTGAAGAGGTATGAGCTATATTTATTTTTACACACATTTCTGTTATGAGTGAGGCAAGGTTTGCTCTTCCTTCTTTAACACCTGATGCCATTGGAAATGTCAACTCAACAGTCCTATTTCTTCAACTCTACAAAACTGTTAAACTATGATGACCCAGTCTTTGTTCTTCCCATTGATTTCCTGTTATAGACCTTATCAACAAGACAAAAAATTTTGACCATAACTTTCAGCCAGAGGAGAAACTAGCCAAAAAATGGAATTCTAATTTGAGATATTTTTTGAAGAAATAAAGAGCTTTTCGTTTGGATTTAGTAATTAACTATTCTTCAAATCATTCTCCCGAAAATACCAATTACTAGGGTGTCTAAAATCTGTTAAAGTTCTATAATTATATATTTAATAATATTTCAGACCCGAATGATGAATGCTAAATATGCTGTATCTATGGCTAGAAAGATTGGAGCTCGAGTTTACGCCTTACCAGAAGATATTGTAGAAGTCAAACCCAAAATGATAATGACAATATTCGCTTGTTTGATGTCTCAGGATCCCGAATTCAAAGGTCGAGGTATGACTAAAGGATTGGAAGCCTAAATGGATAGAAAGTAGATCTGTGCTGATGAACGAAATAATGACATATCTAAAACATTAATGGCGGCATTATTTCATTTGCAGTTATTGAGTCAATTTTTTCAGAAATCACAAAAAATATTGAGTTATTTATAATAATTTTCAACATTCCAAATTATATTTTTGCAAAACAAATTAGAAATGACAAGGATTTGACTAAATGCAAATAATATAATGCCTCGATGTAAAGTTCTAGAATTAATTGTACATATTATGAACTGTTTTTATACTGTTATAATTTTATATAGTAACCAAAACAACATTAACTCTTAGTATTGAAAATATTTCACAACTTAGTATTTTTTTTCTTAATCATTATTTAATTCACTGCTAAAAAATTAATTTGTGGGGCAATATGAACAATATTTACAGTTACAATGTTTAATATATTTGTAAGAGCTTTTGGGATTTAAACACGCAATAGAAAGTTCAAACTTTTTTTTCACAATTTTCTTTTGTCTCATAACTTATACCATGAAAAATATGATGAAATTTAGATACATTTTTTGTTGAAATAGTCATTTTTTTTTACTTTTTGACTAGAAACCAAAGTATAAAAAATTATTTAAAAAAAATTTCCAATATAAATAAGATGTTCAACTATGGATTTAATTTAGTTATATATAACCATTATCATTTCAGTCCAAATTTTCATTTTATTCCCTTCAATATATTGCAGTGCAATTAATGTTTAACTAAATTATATTCAAAATGATTGTTACTTAGCCTTAAAACCATATTATATAGTATGTCCATTGCCTTATATTGTTACTGACCTTTTTAGAAAGAGTTTTCATAGCATTTGGTAGAGGTCACATTCATAATCAAATTGCATCATTAGAAGGTCATATAGTTTTATAGACTAAAAATTGGTGTATTTTGGTTGTACCACTGTAAATTATGGGCATGATTTATAAAACTAAGAATAGATGTATTTTGGTTTAAAATATCAATTCTTTTGTTTTGTTTCTGATTTTGATTAGTCTTTATTTGGTTCCGATTTAGTTAAAACAAAAACCTATTAAAGTCGTACACAATATTAGCTCTAGCATAATTTCCTTACAGTAATGTCAGATTGAACAAAAATGTCTCTTCACTTGTAAATTATTTTAAAATCTTCTGCATGTCACATTTCGTACTTTCCATATGAATCTTTGTCCAACATATCGCTTCATATTTGTATGAAAGAATATTTTGACCTGGCCAGAGTTTTAAAGTGGACATGACTGACAAATTACTGTGTAAAGCAGTCAAATTTCACTGATGCACACGACAAGAGCAATATCAACTAGAGCCACATGTGGCACAGAGTGGGACTTTGCAAATGTGCAAATTGCTAATTTAGAAAAATAAATAGGCCTTGAACGTAAATCCGAAGCGCCAAAAAAGTCGACAACTTTTAAACTTTTTTGTTTTTTTGAAAGGTTGTGAAACCGGAATTAGTCACCAGACCTAACATTTGAACGTACCAGCTAAAATCCTTTATCAATGACCTTCATCCTACTGAAGGTCAAGGTCCCTCAAGGTCAAATTCACGAGAAACAAGTCTTTAAAATTTGGTAATGCATACTGTAATAACACCGGAAGTTGACGCTAGACATCAAATATGAAAGTATAAATGAACAGCCAAAGTCAATGACCTTAGATCCTAAAAAGGTCAAGGTCAACAAAGGTCAAGGTCAAAAACGAAATTTTTTATTTTTTTTTAACCCTGATCCCTTTTTTGAACTACAAAGCCGAAATCAATGAGCCTTTAACATAAGCTGACTAAAACAATGCTGTAAGTGTATGCAACGTCATTTTTTGAAAAAAAATTAAATTTTACCTTTTTTGGGGATAAACAAAATTTTGACAAAAACAAAATTTTACCCGGATGTGCCACGCCCACGTTAGATTTTTTTATGTGACTTTATTTATATTAATAATATCTTACAATGGCTAAATTAGCAAGCCTTTGCATATATTGGTTAACGAGATATACAATCATAAATGTCAAAAAAGGTCAAAATCTATAATCGGAAATTTTGAAATTAATAAACCTTGTTCCCTTTTTTGAACTATACAGCCAAAATAGCTGAGATTATGATATAATATAGCTAAAGTAATGAGGTTGGTGTGTGCAGAAGCATTTTTCAAAAAAAATGTAGTCTATATGGATTTTTTCCAGACAACAAAATGTAAACAAAATTGAAATTTAACCCGGATGTGCCACGCCCATGTCAATTTTTTTTTATGGATACATTGGTATGGGGTATGTTCACTTATGTGAAAATTTTCAAGCCTCTAAACTTAATAGATCATAAACTATGCATATATTAAAGTAAAAAAATTCAAAAAATCGGGTAAAGGTTTTCAAAATTGCAAAATTTAAGAAAAAAACAATTTTACATTACCGTACATTGTGATATATCGTTCGAAAGAGCTCATGAAGCCCATTCAGAATATGCAAAAATGAACCCTCTAGGTTAATTAGGTCACGTGTAGGAGCAGTACAAAGTTGCGAATTTGGCTATTTTTGGACACCTATAAAACCGGAAGTTGATATCGGAGGTCAAATATTAAAGTATCATCAGGTAGCCAAGGTCGATGACCTTTGACCTACTAAAGGTCAAGGTCATCAAAAGTCAAGGTCACGAGATATGAGCCTTCAAAAATTGAAAAAATTCAACTTGAAATTGCAAAAAAGCAAATTCAAAATTCGAAAATCCACTTCCAAGAATTTTCTCTAATTTTTATGTTCTTTCATTTAATACCAAAATATTGAAATTCGGTTCAGCCAAATTGGCTGAATAAAATATGGAATGTTTCAGGAAAATCAAAATGGCGGCCAAAGTTCTACTTCCGGGTTGAATTTTATTTTTAAATTAACTGTAGACTTACTTTGGCTACAGCTCAACAAAATTTCGTTGAATTTCATAAATATCACCGGAAGTTATTCAACCGGAAGTGAAAATCGATTTTCCCCTTTAACCGGAAGTGGCGCAAAAGTTTTGAATACGTCAAATTGTTTATATTAGTGGCATGCATCTTTTATTAAAATTTCAGATTGATCCGAAAAAAACTCAAATTTAGTCAAAAAATTTCGAAAATCGGCAAAAAAATTTATGCTTCGAATTTTCGAAATTTGAAAATTTTTAACTTACGTCGTATCAGAATTTAGTCACAGATTTCAAAAATGAAAACCCGAGCAAAATCGGCCCAAAAATGTAGCTTCCAGAGTCGAAAAACCTGTTTTTGCTAATGTTGCAATGTGCAAATTACACTTTTGCAAAACTGTTTCAATTTATATTTATTAACGAGGTCGCCACAGGAGAAGGTCAACATAGGTAGAAATGTTTCTAAAGCAGTTGAATCCTGAGCTGTGTGCCCTGTGGAAAAATCGAAAAAAAAAAAAAAAAAAAAAAAAAAAGAATAGACATTTCGAAAACAAACTGGGACTTTGCGGTAGCAAAGTCCCACAATAAAGCCATTTTATTTGTATAGATATTAAAGAAGGGTTTCTTTATTTTCGTTATGAAAATGCTTATACTTTCATGATCACAAAGTAGAGGTTCTCTTATAATTTGGTAAATACTAGTTTGTCTCACATGTGTATAAGTTACTTATAAATTTTTGTAAAATTAGAAAATTAACGACCTTGTATTCAGACTTTATACATGGATATTTTTGATTGGTTTAAACTATAACTTATATTTTTTAAGGTTAATTTAAAATAAATCAAATAATTTACACCAAAAAAAATAGGGAAACCCATCTTTAAAAGTATATTTTGTTATGAAAAAAGGGACCACACAATATGTATATATTGAAATATCATTCAAATCATTTATTTTAAGAATTTATAATTTTGTTACTATAGGAGTTTATTTTCTTACTAAATTTAGTGGAACAAAATGTTATGTTTTATCTTAAAGAATATTTATTTGTTAATGTATAATAATAATCATTTTAAATTGATATCATTATTTTTGTAGACTGCTGTATAATTTTAGTTCATTATGAATAAGTATATCACTTGTTTAATTGAAATGCTATCACTGGTTCTATTCAATTACAGCTTTAGTTGATAAAGACACAGGGACCAAAATATATCTATTTCTAAATAAAAATATTAAACCAATTATTTCTTATCTTTATATGAAAAATGTGAAGTCTTACTTTTATGCAGAACTACATTTAGTGTACAATGAGGGAAATTTTACCAAGACCAGTATTATCCTCTTTTTCTATGTCACTAATTTGCATCAGTGACAGGGGACACCAGGTTGAAAGAAACCCATCTTAAACCGTGCCAAGATTGCGCATCTGCCACCATTTTGAATTTGTTCATGTATTTGTCAGGCTCTCAATTCTGCTGTTTAAAGTTGTGAACCCCAAATAAATTATAATTCCATTAAGATATTGTATTTTAATAGGAGTAAAAGCTCCTGGCAGAAACAGAACTAATTTAGCACCAAAAGCAACTTAACAGTACTTTTACAAATACAAAACAATATTTTTACAGTATTTTACAAAATAACCATAAAAAAAATCAGTCAGAAATTTCTAATTATGTGCACAGAGGTATTTGATGATAAAATGAAACTGCACATGCAGAAATAACATTGAATGGAGCTTCTAATGTTAACAAAATTTGTTCAGTTTAAGCCTCACAGAAGATAAGTAGAAATATACAAGATATATGAGCAATAAACAGAGGTTATATACAAGTAAAGATAGAAATAAGCACTAATAATTTCAGCACGTTACAAAACCCGATACATTATAATAATAGGCCTAACTGTTCTTGACTAGTATCTTGACTGGACATCCAAATCAATATTACAGTATGCCAATCTAATGAAATCTTTAATTTAAGGGATTGTAAAAGGTTTCATTAATTTTTTTAGTGTATACACATAAAAAAATTGGAAAATCTCTTTATCATCCCTAATATACCCCTTTTACACTAGGCTCTGATAAAGTGGGCCAGGCTCTGATTGGCGCTGGCCCACTTCAATTTTACTAGTGTAAATGGAATCAAGCGAGCCAATTTAGATCGAGGCCTGGCACCACAATATGAGGTGGAACGTATTGGTGCCTGGCGCACTTCAATTCATCTGCGCATGTTCACCGTTTTGACTCCTCGTGGACTTTTTGTCATTTTTTTAGTTAGAGACGCACACTTATTTCCTGGGCCTGGCCAAGATCACAGAACGCCAGGGAGCCAGGCATCGATCCAGGTCAGGCAATCTTTATTGGGGCCTAGTGTAAAAACGGGTATAAGAATAATTTTTTTTATTACCATAAAACTATATACTTTGAGACAGCAATTGATAATTTTTCCCCAAAATTTAACAAAATGATATGCTAGTCAAGTTTAATCATGAACATGAGGAGACCAAAGGTAAAGAATAAGAACTGGCTCGAACACTTTGAGCTCAGAGAAAGGGGTGTGGTTATGGGAGGGACTACCTGTCAATCAAATCATTAAAATACATATTTACACAAGAATATACATGGTTTCATCAATAAATTAACTTTCATACATTAATAATAATTTTACAGCATTATATAAGCCCAATACACACCAACAAAATAAATGATAATATGGAAACATTCCTTGATGCAAGTTATTTGCCCTTTAATCAATTCATAACAATTGGTTATCATAACTCATAGATCTAACATTATTTCTGGGTTGAACACTGCCAAGAAACACCTTGATATGAAGCCAATGGAACTATCCTAACTTAGCAGAATCATCTAAACTTGATAAGATTAGCCAATGGAATCATTCCACCTTAGTAAATTCAGCCAACTTTGTAAAATTAGCCAATGGAATTATCTTATCTTAGTAAATTTAGCCAATGGAATCATTCATCCCAAAGTTTATAAGATTAGCCAATGGAATTATCCCAAACTTTGTCCAATTAGCCAATGGAATTATCCCAACCTTTGCCCAATTAGCCAATGGAATTGTCCTTAACTTTGTAAGATTAGCCAATGGAATTATTCCAAACTTTGTAAGATTAGCCGATGGAATTATACCAAGCTCCGTCAGATTGACCAATGGGATAACAACTTCCATGACCATAAACAAATCCATACCTTCCTACAAACATGTGCCTAGTTGCAAACTGATACAGTTTAGACCAGATTATCAAGCCATAGCATACTGGGAACAAATCTTTTAACTCTTTAAAAAAAGAGGAGGAAAAAGTTCACATACCATTAGTACAAAAAGCAATTGTGAATGTTGTGAATACATAAGCATATATTATAAGTCCTATCCCTGGATTTAAGTGATACAGTAAATGCTTTTTAAATTTTTCTCCTCAGTTTTTATTGGATAATTGTTTAATCCTCTCTAATCTCATTTTTAATCCTGAAACATCAACAGCAGACGCAGCTGGTTTTTCATTTTCTTCTTCTTCTGGTTTATAATTGATGTCCGACTGAAATAATAATACACAGAATAATAAATTACAACACCAACTCAATCCACGTTCGAGAAATTATTTTCCAACTCTCATAAAAATCTAACAAAAATTTATCATTAAAGGGTTATGTCAACCAACCGTTCAAGCCAGAGTCTCAGAATCTGGAATGTTTAAGCTAAGCTTATCTGTAATTGTATTCACAGACCTCCCTTGAAATTTGCCTTCAAATCCCTGTGTATCCATAATTATGAGTTAGAAAGTCAAAATACAACTCGTACTATAGTGAAACTATGCCTTATGTAGAAAACACATTTCCTAATACAGAAAATGAAAAATAAATGTTAAGGTAAGGGTTTAATTGAAGTGATTATGCAATTTCCTTGTAGTACCGTACTAGTGCTTCTGAGGGCTATTTACGTATATATATTCAAGAGCCCCTTGAAAATGCTGAACATTTCCCTTTGTACTTACCACAGCTAATGATTCAGTACTACTAGTAGTACTACTATTATTACCACTTTCACTTAGTTTTAATGGACGTAAAGGTTGGGGTTTCTCAGTTGACTGAAATAATACAGACAAAATAAATACTTCCCCATAGTTTAAAATCATCTCTTTTAATTATCAAGGCCATATTTATGTAAAGTTGTCATACTGTAGTCTGAATTAGTACCTTCTAAACAAGAGTTACTTCCCTTCTAGGCAAATAGGGTTGTTTGCCCTTGCTCTCTTGCTACAGAAATTGTAATTGCCTTGAAGGGTATGATTAAATAACCCTTGGCGTCTTTATTTAATCTGACTGAATCCTTGTCCATAATTGGAACCCCACACAGAAAAGCATTAATGGGATAATAGTGAAGAAGTTTAATTTTTTTTATGTGTACCAAGTACACTGATAGCATCAATTTGCACCATTCTTATTTTAGTCCATCAAGGCCTTACATGATACAAGCATATTTGATGGCATTGAGTTTTGATTGAAAATTAGTATGGTGCAAATTAATGCTGTGAGTGTCCCTGATACACAAAATCACTTTCAATCCTTCAATAAGTACTGTTATAAACTCACCTGTTGTCCAGAATTGTCCAAGCCACATTGTGAACGTATTGCTTTTAATCTTTCTAAGTAAAAATTAGCTGTACTATCTGTATTACTACCAGCTACACTAGCTGCTGGTGAACTATTAGATGTTGTTGTTGGACTAGCTGACACATCACCTATAGAAGTATAATAATAATAATAATAATGGCACAGAGTTGGATTTTGATAATAGCCTTTAAAACTTTAAAAATTCAATAAAAATTAAAAAATCAACTTAATATGATCTCTTACTTTAAGTTTCTTTTATTTGACACCAAAATCACAAGAATTGGATAGGTCAAAATGTTTAAATGAAGATCGACGCATTTTCAAGAAATTCAAAATGGTGTACAAAGCATTACTTCTGAACTGAATTTCATTTTAAATTGGCTGACAAATAATAATGGCTAATGTTTGGCAAATGTTTTGACGACATACAGTACCGTGCAATATATATTCGTACAAAATGGCGTTTTCAATGAATTCGCTCTACAACCATTACTTAGACATTGCCTGGAAATTATTACAAAGGGGGGAAACCAACAGCTATATGTCAGAAACAGTGGACGTGTCCAGGGGTATAATAGCGAATTTTAAGAAGGGTGTATAACGAAGGGGGTACATAGGATACAACCGAGACGAAAAGGGCTACCTATTTCTTAGTACGAATATATATTGCACGGTACTGTATATTAATTACACTGAAAGTTTAATTTTTGTGGAAAAATGGAGTTGATATATTTTCTTCATATATTTTTTTGCCTACCTGTATTGGATTTTTTTCCTTCTCTCTCAACTTCTATATTTTTTAATCCCCGTTCTACGTAATCTTGGAAAAACTGGGAAGTTTTCTTTAAAAACGGCATCAAATCAGCATCAGGATGTTTCTTTTTAAAATCATAAAGATCATTTAATCCTTCTTTGGTATTTTCTTTCGAACCAATCTTCTTAAAGATTTCACCTAATGAATCTTGAGTACCTTTAGAGAAGCTAACTCTTGACTTGCTAGGCTGAAATATAACAGAACAAAGTCAGATGTCTGTTGTTCTTGCAATTCCGCTAAAACTAACATGTTTTATGAAGACACTAATAATGATCTACTAGAAGCTACTATTCATATCTATGCAGATCACTGTTAGCGACGTCATAAAACGTACTAGTTTTAGTGGAATTGCAAGAACCATAGACGTCAGAATGGAAATTGGAATGGCACAAATTGATGCTATCAGTGTCCCTGGTACACATACAAAGTTTTAGAAAACCACTTTACAATCCCTTTAATTGTTATGTCATTTTCAAGGTTGGGGGTTTGAGTTATTGCCCTTAGTTTGTCAAATAAAATGAACTGGAGTTTTACATCCTTTTCTTTTCTGCACCCATTGGGCTAATGAGGACAACAAAAGCTATAAACCTTGAGAGAAATTTTTGCCAGGACAACAGCAATAGCTAAATCATATTCAACTGTCGAGGGATTTTACCATGCACAGCCTGTAGCACACAGGGTCTCAGTTTATTGTCCCATTGAAACAACTTTTTTATGTCAGCCCCTCTAACCTGCATCACTGACATAGGGTTGAAAAAATCTATAGTTGACCCAAGCCAGAATTGAGCCTTACAATTTCAGGTTAGCGAGCAAGCATCTAATTCACTGAAACACAGCCCCTGGATCCTTTTTGGAGAGTTTACGATAAAATGCATTGATTATACTGATATTTATTTATCCAAACCTTTTGTGGCTTTTCTTCTGTATTCATTTCTTCATTTTTAGCATTAGTACTAGCCACATCATTTTTCAATATTTTCTGTAAGTAGGCCTCAATTTCTGAATTTTCACTTGAAGATATCAGACTAGTGTGGGTTAAGATCTAGAATTAAAATTAAACAGAAAGTTGTGTACAGCCATTACATTGCGATGATCTGTCTGATTCAATATGGCGTCATTCAGCGGAAAAATCGTAATGAGTTGAAATTTGTATTTTGCCAAAGATATAATGCCACTTGTTTACAAAATTTATCTGATATCTCAAACCGGTTTTGGATTTCTTGTAAATTCCACTAATTTACAAGACAAAGCTGATGTACCAAACCAGTTTCGGATTTCTTGTAAAATAGCAGAGCCTAAAAAGATGTCTAATAGTTCATATGTAGTAATTACAGTTCAATCTATTTACCTTTTTGCCTTTAAGTGTAGCCAAGGAATGTAAGATAGTTTTAATAGTACGTAATGGTAAATCATTGGATCTCTCTTTCCAACTACTTGATGGGAAGGCTCGCAGAAACTGGTGACAGTCAAGTAGAGTACGTTCTATATTTAACTCATTGACAGTATTAGGTAACATTCTCACTAACCTCCATAAACACTGAAATAAACACACACACTTTTACATTGACTATAATCGCTAAAATAAGCACACATATTTCATTAACCAAAAACACTGAAATAAACACACACATTTTTATTTACCATAGACACACACAATTTATTAACCATTAATACTGCAATAAACACACACATTTTTATTAACCAGACACAGATGTAAACATACATATTTTATTAACCATAAATGCTGAAATAAACACACACATTTTAATATTAGCCATTGATACGGTAATAAACATGCATTTTATTATTAACCATTAAAACTGAAATAAACACACACATTTTATTAACCATAAACACTGAAATAAACACACCAATTTATCAACCATAAATACTGAAATAAACACTCACATTTTAATATAAAACATAAACACAGAAATTTATCATTGAAATAAACACACACATTATTGTTAACCATAGACACTGAAATAAAAACACTGATTTATTAACCATAAAAACAGAAATAAACACTCATTTTATTAACCATTAACACCGAAATAAACACACACATTTTATCAACAATAGATACTGAAATAAACACACATTTTTATTAAAACACTATCAAATTGACAAACTGTTTTCATGTTATCATTAGAGTGTCATGATAAAAGTAAGGGTAATAATTGTGTTTAAATAAAGGTTCACTTAATAAAAAATAAAACAAACCTTCATAATGAGTTCTAAAAATTTTGGAGTACAAGTTTCACTACCAGCACAATCTTGTAATAAACTTATCAGAGCACTGAAAGAGATGTGAAACATTAATTCATTCATACTGTTTTATTCATTGACTCATTTGAAAGGATTGAATTCCAAAATTATTGATTAAAGTACTGTCTTAACCTGTTTTTTTTCACCACTTTTAAAGGGATTGTAAAGAGGTTTTTCTAAACTTTATATGTGTATCGGGGACACTGATAGCATCAATTTGCGCCATTCCATTTTCCATTCGGAAGTCTGGGGTTCTTGCAATTCCACTAAAACTAACGTGTTTTATGACGTCACTAACATTGATCTGCATAGATATCAATATCTAGTAGATTTAGAAAACCGCTTTACAATCCTTTTAAAAGATTTATTATCTTTTCATAATGGATGTCACTCCCATTAGCAATGTGTGCAAAAACCATTGAAATTATATGAAATACACTCCATGAATACATTTAAGTTTTAAAATTTGCTAAGTATACTAACCTCATAATATTGGTGTAGTCGGCATTTTCTACTATTTTAATAACGGTAACATTAACAGTACGTACAACTTGTGGTCCCTCATCTAAGTCCATCAATCTACTATCTAGTAATATAGTCACTAAACTATTTAACATATCTTTTAATATATCTTTAGATACTTTCTTAGCTAAATCTTCATGTTGAAATGTCTACAATATATAAAAACATATTTCAAATAAGAGAGAACTTAATCAAATCTAAAAAAGATCCTATTCTGAAAAATTCCAGGCAAATGATCTATGGATTTAAAAGGAAAGAAAATGAAACTTTTGAGTTTAAAATCCTACTTAAAATGGCTGAATTAAATTTCCAATGCAGTGTGCAATGGGGAAATTGGTAAGAATATTAGCATTAGCCCATTCTATCACTAGGAATTTTTTATGTGCACAGTCTGTAGCACATTGACCCATTGGAAGGGCTAGACGCTTTTTCCATGTCAGCCTCTACGACCTGCATCACTGACCAAAAATATCATTTAGACCCCAGCAAGGATCTAATATTTGACCTTCAGGTAACTACATCCTGAGCCACTTGACTGTAGATCCCAAATGAAGGACATATTCAACTTACAGCTAATAAAGTACAAAGCAGACATCTATAGAGTCTAATGACATCATCTTTAGATGTACTTTCATCCCCCATACAAGTTGAATACACCATTTTAAACTGCATAGATAATAATAACACCAGCTGATCTACATGTTCTATTAATATTTCACTTCTATCTTTATCTTTTAACACTTCATCAATCTGAAATATACATAACACTTCATCAATCTGATATACAAAACACTTCATCATTCTGATATATACATAATACTTCATCAATCTGAGATTACATAACACTTCATCAATATGAAATATACACAACACTTCATCAATATGAAATATACACAACACTTCATCAATATGAAATATACATAACACTTCATCAATCTTAAATATACACAACACTTCATCATCATCAATCTGAAATATACACAACACTTTATCATCATCAATCTGAAATATACATAACACTTAATCAATCTGAGATTACATAACACTTCATCAATATGAAATATACACAACACTTCATCAATATGAAATATACACAACACTTCATCATCATTAATCTGAAGAATACATTACACTTCATCAATCTGTAGAATACATTACAAAACATCAATCTGAGATATACACAACACTTCATCAATATGAAATATACACAACACTTCATCATCATCAATCTGAAGAATATATTACACTTCATCAATCTGTAGAATACATTACAAAACATCAATCTGAGATATACACAACACTTCATCAATATGAAATATACACAACACTTCATCAATCTGAAATATAAATAACACTTCAACAATCTGAAATATACATAACACTTCATCAATCTGAGATATACATAACACTTCAATCTGAAATATACATAACACTTCATCAATCTGAAATATACCTCACACTTCATCAATCTGAAATATACATAACACTTCATCAATCTGAGATATACATAACACTTCAATCTGAAATATACATAACACTTCATCAATCTGAAATATAAATAACACTTCAACAATCTGAAATATACATAACACTTCATCAATCTGAAATATAAATAACACTTCATCAATCTGAGATATACATAACACTTCATCAATCTGAACTATAAATAACACTTCAATCTGAAATATACATAACACTTCATCAATTTGATATACAAAACACTTCATCAATCTGATATATACATAACACTTCATCAATCTGAGATATACATAACACTTCAATCTGAAATATACATAACACTTCATCAATCTGAGATATACATAACACTTCATCAATATGAAATATACACAACACTTCATCATCATTAATCTGAAAAATAAATTACACTTCATCAATCTGTAGAATACCGTACATTACAAAACATCAATCTGAGATATACACAACACTTCATCAATCTCAAATAACACATCAATCTGAAATATATGTAACCCCTTAAATTCCTAAAATAATTACTTACCTGGGCTAAGGCTTGTATACAGGTATTGATATTTTTATTTGTTATTTGTGATATAACATAACCAATAGTTGTAGATAAGGGTCGAGGTCTGAAATAACAAAATTAATCAATGACTTGGTGAATAGAATGAAATCTCTATTTTATAATACAGCAAAATACAGAAAACTGATTTGCTGACAGCAATCAGATTATTTTCAAATCACTTAATTAAAAATTTCAAAGTCCAGAACAGCCAGAACTGTATTTGAGTGACACTGTTCCGGAAAAAGATTTCTGTCCTAACTAGCCAGGTGGTGCAGCGGGAACAGTGACGAAATCAAGATGGCAGCAAATGTTGTAACCGTTTTTCAGTGCAGTGATAACAGTCATTTCCTGTCCAAAATCTGTCTAGAACTACTCAGATATTAGTTCCATACAGAACTCTCTACTTCCTGTTCAGAACAAGTCCAGAATTACTCTAAAGCTTGTTTGCAACAGAACACCTGGAACAGGTTAAGAACACCTGATTTGTGCAGACCCAAGGTGTACTTTGGATCAAAACTAGAGTACACTTGAACACATCAAAGCATATGACCCCATTGATTGGTCATTCTTTTTTACGGCTTGAAATTCCCCATTAATGGAAAGTACAAAAGCAAACTTACTTGACAGTGGTGGTAGGTTGTGGTAAGTTTTCATATATATCATCTATATCAACTTGTATTAAATCAGGAGTAGATATATCACTATCATCAATATCCATATCTAAAAACTGTTTCTTATGGCTTGAATGATTCACTTTACCTAGAGCTGTTTGTGGTCTCTGTACTAAACTTGGTCTGAAAGAAAATTTTACTCCTTAAGTTTTCTATACCTGATTAAGCTTATGAAGATGGGGAACACCATGCAGTGTACAATGAGAAAAGTTATGTCAGGGCAGTGGCATTAGCCTGCTTTTTCAGTTTCCAATTATTGATGTATCCTTAACATGGACAGCCATATCACACAGGGTCTCGGATTATCATTTCAACTGAATGACTAGGGGTCTGCACGAATCATATTCCAGGACAGCCAGAACAGTCAGAACTGGATTTGAGTGAACTGGAACAATGTTCCGGACAAAGACAAAGTGATAGCAGTCATTTCCTGTCCAGAACATGTATAGAATTACTCAAAAGCTTGTTTGGAACACAGCACCCGGAACAGGTCAAGAACACCTGATTCGTGCAAACACTAGGCAATTTTTTCCAGGTAACACTCAAACATGTATCACTGACTCTGGGAATTAAATTTAGACCTTCGCGTTAGTGAGCAACTGCAAGAGTCAGTGCAGCTCCACTTCAATGATTTGCAAGTCAAAAACATCTTTACATTCCCTTAAAGTGTTCAACTTCAAGTGTTAACTTAATATTTTTCTTAAGTCTAAAAAATAAAGTGAAATCTTACTGTTGTGGTTGTACAGCAGGTCTAGCTGATTGAGGACGTTCATTGTTTATCTTAGGACCTTTAGGTTTACTAGCTGCCTTCTTTAATCTTTCTTGTAGAAAACTCATATCTTTATCATTTAACTGAAAATACAAAGCTAGGACACTGAACAAATGTAATACCGAAAACACTCATATACCCAAGTTTCAGAAATGAAAATGAACAGGAACTGAAAGGTGGGATTGTCACTTCTTGATAAGATTCTTGTAAGCTTATGGATGGAATATGGTTGATATTGGTGGTCGATATGGTGAAGGCACAATGAACACAGGTTGAAATGTGTTTGGGTCAATACTTGTACAATTTTTCTTTTAATGACTTTTATATTTTCAGAGTCTGACAAGGACATGTTGAAGTAAATCTGTGAGAATTTTGAAAGAGATTGGTTCATCAGCAGCTGAGATATTTCCCGTCAAAGTTGGGGAATTCTTTTTTGGGACACTGATATATTAGTAGCAGCTTTAGCAATAGTGACGCCATATTCTTGAACCCTTGATCAAAAATTCATTCAGAAAGATACAAATTACTCACGTTTCCTACGTATTTAAAGACTTGTTCATCAATCAGACCATAAGCTATAACAATAGTATTCAACGCAGCATTCCTAACAGAGTTATCTCTATCACTAATCTGGGAAGCTATAGCCTTGAGTGCTTGTCCAGGAGTAGGCTGACAAATACTTATACCAAATGATTCTATCAGACAACCCAATTCTTCTAAACATTCTGAAACATAACATCAAGCAACATTTATAGAATAGTTATGAATTAAATGATATGGAGTTTTACATTTTACTTTACTACATCTATTCTGAGCAGGACAGGCAAATGCCATGCAGTGTGCAATAGAGGAAATTTGGCCTGGAGAGAAAAATTAGCCTGCTCTTATTTTTACAGCTCATTATCAAATTCCAATAGTAGAAATGAAATAGAGTTTTAAGACCTAAGTACCATGTGCAATTAGAGAAATTTTGCAGCATTAGCCTTCTCTTATTATTGATTTTAAACTGTCAGTACATCCAGAAGCGCATGGGACCTAGGATTATTGGCCTATCAGAAGGACTTAACAATTTTTCCAATATCAGCCTATTCATCCTGCATCACTAAAAGCCCTGAAGGTAGTATCCATCGACCTATGCCAAAATTGAACCCTGGACATTCAGGTTGGCAAGTGAACGTCTATCTCACCATTAGCGAAGTACAATTACAAATAACTTATTCAACATACCTGCTCTTTGTTTCGAGTTTTTAGATTTTAAACCATCAATAAGGTGTGTAAACATTTTACTGGCTGGATAAACTTGACACACGGATTTAAATAATTGACGTACATCACGCCGGACATTGTCTTTAGAATCACCAACCTAATAAACATATCATTTTTCCCTTTTAGTTTCTTTATAAGTAAAAGTTTATTACAATTTCCTGAGTTAAATTAAATGAAATGGAGTTTAGTTTTCTCCCCCTGACTGGACAAATGAAGATGGACAATTCCATGCAGTGTGCAATGGAGGAAACCAGGCAAGCTTTCACTTTGAGATTTCCACCTGATGCACAACCATCCATCCAATAAGCTCCTTTGTCCATGTAAACACCTCCAACATGCATCTCTGCTAGTCGGAAACCAAGCTAGCATTTTCAGGGGGAAAATAAAATAAGGCAACTCTATACATTGAACTTGAAATAGGCTTTTTTTCAATTAAAATAGTGGTCACAGTAATAATATTGCATATATCCTTTCTGACAACATTTGACCAATGAAAATTGTACATACCTTAATGATAAGATATGGTATAAAAGCAGTAGCCTCTAGATCGTGTAAATGGTACTCTATATTAGCTAACATAGCAAATAAATCTTGTAGATAACCTAATGCTTTATTTAACATACTAGGATTGGTATCATAGAACCGTAATGTACACCATTTAAATATTAAATCTAAATTAGCCAGAGTTTCATCTTGTAGGTTATCTAGATTCTGTAAAACAAAAAATAAACATTCTAGAACATAAGTAAAAGAAATGCAAGAAGAGCAAGCAGTGTTTACACCAATGGGGGTACAAGGGTACATTTGCACACAAGCTTAAAAAATTCTGTTTGCAAAGAAATTTCCAAATATGTCCAGAAATATGTGTCACAATGCATTAAATAATTTTTTTTTCAAAATGTAAGCTTATCTTCCTGGTTTGCTTATGCCTTTGGTATGTGTTGGGGCAGATCATGACTTCTTTTGGAAAACCTTCACCATTCTGAATATGTATGTAGATCAGCTGAACAATTTTCACAGCAGACAAAGCTGCTCTTTATTATTCGTAAATATGTCGGCCATTCTCCCTAAGCCTGACAATAATCTCGTATGCAGCTGGCGGATAAAGCGTACATTTTTCAAATTTTGATCACGTGACATTAAATTTGATATCATGTTAACTAGCATGAGATGAGGAACTATTTTTTATCACGTATTCTACTTCCGTCCAATAATCTTGGAAGGTTTTCTTCTATCTTTCTTTTATTGTTAGACAATGGCCGCCGCATATACAAATGGCTCTTTATATACTTTTTAACAAAGAAATGGTTACCACACAATTGTCCAAACTAGTACCAAATACATGTTATTTTACGAACCTTTGACAATAATTCAATAGCCTTGATATGACATTTAAAATCTTTATGAAACAGATGACCCATGATAGTTTTGTTAAAGTTTTTCTCCATTTGTAGATTTAATTGTTCAATAATTTCTGGTCTTATTTCTGTAAAATTCCACTTCAGAACCTAAAATATAAGACAAAGCAAAATAAAAAATTTTTAAAAAAGAGACCTAATTAAGCCAAGTTCACCTTCCCTACATTTGGAGGAACCAACAAGATGCTCAGCTTTTGTATTGTTTAACATTTAAAGGATTTAGGCTACCTAAAAATGTATTGCAAGGGATTTTTCTGCATTATTTTCCATTAATATCAAGCAGTGTACAATGAGGGAACATAATCCGGTTTTTCTTTCTGGACTTCAGAAAGTTGAAAGATTTTTACCAAACAGTGAATAACTGAATTGATGTTTTGACACTTTTCCAATAAAATTTATGCACGCTAATAAGACATCCAGCTAAGATCAATCTTTAAACTTGGACCGTAGAAAAATATACCTTCAGATTTCTCTCCTCTTTAAATCGTTGTTCTTTAGGAACTGTTATGGTCATGATAGGACTTAAATCTTCTTCCTCTTTCTTTTTACTAGATGCTGCCGGGGCCTAGAATCATAGAAAATAATAACATAATTTTAAAAATCAGAAACATCATATACCAATATGATAGCAACATGTGTACAGAAATGATAGCAACATAATGTATGGAAAACCGAAATGATAGCAACATGTAAGCTGTAATGATAGCAACATGTGTACAGAAATGATAGCAACATATGTATGGAAAACAGAAATGATAGCAACATGTAAGCTGAAATGATAGCAACATGAATATTGTTAAGGGAAATGATAGCAGCATGTGTACTGAAATGATGGCAACATGTGTAATGTATGGACATAGCTAAATGATGAATTACCTTTGCTTTTCCTTTGCCAACAACTTTTTTGGATGCTGGTTCTTTTTTTGTTTCCTTTGCAGGTGCTGGTTCATCATCTTCAACATCATCAAATCTAGAATTTGGTTGACTAACTGGTGCAGCAGCTGCAGCTGGAGCAGCTTTCTTACTTTTAGGTGCTTTAGCAGGTAGATTACCTCTTGCTTTTTCCAAGATGGCCATAATTTGATCTTTTGATGCTGGCTGAAATGTAACATAAATGATCACGTAGTATTGTGACACTGCAAAAATTGTGTAAGTGTTTGGGGGACACTTATAGAACAAACATTATACCATTCCAATTTTTAATCAGACAACTATGGTTGCAGCAATACTACTTAAACTAAGTTTTTGATGAAGTCAGAAATCACAAACTTCTTCTATGTTACAAGCAAATTTCCCTGTGTAATATCATCAAGCATTGAAAATTGTTGGAACCACAGATGCGTGATTGACAATTGTTGATGTTGCAAATTGATGCTATCAGTGTCCCAGATACACATACAAAATTTATAAAACCTCTTTACAATCCCTTTAAGTGAATATTTTCTTTTTGTCTGTTATAACCTCAATAGCGCTATAACAGTACCACAAGACATTTTTTAATAAAAATGGGTTGGAAATTCACTAGTCAGTTTTTCCTTTAGAATATCAAATTATTACCTTTAATTTAGAGGATGCCTTTAAGAAACTGTCATAACCTGTATGAATCATAAATGGTACCAGTGCATCTTGTGCTTTCTTTCTCACATCTCCATTTCTGTCTTCTAAACAAGCTAGAACATGTGGTATACAGCCTCTAATTTCAGTTGGTAATACTCTATGATTTGGTAGCTTTTCACATAACCATGATAATAGCTATAATAAATTGACAAACAGATTATTTAATAGCTATAATAAATTGAACAGTTTACTTAATAGCTAAACAAATTGAACAGTTTACTTGATAGCTAATAAATTGAACAGTTTACCAGGGTTCGCAACCGGTACCAGTACCGGTACCGGTACCGCCGGTACTGACGCCTCAGTACCGGTACCGGGTTCCAGTACCGGCGGTACCGGTATCGGAATTTGTGAAAACACGAGGCTTATTTGAATGAATTCCTCACATTGCACGTGCATTATTTCAGTCGCTTGACATATTCTCACGCTAACCTGACCATATATGGTTATGGGCATGACTCATGGGACCATAATATGCTCATTCGTCAGGCAGCAAGAAACTATTTTCTAGAAAACTGCTTCTCCGAAAATTGTCTCTCATGACCATATAAGGTATATTTAAACGCTTGACTTTTTCCGAGAAAACCATCAAATGACCGCGAAATAGTTGAGATCGAATAAAGACTATCCGTATTATTGACTCTCAATTGCCATCCAACTGTTCGTGTTGTGTATAAGTGTTAGATGTATATCTCAATTTTTTCAGTTCCTAATAAAGTAATATTCATTTCGGTAATGAAAGAAATTTGCTAGTTGTGAGTATAATGTAAACGTTTTGTTCGCCGGGAAGAGATTCATCTGATAGAAGTAGCAATAAAGGGAATAAAGGGTTATACAGCAGTGAACAGTTATATAGTTCGGTTTGTCATACATGATTTAGTCACAAATTCATTGTACCATTGTAGTACCGGTATCGGTACCGGTACCGTCGGTACCAGCCTCGTACCGGTACCGGTACCGGTCACCTGGTACCGCCAGTACTCCTGCGAACCCTGCAGTTTACTTAATAGCTATAAGAAATTGACAAACAGTTTACTTAATAGCTATAATAAACTGAACAGTTTACTTAATAGCTATAATAAACTGAACAGTTTACTTAATAGCTATAATAAACTGAACAGTTTACTTAATAGCTATAATAAACTGAACAGTTTACTTAATAGCTATAATAAATTGAACAGTTTACTTAATAGCTATAATAAACTGAACAGTTTACTTAATAGCTATAATAAATTGAACAGTTTACTTAATAGCTAATAAATTGAACAGTTTACTTAATAGCTAATAAATTGAACAGTTTACTTAATAGCTAATAAATTGAACAGTTTACTTAATAGCTAATAAATTGAACAGTTTACTTAATAGCTATTAATAAATTGAACAGTTTACTTAATAGCTATTAATAAATTGAACAGTTTACTTAATAGCTATAATAAATTGAATAGTTTACTTAATAGCTAATAAATTGAACAGTTTACTTAATAGATATAATAAATTGAACAGTTTACTTAATAGCTATAACAAATTGAATAGTTTACTTAATAGCTATAATAAATTGAATAGTTTACTTAATAGCTATAATAAATTGAATAGTTTACTTAATAGCTATAATAAATTGAACATTTTACTTAATAGCTATAATAAATTGAACAGTTTACTTAATAACTATAATAAATTGAACAGTTTATAATATCTATAATAAATTGAACAGTTTACTTAATAGCTATTAATAAATTGAACAGTTTACTTAATAGCTATAATAAATTGAATAGTTTACTTAATAGCTATAATAAATTGAATAGTTTACTTAATAGCTAATAAATTGAACAGTTTACTTAATAGCTATAATAAATTGACAAATTACAATCATGATAAAACATTTTAAGAAGTACTAGAACTGCATGGAAATGACACAATTCCTTCAATTGTAGCCTACCTCCAACTTGGATTTTCGCTTTGACTTTCTGCACATGAATGTAATCACTTAAAGCCAATTAGATAATATTTCATGCCATAACAACTCTATGATTTTGTATACTTTTAAAAGAAAGTTCTGTGAAGAATCATTAAGACATTTGTAGGTTATGAAAGTATAATTGGCAAAATTGACCACCAATATACATACCTCTGCTTTTAAATTAGGATTTTCTACTTTCAGAGCATCACTTAAAGCTTCACACTCTACTAAAGGTGTCAATGTTGTTTGATCTATCCAGACATTCAGGGCATTGGTAGCAGCAGTTCTTACTTGTGGCTGAAAAGAAACAACAAAAAATTGAATTAAGATTTTCTCAACAATACCGCTGCATACAATTATTCAATGGTTTTGATCATAGGGCTGGGTATCGATTATCAAATTAAGATTGATTATCGAAGGCAGGTTACCGATCAATAATCGATTGATAATCAAAATATTTTAAAATGAGAAATCTTCTAATCTTCGTCTGTTAGTTTACGTTTTTGTACGGTCTGAATGTTTGTTATTTATCAATATCTGGTATTGAAGACAAATGAAACTGAAGTAATGTCAAGAATTTTGTATGATTATCATAATACAATGGGTTGTGACTTGTCTGATAATCGTGATTGTTTCATAAATTTTATAAAATGTGTATTAGAGACATTGATATCATCAATTTATACCACTCTAATACTCTAATTTGTAGACTGTGATTCCAGCCATTTCATTTAAACTAAGAATTTCAAGGCATGCGTGAGAGTGACATCATCAAGAGAAAATAGTTCTAAAACATACCTTAGTATCTCCCATACAGGACATTAAACCAGGGGCAATAACTCGTACATGATGTTTACAATGTGGACCCATAGCAGTACCTAAAGTTTGACAGATACCAATAGTGGTGTTCACCTATAACAAAATATAGTGATATGCAAATATAAATCAAACACACCATTTATTAATAATAGCTAACTTGTACCACAGGCTTTCTCAACTAGTGCAAAAAAAATAATCCCTATTGATATAATATAGACAAGGAATGAAATTAATATAGATATTCAAGCAATTTCAAAGCGTAAATTTTTTCTATTTATTCAGAGAAAAACAGAAAACCGTCTAAAAAGGGTAGCATTTAAAGCATTTCGTAATATTCTTCACAGCTACTTCCGGAAGTGAGATCTGATTGGACAATTGGTGGAATTTTATGTCCTTTTTTTGCACATCTTTGCTAATGAGGTTGGGCAATGCCATAAAGGGGACATTGAGGTTATCTGAGCCAGGACAGCAACATTAGACTACTCTTTTTTCATTTCCAAATGCTGGAAGATATTAAACTGTATCACTTTTGGCCTTGATTTCCATGTTATACCCTATGACAGAAGGAAGCATCCAGAGAATTTGGTTTCAAAGTTCAATAAAATGTCTTTCAACATACCATAATTTTATTAGAATCGGCTAATCTTAATTTTAATGAATCTGGTAGACTGCCAATATTAGCTGTAATAAATTTAGCTTCATTCAATATAGCTGTTACTTTAGATAAAGCTTCTCCTCTTTCTTTCCAATTTTTATCAGCCATTTGTTCTAGTAATTCGGGAGTAATTTTCTCTCTGTAAATAGGGTAAATGAATAAAAATCTGTACAAGTAAGACTGGCATAATTTAAAGTAAAAGTTGTATAGAAGTGGACACCTCAAAATAGAAGTACCATCGAAAAGTTGCCTGAAACACATGTTAATACCATAATGGTCATGTGACCTACATCACTGCGAAAGAAATGAAATGGAGTTTCGATTATTTTTGATTTCCAACTGTTGAGGGATCTTTAACGTACCCAGCTGTAGCATACAGGTACAGGGCTTTGATTTATTGTCCCATCCGAACGACTAAGACACTTATTCCATGTCAGCCCCTTCGACCTGCATTACTGAAGGGGGAAACCGGGTTGAAATATCCGAAGCTATCATCTGAACCCATGCCGGAATTGAATCACTGACCTTCAGGTCTCATCACTGAGAAAGGGCCAGTAGGCTAGAGGGAAATAATAATTTCTGATTGCAAGGCTTACATTATATCAGTTCTGGGTATTAAATCTTCAACAGCAATCTCTTGAGCATCTTCCTTTTCTTCATCATCTTCATCACCATCGCCATCACCTCCTGGTGACAGACCTCGTGTTGGTGCTGTAGGTTTCTGATCTTTAACCTATAGGGTTAAATTATAACCTTTGATTGTATTATTCTGGGCAATATTTTAATTACAAAAAGTGTCATTTGCCTAGCAGACTATGCTTACTCTCAAACACCTTTAGGAGTCTTTCTATAAAACTTTTTTGCCATTCATGAGATTTTGATTACGGTAACTGATTTTTTTTGGTCGTATGGATTTTGAACGATACTAGAACAAAAAAAAAAATTTTGTTCAAAAATAAAAGAATTTTGTTACGGTAACTTAAAATTTTTTTGCCTTAGGTATGATAAAATCGGGAGTATTAGTTGTAAAGTATTGGACTTCTCAAACAACAGGTACAATCAGGTGGTTGGAAAGAATATGCATGGTTGATATGTGAGATCCTCACCACTGCTTTATAAGTGAAATGGATTTTTGCTATATATCAGAGACAATGACATCAGTTAAAAATACAAGTTTGACCAAAATGGAGGTGCAAAAAAAAAAAATCAATAACATCTAAAGATATCCATGCATAAAGAAAACCTAAAAAAATTACCTTTTCAAATTCAGCATCTATTTGTTGAAGTAGAGCCGGTTTTTCATTTTCAAAGAATGTCCGTAATGTACTACCCATGTACATATAAACAACACCACATAATGTTATAGCTGATGTTCTTACAGCCTGCAAGTATTACAACATTTTAAATATAAACAACACCACATAATGTTATAGCTGATGTTCTTACAGCCTGCAAGTATTACAACATTTTAAATATAAACAACACCACATAATGTTATAGCTGATGTTCTTACAGCCTGCAAGTATTACAACATTTTAAATATAAACAACACCACATAATGTTATAGCTGATGTTCTTACAGCCTGCAAGTATTACAACATTTTAAATATAAACAACACCACATAATGTTATAGCTGATGTTCTTACAGCCTTGTTACACCGCATAATGTAATAATCACGCATAATGTAATAACTGTCGCATAATGTAATAAAAATTTTCGCATAATGTAATAATACGGCATAATGTAATAAAAATTACGTATAGTGTAATAAACTCTCTCAACGCATAATGTAATAAAAATTTCCGGATAATGTAATAACGAAAAGCCAAAACACATAATGTAATACAAAATTTCCGCATAATGTAATAACCACTACGGAATAAGGTACACGCGAGATAAGGAATTAAGCAACCCGAATAAAGCCGAGAATACACAAGGTACGGTACCCGGTCCGGAAAAATGGTTGAAGCGAATCGTGTCCGCATCGTGTCCGGACCCGTACTCTGTGTGTTCGCTTCTTCTATTTTCTTCTGTATCGATTATCCCGGACCGGACACAGGACCGGGCACCGTACCTCGTGTATTCGCACCTTTAGACATAAAAAGTGTCAGTGTGGTCTGGCAGTCTGGCAACGAGTATCTTACACCCCTTGTTATGCATAAAATGAGGCAAAAGATTGAAGATTCACGAATATTTTATTGCTTTTTAAAAGAACAGCAATTCTACAATAATTCTCATATCTTTCATAAACAGCTCAAGCCGTAAAACCATCGAATGCAGGGAACAAAAGTAAATTGTTAGAAAAATACACGTATCCAAGTGTCATGGATTACATATCAAAATATATGAATATAATATACATATGAAACGAAAAAACTAAAGCATCTGAACCATGTTGGTGCCCTTTTGGTTAATCTGAAAAGTATAATTATAAAATTTATCAAAATAGTAAAAAAATAGTTTGAAATGTTCTCATTTTCTCATAAGCAGCTCAAGCTGTTATACCATCGAATGCAAGGAACAAAAGTAAATTGTTAGAAAAATACACGTATCCAAGTGTCATGGATTACATATCAAAATATATGAATATAATATACATATGAAAAGAAAAAACTAAAGCATCTGAACCATGTTGGTGCCCTTTTGGTTAATCTGAAAAGTATAATTATAAAATTTATCAAAATAGTAAAAAAATGGTTTGAAATGTTCTCATTTTCTCATAAGCAGCTCAAGCTGTTATACCATCGAATGCAAGGAACAAAAGTAAATTGTTAGAAAAAAACACGTATCCAAGTGTCATGGATTAAATATCAAAATATATGAATATAATATACATATGAAATGAACAAAAACTTTGGCTTTTCATATATGTTTTCATATTTAATGTTAAGCGTCAACTTCTGGTGTTATAACTGTTTATATTTTCAACGTTTATAAGTTTCAAAGACTTGTACATAAATGACCTTGACCTTCTGTTGGATGAAGGTCATTAACATAGGGTATAAGCTGATACGTTTATTTACCAGGTCTGATGACGACTTCCGGTTTCACATTCTTGAAAATACCACATATTAGCCTTCTACAAAACAATGTTTTTTGAAGTTGTCAACTTTTTGGCACTTGCTATTTTTGCTTAGCGTCAAGTTTTTTGCATATTCCTATAGTAAATTTGCACATTTGCAAAGTCCCACTCTGCAGCACTAGTGGTTCTAGTTTTTATTTTTTTGATAAATCTTATAAAATCATGCTTTTCGGGTTAGCCAAAATGGCACCAACATGGTTATGATGCGTTATTCATATATTTTTTATATGTAATCCATGACACTTGGATACGTGTTTTTTTCTAACAATTTACTTTTGTTCCTTGTATTCGATGGTATAACGGCTTGAGCTGTTAATAAAAGATAAACTGAAAACTATTGCAGAAATGCTCTTATAATGTGATAAAAATGTGTGTATATCTTTTATGCATAACAAGGGGTGTGTAAGATGCTCGTTGCCAAACTTCCAGATCACACTGACACTTTTTATGTTTTATTCGGGTTGCTAAATTCCATACCTCGCGTGTACCTGATTCCGTAGTGGTTATTACATTATGCGGAAATTTCGTATTACATTATGCGTTTTGGTTTTTCGTTATTACATTATACAGAAATTTTTATTACATAATGCGTTGAGAGAGTTTATTACACTATACGTATTTTTTATTACATTATGCCGCATTATTACATTATACGAAAAATTTTATTACATTATGCGACAGTTGTTACATTATGGGTGATTATTACAGTATGCGGTGTAACAAGCCTGCAAGTATTACAACATTTTAAATATAAACAACACCACATAATGTTATAGCTGATGTTCTTACAGCCTGCAAGTATTACAACATTTTAAATAATAAGTCACATCTTGGCAAATACAACAGTTTCCACCAAAAATGTTGTAATATTTGCTATCATACTCTATAATGTGACAAAATGTCACAAATTCAGGATTTTAGAAAATGGTGACTCATTCAATAAATAATTGAAGATAATCAGTTGATAAATTTACTTAAAACTTACAGGATTGGTAGCAGCAAAGGCCTTCTTGATAGTTTCTAACATTGGTTTAATGTTGATTCTAAAATACAATGAAACAAAAAACAATTAATGACTGAACATGAGAAAATACAGTAAGCTTCTAATACACTAGAACATTCAGCATCTATTGATAAGTGAGATTTGGGGCAGTGGAATAGCTCAGTTGGTAGAGAGTTGGATTGCCGTCTGCTAGGCGATTCTAATCCCTCTCAAGGTAAAAACAATTTTGATGCTAAGGCAAGTGCTTTCGAGAGTCCGCCCAGTGTCGGTTTTCACCCCCTATCACTTACTTCAAACCAAACTCTTTAACAGACAAAGCCAACCAATTCAAAGCTTCAGATTGATTTTTGGGATTTTTCTGTGTGAAGGCTAGTTTCACAACCTAAAATAAAAAGAAGTTAATCTAACGATACACTGACAAAATATTTCGAACATTTCCAGTATAACTTGTCATTAAAAATAATTCTACATAAAGATTATGTGTAGATTTTTTCTGCATTCCCTGAGTTTTTGGAATGACAATCTAACATACAATGCAATAAATTGAATTTAAAAAAATAGAATTTGTTTTTTAACTGTTTCTTCAAGATTTGATTTGACTTTTGGATACTGGCAATTAATGACAATATACAACTTACAACAGTATGTATAAAATATCAAAACTTAATGAAATTTTATTTGGGCTAATGAAGAATGGCAAACTCTATGTAGTGTGCAATAGGGGAAAATTTTGTCACAATATTTTTAATTTCCAACTGTCAAGGGATCTTTAACATGCACAACCTGTAGCAAACAGAGCCTCAGCTTATTGCCCATCCTAACACACTTTTTCCAAGTCAGCCCCTCTAACCTGCATCACTGACAAGGAGGAACCAGGTTTACCAAAACTAAAAAAAAGAAGAAATAGGCCCACATACCTCTTGGCTGACATAGTCCAACCCAATAGCTTCAGCAATACAACTCAATGCTTCTTGAGCAGCTCCACCATTTTTAACATCTCCTACTTTATCTACTATTTCACTTATACAAAACTCAGCTGTTCTCTTACTAAATACACTGTTTTTGGCAAGATGAGCTATTAATTCTAATCTTAATTTTAACACCTAAAAAATACAAAAAATAAACTTCATAATAAGTTTTTATTTTATTAAAAAGACAATAACTTTAGTACACATAGTCAAGTAGCACCAGGTGAAGCAAAACCTTCTTTGAAAATTTGAACCCGAAACTCCCATGACTAAAAGTATGTCAAGAAAGTTACATAATGGCTGAAATAATCATAATGAACAGTTTTCTATATATGACCTGAGAAATGAGGAAAATTTATTGAATACCGGTACATAATTATGTTATAACATGACCTAAGACTTTTTTTTTACCTGAAAGTTGGTGTCTTTGAGACCTGGTTTTCTATCAATAACTCTCACACAAACTTGACATGGAATATCATCTCTAGCAAGTCCTTTTACTACCTAAAAACACAATTTTTTTTTTACTTGATATGAGAATACAGTCTGAATACATAATCTATGTGCTTTTTAAACTACTTTCAGAACACATGGTTGTGCTACTCTACAAATGACTTGATCAACTTGATGTTTCTTTAAGAGAGTATAAACGTGCAAAACTTCAGTATTTGTATTGATGTCATCAGTATTTTAATAAACATTAAGATGTTGGCACGCTTGTCCACAACGAAAACTCACTTAGCCATGTATTCTCCAAACGAGGTCTTAACTTCTGAACACTGTCTCAATGACATCTTCGAGTTGAGATTGTTCTGAGAGTATGGGGACCTGTATAAGATCAATGGGATTTCATCAAAAACGTGAATATATACCTGTGTCATTTTTTCCATTCCAGCTAATCGTTCCTTCCAGTTAGAACTAGTTAAACTAGCTAGAGTATCACCTGGTAATAGAGCAGCAGCTTTTTCTTCCAATACTTCATCCTGTACAAATAAATTGATTTTTACATCTTACTTTACTGCATTGGATTGGACTACCAAATAAAATTTTGTAATAATAGCTGTGTACAGCCTGATAAGGAAACTGTACAAAGTAGAACGTCTTCTGGGTTACATGTATATCTTTGAGTCAACCTTTCGTCATTTTGTTCGAGACTATATAATGGCTCGGCCATGATGAGTGGCCATCTTGCCCTGTAAATGGGCAGGAAAATACTTTTGTTTGGAGACTGATTTTGATTGGTTGTTTCTACTGCGAAAGAAGAGAACACTCTCTGAAGAATGATTGTGATTGGCTGAATTACAATTTATTCAATATGGCGACTACCCTATAATATACCAGGTTATCTAGCAACTAGTCTAGTTCCAAAGTAGATACAAGTGAACCACAGACATCTGATTTAAAATCTGAATGGTGTAAATTGATGCCATGAAATGTCATGAAAACTCACAGAAAGAGCATTTTCTACAACTTCTTCTTTACCACCTTTTTTACCACTGGCACCTTTTTTACCAGCCTTACCACCCTTAACACCAGCTGCTGGTTTCTTTTTACCACCCTATAGTAATAACAAAGTCATCTAACACACTAATTTTTTCAGGAGAAAAGCTTTCCACCAACAGGATTATCATCTTGAACGGCTTTTAAGCTGTTCATATTATCTAAAGCACAAAATTTTTCATTGAATTTTACAAAATATTTTGTACAAATTTTGATTTACTTATGTAATAATACACTAAAACTCCTTGTAATCTGTGACAGTATAAGATCAGTTAATCAAGATCATATAGTGTCACAGATTATCTCATGTACAGTGAATTTTTTATGCCTTCTGACTTTTATCAACTAACTGTATCATTAGAAAGCAATTACAGTCCAACTACAGTATTAAGCATGCAATAAAGGAATGAGTAAATGACTGTTACAACAAGTTTGACTGTACTATTTACAAGTTTCTAAAACATGTAGTCATAAATGATCATTGAAACTTTGAAGATAAAGCATTTTTTCTCTATATATTTTGTGTAATATTGCGATAATATAAGTATTAAGTATAAAAGGGAATTTTCACACTTACTGGTTTGACTACTTTAGCACTGGAACTATCAGGCTGGTGAAAGAGAGATAGATTGAGGGTGAAACATTGAAAAATAAAACTCTCTACAACAATTTTAAACATTGTGCTCATATTTTAAGCAAATAACAAGCATAAGCTTGGTTTTAAGTTTATGGCTTATAATAATAGTTTTTCAAAGATAAATTTTTGTATGATTTTTAAAATGAATTTTCCGAAGTCAGCCCCAAAAAACTAAAAATATGCTCGTATTGACAACTGTAGATAAATAAAAGTGCTAATTGAATGCAGAATTTAGACAATTTGTTGTCAGGGATAGGCTATGTGATAAGACATTGAAACATATACATGTATTCTTAGCAACAAGCAACTCATGAGTAATAGATTTTATCCTAGCTTCAAAATCTATATATTATGATGAATCAATACATAGGCAATTTCATCACAAATTGATTGAGCTCTATTGTTTTAGAGGTTTTCTTGCGACCATTTGTGGCCTTGTCCACTTCCACTAGGCCTGTTGACCCCTTAGTTAAGGAGGGAGGTGGCAAATAGCCCCAACAAAATAGAAACCTACCGCTGATGGCTTGGCTTCTGGTGGCTGTAAACAACAGTGAACAAAAATAAATAAAACAACAAAAATAAACAACAAAATCAAAGACACAAAAAGGTGAAGTGCTACACATTACGATATTGAAATATATTTATCAAAACAAACCCTGTATCCTTTAGACTGATTGAAAATAACAAGATATTGCTTTATCAAATTATGGATAAGTTTATAAAGAAGTTTTTTAGGCTTACATGTATCGTAGACACATTTAATGACACCACTTATCTAAAGATACTTAGATACTATTAACAGCTTGTGTGTCATAAAAAGGATTAGTCAAAATTGAAATGGCGCAAATTGATGATTTCCTGAATACTACACATAAAAAGTTTAGAAAACCTAAAAAAATTTGTATGAATTTTGATTATATGGATGTGACTGTCATAAGAAATATTATTAAAATCCTTTAAAAAATACCTTGGCAGCAGCTGCTTTTGGTTTAACAATTTTAGGACCAGAAGGTGCTGCTCCTGCCCCTCCTCTAGGTTCACCTTTAGCATTTAATAAAACAGCATTAGTACAGCATTCTTGGATCTACAATATTCAAAACATTATTACAGTAATTAATAATAAACATACAATGGCTAGTTAGCTATCAAGGCCTTCACAATAATTCTTTGACATATGACAACAGGCAAATAATTTCATAAAATCAAATTGATATATATACATTTAAAAGCATTTAGAAACAAGTGATTTTTTGTTAATTTTGAATTTTCTGCAAAAAAAAAAAGTTGACCAAAAGCACTAAAATAGGAGTAAGTTATTCTTATGAACCTTTTGCGCCAGTTTAGACGAGAGTCCAGGGATAAATTACCACAAAACATAACCACAATACAAGGCGTATCTAGTGTAATATGATGTAGAGACCCAGTCACACAAAGAAGCAAGCCAGAAGTAGTGAGACTGGCAAGTAACACAAGTAGAGTAAAAAGATGCGTTCGTGCAGAACAACCGAACAAACGTAGGTACAGTTCGATAACAATATAACACCTAACTATGGCGTTGAGGTAATTTCAAGACCACACAACAATTAAGATAAGAACTCACCACCATCACTTGTACGATGTAAACAAGTAAATGATATCATGAAAAGATTTTAACGCATATATGCCTCAAACCAAACTAGAATTACTTTAAGTTAAAAGATAAAAGTAAACCTTTAACTCACCTTGGCCATTTTAATATTATCAACATCAGTTAAGTATGGTGTAATATTTTTCTCTGTTACGACTCTCATGGCTGTACCCAGAGCTTGAAATGAGGCTTCGCGTACTTCACCCGTCGTATCATTAACAGTCTAAAATAAAACATTTATGACAATATAAAAGCGACACATTAGAAAATTGGAGTTTTCTTTACCTATTTGGGCTAATGAGTGTCAGTTTAGTTATACATGTTTGAACAAGTTGTTGTCTGAGTCCTATATGGATAGTTTATTTGTAGTCTGTATGTTTGAAAGGTGAAGGTCACTTGTTTAATAAATATGACTGTCAGAGTTTTTTTTATGTCCAACTAGTTTTCAATGAGGACACTATAAAGTGTGCAATGAGGAAAAAAAAATTTTTTGATAGTGACACTGTAAAAAAATCTTTAGTGGCCTTGTTAAACTAAATAAATCTGATTTCAAATTGGAATGGTGCAAATCAATGCCATCAATGTTTGCAATAGAAATACCTCTTTACAATCCCTTTAAAACAAATGATAATTTGAGCATACCTTAAGGAGACTTGTACAAAACATTTTTAACATTTTCTTTGGTAAACTAGCTTGTGTACATTGTTGAAAACAACGGCCCAGTAATAACGCTGTTTCTGCTCTAATCTGTGGATTTTTATTTTCTAATGCAGCAACACAATCTTCTGATATATTCTCTAATGTCGTCTGCAAAAAAATCATTTAAGAAAAATGAATTATCTTTAAAAGGTACAGTCAGCCCCCATTTTGAATTGTAACACTAATTTTTTACAGGGGGAAAACCTTCTGAACTCTGTTACATATCACATTCTGAATCCTGTTCTATAGCACAATCTGAACCCTGTTACAAAGCACATTCTGAACCCTCTTCTAAAACACATTCTGAATCCTGTTCCATAGCACATTCTGAATCCTGTTCCATAGCACAATCTGAACCCTGTTTCATAGCACAATCTGAACCCTGTTTCATAGCACATTCTGAACCCTGTTCCATATCACATTCTTCATCCTGTTTCATATCACATTCTGAACACTGTTCCATATCACATTCTTAACCCTGTTCCATATCACATTCTTAACCCTGTTTCATATCACATTCTTAACCCTGTTCCATATCACATTCTTAACCCTGTTTCATAGCACAATCTGAACCCTGTTTCATATCACATTCTGAACACTGTTCCATATCACATTCTTAACCCTGTTCCATATCACATTCTTAACCCTGTTTCATAGCACATTCTTAACCCTGTTCCATGTCACATTCTTAACCCTGTTCCATATCACATTCTTAACCCTGTTTCATATCACATTCTTAACCCTGTTCCATATCACATTCTTAACCCTGTTTCATAGCACAATCTGAACCCTGTTTCATATCACAATCTGAACACTGTTCCATATCACATTCTTAACCCTGTTCCATATCACATTCTTAACCCTGTTTCATATCACATTCTTAACCCTGTTCCATATCACATTCTTAACCCTGTTTCATAGCACAATCTGAACCCTGTTTCATATCACATTCTGAACACTGTTCCATATCACATTCTTAACCCTGTTCCATATCACATTCTTAACCCTGTTCCATATCACATTCTTAACCCTGTTTCATAGCACAATCTGAACCCTGTTTCATATCACAATCTGAACACTGTTCCATATCACATTCTTAACCCTGTTCCATATCACATTCTTAACCCTGTTTCATATCACATTCTTAACCCTGTTCCATATCACATTCTTAACCCTGTTTCATAGCACAATCTGAACCCTGTTTCATATCACATTCTGAACACTGTTCCATATCACATTCTTAACCCTGTTCCATATCACATTCTTAACCCTGTTTCATATCACATTCTTAACCCTGTTCCATATCACATTCTTAACCCTGTTTCATAGCACATTCTTAACCCTGTTCCATATCACATTCTTAACCCTGTTCCATATCACATTCTTAACCCTGTTTCATATCACATTCTTAACCCTGTTCCATATCACATTCTGAACCCTGTTTCATAGCACAATCTGAACCCTGTTTCATATCACATTCTGAACACTGTTCCATATCACATTCTTAACCCTGTTCCATATCACATTCTTAACCCTGTTTCATATCACATTCTTAACCCTGTTCCATAGCACATTCTTAACCCTGTTTCATAGCACAATCTGAACCCTGTTTCATATCACATTCTGAACACTGTTCCATATCACATTCTTAACCCTGTTCCATATCACATTCTTAACCCTGTTTCATATCACATTCTGAACCCTGTTTCATATCACATTCTGAACACCGTTCCATATCACATTCTTAACCCTGTTCCAAAGCACACTATGAACCCTGTTTCATAGCACATTCTGAACCCTGTTTCATAGCACATTCTGAACCCTGTTTCATAGCACATTCTAAACCCTGTTCCAAAGCGCTATATTGAACATCTGGTTGGTTCTTTTGTTAGCTCTGATACATATGACAAAATAAGACTTACTGTTTTATAGACAGCATCACTAGCTTCTCTTAATGATGTTACTACAGCAAGTTTCTTTTCTTTAAATTTATCTATTATGGTTGACATACTCTAGAAAAATATAACAAATTATTGGTACCTTCAATCATATTAACTAGCATACATGTAAAAATCAAATTTAAAAAATGCAGACAAACTCTTTTTTTTGAGATATCTGACATAACTTACTCTTACAATAATAATGACTTCTTTACTGGCTGCACAATAGACCTTAAAGGGATTGTAAAGAGGTTTTCAAAACTCTGTATGTGTATCGGGGACACTGATAATATCAATTTGAGCTATTCCAATTCCAGCGTCTGTGGTTTTTGCAATTCCATTAAAACTAACACGTCATTATGACGTCACTGACATTGATCTAGTAGCTTCCGGTAGATTACTTGTAATGACGTCATAAAACACGTTAGTTTTAGTGGAATTGCAAGAACCACAGACGTCGAAATGGAATTTGGAATAGCACAAATTGATGCTATCAGTGTCCCAGATACACATAGAAAGTTTAGAAAACCGTTTTACAATCCCTTCTGTCAGTCACTCTGCAATTCAGTTTGAAGACTATGAGCAATCTAAATTGATTATCTAGGTATGATTTAGAGAAACTTACATTGACTGCATATGGTGAAAATTTCTTTCTCAAACCAGCAGCTATTCCCTTTAAACATTTTCCTGCTAAAGCAACTAACATTACATTGGTATCTTTAGCTATAACCTACAACATTCAACAAAACATGGTCATTTTTAAAATTATTACAAATCTCTTCTGTAATTCATTTGAATAAAATTGAGTGCATGTTCCAGCATTTTGAATGAATGAAACATATGCATCGCTTTGCATTGCTATGACCTAACTTGAGTGCGTCACTTGAACTGTAAATGGGTAGTCAATATGTGAAAGATCATTTCAATGGTTTGACCACTGATCAGCATCTAAACTAAATTTAAAAAATTGCAAACATGAATTAAGAAAAGTTGTCCCTCATACTACTGAACACGACACTCATACAACTGAACAAATAAGATAGGTATACGATACAACACAATTTAATGATAGGGGCTTAAAAAACAAATCTACTTACTTTTAAAACACATTTGACCAGAGGAGCAAAATCTCCATTTTCTATTTTTGGATTTTCTGTCAGTTTTTGTAAAGCTTCAAGAGCTTCCTTTCTTTCTTGCCATTTTTTAGCTTCCTGTTGAAAAAAGGGTTATTTTATAAATGAAATTCAATTTAGACATCATATCTAATTGGACAAAAGCCAGTATCTTAAAGTCTGAATGTGGGGAAGTTTGACCAGGCACATATTTGTAGCAGAAGAGAAATTGGTTTTAAATTAATGTTAGACTTACTATTTTATCATAGAAATCTTTAGGTAGTAGTGCTAGTATATCTACAGCCTCTATTAATTCATAGGCATCTATTTCTTCACCAGCACCGCCATCATCTAGAAATATATTCAATACACTTGGTCAGATTACAATCATCATCATCATCATCATCATATACGATTTTGATTATCCAGGCCTTGGATTAATCCTCATGCGCGGATGGGGCCTGGCTGTCCAGTCTGGAGCGAAGTCTCCCCCTTCAGGCTTGTTTGTTGTTTGGGTCAGTCGAAATCATGCCTTGTGATTCTCTGTATCGCTTTCCTACGACTTCCCACAACAATTTGGGTCTACCAGGAGCTCTTGCTGTCATGACATTTATTCATGTCACAACGCCAAGCCAAATTCAACATGGTTTCACATCACAAAATTCAAACAGATTCAATAAATCAAGATCAAAATCCCTAAAAAGTCTTAACCAAAGCAAAGATCAAGTGGACAGACGTCTGATGGAAAATAGGAATGGTGCAAATTGATGCTATCAATGTGCCCAACACAAATACAAAATTTAGACATAGATCAACTAACCTTCTGCATCGTCACCACCAGCATCTTCATTTAAAGCTTCTTCTTCCATTTTAGCTTTTAAATCTTGTTGAGATCTTAGAAATCTGGCTTGTTTAGCTTTTTCAGAAGGTAATTTTTCAAATTCTGCTTCCAATTCTTGCACCTGAACATAAAAAAGTTTCTTTTAAAGTAGCTTTTATGACATCAGTTTTCTTTAGTTTTTGTCTTGAAATCTGCATGTGGAAATCTGATGATAATGAATTAATCATCTGTCCATCTTTCCAATAGTAAAGAGGAACAGATAATGTAGTTAGCAAAAATTTAAAATCTTGAGAACTTGCTTGCTTAATTGTAGCAAAATGCTTATATGAAAGGTAAGACATATGTTGGGCAGAGTGTGCTTCTTACAGTTCTAGCGACTATAGCAAGATAATGGAGTTTTACATCCTTACATTTTTTTCGTCAGTTTGGGCTAATGACGACATGCATTAGCCTACTGTTATGTTCAATTTCCAACTATCTATAGTTATGTTTAACATGCACAGTCTGTAGCACACAGGACCTCAATTTATTTTCCCATCAAATGACTGGATGCTTTTTTATATAACCTACATCCCAGTGGAAGACAGCTGTAGATATTTTCTACATTGGTTCTGAGAATGAATATTTTAAAAGGTAACTTTACCTGAACTGGTTTAAAATGTGTCATCTGAGGTTTTAAGGCACCACCAATCCAACGATATAACTCAATACATAATAACTTAGTTTCTTCTCGTACATTTTTATCTCTATCTTCTAATAACTTGGGTAAAACTTTTATTATTGGTTTAACTGTAATAATCTTCGTACCAAAATCTCTGTAATATATCAAAATAATGTGTTGAATTAGAGTCAAGGCAGTTAAAATTCTGCATAAATTTTAAAATACCAAAATTGTTCAATGCCCCTGATATGAGCACAAAATTATACAAGGGAAAAAGAGGAAAAAAAATTTGGAAAAAAAAATTAACTTCAGAAACCAACGTATTAAAAAGTTCTGGTACCTTAAAGCAATACGAAGAGCTGTGATACAACCACATACAATCTTTGGTTGTTTATTCTCTAAACCAGCCATAAGTGCTTCCTAAAAAAAATTGTTAATGTAAATTTCAAATAACATTTGCACTGTTTGACTTAAAACTAAATCACATTTTAAATATATACTTTACATGGAGCTCAATATATCAGCTATTTGTAACAAATTTCAGAATTAAATTTTGATGTTAAATTCTTCAACAACTTAATTCACATAAAAAAACGAACCCAGTTTTTTCCTGTGTCTCGTCCCTTTCAAGAACTAATTTGTTATTAGTGTTGAAATACCATACTTAATCCAAAACTTATAAGACAACAAGCCTATTTAATAAAATTGTAATTATTTGTACGGTATTCAATAAAAATCAAAGTTTACCTGTACAGCTTCTTGTTTCTCAATTTCAACATACATCATGATTATTTCCATAGCTTTATCTTTAGTTTTTTGTTTACTGGCATTTAAACATTTAGTTACTATACCACTCATTACATCACCACAGGATCTGAAATTACAATTGGGCTATCATAGAATATGTAGGTACCGGTATATGTCTTTTCCATTTTCACATGAAACAATAAACTAGGACCTTGTGTACCAATCGGCAATCCTCGGTAGTTTCCGTAAACCATAATCTGTCTCGGTAATGAATGGTGTTTTTCGTTGTGTTTTCATGCGCGAGACTCTTTACTTTGACGCTTTACTTCTTGCTTGTAACGTCTCGACATAGATATAGTTCATAGCAATAGAATCTGTGGAGGAATTTTCTGACACCTGCTCGTGCATTTAATGATACGTAGTGACTATCTGTTCACCATTTACGCATTTTATCATCATTTTAAATACATATCTGTTTGTTTTCGTGTTAATTTGTTTACAAATACTTGTAGCCTCGAATGACCAGTCTCTGATGTTTGAACTACCAGAATCACGAGATTACGTGATAACATTGATGTAGTCCGGTCAAATGGCCGCCGTTCATTACCGTGATATGTTGCAGAGCGCCAGCGTAACTTTCACGGAGACCGTTTGCTTGTGTACCTAACCTGATAGCAATCACAACATATTTTGGCAAAATTTCCATAATATGCACTGTACAACATTGCCTATCCTCATTAGCCAAAATAAGTAGGAAAGTACCAGTAAGTGAGACCTTAAAAACATATTTTTAAATATCTTTAAAATTAATTCTTCCAAAAAATTACATGAAATGAAAAATTGTAAAGAGATATTTTCTAAATATTTTGATGGAGAAAACTTATGACATCTACTTTCACCATTCCAATTATCAGTCAGAAGTCTATAATTCTTGTTATTCCACGAAAACTAAGCATTTTATGGTTTCACTATTGCAAAAGCTGTTTTAATATTATTATGAAGATGTCGTAAAACCCTTAGTTTAATGACACTGCAAGAACCAAAGACATTCAAATGAAAACTGAAATGGTGCAAATCAATGTTCCAAAAGAAATAGCTTACGCACCCATAAAAAGTTTACAAAATGTCTTCTTTCAAAATAATTTTTACGGTAATAGAAAGTGTTGAGGAAGCTCACCTGCCAGCTGTATGAGAATTCACAACAAACAACAATACAGCATCTAACGCTTTCTCTTGAGCAACAGCATTACTATCAATAACAAACTTTCTCATTAATCCACCATATTTACTGAATTCTGGACTCTTCTCTTCTAAACCTTTAAATAATTTGGTCGCTTCTTCATACCCAGCTAATCTTGCCTTCCATACCTTAATTTAAAACATGGACAATACAATTCATTTTTTTTATTAAATCAAATTCCTTTTCACATAATTTTTCTTTTTTACATTTTGAAACACATCAATTCTTAAATAACACAACAATCGTATATATATACGGCAGCCAATGTCTCTTACAAAAAGATTATTGGGCGGAAGAAGAATATGCGATAAAAAAAAGTTCCTGAGCTCATGCTAGTTACCTCCCTTTTACATTATCTTTCGTAGACAGAAGATGTCTTGTTGTCAGAGACTAGTCAGAAGTCAACAATGGAGACTTGAAAGTAGTGCGCTTTATCCGCCAGCTGCATCCAAAGTTATTGTCCGTAGCTAGAATGGCCCACATATTTACGATTGATAATAACTGTCAGAAAAAAAGCTTTTCGTCTATAAGCTAATGAACAGTGAAAATATTATATTGACTTATAAACAGTCTAGATCGTACAGCATGTATTTCTACAGAATGACTAAACAGAGCTCATGAGCAGTTTATAACTATGAATTAAACGAACCTTATGTTGAACTTTTTCATCAGTTGGTAGTTTCATCCATTCTGAATCATCTCCCATTCTCACAGTTTATCTATGTATCAACTATACTAAACCTAAAAATAGGAAATATAACAATATGTACATTTACTTTTTTATCTTTGATAGTATTTTGTAAGCAGTCATTAACGGTAGTCTACAATTTGAATGGTATAAAAATATGAATGTCGTATTGTACAAAATTGTAAAGAATGTTCATGGATCTTTATAAAAACTTATACCAGTAATGTATTTCAATTTAATATATATACAGATTAATTTGGATAATTTTAAATTACTGAGTGCTAATCATTTACATAAAATCACTACTCAATACTACTACTGAATTAATATTTTGAAAAAAAATTATTCAGAAGTAACATCCATCTAGGACTGTATCGTTTTAAATCTGTCTTTCATATTGCTTGGAAAGGGCTCAAGTTTTGTGACAAATAAAGAAAATGGATCAGAGACACTTCCGAACAAGAATTTTGAGTTACCGGTACTCCGGTACTTAACAAGATACTTTTAATTACCGTACCAAACCACTTTTCTACTGGACATCTATTTATTTTTGAGGCATATCGCAGAATTGGATAATGATGTTGTTTAATAATAAGATTTATGAACGGTCATTAATTTATAATGAATGTATTTTGGTCATTTATCAATATTGAATCATCTAACAAGCTTGAGTGAACACATCATGTCTTTTTCATTAGGCTATGGTTATAGTGTAGCTACACTAACAACAGCACAGAATACCATGACTGACATGCTTAGATAAATCTTTTTAACAAAGGACTTGCACCTTAATTCATGTCCTAAACAAATAAGCTATTGCCTACTTTCATCTGACTCTCTTTATCTGGTGTCTGTCAGTAAAGTGTCTGCACTGTAGTAACAGACTTGAATGTCACATGTAAAACAAATTATCCACACTTACTTAATCAATTATTAATGTCAATACCTGTCCGTATTCTAGGCATAATTTAAGCAAGTTGTTACAACAATCTTTAGATTGATAAACAAGTAGGCCTAGTCGAGGAGCTGTTTTTTTTTTTTTACTAGCGGCATCAGTCATTTTGACATTTCATTTGGATGTGGATGGTTTGTTATTTTATTTCAATAAATAGACCTACTCTACCACAGCTAATCTTTCAGTAGTCATAATAAAGGTAATAGGGCTATACCTTCAAACATCTGATCTGATAAAGTGATAACACTATAAGTAAAAGTGATATAAGTAAAATAAAGTGTCATGTATTTTCTGATGTTGTTGTTGATGTGAGTCAGTCATAAAAAATCTGACATGTTCCTGATATGTTTTCATGTACATTGCAAAAAGGTCGAGAGTAACTGGCTGAAAGGGAATAGCAGAACAGTTTGATGTTTCAGAAATTCACTCATTTTGTACCTGAAATCAATTCTAAAGGATATTAAACTTCATTTCAGACAGCTCTGTGTATTTTTTGAATATTATTTACTTCGACAACAGGATTGGTCAATGAAATTGAAATGCCCGCCGCCTAGTGTCAAAATTTAAAACTATTCAGTCAAATCGTCCAAAACTTGAAGACGTTTCGCTCTATGCCCGTTGAGTCGTAGAGAGGCTCTCTGTTGTTTGGCATTTTTACTTTCACCAATTAAACGTAATCAAAAAGTTTGTATCGATGACATAAATATAAGGGACGAAGTACTTATAAATCAAATCTCTTCTGGATATACAGTTTTCGGTCGAACTGACTATTTCCGGTTTAGTTCATTTCCAGGTCACAGGTCAATGCTCACATGGCTTCAAAACAGCAATAACAACATGGACTGAACTTCTAAAGTTCGTCAATCGCTTTTAAAAGATGAAAAGCTTAGGCTTTAAGTTTGAAGACGCCAAAAAATTATTATCAGACGATAATTCTTACCTTTATCTTATAACTAAAAGTCGAACAATAATTCTTTCTCCACGATTTATTGGTAAAATATTGTCTGGTATTCGTGAGTTCATTGACAGAGAAGTGAACCTGTTTTCAGATTTGTAAGTGCACTGGGCAAATATAATTTTTTACCTTTATTGAATCTTGCTTATTTTCTCTGTATAGTTCTCTTAACAAATTGTTTCTTAAGAAATACCAGTTCCTTTGTTGTAACTTTGGCATTTTGCAATGAATAATTTCACATCTACGACAATATTTAATCGCAAGATTTTTTGAGAAACAGACTTTAAGTTAAGACTTTAAACGGTTGGACAAAATAATCGATTATGCATGTATGCCACATTTATTGATGCTCAGCTATGCCTATAAAATATTTAACTTCAATTCTCAAATTAAATAATTGATCAAAATTCATATTTAACAGTAACAGTAATCGATATCCACTCCTAGTGGGAACTGCTTAACACAGTTCCAACTTCCCAACCATTAATTGTATTTCACATCACCATCAGAGGAATGAACAGGTTAATGAAAGAGGTGCTGATAATATAGCAAACATAGACCATTCAATAGGAATTTATGTCCAGTTTTTAACACTGATTAAGAATAAAAAATTACTATTTAAAGCATTAACCAAGTTAACATTGATATAGGAAAGTTCAATTTTTAGATACTGGTCTGGTATTTTATGTTGATATTGATATATAAAAAAAATTATAATTTACATTCTTCAAAATCTCTATTTCAGTTTAGATGGTGTACTGGTTTCCTACTCTAATATCAAACTACATCAACCATTAAGTTCAGTTCATGATGACAGACCCTATCTACATTTATATATCCAAGCTGATTATATTGTCTTTAAACCTTATGTGGGGTGTACACTGAAGGGTGTGGTGAATAAATTAAGTCAAGACCACATTGGTTGTCTAGTTCATAAACATTTCAATGCATCAGTACCCAGACCTTTCAAGAAAAGTGACAAGATCAGTCAAAATCTGCAGCATGGAGATGAATTCAAATTTAGAGTTACTGGTCTCTCATCTAGTAATAAAGTGTTATTTATGAAAGGTGCCTTGAAAGAAGAAAAGTAAGTAATAAAAATATTGATATAGGCCTATTTTTACAGTTATTGCCAAAGCTGCCAACAAGTATCACACTGCTTTTTACTCACTCTTAGAACATTAAAGGGATTGTAAAGCGTATTTCTAAACTTTGTGTTTGTATCAGGGACACCGATAGCATCAATATACGCCATTCCAATTTCCATTCCGACGTCTGTGGTTCTTGCAATTCCACTAAAGCTAATATGTTTTATGACGTCATCCCCACTGATCTACCGTGAGCTGATATTGATATCTATGCAGATCACTGTCAGTAACGTCATAAAACGTGTTAGTCTTAGTGGAATTGCAAGAAGCTATCAGTGTCCCTGATACACATACAAAGTTTAAGTTCCAAAGGTTAGCTAAAGAGAGTACAAATTTTGAGCTCTTTTGAATAATTACTTTAATGGTTATAACAGGTTATACAGGGATTCTTTTGCACTTATATGACACCACATAATATATCTGCACTTGATGAATTTGTAGGCCTACTCTATTGATCAAAATAAATTTGATGTTCATTTGAATTGGAAGTATTCTTAGGAAATTAGTAAAACTTATTATTACTGTCATTTGCTATATTAGTTGCTTCAAGCTAGAAATCCAGAGTGTTTACTGTATTTAATATCAAACTTTGATAGCAAGACTTATAAAAGAATAAAAGACCAAAATTTTGTGATTTCTTTCCCTGTTTCTCTAATGGGATCCATGATATTGACTGGCCTTGACAGGGACACTTATAGCTTCTATTTTTTCCAACAGAAAACCAAAGAAATGTTCCAAACAGAGATGTTGTTTATTGGTGTAGTTCATAAGAAATGAACTCGAGAAGTCCAACACCTTAGTAACAATGACTCTCAATATATTTCAGTAATGTTCCAAATGCTGACGACATTACAGAACCCACAGTAGAGATTGTGGCGGTCCAAGAAGAATCAGCCAATACTGAAAGTTTCAGTAAGTCAAAGAAAAAGAAGAAGAAAAAATCTAAAAATAGAGATGATTCTTTCCAAAATGTGTCTGAAAGCCAAGAAATGGTTGAAAGCATTGACAGTAACAAACGTAAACGTTCACATGACACTGATGTAGACAGTGGCATAGTTGACAGTGATCCCGACATGAGAGAAAATGAAAGTAAACGCCTTAAAAGTGACAGTGTGGATGATGTTGATATAACAGATAAAGACAATCTAGAACCAACTCAGGATAATGCCACAGATATGTCAATAACTTTAGATGAAAGTCATCAATCAGAATATATAGGTGGGTGGAAAAAACACAAAAAGAAGAAGAAACATAAGCATAAAGACAAAAAGTGATTTGTAATAATAAAACATATTAAATGAGGTGAAATAGTACTGTGCTATTAAAGGGATTGGTTCTAAACTTTTTATGTGTATTAGGAATACTGATATATATTCAGGGGCGGATCCAGGATTTAGAGAAAGGGGCGGCTCTGAAATATGATATTGTTCAAATTCAACAGCGCTGAGAGCGGCAAATTTTAGAGAGTTCTGACATCAGTCAGCCAAAAATAGGGAGGGGCTCAAGCAGGGGAGCCCCCACTTAGATCTGACCCTGATATTTTCACCATTTCAGAAAGAGGTCTGTGGTTCTCAAATTTCCACTAAAATTAAAGTTTAATGTTGTTATTATATAGTAAAGGCCCTTAGATATTATTAACAAGCTATCAGTGTCCCTGATACACATAAAGGTTTAGGAAAAACTCTGTGATCCTAGTTAAATATGGAGGTATAACGTTGCCAATATTGTCGATTGTGTTACAACGTAAAATACCAATGTCGTAATTACAAAATGCATTTGTCAATGCTGCAAAGTACAATTGTCGATGTGTAAAAATGCAAAATGTATAAGTATACTCAACAATCCAATGAAATGTCACACGAATGCAGCTAACAATTTACTCTTTGCATTATGCATTTTGAATTAGGCACTTTTGCATTATACATTCTGCATTAGTCACTTTGCATTACGCACTCTACATTATCAAACCTTGCAGAATAGACTTCTACATAATAGAACATATACCTTATATGGAATATATTCATTTGCATACGTAAAAAGCGGCGGAAATGTACGGAAATTAATTAATATGCATGCGCGTTGATACAAGTTCTTTTTGACATTTAAAGATGGGTTCTCCTTAAAGATAAATATCTCTGTATTATTTCAAATTGAGTTATTGCTACCTGTATTGGTTCAAGGGTGCTCATTGGTAGTCTGGTTTCTAGGGTGCCCCTCTAGAAAATTAAAAAAAATGAAACTTTATTTATTTCTAACGAATTTAAGGTTTATTTTTAAAGGGACTGAAATTGCAGAAAATGAAAATGAAGAAAATGTCACGAATTAGACGCCTGGAAACACAATTCTGAAATTTCTGAGGGACCTAACCTTGACAATTTTGAGTACTTGACGCCTGTAAGCGCATTTTCTCCCATCCCTATTCTGATACTTAAATTCAACGGGAAATGTCAGGAAATGTTTATGGGCATCTTATTCTCAATTTTTTAAGCAACATACCTGAGACCTTATATACAAATAATTCTAAATCTTAAATTCGGTGGGAGATGTCAATAATTTGAGTATCCAGGCGCCTTATTCTCAAAATTTTCTTCCATTTTGATCCCACAACCCACAAGTTTGTCCGGAAATTTCATATTTTGTGGGCGTCTATTTCTCAACATTTTCAAGGCTAAATTCCTCAGAACCTATACAAATAATTTTGAACCTTAAATTCGGTGGAAAATGTCAGAAATTTGCATTTCCAGGTGTCTTATTCCTAACCTTTTCTTCTTGTGATCCCCTATACAAATAAACCTTAAATTGGTCAGGAAAAAACGTTTCAGGGAGTTTCTTTTTAAATATTCCAAGACTCCACCCTTGAAGCAATACAGGTAGCAATAACTAAATAGAGTTTAACCACTGCAAAGCTTAAAAATTCACAAAGTTTTCGAGGACGTTTGCACCCCCCCCCCCCCCCTCCTCCATTTTTTTGAAGAACTTGGGCCTAGATTTTTATATTTAACATAATATTACAAATTATTAACTATCAATTTGAAATAATTCCCAAGACTCCAAATTTTAAATAATACGGAGATATTTATCTTTAAGGGAGAACTCGTCTTTAATCGACAATGACATGTTTCAATGCGCATGCATATTAATTAATTTCCGTACATTTCCGCCGTTTTTACGTATGCAAATGATTATACGTCATCATTCCATATAAGGTATATGTTCTATTGTGTAGAAGTCTATTCTGCAAGGTTTGATAATACAAAGTGCGTAATGCAAAGTGACTAATGCAGAATGTATAATGTAAAAGTGCCTAATGCAAAATGAATAATGCAAAGAGTAAATTGTTAGCTGCATTTCATTGGATTGTTGAGAATATTTATACATTTTGCATTTTTACACATCGACAATTGTACTTTGCAGCATTGACAAATGCATTTTGTAATTACGACATTGGTATTTTAACGTTGCGACACAATCGACAATATTGGCAACGTTATACCTCCATAGTTAAATGGATCAATCTCCTTAGTCCTTATTATTTGTTTTATCAGCTTCTTGATCCCTAAATGATGCAATATGATGCCTTCCCCTTAACCCTTTGAACACCAGCTACATGTAAACTTTCTTGTCAGCATTACATCATCTTTAATTAATATAATTTAATTTGAGATAAGCTTATATGATGTTTGTGGTTTCTATCTAGTTTGTTCTTCCTATTTCCTTTTGATCATGTCTATTTCCATCCTTCCTTAAATAGTTTAAGCTCTGGTTGATTATGGTGATGGGAGATTATCATTTGCAAGATCTATATTAAGAAATATTATCAAGAGACATTCTTGCTCACATTCTAAAGACTTGATCTGAAGTTACCTTCTGATTAGCATATCTGTATTCAACAATAAAGAAAAATTGTTATCAGGCCCAAATAGTCTTGTATTCTTTTGAACATAAAAATTTGTATTTCTTCATCATATTAGGCATAATTATGGCCACATAAACCATCATTGGGACAATACTGGCAGATTGATAAACAAAATAGTTTTGAATACCATCTTGTTATTACACGTTCACAAGGTTGTGGGAAGGGAGTATGAAGCCTTCATTTCAGCCCCCTTTAAAGCCTTTAGGTTTGCATTTTGAGGGGGCTGAAAAGTCCATAGTCGGGAAAATTCACCCTCCCATTTCGCCATTATTAGGAAAAATATCCCACCTAAAAACTTTGAAATTTATTTTTAAAAGAAAGGAGCCCTTGGAATTAGCTGAAATTTGCAGTACATATTATTATAGACACATAGTAGTATATTTCTGTAAAGTTTCAAGTCGATAGCGCAATGCGAAGGGTTTACTTATCAATCATTAATGAGGAGAATATCTTGTCATGGGAGCCACGGTTAGATCATAAAGATTGTATACCGCTGCGTGAACATAGAAGTATACATTTCGGGTATACGGGGTACGTTTTGAGCAACACGCATATACCTAAAATCAAACAAGGTAATTTCATAATACCTGGTCACATAAGAGGACACTAATCGAAAACGAAGTTTTCCTACGTATATTAAAGTAAAGTGTAGTAATCGTGCTTGTTCGATTTTCAAGTATTGTATTTCGTCTACTTCTATGTGCACGCAGCCTAAGGAACATGCACAGGCCCAAGACTTGAGATAAACCAGTGAGTGTTGCACTGCAAGTCTGCTACACTTGTCTGCTCAAGAATTAAAGAAAACTGTCAGTTTTCTACTTATAATTTATTTTGGGAAACTGATCAATCTTTTTGAAAATGAAATATTGACAGATAATGAGGTGATAATCTTTAATCATGATTAATAATCAATATTTTGATAAACAACAACTTTACACTTCACTCAATAAAAATAACATCAGTTGTACAGTAATATCTGATCTTACTTGAACTTGTTGGGGGTAGAGTTCTTTAAACAGTCATTTATAGTTCAAAGACATCATCCCAGACAAAAAATAGATGTAAATTTATGTATTTGATGACTTCATTACCGTATTCTTTTCTTGCGCCCACATTGTAAATTTCCGTTTTTCCTGTCCGTTGGTTCGTCCGTTCACCTTTCTTGTGGAATATGGAGGTATAACGTTGCCAAAATTGTCGATTGTGTTTCAACTTTAAAATACCAATGTCGTAATTACAAAATGGATTTGTCAATGCTGCAATTGTGTAAAAATGCAAAATGTTTAAATATAGGGGCCTACTCCATCATCCACACAGATGCATCTAACAATTTACACTTTGCATTAGACACTTTGCATTTTACATTCTGCATTAGTCACTTTGCATTACGCGCTTTGTATTATCAAGCCTTGCATAATATACTTTTACACAATAGAACATATATCTTATACCTTTTAATCCTTGATTTGGCAAAACCGTCAAATTATTCTTGTAGACGTAATGTAGGTTACACATTTTACCTGATCTTCATGAAACTTGTATGGATGTATACATGAATGAATTCTCGGACAATGCTGAATTTGATGTTAATTCGGTAAAATGTTTTGGAGTAATTTGAATTATTTATTATAGGCTTCATCGATCTTTATGAAACTTCGTATGTGTGTAGATAGGGATGAGATATAGTATAAGTTAGAAATTTAGCATTTATTGCACTAACAATTAGATTTAGTCAAACAGCCTCGCAAAATCTATCTGGGAGATTCTCTTTAGATTAAGCTTGGTGTCTTAAGTCCTACACATTATAGCCACCTACAATAGTTTGATGAGCTGTGGAATTATCAATACAGATTCCTTCAAACTTAATGTCCGACCATTTACTATATAATTAGACAGAATACAGTAGACAATTATACACATCGGAGTTGTTAGCTATACCAGAAAACATGGTAAGTTTTGAACATATTTTATTCCTTGTGGGTTTTTTTTCTTCAAATTATTTTATTTTTTTGTAAGATTTTATAAAAAAATTTTAAATTCTCTTATAGAAACTTTATCGTTGCGTATAATATAATTCGATCAAAATCGTTTTCGTCGTGTAATTGATCAATTCTTTTCCAATGGATCGTTCTTTCCAGGGGCCGCGGAGCGTTTTTGAAAGTGGGGGGGTCCTTGTTTGAAAATTTTCAAAATCCACCTCTCACCCTCACCCCCACCACAAAAACTCCTCGGATTTCGGCAACTCGATTTTCAGATTTCGGAAATTATAAAAATGACAAAAATATTTTGATGAAAAAATAACTGTATTTCCAAATACCTCTTGGGATTTTTTCTCTAGTTTCCAACCCTGGTACAAATACCTCTTGGGATTTTTTCTCTAGTTTCCAACCCTGGTACAAATACCTCTTGGGATTTTTTCTCGAGTTTCCAAACATGATCTAAAAATCTCTTGGATTTTTTCTCCTGTTTCCAACCCTGGTACAAATACCTCTTAGGATTTTTCTCTCTTGTTTCCAACCCTGGTACAAATACCTTTTGGGATTTTTCCCTCCTGTTTCCAACCCTGGTACAAATACCTCTTGGGATTTTTCTCTCCTGTTTCCAACCCTGGTACAAATACCTCTTAGGATTTTTCTCTCTTGTTTCCAACCCTGGTACAAATACCTTTTGGGATTTTTCCCTCCTGTTTCCAACCCTGGTACAAATATCTCTTGGGATTATTTTCTCCTGTTTCCAACCCTGACAAATACCTCTTGGGATTATTTTCTCCTGTTTCCAACCCTGGTACAAAAACCTCTTGGGATTTTGACTCCTGTTTCCAACTCTGACAAATACCTCTTGGGATTTTGACTCCTGTTTCCAACCCTGGTACAAATACCTCTTGGGATTATTTTCTCCTGTTTCCAACCCTGGTACAAAAACCTCTTGGGATTTTTTCTCCTGTTTCCAACCCTGGTACAAATACCTCTTGGGATTATTTTCTCCTGTTTCCAACCCTGACAAATACCTCTTGGGATTTTGACTCCTGTTTCCGACCGTGGTGCAAAAACCTCTTGAAAATGTTTTCTCTGGTTTCCAACCCGGGTACAAATACCTGTTGGGATTTTTCTCTCCTGTTTCCAACTCTGGTACAAATACCTCTTTGGAGTATTTTCTCTGGATTCCAACCCTGTTACAAAAATCTTGTACTATAATATGTTAAAGTGACTGTAAACTGACAAGTATCCAAAGTATTTTACTATTTATTTCAGAAACAACGTGATTTATTGTTTGTGTTCGGTGTGTTCTGTGGAATCTGTACGATGGCAACTGGTTGGCTTGTTCAACGGGATGATTCCAGTTTAAAACATACTGACAGATTCGCTCTGAGAAATCCCTTTTTACGTGGCAGAACTGCAACTTTCTTTCCTCAGAAAGCAGCAAAAATTCGGTATTTGTCATCTTTGAACTCTAGATTTAATACACTGCTTCCTATGTATAAGCGGAACTCCAGGACAGATTTTACCAAGAAGAGGATCAGCGTTTGTCCATTTTCTGCAGAAAAGGGTCGTTTTCCTTTGGGAGGCTGTTTATATTATTATGTGCGGAATCCAACAACAGAAGCATCAACCTTGGTGGAATATGCAACCCAAAGTCCAATGGTAGCAGCACCACAGATGTATCCTATTGGACTCCTGTCGGATAGAGCTAAACCTAAATCAAGCCCATGGTGGCCATCTTTGTTTCTGTTAGGAGGATCTGTAGGGAAATAGTCTAGAAAAATATCGCTCGATGGTGTTCGTAAAGTTCCAGTTCAGATTTATTCCAAGACAATTTTGTAGGGAATTTATTTGAACACGTATAAGTGACAATATTGGTTTAATGGTATTTTGTATGTTTTCGAGCGTAGCCTATCATAAGGACTTTAGATAATAGTGGATGTTCTTGGTTCAATTTAATTAGAGAATTAGAATTTCAATTTTGACATTTAGAATTCCATCAATTTTATTGTCCCAATTTTCGCAAATATTGATAATAAAGCAGAATAGTCTATGATATATTGTTATATTATGTTATGAAAATATTTCGGTAATGCCTATATTGCATCTAAAAGGGATTGAAAAGATATTTCTAAACTTTTTCACATTCTAGGTGTTAAAATGAGTAAATAAAATGTTTTAGTGAATATGCAAGAACCACAGAAAAAATGGGTATTATCGGTGACTCCGTTAAAATACATGTACACAGTTTAGAAAACCTCTTTAAAATTCCTTTAAGATATCTTAATGAGTTTCCAAGATGTATACATGTACGTTGTTCGGTGTGGGATTATCCATGTTGTAAAATAATACAAATGTGTTCTAACCGTGCTTGTCACCCATGCCTCCTGCATAATATTCTACTATAATTCGGCATGTATATTGTCTATTCTAACTCCTGCACCTAAGGGTTGCTGAATGTTTTATCCCGTGCCTCATATTGAAGGGTCTGTAAAGAGTTTTTTTTAAGTTACTAGGACACTGATCATTTTAGAAAACCTTTTTTACAATCCCTGAATAATAATTGTGTTAGTCTATATCAGAGAGTGCGGGCATAGGGTTAAAAAAAAACTGCATATCCGATCGATCTCAAGGTTGGATGAACATTTTTCCACCCAAAAGAACGCATGTTCAAATTAAATTACTATTATAATGGTTCTGATAGTACACAGGCACTGCAGGAAACTTTTGAACTTTAAAGTTGGAGGTGGTGGATTTATTAATGGCTATAAAGCTTAAGTAAAGTGTTATTGGCAAACCTATAGTTTTATAATGACGACACGAAATATCTTCAAACATAAATAATGTTGTCAACTTAGAAATGGATGAAGCATCAAGGCAGTTAAAGGGGAACAGTCAACATTTTGGGCGGTTAACTATTGGTACATGATTTTCGATCGTTATTCTCTCTTAGTTTTCAACCGATTTTGATGAAACTTAAAATGGATTTTAGTGGACCTTAATCGAAAGGTTGAGAAAGTTCTGATAAAATGTAAGGCTTTTTCGTTTTACCATCCGCATGCCGTATAATATGGCTGTTGTCCACTATCTTTTAAATTATTGTAGAACGATTGGGTACCTCAAAATACGAGTCGAAATTTAACTTTCAATTTCAAACGCAGATCTTGGATATACGGAACATTATTGCTGATTAGCTTAATAAAAATTCCCGTTTCTGATAGGCCGACGGGTTGTAAGATGAACGCGCCCCTTTAATCTCATAAATTTCAATTTCTCCCACTTAAATAAGAGAAAATAATAAGAAAACAAGTATGCACTACAACTGATCTGTTTTAATGCACACTAAATCATCAATAGTGCCATTATTCTGACATCAGAAAGAATTTCGTGTCGATTGAAAAAATGACTTGATAAAAATAGCCTCAAGTACATCAGTCGATACCAGTAATAATTCAAATGATTTAGGAGTTAAATGAAATGAAATAGAGTTTTACATCCCACTCTCCTGCACTTGGTTGTGCCAATTTGAGGACAGACAAACGCCATGCAGTATGAAATGAGGGAAGTTTTGCCAGGACAAGGGCAACAGCCTTCTCTTATTTATGTTTTCTAACTGTGTCGGAATCTCTAACGTTCACAGCCTGAAGCATAAAGGCCTTGGTTTATGTCCTATTGAATAACTCGACATTTTTGTCATTTTGTCAGTCCCTTTGACCTGCGTAATCCATTGGGGAAACCAGGAAATCCTCCAGGTATCTGCTCCAGTATAAAGTGTCTCCTTTTGGCTCTTTGTAGGGAATAAAGTCTATGCATCAACATTTATAATATACCAGCAGACGACATTGCAGCTTAAAGGACATTAAGATCATTAAAAACTACACAATTTGTAGATCATGTTTTATTAATCATCATCTTCAATGTTTTGATTTGTTGAAACGTTATGATGAACTGTATGGGTAGAAATGTTTTGCCTGTAAATATTCAAACAGACGGGACATGCGATGAACACACTGTAAGCATCAAATACATGAAAATAGTGTAAGCATCACAAATATGAACAAAGTGTTGGCATTACATACATGAACATCGTTTACAAAATGAACACAGTGTAAATTCTATACATGAACATGATGTATACATTACATATGAACAGCGTTTCTGCATTACACATGAACATAATGTAAGTATCAAACACATCACATGAACATGGTATGATACATTACAAATATGAACACAGTGTAAACATCACAAACATAAACATCGTTTCTGCTTTACAATATGAACATCGTGTAAGCTTCACATGCATGAACATAGTTTCTGCATTACAATATGAACACAGTATAAGCATCATATGCATGAACATGGTTTATGCATTACAAACACTGTTTCTGCAGTACACATATGAACATAGTATAAGCATCACACAAATGAACGCTGTGTAAGCATTACATATATGAACATGGTATAAACATTACAAATATGAACATCTGAAAAAGCACATAGGATTTTATAAAGCTCTGAATTATGAATATCATGATACATGTAATATACAAATGTTATGAAATTGTAAAGATATAAACCAAGGTTTAATCACTGCTTACATTTTCATGTGATTCTCAATCAGAATCAGAACCTTTCTTGGAACCACCTTCATTGTCAGAATGGTTTGATGCGGGAGAACCACCTGATTTATTTGATGCTGGAGAACCAACAGATTTATTGGAACCACCAGATTTATTGGAACCACCTGATTTATTTGATGCATTGGAGCCACCTGATTTGTTTGATGCATTAGAAGCTGCAGAGCGGTTTGAAGCATTAGAGCCAGCAGACCGGTTCGAAGCACGAGATGCATTAGATGCTGCAGAACGGTTTGATGCATTTGATTTATTTGAAGCATTGGATTTGACACTTCCTGCATCACTTTCACTACCAGAGTCTTTACCAGATCCTTTCTCTGATCCAGATCCTTTGTTTGATTTTCTGTCTGATTCTGATCCTGATCCACGGTTAGATCCTGATCCTGATTTCCTGTCATTATCTGATTGAGATTTAGCAGCTCCTCCATCACTATCACTACCAGATGACATAATACGTCTTCTTTTCTTAACACCAGCTTCATTATCACTTCCACTACCACTACTGAAATAATGAAACAAGTTCATTAAACTCAACAATAATCAAACAGGTTCATTAAACTCAACAATAATCAAACCGGTTCATTAAACTCAACAATAATCATACCAGTTCATTAAACTCAACACAACATTAATCAAACAGGTTCATTATACTCAACATTAATCAAACAAGTTCATTAAACTCAACATTAATCAAACAGGTTCATTAAACTCAACAATAATCATACCAGTTCATTAAACTCAACAATAATCATACCAGTTCATTATACTCAACAATAATCAAACCAGTTCATTTAACTCAACAATAATCATACCAGTTCATTAAACTCAACAATAATCAAACAGGTTCATTAAACTCAACAATAATCATACCAGTTCATTAAACTCAACAAAAATCATACCAGTTCATTAAACTCAACATTAATCAAACAAGTTCATTAAACTCAACATTAATCAAACAGGTTCATTAAACTCAACAATAATCATACCAGTTCATTAAACTCAACAATAATCAAACAGGTTCATTATACTCAACATTAATCAAACAGGTTCATTATACTCAACAATAATCAAACCAGTTCATTAAACTCAACAATAATCAAACAGGTTCATTATACTCAACAATAATCAAACAAGTTCATTAAACTCAACATTAATCAAACAGGTTCATTAAACTCAACAATAATCATACCAGTTCATTAAACTCAACAATAATCAAACAGGTTCATTATACTCAACATTAATCAAACAGGTTCATTATACTCAACAATAATCAAACCAGTTCATTAAACTCAACAATAATCAAACAGGTTCATTATAATCAACAATAATCAAACAGGTTCATTAAACTCAACAATAATCATACAGGTTCATTAAACTCAACATTAATCAAACAGGTTCATTATACTCAACAATAATCAAACAGGTTCATTAAACTCAACAATAATCATACCAGTTCATTAAACTCAACATTAATCAAACAGGTTCATTATACTCAACAATAATCATACCAGTTCATTAAACTCAACAATAATCATACAGGTTCATTAAACTCAACATTAATCAAACAGGTTCATTATACTCAACAATAATCAAACAGGTTCATTATACTCAACATTAATCAAACAGGTTCATTATACTCAACATTAATCAAACAGGTTCATTATACTCAACAATAATCATACCAGTTCATTAAACTCAACATTAATCAAACAGGTTCATTATACTCAACATTAATCAAACAGGTTCATTATACTCAACAATAATCAAACAGGTTCATTATACTCAACATTAATCAAACAGGTTCATTATACTCAACAATAATCAAACAGGTTCATTAAACTCAACAATAATCATACCAGTTCATTAAACTCAACAATAATCATACCAGTTCATTAAACTCAACATTAATCAAACAGGTTCATTATACTCAACATTAATCAAACAGGTTCATTATACTCAACATTAATCAAACAGGTTCATTATACTCAACAATAATCAAACAGGTTCATTATACTCAACATTAATCAAACAGGTTCATTATACTCAACATTAATCAAACAGGTTCATTATCAGTGGCGGATCCAGGGGGGGCGTAGAGGGCGTACTATGTCTTCTTTTTTTTTTAAGAATGGGGAGAATACGACATCAAAAATGTCTAACCCATTAACGTTTACTATAAAACATACATGGTCCACGTCCAGTTTTTACTTATTCTATGTTTTTAAGTAAAAAAAAAGGTCAAAAAAATGTTCATTATACTCAACAATAATCATACCAGTTCATTAAACTCAACATTAATCATGAACCTGTTTGATTATTGTTGAGTATAATGAACATTAATCATACAGGCTCATTGAACTCAACAATAATCATACAGGTTCACTGAACTCTAAACTCAACAATAACTTTAGATATTTCTACAAAGCTCATTATCCATGAAGACATTACCAAATATTGTGGGATGTTCCTGTGTCCCATATACCACAATACCACAATACAGTCTTTTAATCTCCTTAAGTAATTATTTACTCAATATGTCACTGGCTTCAAACAGTTCTGAAATCCCAAAACTGCTATCTGGTTACTATTGCCATTGATCCAAGCTGCTCAATCTTCCACTTTCTTACAAAAAAATGATCATTGAACATAGAGAGAGCATTATTTTAACATACCCGTCATCAGCAATCTGTAGTTTTTCTTTCTCAGATCCCGAGTCATTTGAAGATGAAATATAGGCTTTAGATACAATTTTACGTCTTTGTTTAGCTGATAGTCCATCATCTTCTTCTTTTTCTTTATTTTTCTTATTTTTTCCTTCTTTCTGTTTTCTTGGTTTTCTTTTCTTTCTGTCTTTCCTATCTCCACCCTCATCCTCACTATCAGACATGTCTCGCTTACTTCTAAAATACAAATGAAAAGAAATTAATGGAGTTTTACATCCTACTTTTCTGCATCTGATTGGGCTAGTGAAAACAAGCAATGCCAGGCAATGTGCAATAGGAGTAATTTGAATTACTTTTTTTTTCAATTTTCAACCGTAAAGAATCATTGATGCACAGCATGACACCATGCGGTGTGCATTGAGGGAAAATTTTATTTTACGCTGGGTCTTGATTTATTTTTTCCAAAATTCACTCTTCCAAAGAAGCAGCTTCAGCACCTTGTCCATAAAGATAGTGGACCACAGCCATATACGCCCACAACGTCATGCGGATGGTAAAAACGAAAATTATTGGGAAGATATTGGACAGTTCTAGAGCGTTTACAAGAAAATGTTGACGGACAGGGGTGCCAACAATATACGTCCACACAGAGAGATATGGGCGTATAAAAATCCAAACCATATTTAACCTTTAAATACCAACTGACCTTTTCTTCTTCTTTTTCTTCCTTTCTGATCGATCTTCATCACCATCATCTTCTGAATCAGTACTAGCTCTTCTTTTCTTCTTCTTCTTCTTTGGCAACTCTTCCCCACTTCCCTCTGATATAATATCATCAATATCGCCACCCTTCTTCTTCTTCCCAGATTTACGTGGTCTTGATTCTTCTTCTACATTGATCTTCTTGGCCTTCTCTACAATCACAGCTCTCTGTTCTAATAACCTCTTCTCAAATTCCTTCTTCTGTCTCTGTTTCTCAGTCTAAAAAGACGAAAAAAAAAATTTTAAAGGGGAACAGTCAGCATCTTTGGGGGTTGATTTTGATCTGGCATAAAATTTTGATCTTGAACAAATGTAAATAGTCTTCAGAAGTACTAGAACTACATGAAAATTTATTAATCCTTTCAAATATACTTTAAACTAGAAATTTTACTTTAAACTTTTTACTATAAGCCTATACATATTTTTTATACTTGTAGCCTCAGAGTAGAAATTTTAACTTTTGGAGTGGATGGTGGAACATGGATTTAAAACACAAATTTCGACAGTGAGCTATGAACACTATTACTGAAAAGCTTAGCTAAGAATTCCTGTTCTGATCTGTCTATACCCATATTTTGTTTCTGCACACAGTCTGAATCCCGTTCCAACCTGTTTTATCAAACTTCCAGTTGATTGGATAAATGAGTAGAGCAGAAGTCACCAATCAAGCGCCTTCTAACATGTTCAACAAAATAAATACCTGTTCTTCTTCATATTTCTGTCTGAGTTTTTCTTTATCAGCTTCTTGTCTCTTTCTAATTTCTCTTTCTTCTTCATCAATCTTCCTGGCTCTAGCTACATGATATTGAGCTTGACTCAACAAATCTGAACATTGTCTGAAATGATCAAATATCAATATAAAAATATGAATTCAGGTGAATATGCATCAGCTTAGGCAGTACCTCATTAAGAGGTAAGTTTGAGGCATTTTGGTCGCCCCATTCGATTAGGTAGATTAACTATTTTGTGCATTTGTGAGCCAGGACATTTTGGCAAATCAACCTAATTGTCCCAGGAGGTGGTTAGGCGATTCGATTAGACTTTTTCAACATGGCGGCATGTGGTAGTTGCTTATGTAATCAAAATAGCAACCTTTCATTTCTTGTTAGCGGAAGCAGCCATTTTGTAAAATCGCCGATTCAAATTTCGCAGTTGCAACCTAGCAAAAAATTCTAGATTCAGTGGACATTAAGTGCAGCAGATCCGAAGAGATGCTTTGTCAACTTACCTTGCTTCTAACCCAGCTTGATTTAAATCATATTTCATTCTATCACCATGTTGACTTAAATAACTAAAATATCTACAAATACAACATAACTAAATAGAAATTTAGCTTTAAATACATCAGATCGGAAAAGCTGTAGTGCTTTTTTTTTGAATTACAGAAATAATTTTTGGTCCAATGTATGGGGAAATGAATGTCAATTCATAGATTGAAAATTATTTTCTATCCATTTAACAATTATATCATAGCATCAATCTATTGTCATTTGCAGCATGTTAAATTTATAAGATAGAGATGTGCAACTTACCTGTGAGCTAACTCTAAATCTCTAACAGCTGTTAAGACAGTTTTTAAGTTACTCTTTTCATCTTTCAGTATAGATGTAGCTAATTTCTGTTGTACTAAAGCTATATTGTACAGTAGGACAGTATCATGAGGTGAGATATGTCTAGCCTGAAATAGTCATTAAATATTAAACAATTACTGTGCACCAGGGATGTTATCTGTATTTGGCAGATCTGTCTGACTAAAGCTCCTAATTGTTTGACTACAATTTTAATCGTAAAGACACTTTCTAACGTAAATTTGCTAGATTTTCAATTAATTCTCAATATCAATGCTTGATGTTTTTTTGTTGTTGGGAAATCTACTTTTTTGAATAATTTCAAGTAAATCTGCATGCCTTCTGTCAATTTGACAGCCCAATGTCCAAGTTCATGAGTAGATGAAATAGAGGTTAATTTTGTCATTTAAAGCCTTCAATCAATAATGATTGACAGATATTCCCTGTAAATTATATTTTAGTCTTCTTGATTTTTGCTCCTAACAACATCCGCAATCCACATAAAAAGTTCAGAAAACCTCTTTAAAATCTCTTTAAGCTCTTTAAGCTATGGGAAAGGAAATGTTTTGATGACTTTATTATTTAAGCCTTACCTTAAGAAGAACTGTTTTACATTCTTGTAGTTTACCACATCTAAAATAGGCTCGAGCTAAATATAGCATCACTTCTTCATTATGACTCTTAAAAAACTTCTTTAAACAATTCTCATACTAAAATATGTAATGATTAGATAATAATTATTTTTAGAACATAACCCCGCTTTGTCATCCAATCAGCATTGGCTAAATCTCCTCTGAAGTGGATCACTTATTTATGAAGAATTTCCAACATCACTTGAAAATTGACTGACAGCTATATATCATGTGACATGTAAAGTAACATATTATGAAAACTTGTGTAATGGGGTTCTATCTATAAGACACAGTTGCTTGGATACGAGAAAATGGAGGTTATGTTTGATAAACTTGAATAAGTCATCTTATATATAGTTCCAGTCCACCCAGCTGTGAATGGGTACAGATAATCTGAGAAAGATCAATACCAAGAGGTTTGACCAAAGACCAGCTGGGATGAAGGATCCTCACGGAACCTAAGTTGTTATCCTTGTAAAATATAGATCAGGCCTTCTCAAATAATTTTTGTAAAGGGCCAAAAGCATTTTATGAAAAAAATATAAGGGCTAAATAGAGCTTAGCAAGCATAGTAAACAGATGTTTTAGTGGAAGGGGTCACTCTTGAGAGGCCATTCTGAAGGGCGTCACGGACCGCCATTTGAAAAGGCCTGATATAGATGTTTCTTTCTTTTCTTAATTACTTCCATTTTGACACAGGAACTAAAATAGCCAATGAAAAAGAGAGTTAAGTTCTAAGTGGCTGGCCCCCTCAGCTGATGATTCACATGATCAATATGTTCTAGCTATTGTTATCAATATTGTTACCATGGATACCTACCATTTGAACTGCAGCTACATATTGTTTCTGTTCAACGTAAATATGGGCAATATTTAACCAGACGTCACAGAAATCAGCAGTAGCTTCTCTAACTTGGGCAAATACATCTCTCCCTTCACCAACACACCCTTTATGAGCCAATACACAGCCTGTAGAATGGAAGAAATAAATCAGTCATGGAACTTCAACTTATAAGGCATGTTGATTTATCTGTATGAACAGGTAATATTGGATTGGAGCTCCAAAATAACTACATTTTTCATAAATGCATTCTCCATGAAAAATGGAATGACCTTTAAAAATTGCTGGTTTAGAAAAATCAACAGGCCAGCGAAATACTTTATTAATTTCTGATAGAATCTGATAATTAATAATAAAAATCCATACATACAAGCAAAACAATTCTGGAGCAAATATTCAGCTAGTTTTTATAGAGTTTATAGAATTTTCCTGTCATTTTTCTGATAAAATAAAAACATGATCACATGAAATTGAAACTTAATGAAGGCTTACCTATACCATTAGCAGCCCATATATTTCTATCATCATTTCGTAGTACTTGTTTATACATAGCTAGAGCTCGATCTTGATGTCTCTTTTCCTAGAACATTTAAGAAGCCATCCATGGACAATTTTTACAAATTATAATTGATGAACAAATTTACTTTATCCAGATTTGCAATACAAGGGCATGGTCGCAATCTTATATTTAGTGACACTAGCCTTGCGACTGGGTTCAAAAGAACAGGAAACACCAAGAAAAGCAATCCAGCACTCTGGCATATCGGATCTGACCCATGCAGTCTAGTTTGCAGCATACATCACAACATTGCTTAAAGGGTTTGCAAAACTAACACGTCTTATGAAGTCACTACCAATGATCTACCAGATATCTACTATTGATATCTATGCAGATCACTGTCAGTGATGTCATAAAATGTTAGTTTTAGTGGAATTGCAAGAACCACAGACGTTGGAAGGGAAATTGAAATGGCGCAAATTTATGCTATCAGTTTCCCTGATTCACATACAAAGTTTAGAAAACCTCTTTACAATCCCTTTAATATGGAAACATAAAAGGAAAGAAACAACCAAAAAATACTTACCTTAGCTTTATCTTTCATGGGTTGATGTAAAGTTTGTAACCAGACATTACCTAAAGCTATCAGAGAGTACGCATCATCTTTAGTACCAGGTCTCTGTAAAATTCTTTCAAATTTCTTCTGTCCAGGGCCCCATTCATGTTTAGCCAAATGTAAGTTTCCGATAAGAGACCAGGCATCAGGATGATCCTGTAAAAACACATAAAATTTACCAACTTTAAATTCAGGTCCAACCTTAAAATTGCATACATTTCATTCACAATTCAATTTCAGTCATATCTATCTAATGCTTTCTCTCAAAAACAAATATCAACAAAATCATAAATCAAATCCCTAGTAATGCTACAAAATTAAAAAAGTTAGAGCTCTGTCTTTTGGGGTAGTTATATGTTGAGCAATACTATACAAATGAGCCTAGACTCTCTGGTTAGGAAGGAAGAGACACAATCGGCAATCCTCGGCAGTTTCCGTAAACCATAATCTGTCTCGGTAATGAATGGTGTTTTTCGTTGTGTTTTCATGCGCGAGACTTTTTACTTTGACGCTTTACTTCTTGTTTGTAACGTCTCGACAAAAATATAGTTCTTAGCAATATAATTTATGGAGAAATATGCTGACACTTGCTCGTGCATTTGATGCTACAAAGTGACTATCTGTTCACCAATTACGCATTTTATTATCAGTTTGAATACATATGTTTGTTTTCATGTTCTTTGTTTACAAATACTTGTAGCCTCGAATGACCAGCCACTGATGTTTGAACTACCAGAAGCACGAGATTACGTGACAACTTTGATGTAGTCCGGTCAAATGGCCGCTATTCATTACCGTGATATGTTGCAGAGCGCTAGCGTAACTTTCACGGATACCGTTTGGAAGAGACATTGACTACAAGCAGTCTAATGAAAATACTATCTGGCTAAACATTGGCAAAATGGCCGCTAGCCAGTGACCAGGCTCATTTGTATAGGCTTTGGTAATATATGAAGGGGAAAAAAGTCAACAGACATCACTTTGAAGAAAGCATTGTGGGTATTGTATACCTGATTAATCTGTAGAGCCTCTTTAAACCAATCAGAAGCCTCGTAAATCTGACCTCTATCTCTAGCCATACATCCTAATCTTAAATAACCTACAAAACATGTCAACATTAATATAAAAAATAGCGATGCCCCATCGTAATACGCCCACTTTTGTAATGGCAGCCAAGTCGTCCGGGAGGTCGACAAGAACTATCAGTAAATGAAACATCTGTCGAAAACCGTGCCATCAAGAATGTTTACAAAATTGAAAGAGTTTTGAGTGTTTACAACTACAAGTTAACAAGGGCAATAACCCATGAAATAGTTTTCAATTTGTCTGATTTTCAATAGGATTCATCCTTGGGTGATTACAAACACTCACATTAAGTTTCATAAAAATCCACCAAGAAACCAGCTCTCTATCGTCTCCACAACTTTGAGAGAGTAACGGGCTGAAAAATTAACGTGTTTTAAAGAACAAGGGCAATAACTCATAAATATTTTTTCGAGGTTTCTAATATTCAATAGGGTTTATCCTAATGTCAATACAAACACTCATACCAAGTTTCATCAAAATCCATCAAGAAACCAGCTCTCTATGGTGTCCACAACACATTTTCAAAAGCAAGGACAATAACCCAGGAAATATTTGTCGATTCGTCTGATTTTCAATAGGGTTCATCCTTGGGTGATTACAGCAAGTTTCATAAAAATCCATCAAGAAACCAGCTCTCTAACGTGACCACAACTTTGTTAAAGGCTGAAAAATTAACGCGTTTTAAAGAACAAGGGCAATAACTCATCAAATATTATTTCGATGTTTCTGATTTTCAATAGGGTTTATCCTAATGTCAATACAAACACTCATACCAAGTTTCATCAAAATCCATCAAGAAACGAGCTCTCTATGGTGTCCACAAGATATTTTCAAAAGCAAGGGCAATAACCCATTTAATATTTTTCGATTCGTCTGATTTTCAATAGAGTTCATCCTTGGGTGATAACAAACACTCACAGCAAGTTTCATCAAAATCCATCAAGAAACCAGCTCTCTATCGTGTCCACAAGATATTTTCCAAAGCAAGGGCAATAACCCATGAAATATTTTTCGATTCATCTGATTATCAATAGGGTTCATCCTTGGGTGATTACAAACACTCACAGCAAGTTTCATAAAAATCCACCAAGAAACCAGCTCTCTAACGTGTCCACAACTTTGTTAAAGGCTGAAAAATTAACGCGTTTTAAAGAACAAGGGCAATAACTCATCAAATATTTTTTCGATGTTTCTGATTTTCAATAGGGTTTATCCTAATGTCAATACAAACACTCATACCAAGTTTCATCAAAATCCATCAAGAAACAAGCTCTCTATGGTGTCCACAAGATATTTTCAAAAGCAAGGGCAATAACCCATGAAATATTTTTCAATTCGTCTGATTTTCAATAGGGTTCATCCTTGGGTGATAACAAACACTCACAGCAAGTTTCATCAAAATCCATCAAGAAACCAGCTCTCTATCGTGTCCACAACAATTGTGGACAGACAGGCGGACAGACGGACAGACGGACGGACAGACAGACAGACAGGGGCGACTACAATATACGCCCACATTAATGTGTGGGCGTATAATAATAGTCACAATAAATTGTAATGTCTACATCAGAATGTGCAAAATGACATCTTTCAGACATGGTATTTCAAGGAATTTTAAGGGATGACCAAACCAAATCAAACCTGCTGTGCAAACCCTAAAATTTCAAGAGTCTATCGCATATTTCCTATACTATGTAAACATAAGGACTGGGTACAAATACCACTTTTTTGTTGCAGTGGATTAGCTTAGTTAGTAGCAAAGTGGATTGTCGTCTGATAGAAGCTTAAGTATTGTAGAGTCAAATCCCCTCAATATAAGAAAAACTTCTTGCAATGGCCAGTATTTTCGAGAGAGTTTGCCTCTCTGTTTTCAACTACTACCACTGTACAGCAATCAAGTTCTGTTCAACTCACAAATTACCGATTTATTATTGAAATTGCATCCAAAATAACGGAACACAATATTAAGGTACCCCACTCCTCATTTTTATAACACAACATTTCAACAATTTACACTATCATCATGATGTGTTAAGACCATATTTGAATGAAAATGTACTTACAGTCAACGTAATTAGGATGATCTCTTAGAATGGTTCTGAATAATTTATCAGCTTTATCAAATTCATTTAAAGATTCATACAGTCTAGCTAGATTATAGGTTGTAGTAACTGATATAGCACTATAATATGTTTCATCATGTTGAGCCTCATTACGAGATCTTTCTTGAGATGCTTCATAATATTTCTAAATACAATACATGTATATAAAGGATAATAATTTACTTATGCTTTCGTCAAAATAAATTACATTGAACTGAAATGGAGTTTTAAGTCGAACTTTTCTCCACCCATTTGCAATGAGCAAATACCAGTGTGCAATGAGGGAAATTTTTCTGGACAGCATAACATACTTTCATTACCTATTTCAGACTATCAAAGGATTTTAAACATGCACAGCATCTGAACGACCAAATCCTTAGGTCAGCCTCTCCAGTCTGCATCTCTGACGGGGGAAAACCCGGTTGAAAATACCTATAGTATTATCTTGACCTAGCCCAGTACAAACCTCAGGGTTAGAGAACAAGCATGTAATTCACAGAGCCAACCCTGTTCCTAAGAAAGTTCACAGAACATAAAATGCTGGAATTACCTTAGCTTCCTGGAAGTTACCCAGTCTAAAATGAAGAGCAGCTACATTATTTAATATTTCTGGTGGAACGTCTGCCTGTACCTTCTCTTTCAGTATTCTAGTAGCTGTACCATAGGCTGATAGAGCTCCCTGTACATCAGACTGTTCTAATATCTGAGCTAACTCAATCCAAGCTTCAACATCATCAGGAAACTGTTCTGTTACTTTCTTTAAATGTTGCTGAAATTCATAATTAGTATAACATGAAATCTATGAAGTTTTTTTCAGAAAAGTCGAAAAGATTTTAAAGGGCTACGTTTACCATTAAACCAATAATACCTTAGTTTGACATAAGAAAATATTTTAGCTAAGCTTATCTGTAATAGTTTTCACAGCTCAGCATTAAAAAAAGCCTTCAAGTAAATGTAAATCATAGTTAACTGCTTTACAAAGTTAAAAACTTAAATTTATTCAAAACACAATAAATGTATATACAAAATACATTTTTAGGGGTAAAGTTTCTCGTTTGAGATATATTTGAAGGAATTATGAGATCTCCGTGCAGTTTTAGTACTTTTGAAGACCATCTTTATATTTCTCCGAGATCAAAATCAACCCACTATTCCCCATTTTTTTCAAATTTGAAGAAAGTCTTCAGGCAAAGCTATTGTACAAAATATCTAAATTCACTATTTACCTTAGCTGTGTCTTTTTTATCTTGATCAAATGAATTAGAATATAATGATCCTAATATCTTCATGGTTTCATAATTTCCTGGCTGAGCTTTTAATACCCTCTCAAAACATTGTGATGCCTGATAGAGAAAAAGAAAAAATTGATTAAAGTACTAAAGTTAATCTATGCACATCACATTAAATAAAGTTTTCAAGATAATTTTGTTGAATTGTTCTCACTTTAACTATTACGAAGGTTCTTAGAAATTATAACAATGAATAAACTCTAAGAACCGTATGCTGCATTCGAACTCTACTGAAAGTCAAGCTTAAGTCAGACTATAGGTATGCTGCGCTTGATCTTTGGTGCAAGTCCAATCTAATTAAAATTAGATAATATTTCAGTTTAAGTTTTGGTTGTTGAAAGTGATATTATTGGCGGTTTCATTAATTTCCATCAGTGATTTCATTGGCTGTCATGAACTGTCACATAAATTGACTTCCTAATATGGAGTAATATGGACTTGTGCTAGATTCTTAGGGCTTTAGATTATATGCTAGTTACAACAGTAAACATAGTGTCCAAATTAGCAGTGCTCAAAAAAACTCTACCCAAATTCAGTACAATCACACCAAGACAAACTTACATTATCATTGTCACCTCTATAAATATACATCTGACCCAATCCAAAAAATGGTAGAACAAAATTAGTGGGAGCAAACTGTGTAGATTGATAATAATACTGGAAAGCTTGATCATAATCATCCTGTAATATAGATTTATAAATAAATATTAGTGGTCTGGGACATTATTACCCAAGATTCAAGCTTGGGCAGAGATTTTCTCAATTTCATTAATGTTTTGAGCAATGACATTATCAATTTGACACTGATATTATCAATTTGCATCATTTCAATATCTAGGGAGACCTCTGTGGTTTTTGCAATTCTATTTAGACTAAGTCACTATCACAACAGCTGTTTATACTATCCAAGGTCCTTCGCAATAGTGACATTATAAAACACCTAGATTTAGTGCTGCAAATCAGTGCTCTCACTGTCCCTTTACGCAAAAAAGTATACAAAACCTCTTTACAATCTCTTTAAAGGGATTGTAAAGAGGTTTTCTAAACTTTGCATGTGTATTGGGGACCATTCCAATTTCCATTCCGAAGTCTGTGGTTTCTGCAATTCTACTAAAACTAACTCTTTTTCCACAGACGTCGGAATGGAAATTGGAATGGTGCAAATTGATGTATCACTGTCCCTTAAACGCAAAAAAGTATACAAAACCTCTTTACAATTTCTTTAAGTCTGCTAAAATCTTGTAACTTTTGCCAGTTTTAATCGCAGAAGTCTTGTAGCAGTTAAAAAGTGTATAGTGAATAAAGATATCATTATTTTGTATATAATTACCTGAACATGAAAGGCTCTAGCTAACTGATAACAACTCTCAGCTCTCATAGCTTCATTCTCTGTATTATGGAAAGCATGTAACGCTAAAAACTGGATCTTTTGATAATCCTGTAAAATAAATCACAATCAATTAATGCTACGCTGTCAGATGAAAAGGCAGTCATTAAGATAAATCGTAACTAAATCAGCCATTCTCACTAAGCCTGACAATATCCTTAAATGCATATGGCAGATATATGGGACTTCTTTCAAATATAAGGTATTGCAACATTGGACTAGTCTCTGAGCTCTGTTAAGAAGGAGGACATTCAGCTCAACTTTCGTCAATGTTCAAGACTAACATTAGGACTCGGCATGATAGGCCAGGTAAATGGGCAAGAGAATACAACAGTTGTTCAAAGACTGATTTTGATTGGCACAAGAAGACAACTGTTTCTGAAAAGTGAGTTCTCTCTAGAATGATCATACAAGACAAAGATGACGTAAGCTTACCTTTTTATAGAAGAAATGATCAGCTAAATGATTGAGTACCATAGGATTAGATGAATCTATAGTATAAGCTTTAGACAGAAGTTGTACACCATTTTTAATAGCATCTTGTGCTTTTGAGTTCAACTCTAAGATGGCTAGACCAACTAGAGCACCAACACATTGTGAATCTAACTGTAGGGCTCTTTCAAATGCCATTCTAAAATTTAGTTGAAAAAAAGTTGATTTGGACTGCAGGTATAAAGTATGGGTAGACTTGATTTGTAAGTTCTACATGCTTTCAAATATCCTGGAGATTTAATAAAACAAGTTGGTACATATGTGCTAAGTCTGAACAATTGACAATTCAAAATCGTAAGAAAAGGTCTGAATGCCACAATTTAATTTCCCTTATTGCACACTGCATGGCAATACCCATTTTCTTAATCCAAAAAAAACAAAGGGAACAATTTCAAAAAATTATCAAAAATTCTAATCAGTTATACAACACCCCTCATCTGCTCATTAAACCCTTCCAGATATCATTTCTCAGTCTAAGTTGTACAGAGTATTAAATGTTTAGAAAAATTCATTTTATAGATAGGGGTGTTTAGTATTAGTTGTTTTATAACACTCACCTAGCTTTCTCCAATCTATTCAGTTTAACAAAACAGTGACCCATTCCTAATCTTACTGAAGCAGGACAGTTAGGGTTGGTTCTTAAGGCTTTTTTATAATAGGCCAAAGAACTTTTAAACTCTTTCTTATTGAAGGCAATACAAGCTTTACCTAATAGAGATGGTATGTTGTTACTTGACTGAAATTAACAATTTAACACATTTCTTTTATCATGTCCACATATGGTTTATCTGACATGTTTTTATCAGTCAAATTGATTTGATAGTGTTGGTTTTTTTATGTGCATTTATAAGCCAGTAAGCTTAGGCTAGTCAGTACATTGGTGAGAAAGTTGACCTAAACTGACATGGAAGTGGTTAGGCTAAGATATGACTTGATAAAGATGGTGCTCTAGAAATTCTTAAGTGTGTATTTAAATATTTAAATGGCTGTTTATCTTTGGTTGTCAGCAGAGGCAGCCATATTGCCATATTGATGATATCAAATATTGCATTTGTAAACCACTGCTCCAAAATTTCATTAAATCGTACCGGTAAACCAATACCGAATCAAATTGAGCAAGAAAAACTTTCTCTAATTGTTCCAGATTTACGGAAAAGTTAGTATCTGTGCTTAAAGAGATGTCATATGATCACAAAATATAAAAATAAATTCAAACAAACCTGATTTAAGACAAAATTAAACTGTGCATCAGCCTGGTCCATTTTATCTCCTTCCAATAAACAGAAATACGCTCTTCCAAGTAAATGGTTCTACAAAAATTACAAAAACAGTTATATGTTGATAATTTCTTCTTCTCTGCACATGATTGGGTTAATGGAGACGAGTTAACTCGCGCAGTGTGCAATAAGGGAAATTTTGCCACAACAGCAGCATTAGTCTTCACTAGTCTCTATCAAAACAATAACCTCTCCCAGATTACCCAACCATTTGTCCTTATGATTGATTTCATTTCCAAAACACTTTCACCACCATCAAAAATTTAAAGATTTCAGACAATTTGACTTTACCTGATCGTACATAATAATTTTATCAGCTGTAGTATAGAGTAGTGTAGCTTTAGTAAACAATTCTCTTTTAGTGTCTTTATTCTTCTCTTTATGAGCCAACTGTACATAGTAAGCAGCCAAAGTATCCAGAGACTGCATCTGATCTCTTTCAAAGTTCTGGTAATCAATTCCAGAATCAGTTCTAGATGATTCCAATATCTTAACAAAATCTTCCACAAATCCTTGTTTGTAATATTCCAACTGAAATCAGAAAGTTCAAAAATGGATCAGTAAGCTTACATGTCATAAAACAAAAATTTGGATTAAAAGGAATAGTGAAACTGTTAAGCAAAAAGCATATCAGTTCAACTTATCCTACAGAATGGTTAACTGCCTCTTCTGCATTGTTTTATTGATTCGTGTCATAGTCCAGTTCTCTTTTGAGACTAATATCTTCATTTCTATTTTAAACAACCTTTGGAAACTTCATTATTCTAATCCAATTACCTAGTAACAGTATATTATGGAAAAAAATCTATTTTTTTTTTCCTGTTAATGATAAAACTGATATAATATCAGTGTACAAGACATGGGTACGGTACTATTATAGCTTTTATAGCCTTATCTAGCTGCTGATACAATATCATTGAAATGACCAAATGTTTATGAATGGGTTGACATCATTTGCATTATGAACCCTCGGTTTCTAAGCGGTTAAAGCGAGGCGTGAATAAGGTCTATACTTACAGCCAATGTGACCCAAATATGAAGAGGGGCCACCTCTTGTCGTAGAATATTGAGAACTTCATCTCCTTCTGGTAATTGATCAAGATCTAACTCAATTACCTGAAAATAGATAAAATAGTGGAATTAAATCTTGATTTTTATTGTAACAATTATTGCAAAGGCTTGTGGATATATTGTTCAATGTGTGAAATGCAAAGGTGTTTGATTTCAAAGCACAGTAACTTCATGACAAAGATTCTAGCCTAGCATGTTACCCCTGAAACTGAAACTGGGAAAGCAATTTAGATTTTAAACTAAACAAATAGCATCTATCCCACTGAGTATTCAGTAAATGGTGGCAACAAACTCACCCAAAGAAATCCAAACAGTTTATCAAAGATAAAGCTTTGTGAAACTAATTCGCAACCTTACTTACAAGGAATTCTCTCAAATCTTTATCAAGTGATTTTATAACAAAGTGAATGGTATTGGTAGAAAACAGGAGAGGTAAAATGTTGCACACCTCTACTCAGATTTCAATGTGGAAAATCTGTCGTATTTGTAATAAACGGCATGTTCAGATCACTCCACCTTGATCTATTCAAATTCCTATACTAAAAAATCTATTAAGAAATTTAAATAATTAATGATAAAAGAGTAAATTACCTCATCAGTGTCTCGCAGCGGAATTTCAATAGATCCAGCCGCCATGTTGCCGGTTTTAGGGGTAATTAATTTCCATGAGTGAATTTGCTAATTCTGTAATCGATTTTAAAGCTGAAACACAAATATTTTCTGAAAAAAATTCTTTTACATTTCAACGACCAAGGGCATGATTTCTAAATAAATGATAAAAACGTTAAAAAGAAATTCGAACAATGAGTATATTACATTACAATAACTTTTCCCTTGAAAGGATAATTCATCAAAGGTATATTTACTACAGACTACAACTAATTTCTAGTTATTAAGTTAGAGAGGTGCAAATAACTTTGCATTAACCTCAAGGAAGGATTACTGCCAGCATTTTTTTTGGTTAGGTTGGCATATTAAATAGAAATTCAAGTCTGCGGACAAAAAACTGACATGAAATAAAGTGAAATGAATTTTTGTATTACCGATTCTGGAGCCTAAGTTGCATATTTTTAATTCAAAGCAGAGCACACTGATGAAAATTTACAAATATAACCGCATAAAGAAAGAAAGAAACATCTATATTTTACAAGGATAACAACTTAGGTTCCATGAGGATCCAGCTAGTCCTTGGCCAAACCTCTTTCCCGGATTATCCCTACCCATTTACTGCTGGGTTGACTGGAATTATGAGTGAAGATGACTTATTTAAGGTCATCAGACTTTCACACCCCGGTTGAGAATCAAACTCTCAAACACAACAATCTTCATTTCCTCGTATCCAAGCAAATGGCGTCATGTTTGTAAAGAATGATGAACAGAGAAATTCTACCTAGTGGAAATATGGAGCTAGGCAAGATGCGAAGTTTTGTATGAAATGATGCAGTAACCGACTGTGCTATAGAACCTTATAGAGAACTCACAGTGCCTCAGTTTATTGTTTGAATGACAAGAGGTTTTCAAATCACTTACATTGAAATGAAATGGAGATATATGTTCTAGCCTACTCTGCTTCACCTTTTTGAACCAATGAGCTATTGAATACTATACAGTATGCAATGAGGAAGTGCCTCTTCAGTTTATTGTTTGAATGACATGGCAAGGTTTTCAAATCAACTTCTATCACTTACTCTTACATTAAAATGAAATTGAGATTTCCTACTCTGCTTCACCTTTTTAAAGCAATGAGCTAATGACTACCATACAGTATGCAATGAGAGAAATTTTTCAAACTACTGTCAAAAGATCTTTAGCCCCTCCGACCTGCACTGACAGGATTGAACAAACATGGTTTGTAGGAAGGCAGGAATCGACTTGAACGCTTAGACTCTTAGACATATAATAAAGAGGCAGGTTTGAAGTTTAAGGAATACTTTATTCACAATATATATAGTGAATATTAATATAATATATTTATAATATTTATCTATATATACAAGTAATGTCTTTGACATATGATTTCTAAAATATAGTACATATTGTGGACAGTGAAAAATCATTCCATTTGCATTTGTCATCTTCTATGTTAAAGTGATACTACCTCTTAGAATGAGCAAAAAAATAAAGTTCTCAAACTTGGTCTATCAGAGAAATTCACCAACAGTGTCCAAAATATACAAACAGAATCAAATAAACCATAAACTTTGTAATTTTTCTTACTATTACAGGTTATAATTGAAAAACGCTTAAAATTTGAGGAAGCATTTTTCAATTTTTGTATATAAACATAGTTTTCTGGATTTATCAGATTATTTAGGTAATCTGTTCTATAGTTATGCCACCAGGTAAGTCCTCTGATGAATATATACTCCTATAGACCAAGTTGAAAATTTAGAGTTTTTGTTCATTCTAAGAGTCTTCATATTTTCCTCTCAACAATAGAGATGCTATACATTCTAAAGTCATTCCAAGATTATAAGAGCTGTTTTATTGTATTGATATATTCGTTAAAAAATAATAATCAATAAAATTTTGATCTTTTAAGAAATTATGAAGACTCTCTCCCAGTTTGCTACACTTTTATTTTAACACAGAAGACCAATGGAAATGAAATGATAATAGATATGTTAAAGAAATTGATTTGATTGGTGGTTTTATTCAACATTTTTGCATATATTTGATTATTAATAAAATTTGGTGTAAATTACTTCATGTAAAATATTCTATACAAAAAAGGGAAAAGAATTTATATTTGTTGTAACAAATAAATTATAAATGAAAACACTCATGTCTCTTGTATGCCCCTTAAAGAGTTTGGTTTACAGGAGCTTCAGTTTTCTTTTCCCTTTATACAAAATTTTTTCGGTTTTGCTTATGTCAAAAAAACAGTTTTTATTTTTCATATTTCGGTTACAATGGCTCTCTGCACTCAATTTGCTTGTAAAAAGTAATAAATTTAAGTTCTCAAACTTGGTCAATAAGAGTTTATATTCATCAAAGGTGTCTACAGAATACTAGCAGAATCCAATAAACCTTAAAACTAAGAAATTTTCCATAAAATTACACTTTATAATTGAAAAACGCTGAATAAAACTCTTAATATTTTCAATAAGTATAATAAAGGTAGTTTTCTGGAATTATCAGATTCTTCGGGCAATTTGTACTAAGGTTATGACACCAGACAAGTAGCCAAAAAAAAAAAGCTGTTATTTACTAAGTTTGAGAATTTTGCTTTTTTGATTATTCTAAGAGGTAGTATCACTTTAAGTTGTAGATTTTGAATATGGTCACAAGATGTTGAGATAACAATATCCAATATTAATCTTAGATTTATTACTGTCAACATATATCCTTGAGCAATATCATATCTATATTATTTAAATTGGCTGTCTGATATTTATGACCATAGTAATATAACTTTCAAGTAAACTTTATCTCATTTTCAAATCTGAAATGTCCATCAATTTTATACTGATTTCACATTGGAATTTTGAAGCCTTTTTCATTCAAAGGCTTATTTAACATATGAAACTAACTTCCCTAGATTATTTAGAAGGCAGATTTGTATGAGCATCATTTAATAATTTCACGTTATCCCGATTTTAGGATAATTTCATATAATAATTGACAAAAGTACAAAATTGACTTGACTCAAATTTAAGAAATTTCATTTGAGCAGTTACATTTCATTCTGTTTAATAACTCCTATATTAGCACATTTTGTAAAATATTTTGTATACAATTCCTTTAATATCACCTAACATTTGAACTATAGCATAATATAACATTTTAATTCATATCTAACATCATTATAATTCAATAAGTGAAAGAACTACCACTAAATATTGTTCATAAAAAACTATACTCTAGAAAATTAACATATAATATAAATGCTGTTATAACAATATTAAATTGGTTTTATCATACATATGACCAAAAAGTTCGATCAAACTGAGCCCAGAAAGGAATTTCACTGAAGACTAGCAACCCTTCTGCGCATCCTATCTCAATTTTGGTTTTAAATTTGCTGTCTTTTTACCACAATATTTGAAGGAATCTTATTGGTTAAGAACTCTGCCCTCAACCAATCAAAATTGACTGAATGAATATTGTCTTTCGGCTTAATAGTAAGATTTCCAAATCGACTCAAGAATTAGTTACACTTACAATCTCAATTTCAATCAAAAAGACCCTAATATGGATACCATTCCTAAAGAAACGAAAAATTTTAGTTTTCAGGTTTCTGAATTGAATGAAGTTAATATTTTTAAGGAAATGTTGATTTCACTAGTCATATCTTCTTTCAACATATCCACAAATTTTCTCCAAAAACGTGATAGGATTTTATTTCAAAAACAATTTAGAATTTTTACATATACAAATTCAATATGTATAGCCTAAAATGAAATTGTTATCGTGTAAAAAAGGAATGTTATGGTGGAAGGCAAAAAAAAATTGAATGTAAATCACAGGGTATAGCAATAACTTTGATTTTAAATTGTGACATCTAAGACAGGGCTCAAGTTGATGTGACAATCGGGAAGAAGATTTTTAATGACTGAAAAATTGAAGCGGCTTCAGTTGCCAATCAGTTTTTTATGGTTTCACTAAACTGAAAAATCTTAAAAATCAATCTGAAATGACTGAATCTTCAATCACTGTATAATCAAAGTTGTTAGCAGTAGATTTATTTTTTTGATAATACAAGATGCTGTCAATTGTCAGTCAACCCAAGCCCACATTAGCAGAAAGGTTAACATAAGAAAGAGTGCAATTCATCATTTTCTATGTCAAAATGAAGGGATCATTAACATTGATCAAATTACAAAACAAAGACTACAAAATTTAAGGTTTCTGATTGGTATCTGATAAAGTAGGTAGTTATCGAGAGTGATAAGAAACATAAATTTTCAATAATTATGACATAATCAATGATAAATCATACCATATCAATCAATTTAATCATAATTGGCTATTTAACCAGTGGTCATTTTGACCAATGACCTATTAAAGTACCCCAAGGGTTTTAAACATTGTCATTTGAATTGCCCTATTTTGTAAGTTATTAGTCTATCTACATAAAACAAATTACTTCTATGTTAAGTGGCTTTTACACGTTTTTACGTAATTTCTGACAACACTGATTAAAGGCATTGAAAAGATTTATAGATTTACTATAATTTCCATTGCACCCATTTTCTGTCAGCGTAAGCCATTCTTGCGAGTATACAAGTATCAGACATGAAATTGGAAAAGTTCAAAGAATTGTAATGTATCTGCAAGTTATAATGTAGCCAAACAAGGTTATTTGCATATCTGGAAATGATCAAAACATAAGCATGAGCAGTATAAATAAAATCATTTCTCAAATATACACACACAAAGGCTACAAAATCTTGTTTAAATTCCTTTTTTAATAATCAATGCTTTATCAGAAAGTGACTGTTTGCTATGCCTAACAGAAAAAGACTATCTAAACAGAAAGTGACTGTTTGCTATGATAAGCAGAAAGTGACTGCTATGCTGAACAGAAAGTGACTAAGCTATGCTGAACAGAAAGTGATAATTTGCTTAACAGAGAAAACAATTCTATGATATACAACTAATAATAATATACAGCTGTTCTATGCCATCAAAATAAATGTTATTTACTGGCCTTGTAATCAGACTACAGGTTGTAATAGATGAGGTATAGTGTCCAGTGCAAAGTGTCAACACAATAGTAGAAGCCAACAGTGCCACAGCATGTACAGATTTGTACTTCTTGGTTTTTTTATCAATAATCCCACACTGTACATAAGACCCTGTACCTAATCTTTCGCACCATAATGTTGGATTATCTGATAGTTAAAATTCATAAGAATTTTGATACAAAATAAGACGTCACACAAAATATTTAAATGTATTGCTTTCATAAGTAACAAAAAGTTTAATAACTTAATAATTTCAAAGCAATTTACAAGCTTTAACCATGAACCTAGTCACAAAGTTTGGACAATTTTTAAAATGAAAATGTGTCATTATTAAAGGAAATGCTTGCTTTTTTTTTTTTACTAAAGAAGTACCCTCACAAAATAATTGAACATTTTCATGAAAAAAATGTGAATGACTTTAGGATAAATATGTCTTTGGAGTCTACAACATCTCCCATTTCATGATCAAAGACTTAGCAAAGGCATTTCCTTCAAGCAAAAGCAAAATCAAGCACTTTTTATCCAAGTAATACTGTTTGTTCAAGCCTTAATGACATTTTCAAGACCTACATGCAGTTATCAACAGGCTCATGGTTTTAACACAATCAAAAATGTTCACTAACAAAAACAATTTTTTCACAAAAAAATCAACAAAACAAATTTGTTCTATGGAAGAGCTATATGATAAAACAAGTATATAAAATGAAAATAAACAAATCCCATAATTTCCCTTAGTTCCAAGTCTTAACTATGATTTCACTTAAAACTAATTAGTCTTTACTATGATTTCACTTAAAGCTAATTAGTCTTTACTATGATTTCACTTAAAGCTAATTAGTCTTAACTATGATTTCACTTAAAACTAATTAGTCTTTACTATGATTTCACTTAAAGCTAATTAGTCTTAACTATGATTTCACTTAAAACTAATTAGTCTTTACTATGATTTCACTTAAAGCTAATTAGTCTTAACTATGATTTCACTTAAAACTAATTAGTCTTTACTATGATTTCACTTAAAGCTAATTAGTCTTAACTATGATTTCACTGAAAGCTAAATAGTCTTAGCTATGATTTCACTGAAAGCTAATTAGTCTTAACTATGATTTCACTGAAAGCTAAATAGTCTTAGCTATGATTTCACTGAAAGTTAAAGTCTTTACAATGATTTCACTTTAAGCTAATTAGTCTCAACTATGATTTCACTGAAAGCTAATTAGTCTTAAATATGATTTCACTTAAAACTAATTAGTCTTAAATATGATTTTACTTAAAACTAACTTATTTTTTTTCTAATTTCTCACATTTTGGAATTCAGGAAATGGTTTAGGGAGACAAGAATGGATATATATGATGTGTACAAATATTGCGTAAAAACCTAGAATTAGGAATTTGCACATAACCCTCTATGATTTCTAATATAACAATATAATTAATATACATCCCTATCACCATTAGTTATTGGAATAGATCATTATTTAGTTCTTAACATTATCGGACCACCCTGAAACACAAATCACAAGACCGTCCTCAACCCAAAAAGTTACAGAAAAGATGGACATAAAATTCCTTTAAATATTTCTGAATCTCAATAAAACACTTAAACTGAATTGTTTATATTTTTTTGCCATGCATTTAAAGTTAACGTACAGTTGCATAAAAATTTATAATTTTTGCAATTGACTTTGCCCATTAAAAATATATTGACTATTCTGTAAATTTTTTATGTGCCGGTATATCACTGATAGATCAATTTACACCGTAATAATTATCAATCAGACATCCGTGGCTCTAGCGAGTAAAGTCATAACAAGCTAAACACAGATTGGAAGATCCACAGACATTCAACTGAAAATTGACCCTATCTATGTCCCCTGTAATGCCTTTTAGGAAGAGGCCTCAAGAATGTGTTGGTGTGGTCCAATATGTAGATCTATAAATAATCTAGAAACAAGTATAAAACACAAAATCTATAATAATAATAATATAATGATCTATATTTTTATTAGTCTATTTTATATTTAGAGTTGGAGCAATACACAATTTTCATTATTATCATTATTATTATTTGCGCTGAACATAATTGGCAGGGAAAAAACCTTCTTTTCCGTTTGCTAGTCGACCTTTACACCATCCCATTTCATCTTTAGCTTCAACTTGTAAAAATACTTCACCTAAAAATAGTAAATAAATAAACAATATAATTTAAACATCAAAGACTAAGATATAAATAAACATCGCAATGGCTACACTTTTAAAGTAAATAACATATCTGCTTTGATTGTACCTAAATCAAATAGAAATATAAGTTTAAATTTAGCATGGAAATATGATAAGTGTTTTTTGTCAAAAGGCAAAAATAGGATTGAAAATGCTTTTTTTAGATTACATTTTGTGTATACATGTATAACTGGAACATGTATGAACTTTATAGGATTGTAAAGTGGTTTTCTCAATTTTTTAAATGTATTGAAAAAAGAAAGGCATCAATTTGAACCATTTCAACTTTCAATGAAAGACCTGCAGTTCCAGTATTTTACACTTAAACTTTATGTTTTATGCATCACACCTGCAAAGGTCTTCTGTGATACAAGCATATTTCGTGGGGATGAAGTAGCTGGAACCAGAAATGCCTGATTGTATATCAGAATGGTGCAAATTGATGCCATTCGTGTCCTTGATATACTTAACAAATTTAGAAAACATCCTTACAATAACATAATACTCTATTCTAAAAGTTTACCATTTTGTAAAAGTAAATAAGAAAATTCTATTTTTCTACCGAATTTTTTATGTATTTCAAATCATCAAACTGATAGCTAAAAATCATTTAAAAGATTTAGACCAATAATTTATTGAGGTCAATGGTGAACTTCTGTCAAAACCCGACTATAATGAAACAATAAGGTGAGGTCCAGCCAAAATAAATAATGTGTTTAATGTGTAAACTTTTCACTTCATCTACATTGTTTACATGTTACATTCAATTACAGACGCTCAGTGGTACACCACATAAAAACATTTTAAAAATATCTTTTACGACTTGATGTTGGGAGTTATTTACAATCAATTGAAATATAAAGAATATCCTTCTGTTCATAATGTTATTGGTTCATAAAGAGGGGCAATGCCAAATAATTTGCATAATGTACAATGTACATCAGTTTTGACATTTCTTGAGTTTAATCATGTTCCTTCAGCAACGTTAGACATTTGCATTATCTACCGTTGCTGGATTGACAGGGTTTTCTCGTCATTATCAACTAATAACCTCGTTTAAAAAACACTATACGTCACATTCAATTTATGACCGTTGAGGCTCGATTATCACAAGGTAAATTTGCTACAAGAAATTTGACGTCTGGTCATTCGAAAGTTTTCCCGAAATAATTTGTTACAATGAATATAACTGGTCGACAATAATCGTTCAACCAATCAAAGTTAATGACGAGAAAACCTTATCATGATAGCAACGGATTAATGTAATGAAATGAAATGATAGCCGTTGCTAAAGGAACATTGAGTTTAATATATAGATTGATTTATTTGGCTGTAGTTATTAGTCATGTTTAAATAATATTATAATTTTATCAACCTTTTAATGATGCTTCCAAACATAAGCTTATATATATTTTTTTTCATTTAGATCTAAAATATGTGGAATATTCAAAAATTATACTGGAAATTAGTAAATCATCTAATCTTTTTAAATAAATATTTATTATTGGGTTCCTGTTAGACAAAGCTTTATTGAGTGAAAAAATGTTTTTAAACATTGAGTGAAAAAATATTTTTAAACATTGAGATTAAAATTCCTGGATTTTTACATTTATTTGAATATGCATCATGTGCATTAGATTAGTGCTACTGTATATTAAAAACAATTTATTCTGCATCTGAATACTACATATTTAGTTTGTTTTTCCTATATTTACATTAGGATATATTTAAAACTAATTTCTTTTAATTTAAATTACAAATGCACCTTGCACTTAATATAAATACTAACCTAACCTATGAACTATTTATATATACAGAAACAAGTATTTCAAGAATGTTTGAATATTATACGTTTCACCTTTTTTCAGAAATATATCTAAAATTACAAGCAAATGGCTCAACTAATAAAAATTTGTACAAGCAAAAGAATTCCCTTAAAGCTATCATGCTCTAATTACACTAGAAATAAATTATTTTTTAAAGAATATGTCAAGCAAACCGCCATTGGCCGCCATATTTACTACTAGCTGTCGCCATACTTGTTGAAGAAATATGGCCGCCAACGACCCACCATAAAACCCGGGTAAGCCACGCCCATCAATCAGTTGATATATACAGCTCGTACTGTCAACATCGATAATAAGCACTCACTATGACACAAGCCAACCTTGAAACTAGCGAATCTTGTCTTTCACAACAACACAAATGGAGGCACAGGTAAGAAAATGCAAAACCCATGTATTTCAAATTACATTTGGTAGAAGCTCCAAATATGATCTTATATATGCACAATGCATCTGTATTTATGGACTTTTTACAATAAAACATTCTTACCTTGATTTATTATATGAATATTATCATCATTGACATGAAGAAATAAACTATAAAAAGTTGTTATCATTTCATGTCAACGATATAAAAATCATGGAAGAAAACTAAGCTATGTAAATGTGTTATTGTAAGGAGTCCATAACTGCAGATGCGGTGTGCATATATGAGATCATATTTGGACCTGCTACCAAATGTAATGGTAAATATATGAGGATTTACATTTTCTTACTTAGACTTACTTATTGTTTTGAAAGTCAAGGTTAGTTAGTTTCAAGGTTGGTTGGTTTCACTGTGAGTGTTGATTATCGATGTTGACAGTGTGAGGTCTATGAATCAACTGACCGATGGGCGTGGCTTACCTGGGATTTATAGTAGGTCGGTGGCGGCCATATTTCATCAACAAGTATGGCGACTGCTAGTAGTAAATTAAAATATGTCGGACAATGGCGGATTGCTTGACTTATTTTAAAAAAAAAAAATTATTTCTAGTGTAATTACAGCATGATAGCTTTAAGTCTAAGAATGGCAAAATTTAGAGTAAAAGTTGTTTAGTAGTAGATTCCTCTAAAGAGAAGACACCATCAAGTGCTTTGAAAAAAATAAGCATGGACTTAATACTACTAAATAGGTCACATGATATACAATCAGATAAATTTATGCCCAACTTAAAGCGATACTACGTCTTAGAATGAACCAAAAAATTAAATTTTCTAACTTGGTCAATAGGAGTATATATTCATCGGGGGACAAACCTAGTGGCATAACTATAAAACAGATTACCTAAATAATCTGATAAATCCAGAAAACTATGTTTAAATACAATAATTGATAAATGCCTTAATCCAATTTAAGGCATTTATCAATAATAATCTGTAATTGTATGGAAAATTACATAGTTTTATGGGTTTATTTGATTCTGTTTGTATACTTTGAACACTGCTGATGAATATATACTCTAATTGACCAAGTTTGAGAACTTAATATTTTTGTTCATTCTAAGACGTAGTATCGCTTTAACAAATCAGCCAAGATGCAATAAACTGATTTGCTATATGCCTTATGCTTTGAACTTTGAAATATTTTTATGTGAGACAGAGATAACCTTGTATCCTTTAGTAAACCTAAATTTAAAAAATATGTCAGTTTTTGAATGTTGACAGAGGACTAGAAGCTAATATTGACAATAATCAGTTTAGCTAAGGTGGTATGTCAATATCATATACACAGTATATAAATATTCTACCAGTATATCAAACCAAAATCTTTATATATACTACCAATACATGTACATCAAAATATAACCAAAATCTTTATCAAAAATAACTAAAAAATTTATCTTTACTACCAGCAGATTACACCAAATAAAAAACATAATTAATCAAATATTATCTTTATCTAAAATCTTTTTTATCTCAACTACCAGTGGACTACATCAAATATAACCATAATTTGTTTTTATCATACTACCAATTAATGACATACAATCAAAATCTTTAATCAAATATTATCAAACTAAGCTTATACTACCAGTATATCAAATATAAGCTTAACCAAATTCTTTTTTTATCATAAAACAAATTAATCAAATATAACTTGACTAAATAAACAAACAAACAAACTAAAATCTTTTTATCTTTACTACCAGTAGACTACATAAAATATAACCAAAACATTTAATCATACTACCAATTAATGAAATATAATTTAAATCTTTATCTATACTACCAGTATATCTATCAAATATAACAATTTTTTTTTTTTTAATATACTATCAATAAATCCTATGACAAAACTTTTATCAAATATAAATAAATCTATACTGACAGTATATCAAATTTAACCAAAATCTTTGATATATTCTACCAGTACATCAAGTATTACCAAAAATACTATCAAAATATCAAATAAAACCTAACTTTGTTTAGTTTATGAAAGCCAAATTTAAACTGAATTTCAAATTCAAAAGAGTATGCCTATAGTGGTTAGTCTCTAAAAGGAAATAAGAATTTGGCTTAGTAACAATAACTTCATAATTTCATTGAATTAAATTTAGTTTCTGTAAATAAAAAAACTAGTATGTAATTTAATCTTAAAGGGGAATGTTCAGCATTTTTTAGGGTCGATTTGGGCCTTGAATATATGCAAATAAGCCTTCAGAAGTACTACTAATGCACGAAAATCCTATAATTCCTTCAATTATATCCCTTCCTTAACATTTATCCTTCACATTCTGTATATGTGTTTTCTATATATAACGCATAGTCTTACTAAACGGTGAGTCGTAATTTTGACTTTCAAACGCCGATATTTATGGGTACATGTATGTTTGAAGGTTTTAATTGCGTAGGAGAGTTGTGAATAATATTACGGATTAGATAAGCTAAAAAATTCAAGATTCTGAGACCAAAATGTTTTTGGTCGAATAGTTAGTGAACATATCCCTTTAATTGTAAACCCATTTTCCTTCTCTTCAAACTTTAATATCAAAACTATAGGAGGAAGACTACCTTTAGAGATAAACTGTTATCCAAAACTAAACTAAAATGTTTTTTTTTTTCATGGGTATTAGCTTTGAATCAGCTTAGTCTCATGTTCTTTTTTAAGAATTTAGCAGTGGTGTTTCTAGAGGGAGGGGCCGAGCTTGGGTCAAAGAATCATCCAGGCAGACTAAAAGCACCTTATAGTCATGTTTTAAACTTTGTTGTTTGTTGATTTCGCTTGACTGTTTTCTGTTCAGGGAGTTGGCTAGTCCGAAACTTGCAAGTTTTTAGGGCTTAGTTTTTCTGACTCTCTCCCAGCCATATCCGTCCAAATAGCTATCAGAGGCTGGAGAAAGAGTCAGCAAGTTTCAGACTAGGAGTTGGCATACTTGTTCAAATAGCTTTTGTTTCAAATTGATAAGAATTTTGTATCAGAAACAAGAATTTTAGCTCTTATCAAGATGATTGTTGTTTGGTTCTTTAATCATCAAATTTTTACCTTTTTTGATACCTCATATAATAGTGAATGTTATTTTTAGTGACAAGAATAGTATACTTTGCTTTTGGTTCAAGGGTCAATTGCTGAAGAGACTCTTTAACCCTACCAAAATCAGTTAGACGATGTTATATGTACTAGTAGTTGTTGTGAAGTAGAAAGTACTATGATTACTATTGTCAATAAAATGTAATCCTCTACCTAACAAACTTAGTCACTAGTTGTTAACTAATGTAAACATGGTTATAATATCACTGACCATAGCTAACTAGTAACTGACCATACGGCATGTATATCATACACTTAAAGGGATATGTTCACCATTTGTTTGACCAATAAAATTTTAGTGTCAGAATTTAGCTAATTCGTAAATAATGGACTTTTTTGGTGATCAGGATGTGAAGCTTCTATACCACCGGGATCCAAGCGCCCCACACCGCTGGAAGAAGTGTGTGGACCGCAGGGAAGACAATGTTGAAAAATAAACCATGTCGTTAGTATCAGAAAATGTTGAATTTAATGGATGCCAAGTTTCATCACTGTGGCATAACTCCTTCTGAGTTATGAACTCTTCAGCCTCCCCTCGTAAAGATGTTTTCTAAATTTTGTATGTGAATCAAGGAATTCTATAGAATCAATTTCAGAATTACAAATTCAATCACACGTCTGTGGTTCCATCCATTCACTCGGACACCAATATACGCTCAACATTTCATGTGGATGTATAAAAATTGAAGTATAAAAATGAACTTACCAACATCAAAACTGAGTTCATCATCTTCTGTAGCTTCATAAGCATACATAGATTCTACTGTCCACCCTGACATTGGTGGTTCATCTTCTGCTTCCTGTTCATCAAAATCATCACCAAATGGATTACCAGCAGCTTCTTCACTGTAGATAGAACAAGCAGTTACTTAACTAATGATAATAATAGTCAATTTAACTAATGATAGTACCAGTCAATTTAACTAATTATAGTAACAGTCAATTCAACTAATGATAGTAACAAATAAATCTCATCAAGTCATTTACTTGTAGTAACAGACACTTTTACTAATGATTAGTCATTAACTTATGATAGTTCCATGCACTTAACAAATGATAGTAACAGTCAATTTAACTAATGATAGTGACAATCAATTGACAGAAACAGTTAGTAACTAATATCAACAGTCATGAACTAAGATTATAACGAAATGACAGTCAATTTAACTAATCAACTGTCAATTTATCTAATGTTTTCAACTAATGGACTGTCAATGCAACTAATGATCGTAACTAATCAACAGACAATTTAACTAATGATTGTAACTAGTCTGGTAAAAGTGTAAAAAACACAGAATATTTTTTGTTGAGACTGAAGAAAATTAGAATAAAACTTACTGATTATTGTGAGATTGAGCAGGTGGTGGTACTGTACTACTAGGGTAAGTTGAGGGTGTTGGTTGAGCTTCCTGACTATGTTGTTGATCGTAGGACCTACTGTTTCTACCTCCTCCAGTACTATCATAGCTACTGTCACGCTGATGTCTAATACTAGTAATTGTAATACCATCTCCAGTCACGATCTGAGATTTAGCTCGTTTTGAGATAGATTGTAGGTCTGGAGAATATTCCTGAAATTTGAAATAAAATGAAATGAAATGGTGCCTACATTTCTGCAACAATTTGAGCCAATAAGGACGGACAAATACCATGCAGTGTGCAATGAGTGATTTTTGTCAGAACAGCAACATTAACCAACATATTCAACTGGAATCTTTAATGTGCACAGCCTGTAGCACATGCTGCATCAGTTTAATGTTTTATCCAAAAGAGTTAGTCAGTTAGTTAGCTACCCAAACCAACAATCCCGGTTGTTTAAGCGGATAATGAGTTATGGGGATCAGTCAACTATACCTAAGCTTTAAACACATCATATACTTTTGCTTAATAGAAGACATCCGTTAACCGCTGAGCCATTGTTGCTCAATAAAAGGATAATATATGAACAGATTTACTGGTACAAGATGTACAATATTAATCTTTACCTCAAATGTGGGCCATGCCATTGGCATATCAGCACCATTATTTGTGGACCACCATTTTAAATCTTTATCAGCATCATTATTACCTATTGCTGAATATAAATCGGTGTATACTTTTTGGAATCTAAAATAATAATTTAAATCATACATGTAGTTGGTTTTCTGTATGAACTGAACAACTCCTAGCTGCTTGACTGTTGAAAGCAATAAAACTCTTCAAGTCCTCCCTTAATGCATTGCAAGTCATTCAAAGGATGAAAAAGAGGACCAAATACTTTTTACAGAGATAGCAGACAGTGATCCTATCCTGGTCCTCCTTGACCTCAAGGTCACAAGACCTTTATAAGCCACCCAAGATTAGAATTTTGATGTTACTAAGAAAATGATGAAGAATCAAACACTGAAACGACCTGTGCTACACCCTGTAATCAAGATTTTCCGATTTCCATATAAGATTTCTTACCTGGCATCATTACTGATGTCTAAACAATTGTGGATTTGAAACGCTGTTTTCTTTATAAATTCTATTCTTTTTCTTTCAAATTCTTGAGCTTTTTCAAAAACCTGAAGAAACAAAAACACAACATGAATCTTATTACCATTATCATTTCGAAATACGTAATCAATATATTAATATGGAATTATAGGTAAGTGTCTGTTGGTCTGTATATGTGTATAATTGAGACTTGTTATTAATTGCTTAAATTTTTTTTTTGATCTTGTCACATGATTTTCAAATAGCCCAATCAGCATGTTTCCAAAGGTCATTTTAAAAGGTTTGTGTAATAAATATGCACATATGCTTGTGAACACCTATATGGCTGTTCATAAAGTGGGTGTGGCCTAATTATCAATGTATATTGCTACTCTACACACCTCTGTTGTATCTTCTATATATTTAGCGTTATAACTATTTAAATCATTAACAGCAGCTTGGTATTTATCTCTTGTAGACTCCACTTCATTCTGTAGTTTACGTAATTTTTCTTGTAATTTTTTTAACTGGAAAATTAAAAAAAAGTTTTAAAATCCATCAATATGCTCTATGTCTAAACATAATGATCTGGGGTCTTATTCTTGAAGATGATTTTAGTTTTCTGAGCATCTGATTGGTCAATCACTAAAATTCATTATCAAATTCAGTAATTATCCAATCAGATAACAGTATTTCTTAAAATTTGAACTTTATCTTAGTTTAGTTTTGGAAAATAAGGCCCCCTAGTACTTGTCAACTTACTGCAAATTATTATAACCATGGTAGGGCTGGGCGATATTGGTTAAAGGGGATATCACGATATTCATCATTAATATATCACGATATGGGTATATATCGCTTTATTTTTAAGAAGGGGTTTTACTGGTTTTTGAAACAAAATTTTCATGTTTTGTTCTATCAAAAAATCTTAAATGTAAGAAAAACAGTAAATATCTGTCAAAAACAACCAAATCTTCAATAGCATATTTTTCAAATATCTAAAAGTATTAATTTATGTGTTAAAACTGTTAAAATGACTTTATCTTGACCAAAATTTGACGATATATCATGATAATAACATATATCACGATATGGCGATATTTCGGTATTTTTATTTCAGGCGATATTACTAACGATATAAATTCCTATACCGGTATTTATCGTGATACCGGTATATCGCCCAGCCCTAAACCATGGCTCCAGGTCTACAATTGTTTTAACTGATCCTTAAATCTTATTAAAATTTTCTTATTTCAAAGGGTTGTCAAAATTGGCTTAGCAATGGCATACTAACTCCCTCTCCATGAATGCAGTCCCTTTTTCCCAACTAGTCCTTCTTTTGAGAATTTCATATAAATATCAATCTTAACAGTAAAAATTGTGATATTTCCACTAACCTGGTCTGGTGATACTGTAGCATCTCCTCTAGCATTATTCTCTTGATTAGCTGTACTCTTCTCTGTTCTACAGGCTGTATGATATTCTTTACGTGCTGCCTGTACTTTACCTAACTTTTTACCCCAGGGTTTCTGTGCCTACAAATAGAAGATAAAAAAAACCCGGATCACCATTTGCATGCAAATTAAAAGAAAAATATCGTCTCTGATGAAATCTCTTATGGGCACAGTCTGTACTAAACACTAATTATCCTTGGCAAAAAAGGTGCTGTTGGGTTCAAACCCCCAGTTAAGTACAATTTTAATCTAAGGGGTAGTGCTTCTGAAAGTTTCAATTCACGTAACAATATTATTCAGAAACTATTAAAGCTTTAAAATATTTTACAAGAAAAATTGACACAAACAACTTTTAAAAACATTAAGTTTCGGTACCTTTCTGAAGCCATCTTCCAATTCTTTTGTTTCTTTAAAATGCATCATAGATTTATGATAATTTTCTTTTTGCCAATGTTTAATAGATTGATGTACTTCAGACATTAGTCGTTCAGCTATTTCATTGTGAATATCTCCAACATGATCAGCTTCTGTTAATATACTTCTCCATGATCCCTGGGTTGTACCATATTCTGGTCCTACAGTACAAATATTGGGTTTGTTTAATGAGGACCAACTTCATTTTTGACATGGACATAGAATATAAAATTCTAAATCTTTGATTTGGTGACACAGTCAAAAGAGTAAAACAAAAGTGAATCAAAAGCTTGAAAAATATGCTTTTTTGTATATATGCATCAATCGATAAATTAAACTTTTTATCTGAGGAAAAGGAATCAAGGAGTTTTTCCCCAAGACAGCTGAATGAGCATACTCTTTTTACAATGCCAAGACAAGGATACAGAAAAAAAACAAGCAACTGTTTGATCACTATAAAAGCTTCTCTGAATCACAAAGTTAACTTTGAAAGTAAGTATTCATAGATTGTATATTTCACTGGATAAAATTGAATAAAATAATATGGAATAAAAGACAAAGATAAAGATGTTGCGTTGAGTTGCAACATGTGATGAGAGCTCTGGTCAATTCATAACGACACAGATTATTCATTTCGCAAATTACCGGTAACGTTCCCTTTTGTTCATAAATGACTACTTAGTACTTACCCTTGTCAAGAAAGTCATTCCATTTTTTGGACCACTGAGATAGATTTTTGGCATAACTTTTCTCTATATCACTTCTAGATTCCACTAAAGCTTTGAGCTGGTCACATAATTTATATCCGTTATCACATCGTTTCACTGTACGCATATACTTTCCGATCTCCCAAAAACTGTCACTGGATGGCTGAACCAAATCATCATTTAACGACATTGTGCTTGTAACAACCTACAATCACAAATTGGAAATCAATAAATAGGTTTAAAAATAACTTAGTCTATAAAGTCATTAACTTTAAAAGAATTGTGAAGAGGTTTTGTTTTTTTTTTGTAGAAGGGATACTGTTTGGAGTGATGGCATCAATTTGCACTATTTTAATTTCATTAGATGTCTGTGGCCTGTGGGTCTTGCAATTTTAATAAAAATCAAGCGTTTTGAGTCTTATACAATAAAACTTTCTTAATAAAACACCCAAAGACATCTGAAAATTGGCCATAAATTTGCAAACAATCAAATGTGGGCTTTTTTTTTTTTTAAAAAAAACCTCTTCAAATTCTTAACCCTTTCTCTCCTTTTTTTTTAATCTACAAGCAAAAAACTTATTCAAAAATGTACCGTAACAGAAGATTATTTGAAAAAACTGATGTGTGCTGTAATAATGTCACATGTGGCTGTGTTAATTTATTCAACTAAGATAAACAAGTTTTGGACAAGAAATAAATTCAAGACTCATAAACTAAAACTATAGGAGCAATATTTAACCAAGTATATATATAATATTGAAGAAAAGCTTACTAAATGTCTGTAATAAATTGAACTTTTGATACTTGACTTAATAGGACATCCTTGAAAATAGCTAGTAATTATATTGAAAACACTGAGCTTTTTTATCTTAAGCGTTACGTACACTTGATGTCCGATAGAGGCTATTTGAAAGCAGTCATTATGGCAAAAGAATTGGTCATGTCCAGAATATATGGGCAATTCAACCAACAGCCCTGGCTTACTGGTAACAGTCAAAACACCAGAAATCAAATGCCTTTCATATGCTTTCCATTCAAAATCCTTACACCAAATAACCAAAAAATTAACAAACGCCTGAGAAAACTGCAATGTCTGTGTCTGAATTGTAATCAAATATAAATTTACAAACCACAAAATCAAGGATTAAGACATGATTTAATTTCATTTGGGCTTACCTATTAAGACCCTTCATACAAATTGAGGACCTCAGAAGTAATGTCATAAATCCTTGGGCTAATCCTTGTTAAAACCTTTTCACAGTATGACCACTTTCAACTGATCCTTAGGCAGATCAGGATAACTGTTAAAACAAGTCATGGGAAGGAAGAACCTAGTTGAAATTCTGTAATGTTGGGTTTATGCTCTAATAAGCATAATCAATAACAATGGCTAGTAACAATGAATAGTTTAAAATACATAAAGCATTGTAATCTAGATGTGTACTTAAAATATCACCCTATAAGTTTATGGTAGAGTAGGCATGAGCTATTTTGTCCTACTGAATTTCTTTTTACACCTTACTTGGTCAATGCAAATTCAGGCCAGATATCAGTTGTAAGCATTATAATAGATACTTGCCATTTCATTTTTGATGATTTTTTAATATCATTAAAAATTATTTAAAAAGAAGCTTAAACCATTGCTATACATTTAAAAGGTAAAAAATGTCAGAAACATAGTTTGATATCATAGATGTTTCAAAAGATATCTTCTTTTAAATAATAATTTTGTTGAACTATGTCCATAGAACTACAAGCTAAGGGCACTGTGAAGTCTTAACCATGAAAAATTCTATTTTTTTTTTTGTACTATACACCAGTTTTGGCAATGTGATCAGATAATGGTACCTATACGGACTACACACTTTGAAGCATGAATCATTTTCTGCAAAACAGGTTTAAGTTACATTTTTCTTGATTAGCCTCGTAAATTAACATCAAATACAAGAAATCTAAGCTCTTTCATCTTGTTACAGTACTTTATAAATAAATCTTGGAGAAAACACCCAACAATCTTATTTTCCTCAAAAAATATTTTATATCATAAGCTTATTCTATAAACATTATAAAGCTTGTTTTTCAATGGCAATCCGTGAATTTATGTGATAAACAATTCTGACAAAATTTTATGATTGCAAGTTTAATATCATTACGGTACACTCAATAATATCAAACATAAATCTGTAATAAAATACAATAAACAAGCTTACCACTCTTTCATATTCCATTGTAAAGATTTAATATTGGGCAACTGTTAGAAAAATAATCAATTAAAATAAATAACAGTTTTAGTAGCCTACTAAAACACTTATGCCGTGACTATTATCAAATATAATCAACATTGGTCTAGAGAGGTAATTAAGAGTAGCCAATACCACTGTTTCCCCTAAACCACAGGAATGATACTACACACCTAAAATATGCCATGACAGGTGTGGCTTAACACCAAAAATAACATATCAAATACCATATTATCTATCAAAAGCATAATATTATGCAGGATCACAGCCAAGTTCATATGCAACTGAGTATTACTCATCAGGCAATAATCCAATAAGGCCTTCTAAATATATCTTTTTAACTCATGTACATAGTGGGCCTTTCTAAAACAAATATAGTCCTAGGTCTACATATTTTATCTTAATGTGTCCTTTTAAATATTAATGACAGCTAAAGGGATATCATCACCATTCGCTCAACCAACAAAATGTCTCTGAATCTAGAATTATTTTTCTAATCTATCAAGCATAATGTTCACAACTCTCCCTCAGAACCTTTAAGCCTGCAAATATCCATGTACGGTATCCATAATAATTATCAACATTTGAATTAAAAATATGACTCGTTTTTCATTGAGACTATGCCTTGTATTGAAAACACATATATTAACAAAAAATGAAAGATAAATGTTTAGGTAAGGGTATACTTGAAGGGATTATGCGATTTTTGTGCATTTCAAGTACCAAACTTTTAAAGGCTAAATATTTAAGGCCAAAATTTACTCTCGAACATTCTCCTTTAACACTTTATACAGACTTAGCTTACATCTTTTTTTATTGCATGAATTATTTAACCTCTTTACACCTACCATAGTAGCACTAGATAAGTAGGTCTCTCAAACACTGTTTTGAAACAGTTGATTAAGCCACAATTAAATTAATCAATGAATTCACACTTGCCTGGATCAGAGTTATGGTAAGCAGAACAGAAGATAAACCTCAACTAAAAATGTCTTGTAAAATGTGGACGGTGAATCAAAGGCGACCTATTTGATTTACTATCTTTTAGACACCTTGATATCCCCTAACCCAGCTACTGTCAATGTCAAACTGTCAACCTTTCAGGCTCAGCTTTCATCAATGAAAACAAAATGACCCGACCACTCAAACCAAGTGACGTGAGGTTGCCCTTTAAAAACGATGTTCTCCAACTTTTCAAGGCTCTGCAAGCGTCAAACAAATAAGTCAGCAATATTTTATAAATGTTTTTTCTTACTTAAATAAAATATCTTGGGTCAAATCAATGACAAATGGACCATGACAAGAAAAGTTCACAGCTTACCTGAACTTCTAGCTTGATCGTCACAACACAATATGGCGGATGGGTGTGGCAAAATATTTTTTGGTTAAGTTCGTTTTGCGTAAGTAAAATATGCGAGTCGATTCGTACCATAAGGTTTCTATCGTCTTCAAATGTACCTATATAGGCCCTTTTCATCTGGTAAAATTGTATTTATACGTGCAGGATGATACTTCTCTTTGGAGTAATCCACTACTACATGTATATAACTATTGCTCTCGATTTTGCCATGTTTTTGGATGCGATTTTGATTAACCGAATTGTTTTGCTTACGTGTGCGGATTTTTATTATCGTGCATCGCTAGGGTTTCGCTGTGTTTTGGTTACGATCAAAATGTATGATCTTAACACAATTAAACCAAATGAAGCGCAAATTAGTAGTATATCAGTGGCGTTTCTAGAAATAATCAGGTCGAGGTGCTGAGCTGGGGCCACATGTTTGTCAAAGGGTCTAAAATCACCAGAATGTAAGAATAGTTAGAATGTTGTCTCAATGACATTCAGATTCTATGGTTCAGAAGCTCGGTATGGTCTAGTAGCCTTAAATAAACGAATGTGGCCCAAAAATAAAAACATAATCCGTATCAGTTTACTTGTCTGTTTGTTTACGGTAGGTTTATTGATGACGATTTATTCATGGACATTATTGTAAAGTGGAAAGGGGGGAATTGTGGAGGTGGCTGTAAGCAATCACTTCAATTGATAAATCAAGATTTTTGTCTTTTATTATGAACTACCAGGCTGTTAGTGGACCAATCGAACAATTTATAAGACGTTTCGCACTTCAGTACGTGGGATATTTCGTACCATTATGATTCTAGAATTTGATTAGCATTGAGCTATAATTAGAACCGTATTGATTATTTCTAAACCGAAAATAATCTGTTATTTTCTGTCAACCATCATTCCTTTAGAATTAGATTAGATTCTATTGTCCGAAACTTAGTAACTTTGCTTTGAGGCTTTCGCTATAGGCCTATTGCTTAGAGTCCTTACACGGGCCTCAAACGCTTACTTAAAGGGTCTGTCCGGTTTATTCAGAAGGATGAGAAAGTTAGGTGTATCGAAATTTGGAGAATTGCTTCTGAAAGGAAAGATTGAACCAACATTATCTTGCAGTACAATTTTTCAGAACGCTACTATACGGCCATGGAATAAAAATCGTATGTAATCAAAACATAGTCCATGCTGGACTAGACAGTGGCGTTTCCTCCCCACCGCCACCCTCCCGCCCCCCCCCCCCCCCCGAATTTAGGCTGGCCCGGTCTTGGCCCCCCACTTTGAAATTTCGTATAATGTTACATACGGATACTTGGTGCTGGTAGTCCCCCCTGACAATTATTTGGCCCCATCTCGGCCCCTCCACCTAAAAATTCCTAGAAACGCCACTGGGACTAGACAAAAGTACTAATTAACTTAAATATCGAAATTCTGATAGAATTAAAAAAAAAATTCAGGTTGAACAAGTGTACATACATAGACGTAATCTTTAGATGTACGGTATGATTAACAATGATTTTAATAATGATTTTTTTTTTATTGTTAGTCTGTAAGTAAGTCTACCTATAGTATTCTATTTAAGTTTTGTGTTGCAACGTTTCTAGATACAAGCTGAAATCAAAAGTAGAAAATACCAATGACTTTTTACCATTTTATTACAGACTGATGATGGCTGGTACAGTATACTAAAACTCAATGGGGAATACGAATTCAGCTACGCCAGGTGAAAATGGAAATCCAGCAACGGCGTCGGACCACAAATACCTCCTTGGCGACTTATCTAACTTGGCACCACAGGCACAAAAACTCTTCAACCTAGGCAAACAATGTCTTGTATCATCCTTTAAAAGCGACGAGGACCAATTAGCACAGCACCAATCAAATGATGGTGAACTTCTGAACCCAGAGTTCAAATTGTTCAAACCTATGAAGTTGACACAACCATTGTTTTATGGACAAACCTATGTGAAGTGGAACAGTGTTCGCGATGTTCAGTCTTTTTATGCTTTCTGTGCTCCTACGAAAACAGTTATTTACCTACAACCTTTAGACGAATTCCCAGATTTTATCAAAAACTTTCAACTCCAACGGAAGACAGTGAATTTGAATTTGTTTGAACTGTTACAATGTTTTTGTCAGATTTATTTCAGCGGACTTGATGCTAAAGTTTTGCCTGATCTTTCCATAGAAAAAGCAAATTGGAAGGTGAGTTTGTCCAGCAATATTTACTAGATATGCTTATTATTTGTATTTCAGTACATAAAAAGTTAAAAGGTCACAATACTGAGGTATATTTTCTGGCGGGAATCAGTTTGGAAATAGTAGCTTTTAGACATAAGCTGTCTTTGACGACAAATTCAAGGACTCTGAGACTCTTTCTCAAAACTGAAGTTTCCTAGTTGCAGGATATTTTAGGCACCAGTTTTTTGTTTGAACCACCATCTCTTAAATCCGGTGTCCTGTTTTGATAAATCTCAAAATGTTTGATAAAAGGTAATCTTGATAAATATCAGAGAGATCGAGCGTAGGTTAACCCAATCTAATTAAAATTATATTACATTTCGTTTCGGTTATTTTTTGATTGTCGACAATCAAAAAATAACCGAAACGAAATGTAATCTAATTTTAATTAGATTGAGGTTAACCAAGATATATTCACGTATGACATTGCAGTGCGATTTTTGTTACATAGCTTTACAAATATGACGCTGTATTTGGTTCAAAATAGGATTGTATAATTCTTAGAATCACATAGTCATTTTTTAGGCAGAAATGTTCTAAAACGCAGAACGCGAATTGCGTAGCCTTTGGAACTTCATCACTGGATTGTTTCAGTTGAATTGTAATCTTTGGAACTTCATCACTGGATCGTTTCAGTTGAATTGTAATCTTTGGAACTTCATCACTGGATCGTATCAGTTGAATTGTACTCTTTGGAACTTCAACACGGGATCGCCTTGTTGTACCTTGAATATTAAGGAAATTATATTAGACCACGTGAACTTTTCTGCATATTATTATTGCCCGTGTTGTAAAGATTACGATTCAGCGAACTCGATCCACTGATGAATTTCCAAAGGTTTTTATAAGATCTAAGTCATTCCTACCTAGGAAATGACCAAGCGATTTTAATCATTTATACAATCGGATTGGGATACTATTTTGAACCAAATACGACTAAGGTGATTTTAATCTTTAATTTTTTGAAGTATCCATCAGAGATCTTGACAGTATATTAATGGAAATGTAGTTATATACTTTAAGTCATATTCGAATACATGTATACAATCACATTTCAAAAGTCATACGTAACATAATTTCTGTTTACTTTTTCCGTTCAGATTACCTCAAGAAATCACAGTGTAACTGAAGAAAAACAATATCTAGTCACCGACTTTTATCCTAAGTTACAAGCTACCTTGCCGTCCAATGGATTGTGTATTTTGGGAATTATATGGACTGATTTATATCCTCAAGAAGATCTTAATTTTGTCCTTGGTGAAAGCTCTGTGAAGTGTAAATCTGCTATGTTTTGTTTTGGACGGTATGAACCTAAAGGTTTTGATAAAGAGAAACACGTACCACTAACACAGATTGATGGTGATCTTATTTGGAAGCTCTTTAGGGTAAGTCGCCGCATTATAAGAGAACCAGAACTATGGCGTCCGATGCACCATAAGCCAGTGGCGACGCAAACCTCTTAGATCGGGGGTACAAAAAAGAGGGAGACTGAGAATGGTGGGACAATTCTGTTTGGGTTGAAATATTTATAGGGGCTAAAGCCTACCGTCTCGTTTTAACGTTGAAATTTCTTTGAATTAAAAAGAAGATGCAAATAGAGGTTCAAACTATTTTTCTTTGCATTGGCAAACTCCCTCCTCCTATACCTCCACTGGTAAGAGGGAGTATAAGGACCTCCGATGAATTAAAATGATTGTTTGATTGTGAGCGCTTATTAATTATTGATATTGTTTTGGATTCAGCTTGTCCATGATTTCATTTTGTTTTAATTTTCAGATCATTAGCCACGAAACCTGCCATCTTTTGGGACTTCAACACTGTACATTCTTTCATTGTGCCATGAACGAGAGTTCTTCAATTGAGGAAGCGATATCGCAACCATTATTCCTGTGTCCAATCTGCTTGAGAAAACTTCAGAAATTCTGTCGTTTCGATGTTTTAGAGAGATATAAGGCTATGTTGGCTTTTCTGACTGAAATCAATGAACATTTACCAAGTATCAAAATGACAGAATCTGAAGACTGGTTGTCACAGTGCACCGAGTTTCTGAAGGTATAAGGATGTAATTACGACACCTATTATGACCTGCTTTTAAATGCTTATGGACAAAACGCGTTGATAGCATCGTTTCCACGTCATAGTGACCTGTTACCTTGAATGTCCACTATTCGTCGCCAATTTCGCACATTTGTAATGTCTTTTAGATTGTTTGTTCTTTGTTTTGTTAAAGATAATTTCAATAGTTTTCGTTATGATGCAATTAAAACCTCTTTATACTATTATAGGTATTAGGGTTGGTTCTCAATGTCAAATTTTCTGTGCTTAGGTCATTGGGTCATCATGATGATCTACCAAATAAACCAAACCGGAAGTACATAAAGAGGCCGGGTTCAGATGCCCCACTTGTTGACAACGGTATTCGAACGCGAATATGATCTGAATGATGCTCCCACAACGTCATATCTCGTATAAATGACAAGTAATAGATTTGTGGTGCGCGCCATACTTAAATTGCTCACCACCACCACCACACTCCCGTACACGACGCGCCATTTGCTCTGCCCCAGTAAAGGGCAACCTTCAGGAAATGAGAAAATTTAGTATAGGTAGTATTGGATCTTCTGGCAGATCGCTGGAAAGATTTCTTTTGATTACACTTTAATTTTATTTAGATGTATTATAAAGCAACTTAATATAAAATATACAGAATCACACTTTGTTCAGGTTGAAAAGAACTTTCTCACTTTTGGTTTTAAAAGTCTAAAGAATGAGCGCGGAAACATTGTATGCGATACATTAGCATATTTTAGGTAATTGTAAGGCTGAGCTATCACTTCTAATAAAGCTTTTAATATCTTTCGATCCTGGAATTGAAAAAAATATAATGAAAGTTATTATGTAGTCAATACAAAGGTCATACTAAACTTACGTTCCGTTATTCAATGAAGTAACAGACACGAAAATAGCAACCTGCCATTAAATTCATACACTAGACCAAATCGGTCGATTTTCATCAAAATGAGCTACAAATTGGGAAGACTATCACAAATAAGAAAGTATTTTATATGAATAGTTTATCAGGTGTCTGCAAGAGTAAGCATACTCTGCTTGTCGCCACATCTGTCATTACTGTTCACACAATAGAGAAGTAAAAGTTTTGCTTCCTAAAAATCGGCAAAAAAATATGTTCTAATTCAAGGGAAGCAACTGGTTGTAAAATACCACAGCAGTAAAAGATGCACATTTGGTAACATATGGGGCTAGCTGATAAATGTCTCCTTCCATTTCAAGGAGACTATTGTAAAAGTTTGGGAGAAAAAAATCTATATGCTTACCTGAAATATTTGTTGATGTTGTTTTGAATTATATAATTTTTTATCTTGTACGATATCTTCTATTAAACTTTGGTATTGTTCTAAATTAGAAATAAAATGTTTCTTATGAAGATTTCTGCTCATTAAATATTAAGCCATTAAAGAACTCTGCTGAATCAACGTGCAACTATTGGCAAAGACTGAGGATCTATTCAAGAACGAAATTCTCACCGAATTGCACAACCGTATTCAGAAAAAAAACATTGATTGTATATCATTTCTAAACGCAGCTAAGTTCAGTAACTGTTGAAAAAAAATGACAACACTAGGGTTGCTCCCCCCCCCCCCTTTAAAAATGCAAAGGCGGCACTAAAATATGTTGTCATAGAATAGAATGGATACTGGTTAGTATAGTATGGAACGCCATTAACGCAAAAGATCAGTTCACAGATTCTGAATTAGTTTGCGAATTTGTCCAGCAGTTTAAAGATTCTAATCTAAATTCGACGAAACTAGAACCAACTTGCGAATTAATACCAACTCGCAAATTTACGCTGTTTCGTGGAAAATCTAGCTATACCGGCAACTTAAACCAGTTGCCGCGAATTAATACCAACTCGCAAATTTACGCCGTATCGTGAAAAATCTAGCTATACCGGCAACTTAAACCAGTTGCCGAGATTTAATACCAACTTGTAAATTTGCCGTATCGTGAAAGTTACGCCGTCATCTTACACCAGGTGGCGCGCGATGTGTCAAAGTTCATAGAGCTATAAATAGAATAATATTGCCAATTCCCAAAACACTTTCTGTCTTGTGCCGTTTTCTAAATATAAACAGATGGTTTTAATAAAAATCAATAAATAAGAAAAATTCAACTAGGGCGAAGGCTTCTCGTATTAATTTACGAAATTTGTTCTAGCAATGTCGTAAATCATACAGACTGCCATACGGCAGGTCGACGACCATGACCTTTTGACAGGTGCCATGAACCGGCTCTGTACAACAATGGAACAACAGATTGTGGTCGAAATAGAGAAGAGATTTGAAAACATTTTATCAATATTATTCTATTTATAGCTCTATGAACTTTGACACATCGCGCGCCACCTGGCGTAAGATGACGGCGTAACTTTCACGATACGGCAAATTTACAAGTTGGTATTAATTCGCGGCAACTGGTTTAAGTTGCCGGTATAGCTAGATTTTTCACGATACGGCGTAAATTTGCGAGTTGGTATTAATTCGCGGCAACTGGTTTAAGTTGCCGGTATAGCTAGATTTTCCACGAAACAGCGTAAATTTGCGAGTTGGTATTAATTCGCAAGTTGGTTCTAGTTTCGTCGAATTTAGATTAGAATCTTTAAACTGCTGGACAAATTCGCAAACTAATTCAGAATCTGTGAACTGATCTTTTGCGTTAATGGCGTTCCATACTATAGGTTTATGGTCGAATGACGTTCATTAAGTTCATAAATGTCTTTAGTAAGGACCAAACACTAGTCAAATGTCCATTGAATATACTTATACATATAGGCTACATACCATGATATGTAACAAAGGGAATTGAAAACCCTTTAGCAGTATTATTATTATTGGATCTAAAGTTGATCCAGATCTTTTTTGATCTGGTAGTAAAGGCTACTGGCCGAACTTGACTTCTACATGTATCAAACGTATTCTGACTTTCATCGGATTCTGAAATATAACATTTATATGTTCTCGATCATATCAATCACACTTCTTAAAACCCACAAAAATCGTCTCCACACTGCTTTTACATTTGTTTAAATATCAGTTTCCAGAAATGGATCCACCAAGATGATTAAGCTATCTGCTGAGCTTTAATCGTCTCTCGTGACCGTTGCTCGCAGTGTGCGGCGGGCTTTAAGTAATAATATACATAAAAGGGCCATAACTCAGATTGACAAGGGAAAAAGACAATTAGTATCGATGGACAAAGACAAAGTTGATTATGTATGAGTAACGCTCGTTTTGTGAGTTATTCTTAAGTTCCAATTCTAGCTTCAATTTGATTGTAGGCCTACTGAAGCAATATTCCCCTTTCGAAATCTGTCATTTTGTTTTCCTCTCCGTCTGTTTTTAGAACAGGTGGAACGCACTTTGATTGCACTTACGATGATTCTATGAATCCCTTACGTGCGGAACTCAACAATCAAGCGCGCCCGAAGTAATATCCAAAAACAAAACTAACTTGATTTCCGAATGACAAGTCTATCACCACATCTACCATTAGCCTCTAATTCTATCTGTGGTATAATGATTAATATACGCCGATGTTTTTCAGGTTTAATTTTCCAGGTACACCCAACATTAATAGGGTAATTGCCAGGATAATTTGGTGTTTCTATAACACCTTGGTAATATCCTCTATAACCACCACATCGTCTATCTGTAATAAAACCTTATATGTATATATATTTTATAAGGTATCATAGACCTGGAAGCAGAGATGTTAACATGTCATTTACCAATCCACACATACTCAGCTCTGAGAACACTTAATTAATTAATCCAAGTTCATTAAAGGGATTGTAATTTGTAAAGAGGTTTTCTAAACTTAGGATGTGCATCAGGGACACTGATAGCATCAATTTGTGCCATTCCAATTTCCATTCCGACGTCTGTGGTTCTTGCAATTCCACTTAAAACTAACGCGTTTTATGACGTCACCCCCACTGATCTGCATAGATATCAATAGTAGCTTCTGGTAGAAAAGTGGGGGTGAACCACAGACACCGGTATGGAAATTTGAATGGATCAAATTGATGCTATCAGTGTTCCTGATACACATACAAAGTTTAGAAAACCTCTTTACAATCCCTTTAAGTTGAGTCCAAATCTAGATATAATTTTATGATTTCTAGTCACCACAGTTGCTTGGACAACTTGACGGAAAGATAAGTAGGTCGATGTTAAACTCTGTAGTGGCACGCACAAACCGGTGATTAATTGACGCCAAACAAAACGAAAATTGGACCCAACAAAGACTATTTTAGCGAAGTGCTCACAATTGGAATCAATTGGTTATCCACAAAATATAACTATACTCAGGTCGGCGGTTGGTTAATGAATGGTAATCAGACTGGCTATTAGATTTAAGTTATAGGTCGCTCAGATCGATTAATTAAACGAATAGATAGTTTGCCAACTTGTTCGATTCCCTTTGCTCCAAGATTCTACAGATGCACGCCTCGACGACACTTATACTGCGCTTTAATCACTGGGCATTACAGTTAAATGGTGAAAAATATAATTTTTCAATCCCATGGAAGGGCGTTTTAATCTTGAGTGCTTTTATTACTGGTCATAAACTCCAAAGATATGCCCACGTTTCTTTAAAAGTAGAACAACTAGACGTTGAATTTTAAATCTGAAACGTGAAACAGATAGCTCCAATTTAACTCTCCAAGCAAAACATAAGTGCTTAATTCTAAAAACTATAGTAATAGCTCAAGAAAGGCACGAATAGGGTTCTTTCTTTTGAAAAGGCATAACACTTACTTTTACAATCTGAACTATCAGTGGAAGCACGGAAATCAGTGGTGGTACCAACGGGACACGGAACACAGAAATTCTCCCCAGAATTAGGTTGATAAGTTCCATGTTTACACTGTTCACATCTTTGTCTCCTCAAGTTATAAAAATAACCTCTCCTACATACGGCTGGAATAAAAAATGAATTTCTAGTAAAGACATTGAAAACAATAACCAGAAAATGGTTAAACCGCACGATTTTATCTTTAATAATGTGGATAAACGAGGCTTCGATGATAACCAATTGTGGTAAAGACTTTCAAGAGGCATTATAGAAGTTTGAAGGTAACAGTGACTCAAAGAGACATCGGTCTACGTTTCTAAGGAAGTAATGTATCCGACGAAAGCCTGACCTATATATCTATATTTTACACTTGAGTTCATGGACCAGTCTATATTCTATACTTGAGTTCATGGACCAGTCTATATTCTATACTTGAGTTCATGGACCAGTCTATATTCTACACTTGAGATCATGGACCAGTCCATATTTTACATTTGAGTTCATAGACCAGTCTATATTCTATTCTATGCTTGAGATCATAGACCAGTCTATGTTCTATTCTATGCTTGAGTTCATAGACCAATCTATATTATATGCTTGAGTTCATAGACCAGTCTATATTCTATGTTTGAGTTCATAGACCAATCTATGTTATATGCTTGGGTTCATGGATCAGTCTATAATATATGTTTGAGTTCATGGACCAGTCTATATTCTATGCTTGAGTTCATGGACCAGTCTATATTCTATGCTTGAGTTCATGGATCAGTTTATATTCTATGCTTGAGTTCATGGACCAATCTATATTATATGCTTGAGTTCATGGACCAATCTATATTATATGCTTGAGTTCATGGATCAGTTTATATTCTATGCTTGAATTCATGGACCAGTCTATAATGTATGCTTGAGTTCATGGACCAGTCTATAATAAATGTTTGAGTTCACGGACCAGTCTTTAATATATGCTTGAGTTCATGGAGTAGTCTAGATTCTATGCTTGAGTTCATGGATCAGTCTATATTCTATGCTTGAGTTCATGGACCAGTCTATAATATATGTTTGAGTTCATGGACCAGTCTATAATATACACTTGAGTTCATGGACCATTCTTTATTCCATGCTTGAGTTCATGGACCAGTCTATATTATATGCTTGAGTTCATGGACCAATCTATATTATATGCTTGAGTTCATGGATCAGTTTATATTCTATGCTTGAGTTCATGGACCAGTCTATAATGTATGGTTGAGTTCATGGACCAGTCTATAATAAATGTTTGAGTTCACGGACCAGTCTATATTTTACACTTGAGTTCATAGACCAATCTATATTATATGCTTGAGTTCATGGATCAGTCTATATTCTATGCTTGAGTTCATGGACCAGTCTATAATATATGTTTGAGTTCATGGACCAGTCTATAATATACACTTGAGTTCATGGACCATTCTTTATTCCATGCTTGAGTTCATGGACCAGTCTATAATATATGCTTGAGTTCATGGATCAGTCTATATTCTATGCTTGAGTTCATGGACCATATTCTACATTTGACAGTTACCTTTAGTTGTACAATCTCTGAAATGACTGGCAGCTATTTTTCTGGTTAATAATCCAGGACCACAAGGCATACACATGGTACGACCATATTGTGGTTGATATTTCCCTATTTCACATGGTTTACATGGTTTTAAACCTTCTTCTGAATAATATCCTGGTTCACATAGCTCTGTCAGAAAGAAATATGAAAAGAATTAATTTTTATGATTAAAATACGTTCGGTGATTAAAAAAAATATGGTTTGCACTCGAAATCACAGAAAAATAAGAAACGAAACCCATTTATATGTAAATCGGCTGCACTTAAAGCAGAATTATTTTATTCAATTTGTTCAAAATTCTGAACTCTATTATATAATAGTTTTAATTGATGACATGTATTGACATTCGAAGATTATTCTTAAAGAAATATGAAAAATATTTACCAAGACATTGCGACGCGTTGGCTGCCCCTTCAACACCAGAATTTGGAATCTTTGACGGACATTTCTTACATTCTGTTCTCCCTTCTTCATCTTGAAATGTACCACTCGGGCAAGGGAGACATTTCTTCTCATCTTTACTCATATAAGTACCGATACTGCACGCAACTACAAAATGAACAATGCGTAGTCATTTGTCAAACTAAACTCAACTAAAACTATTGCCAAATTGTGCTTTGAAATCAGTAAGTAAAGGGATTGTAAAAGAGGTTTACGAAACTTTTTATGTGTATCGACGATACATTATAGCATTGATTTGCACCACTCCAATTTTCAATCATACGTACTTCAGAAGCATCTCTATATGAACCGAAACCGGATACATCATAGAAAATTTAACTGGTGCGAATCAATGCTATCAGAGTAGATATACATACACATTTTAGAAAAATTCTAAGCAAACCCATTAAAAGTTATTGTCTCCCTTACTATCCCTAAGTGGTTAGGGTGGTTGAAAAGTCCGGATTTCCATATGTCGTGGGATCTTATCACACATAGCACACAAAGACGTGTATATTTCACAACAAGACATTTTCAGGGCAGATTAGTATAACGTGATCATTGACCATCATTTACTCAGCCAGCGTTGCAGTGAAAGCATTAAAATTCCACCCTGTTTTCTTTACAAGTAACATATGTGCACGTCTATAAAAATTCAATAACAAAAGCTCTACTTACTACAAATATTATTTTTAAGGATGCTACCATGTTTACATGTCATATCGTAATGTTTATCTGCTTTAAACGATTTCTTAATAACTTCATAATTAAAACCTTCATATCTGTTGAAATAAAACATGTAAAATTTATATTACAGGATAAATATGGCCCAACAGGCAATGCCTTTAAAGGGGTACAGTCGGTATTTTTGGCGGACGATTTGGGTTGTGAATATAGGTAAATTTCAGAACGAAAATAGCACATCTTCCCTTCAAATATACCTCAAACTAGAATTTCCGTATCTATTTTATATGCGTTTTCTGTATATGGCTTAGTCTCACTAAAATACGAGTCGTATTTTAAACTTTCAAAGGCGGGTAAAATGGATAATATGAAGGGTTTGACTAAAAGCTATGAACACTGTTCCTAATTAACTTAGCATAAAAAAAAAATCCTGTTTCTAAGACTGCAATTTGACGATTCTATAGCGAACGTGCCTCTGTAGAGGAACATAGACCTCTAATTAGTCTCACCAACTTACAGAGCTCAGTTTTAAACCATTACATCTTTCAGAAAGTCTGACATCGGGTCAAACATAAATTCTTCTTCTAAGATTGAATTAACCAAAAGCACCAATAAATATTATAAATATTTTTTATTTGATCTGTACCTGACGGTAAATTTTTCCTTTTTAATTGTTCTTCTCAATATCTTTATAGCTTTCTTTAACTTTCTCTGTGTTCTTTTGCTCATACATTCAAAATTACATTTTTCTAAAATAGGCATTTTTAGAAAATTATTTGTTATCTGAGTCCAATTCACCGTGGACCATACATCCGATCCCGGTTTCTATGCCTTCTTTTGGAACCCCATCGCTTCATCGATTCACCTTCCATAGGGACTACTTCCGTGGAAAAGCCATCATGAGTTATATATCGTTTAGCAAAATAATGAAAACAATTTAAATTGGAATTTATCATCAAAGGTCAAACCCTATCGTAAAGAATGAAAAGATATTTATCAGATGCCCATGGATGTTATCAATTTCTAGACTTACTCGAGTGTTTTCTGGAATCCATCTGTAATTCGAACTCAGCAGTTATTAAGCTTTTAAACGTTCCTCTCACCATATTCCTAAATTTCTTCCTCCGAGATCCACAATTTAATTGTAAATAATTTATACTACATTTATGACTACATTTGAACTTCTTTTGTTCTAAAAAATGAAAGACTGCATATATGAATATACACACATGAATAAAGATACGCCAACTTTGCTCTGTGTTATCAAGATAATAATGTGTTATCATGGTTTGTGTTATCAAGATCTATTTTATCAAGCTATGTGTGTTCAAGGTCTGTGATATCAAGCTATGAGTCATCATGCTCTGTGTTATCAAGGTCTTGTTATCAAAGTCTGTGTCATCAAAGACTGTGTTATCAAGGAACATCTTAAAGGCCTGTGTCATCAAAGACTGTGTTATCAAGGGCTGTGTTATCAAGGCACATCTTAAAGGCCTGTGTCATCAAAGACTGTTATCAAGGCACGTCTGTGTTTTCAAGGCACGTCTGTGTTTTCAAGGACTGTGCTATCAAAGTCTGTGTTATCAAGTTCTGTATTATCAAGGACTGTGTTATCAAGCTCGGTGTTATCAAGCTCTCTGTAATCAAAATTCGGAAAAGGAAAATAATTTAGGTTCACGAAGATCCTTTCTACCGACTTATCCTTGGATTACCTCCCGAGATTAATCTTTCCCACACCCATTTACAGCTGTGTCGACCGAAATTATGAGCGAAGATGATTTTTTCAAGGTCACTTGACTTTCACACCCTGATCAAGATTAGACCCACCATTTTCTCTCTACCAATTTTCAAGATTGTAAAGATCATCAGCTCAGTAATTTTGAATACCACCCTATGAGAGTTATTGGCTCCTGATGCAATCGATAGTTACAATAAAACAAAGTAATTTGTTTACAAACAAAAGATAAGATTTGGTAATTTCAATCAATTTTATCAGTTGTAAGCTAGAAATCTTGAGATAGAAATAAAAGAACACACCTTTAACTCACCATTTAAAAACTCGGTTAAATTTGTTTTTAACACTTCTAATGCTTGACGATGAAAACTGCATTCATCCATTATAAATACAAATCTTGCTTTCCGTTTAAAGCTGGGTGGTCTAATAGATTCTAAGACAAAAAGAAAGTTGATTAGCATGGCAAACACAAGACGAATTCTTTTTATATTTGATATATTTACTTGAACTGAATTGTGTAGTTCTTGAACAATCTCGTGTGAATAGAGGAGTTAAGTCATAATGAACACGTCATTATCGTGACGATGATGATGACGACGACGACGACGATTATGATGTCGATTTCGATGATAATAATGATGATGAAGTCGACAATGTCAATGAGGAGATAATGATGTTGTCAATGATGACTATAGTGACGATGTCAATGAAGGTTAACACGACTACTACGACGACGATTATGATGTCGATGATGTCAATGACGAGATAATGATGTTGTCAATGATGACTATAGTGACGATGTCAATGAAGGTTAACACGACTACGACGACGATTATGATGTCGACGATGATAATGATGATGAATTCGACGATGTCAATGACGATAATGATGTCCTCAATGATGACTATAGTGACGATGTCAATGATCGTGATGACGAATATGATGTCTTCGATAATGACAATGATCGTGATAGTGACAATAACGATGGAGATAATGATGATGATGATGATCTCGTCTTTTGCGCTCGTACAGTACAATTCTTTCAATTATTGTTTTTAATTAACTTTATGTCAGATTGGATATTCTGATAATTAGTGCCATTACATCAAAATCGGAAGTTCTTCCTTACTTGAACAGGATGTCATAGTTGTATTCGCTCTTTCAAAATTCCACAAATATCCAGTATTCTGGCCACACTCATACACGACTTTATTTTGATTGTTACCAATGAAGCGGGAATAGGGATCACGACATTGTAAAATAACTTGTCTGTTTCTATTAGCTAGTATAATACTATTCATTACTGTATTGATTGGTTTTTTTAAATCTATACATCTCCATGCTTCTGAAATTAATATTCAATAATTATATTTCAAAAACAAATCGCGAAGATCATCTATGATACCAGCATATTCACAATTTCTGATGTCATAAGATTCTTAATATAAGTGGAATATCTGGAACAATTTAGAAAGAAGAACAGATAATAGAAAGATTATAGAGTAGAATAAATTGGATAAAAAGGTTCTTTTTTTCTGCATAGAATAGAACAGAGAGTCAAGCTTCGTGAATTTGGGCCACAGCTTGAAAAAGGTTGGGAACCACTGATCTAAGACTATCACAAGCTAGGATAATATTACCTGTACAGTCTTTTTTATTTGCATGTAATTTAAATCCAGGTCTACATGTACATTTATAACTACCAATAGTATTCTCACAACCATTTTGACATCCACCATTATTATCAGCACATTCATTTATATCTTAAAAAGACAATAAACCCAAGTCATACATATGCATAAATTTGGCAATAAAAATCAGAAACGGGCAAGGGCGTGGATTTGTCAAAGATTTTTTCAGCATGGGTTGTAGAGTCCAAGTACGTCGCGAAGCGCCACAACCACAAACCCAAACATAAGGTCCTCGCCCTTAAGAAAACAAAAAATGGAAAATGGCGTAAATTTCGTGCATACTGACAGATATTTCCGGGTTTTGAGTTGATAATAGGGACTTCCTAGTATGATTTTCATGTGATCAATTTTGATTCTTCAAAAAATCTATTTTATTATCAAATTATGGGGGGGGGGGGACCAAGACCCTTTCGGCACCCCCCCCCCCCTTCTGGGTTCAAGTGGGAGGACACGTCCCCACGTACCCCTTAATCCACGCCCTTGGAAATGGGTAATACTTGACCATGAACGATACCGAACCATTTTAGGAAATATCGTACCACCCTTTAGAGTTTAGAGGCGACCTAGTTTGCATCAATAGCATAAATAGACTGGTGAACATGCAAACATATCGAAGCTTAAAGGGGCAAGTATGCCATCCTTTCGACCAATCGTAACATTTCAGAAGCGGAAATAGTTTAGTTAAGCTGTGTTCACAGCTTATTGGCGAAATTTAACCTTCAAATACATGCCCAGAATTCAACTCCCGAAATGCCCGCTGTTACCCTTTAATTTCGTTTTTTAAACACCACATTAGGGTTGTTTACAAAATCGGATTTATAAAACCGGACGAAACGAAATTAGGGTCTGATTTAAATTAGTCTGCCTTTAACTTTTTTACTTTTTATCATGGTTCCAAAGGTGTCTGTTTTTCCTACCTGCACATTTTGATCCCCCATATAACTGATAGCCATCTGAACACTGGCAATAATAACTTCCGGGAGTATTTATACACATATGATCACAGGTACCATTCACTGTACATTCATTAATATCTACAATATACAATTGATACAATTCTGTTTATACATAAACTATCTACAATATACAATTAATATAACTCTGTATATACAATATCTACAATATACAATAATATAACTCTGTATACACAATATCTACAATATACAATTAATATAACTCTATATATATACAATATCTACAATATACAATTAATATAACTATGTACATACAATATCTACAATATACAAGTAATATAACTCTGTATATATAGTATCTACAATATACAATTGATACAACTCTGTTGATACATAAACTATCTACAACATACAATTAATATAACTCTATATACACAATATCTACAATATACAATTAGTATAACTCTATATACACAATATCTACAATATACAATTAATATAACTCTATATACACAATATCTACGATATACAATTAATATAACTCTGTATATATAGTATCTACAATATACAATTGATACAACTCTGTTGATACATAAACTATCTACAACATACAATTAATATAACTCTATATACACAATATCTACAATATACAATTAGTATAACCCTATATACACAATATCTACAATATACAATGTATATAGCTATGTATATACAATATCTACAATATACAATTAGTATAACTCTATATACACAATATCTACAATATATAATTAATATAACTCTATATACACAATATCTACAATATACAAGTAATATAACTCTGTATATATAGTATCTACAATATACAATTGATACAATTCTGTTGATACATAAACTATCTACAACATACAATTAATATAACTCTATATACACAATATCTACAATATACAATTAGTATAACTCTATATACACAATATCTACAATATACAATTAATATAACTCTGTATATACAATATCTACAATATACAATAATATAACTCTGTATATACAATATCTACAATATACAGTAATATTACTCTATATACACAATATCTACAATATACAATTAATATAACTCTATATACACAATATCTACAATATACAATTAATATAACTCTATATACCCAATATCTTCAATATACAAGTAATATAACTCTATATATACAATATCTACAATATACAATTAATACAGCTATGTATATACAATATCTACAATATACAATTAATATAACTCTGTATACACAATATCTACAATATACAATAATATACCTCTGTATATACAATATCTACAATATACAATTAATATAACTCTGTATATATACAATATCTACAATATGCAATTAATATAACTCTATATACACAATATCTACAATATACAATGTATATAGCTATGTATATACAATATCTACAATATACAATGTATATAGCTATGTATACACAATATCTACAATATACAATTAATATAACTCTGTATATACCATATCTACAATATAAATTAATACAGCTCTGTTGATACATACACTATCTACAACATACAATTAATATAACTCTATATACACAATATCTACAATATACAATGTATATAGCTATGTATATATAGTATCTACAATATACAATTGATACAACATACAATTAATATATCTCTGTATATATAGTATCTACAATATACAATTAATACAGATCTAATGATACATACACTATCTACAACATACAATTAATATAACTCTATATACACAATATCTACCATATACAATGTATATAGCTATGTATATATAGTATCTACAATATACAATTGATACAACATACAATTAATATAACTCTGTATACACAATATCTACAATATACAATAATACAACTCTATATATACAATATCTACAATATACAATTAATATAACTCTATATACACAATATCTACAATATACAATAATATATACAATATCTACAATATACAATTAATACAGCTATGTATATACAATATCTACAATATGCAATTAATATAGCTCTATATACACAATATCTACAATATACAATTAGTATAACTCTATATACACAATATCTACAAAATACAATAATACAACTCTATATACACAATATCTACAATATACAATAATATAACTCTATATACACAATATCTACAATATATAATTAATATATCTCTGTATACAATATCTACAATATACAATTAATACAGCTCTGTATATACAATATCTATACTATACAATTAATATAACTCTATATACACAATATCTACAATAAACAATTAATACAGCCCTGTTTATACAATATCTACAATATACAATTAATATAGCTATGTATATACAATATCTACAATATACAATTAATATAGCTCTATATATACAATATCTACAATATACAATTAATATAACTCTGTATATACAATATCTACAATATACAATTAATATAGCTCTATATATACAATATCTACAATAAACAATTAATATAGCTCTATATATACAATATCTACAATATACAATCAATACAGATCTGTTGAAACATACACTATCTACAACATACAATTAATATATCTCTGTATACAATATCTACAATATACAATAATACAACTCTATATATACAATATCTATACTATACAATTAATATAACTCTGTATATACAATATCTACAATATACAAGTAATATAACTCTATATACACAATATCTACAATATACAATTAATATAACTCTGTATATACAATATCTACAATATACAATTAATATAACTCTGTATATACAATATCTACAATATACAATTAATATAACTCTGTATATACAATATCTACAATATACAAGTAATATAACTCTGTATATACAATATCTACAATATACAATTAATATAACTCTGTATATACAATATCTACAATATACAATTAGTATAACTCTATATATACAATATCTATACTATACAATTAATATAACTCTGTATATACAATATCTACAACATACAATTAATATAACTCTATATACACAATATCTACAATATACAATTAGTATAACTCTATATACATAATATCTACAATATACAATTAATATAACTCGGTATATACAATATCTACAATATACAATTAATATAACTCTATATACACAATATCTACAATATACAATTAATATAGCTCTGTTTATACAATATATACAACATACAATTAATATAACTTTGTATACACAGTAGGCTATCTACAATATACAATGTATATAGCTATGTATATACAATATCTACAATATACAATAATATTACTTTGTATATATAGTATCTACAATATACAATTAAAATAGCTCTTTATATACAATATCTACAATATACAATTAATACAGCTCTGTATATACAATATCTACAATATGCAATTAATATAGCTCTGTACGATATGTACAATATATAATTTATTTACAAACCCTTTAAACTTCAAGACTATCTTTTTATATTTTTATAATGTTTTAGGAGGGGCAAGATTGTGAGTTCCGTATCAGTTAATACATCTCAGTATACAAGATATTTATATTATATAACAATACATGTATATACAATGCACAATCGATATTATAACATTCAGTTAATCACATCGTAATTGATTGTATATCTAGAAGCAATGATACTCCTGATTATTATAAATTTTACTAGCATTTAGTTTATACATGTTTGATGGTTATCATAAAGTCATAACATGTAAAAAATATATTTAAACATTCTTTCTCATGTGTCAAACATAACCTTAAATGTTAATTAACTAATGAAAAACTCTATGTGTTCTTTTTTTCAAAAAATATGTAGACTTTTCAGAATATAATAGGTAGATATGTTTGAGAATCGACTGGATTTAAAAAATATTAAACCAATATATATACCAAATAAAAAAACAAGTACTACTCTCAATTTGACACCCATCTTTAAAGCATGTTCATCATTCTTTCGACCAAACAAAAATTTAGTCTGTAATTTTTTAGCTTATCTTATCCTTAATAATGTTCACAATTCACCCTCGAAATTTTAAATCCCCATGTATCTATAATTATCAGCATTTGAAAGTCAAAAATACGACTCGTATTTCAATGAGACTTTGCCTTATTTTATAGAAAATACATAATATACCGAAAATGAAAGATACATGTTAAGGTAGAGGTATACTTGAAGGGATTGTGCCATTTTTCTGCAGTTTTAGTACCTCTGGAGGCCATTTATATTCAAGGCTCAAATCGACCCCCGAAAATGCTGAACATTCCCTTTTAAGTTATATCAGTGTTTTGGTATTATATAGCGACGTTTCTTTTGCGTTCAATATAACATTACAGTGACATTACCATGGTTCGATGCAAATTCATATTTTCCACTTCTCCTATTTCATATTCGTTAGTATCTGTCAATTTATCACTTGAGAACATAATAATATGGTAGGAGTTAGACATTTTAAAATATAACACCATCACAATATGATACATGTAGTTAATGACGCATTAAATCTTTTCATTTATTTTACTATTCAATTTCTCTCAATTCTTGTCATAATTTGTTGTCTCAAAAATGATTTATGGCTAATTTCAAGTTTTGCAAGAAAAGATTTGAATAGAATAATTTCAATAGAGAACCAAAATAAGCTAAGTAAAGTCATTAAAGTTGAAAAATAGCCATCAACTTCTGTCAGTTTCCAGCTGTGCTTTTCTTATTTCTGTCTAAGAATTTGAACCCTTTAACACCTCTTACAGTATCAAATAGACTCAGTTTTTTGATTAAAATATATGATTAAATATAGGACATTGGTAAAGGTCACTACACTATCTCACTATAGAATTGTAATGAAACAACGGGTACCATTTGAAAATAAAGACGTTTTCCGTCCTATACTTTTGCAGTTGTTTTGAGCTTCCAAAGACCGCGAATAATGCGCAAATTATGCTAGGATATAGGAATGAGGCTACTTTTTTTTCAATTTCCAACTGTCGAGTGATCCTACAGCACACTGGACCTCGGGTGATACTTTTGAAATTTATCGAAAGGTGCCCAGTCACTCCGTCTAATACATGGTATAGGCAGAGCAAATGACCTTGAAACATGTCAACAGAATAAGTTGGAGTCTCGTTAATCATTTTCGAAATTTAAAGAAAATGCACTTTTATCTTTGCATAGGTCGAGATAATATCTTCGGAATTCTTAAACCAAGATTTCTCTTGTCAGTGATGCAGATCGGATGGGATGACATCAGCGTCTAGTCGTTCGGATGGGACAATAACAAAAGTCCGCGGTGTGCAAACACTTCACACGTTAGATACCCCTCGACAGTTAGAAATCAAAAAGAGGTGGCAAATGAGGCTCTCTTGGCAAACTTTCCCTTATTGCACATTTCCTGACGTAGAACGTAAAACTTCATTCATTTCATATGGGGATAAGGGATGTTTCTTTTTGAAATTAGTTTATATGTTAACTATTTTGTCACACTTCGTGGTGGGCGAATCAGTTTGGTTTGAGCCCAAATGTGTCGAAAAGCACCGCAAGCACAATTTCCGACAGAAGGTCCTCCCCCTATAGAAACAAATGGAAAAATGGCATCAATTTGGTGCATTCCGAAAAATATTTCGGGATCGGAGTTTGCAATTGGGACTTCTTACTCGGATGGACTTTAATTCTTCACAAAATCTTTCTTACCAATCAACTTATGAGAGGGGGCACTGAGACCCTTTTGTCCCCCCTTTTGAGTTCAAGGGGTGGGGGGGGGGGGGGGGGTTACGTTCCCCCGTTCCCCCCTAAATCCGCGCCCTTGCATATATGCATGTTCAACAGTATCCATTTGGGAACCAGAGTGTATTCCTGTTCATACAAGCAACATTATTTTCATATACAGTGTACACAATAAATACACAATATAACAGCGAGGTCAACTTGATACGAGAATGGTTAAATTTGAGACATTTTTTTAAGATTAAGATATTTAAATACAAGTGAAGCTGACAAGATCGTGTCACATCTTGAGAACTTAAGGTTGAGAACATACACATGTTCTCCTATATCAACGCATTCTTTCATTGAATACGCATTAAATAGAGAAGTGGGATGGTTTGACACAACTCTCTTAAGGAGTTTAGATATAGCTTGTTATTTACAGAAATGAAAATACTTTAAACTCAATGAAAAGTCGTTGATATTTCAATGTCTCAAAATGAATTTGTTTATAACTACAATACGAAAATACGTGTATTGGCATATTATGATGCATCATTTATATGTTTTAAAGATATGTGATCAAATTTATGTTCTATTTATTTATTTGAGGAATGTTGTATGAATAGTCAATATTATTTCATTTGAAATTTCATGTAAAAAATGCATTTGTCTATGACTATACAATATGAAAATACGTGTATTGACATGCTATGTATCATTTATTATTTTCTAAAGATATATGATTAAATTTATGTTCTATTTATTTATTTGAGGAATCATGTATGAATAGTCAATATTATTTCATTTGAAATTCCATGCCAAAAATAAATTTGTGCATGATTTCATTATACAATTACGTTAATTGACATATGATGTATCATATATTGTTTTAGAAGTTTCTTGATCCTTTGAAATAATACATTTAACATATCCCAGAATGAATTTGTTCGTGGTGCAATATGCAAATACGTGTATCGACATAATTATCATGCATTGTGTGATCAAATCCATGTTCTATTTATAACATTAAGTAATCTTGTATGAAATCAACTGAATTCCATGTACATATAAATTCATCTGAAATTCTATGTTCAAATACAAATTTGACCATGAATACATAGATGAACTATCTGCACCAAACGTATGCTCTATATCTTATGACATTCAGTAATATTGTATGAATAGATCAAGATTATCTATAAATTCATTTATAGATATAATGTACAAAAATAAAAATCTTTGTATAAAGAATATCATACATTATAATACAACGGTATGAATATAACTTCAAATTCACACATTAGCAGGATACATAGTTACTAAGATACAGTTGATGTATCTGTGATACATTATCTCAACAGAAATATTCTATATATCATACAAATTTATAAGCATGCAAATATAGATTTGGGTACTCCATTGATAATGTAAGCAATTACTCAGATAAGTAATATCATTAATAGCATGCAATGTATGTTTTTATCTTTCAAATGTGAGGAGCAATAAAGACACATGGTTCATGTACCTCTATGACCTTGCTCATGATTTCATTTATTCATTATTCATTACCATAAAGACAATGTATGCATCATCATATAATAATCGCTAACTAAAACATAACAAAGCATGATCAAGTACATTAAGAAATACGTGAGAATATAATCAAATACGTGAAAAATATAATCAAATACATGAAAAATATAATCTAATAAAAAAGTATGATCAATAATTAGTGATAAAGTAAGATTGAATATAAATGTACAGTATGTAAAAAATGTAGTGCCAAAAAGTAAGCATGTGTATGATCAAATGAAATTTTACAGATTAAGTATGATGAATCAAAGCATACATATTTTCAAACACATTTTCGAGATTTAAGAGTTGACATGTGGCAGTATAAAATGGTTTGTAAAATTGGAAATATTACCTACCTGGCAAATCCTGTCGTTTAGCCGACGGGTTCGATGTAATCCAATAGATTAATATCATTAAACATAATAGTAGATAGCGACATGAAGGCATATCAGCATTACTTGAGTCTAGCCAATCGACAAACAAGGTATTTGACAAACTATTTAGTATGTACATCCATCGCCACTCTATTTACTATCAATTAATTCTTCATTACTTAATTTTCACACAAACTCGTTACACATTTCTTACGTGCCTTTGGAATTTGATTGGTCCCTGAAAGCCACATCCTTGAATACATTCAAAATTTCAGTGCAACGTCCAACAAACTATATAGCTTATGAGTACATCTCGAACGCTGAGGCCACTTTAACCGTTAATAAATTGTATATCCTAGGCTACCCATTCACATAATATATAACAAGACTGAAATGAAAATTGAGATTGTTATTTAATATGTTTAAAATTTCTTGAGTCTGTCGAGCGAATATCTGTTTATTTTACACGATTTTTAATTTTACTTTTGAAATCTTAATGTGTATTAAAATGCAAGGCGTGACCTTATCTCGGGGAAAGTCTATACGCCCTAAGTAGATAGAGGATAATATCTTAGCTTTTTTTTCGTCAGTTATACCTTCAAGGTAGATAACGACTTAACTGTACACATTTGTCTTAAAGCAGATCGTGATGAAGTAGAGCTTTTTTAAAGATTCTCTTTCGAATAAGAGACGATAGTCCTGTAGAAATTTAAATTGTGCAAAACCCTGAAACGCAATGGAATTTGGTTAAATTGATTCGATTACAGATAGTTCCCCTTTGAACTAAGCTTTAATTTTTCTGAGTCAAAATGTATGCAAAGAATTAAAACGGGCTGGCTTCAGTCCCGTAGCAAGGAATTTCCAAGGGGGGGTGGGGGGGGGGGGTGTGGGGTTCGTCCGAACTCCATCTGGCTATGGGTATGGGCTACTCTTACCAAAGGGATAGATTGCAAATCAAGTTACTGAAAGATTCTGATACGAACTTGTCGTTGGATTATCTTTCTGAAAAAGGATACAGCCAGAAATTGTTCAGTTGATTTCACCATATAAAATTTTTAAAAAGTTTAAATCTTTTTCTGACATGAATTTGAATTTTTCTTCAACGTTATGGAAGTGAAAAATAGATTATTATTGCAGGTTTTCTTGTGCAATTGAATAAACATGTTTATTTTCTTAAAACATGCAGTAAATCTAAATTAAAGAGTAATATTACAGCTCTAATGACCATATAATTGTTATGTATATGTTCAAACATGCACATTTTCTTTAAATTTACAAAAGTCACATTAAATTACATTGTGTGTTTCGACGACTTAAAGGGGGGTATCCTAAACATGATGTTGGTAATTTTGAATTTATGATCTAGAAAAAGGTCATTGCCTTTGCTTCTTCTAATAGCAGGCTTGAGAGATTGTAAAGAGGTTTCTTGAAATTGTATTAGATCAGGGACACTGACGGCATCGAATTGCACCATTTTCAGTCTCACATCTGTGGTTGTTTTGAATTACGTTGCTATCGCAAAGGATCTTATACATTATTATAAGATTTTGCTATGATAATGGCATGCTATACAGTTAAAGGGATTGTAAAGAGGTTTTCTAAACTTTGTATGTGTATCAGGGCCACTGATAGCATCAATTTGCGCCATTCCAATTTATATACTGACGTCTGTGGTTCTTGCAATTCCACTTAAACTAACGCGTTTTATGACATCACTGACAGTGATCTGCATAATTATATACCAATAGTAGCTTCTGGTAGATCACTGCAGTAGTATGATTATGATTGCAAGAGCCACAGACGTCAGAATAGAAATTGGAATAGCGCAAATTGATGCTATCAGTGTCCACGATACACATACAAAGTTTAGAAAAACCTCTTTACAATCTCTTTAAGCTTTTTTTTATATCTACAAGAACCTCATACATCTGACGGAAAATTGAAATGATACAAATATAAGCCATCAATGGTTCCAATATACAGTTTAGCAATCTTCGGCAGTTTCAGTAAACCATGTTGTAGAGTGCGAGCGTAACTTTCGCAGAGATTGTGTGTGTCAATATAACATAACAAAAATCAGAAAAAGACCTCCACAATCCCTTTAAACTAATTTGAGGCCAAAGTTTGAAATATTTGAAATGTATTTACATTTTAAACCGGAATATTGTTTCCTGCTGTTGACTTTAACACCCACTTTTATAAAGCTTTAGTTTCATTCATTATCTCATTTAGTCTTCAATTTCAACTAGTTAAAGGGGAATGTTCAGCATTTTCGAGGATCGATTTGGGCCTTGATTATATGTAAATAGCCTCCAGAAGTACTAGAACTGCGCAAAAATTGCACAATATCTTTAATCTACCTGAACATTTAATTTTCATTTTCTGTTTTTGTGTTTTCTATATAAGCCAAAGTCTTTCTAAACGACTAGTCGTATTTTTGACTTTCAAACGCGGATAATTATGGCTACACAGGGATTTGAAGGCTTGAATTTCTACGGAGAGTTGTGAATATCATTATGAATAAGATTAGCTAAAAGAATTCCAGGTTCTGAGAAAAAAAAATTCTTAGTCGAACAGTTAGTAAACATATCCCTCTAAAGATACTAGCAAGTGAATAAACTGCGAAACTCAGCCATCATCCATTGAGCCCGAGTGTCTTTATTAGATTGTAGATGAATCACAAATTATTTTGAGTTGTGCTGCAATCAAAAATTATAAAATCGCACATTCTAAGGGTTTCTTATCTCATGTAAGTGGATATATAAGTTTGCTGGTCTCGGATTATCGAAGAAATCAAATCAAACATGAAAGGGAAAGGCATAGAATATTTATATAACTTTGCAGCTTCTTGTAGAAAATCACAGATAAAAATGTGATTAATTCATATTTAGAATTTGGTTGTATCATTGGAGCAAACATTCCAGTACTTTCCCCTTTTAAAGCTACTTTAAGAAATTTTCCATAAAATTACAGGTTATTATTGAAAAACGCTTAATAAAACGCTTAATATTTTGTATATTATATTGTAGTAATTATAATAAATTAAGGTAGTTTTCTGAATTATACAGATACATTTTACTTTTTTGATCATTTTAAGAGGTAGTTATCGTTTAAAACCAAGAAATCTCTACAAGCTATGTACAAATAATACAATCCCTTTAAAGATTATTGTATAAATATAAGATATGCCTGTATAATGCTTTAAGTATATGTCAATATTAATATAATAAGTTATAATGACATATCTATCTACTAATCCTATTTATATATTATAACAAATTATTATGACTGACAACATGCTAAACATTTATATGTTTTGAAAACATTTCGTTTTATAAAACGAATCCGAAATGAAATAACATGTTTTTTTACAAGGATGTATGAGCTGGTCTTTGGCCAAACCTCTTGGCATTCATGTTCCTTCAGCAACGTTAGACATTTGCATTATCTATACCGTTGCTGGATTGAAGGGGTTTTCTCGTCTTTATCAACTAATAACCTCGTTTAAAAAACACTATACGTCACATTCAATTTATGACCGTTGAGAATCGATTATCACAAGGTAAATTTGCTACAAGAAATTTGACGTCTGGTCATTCGAAAGTTTTCCCGCAATAATTTGTATGGAATATAACTGGTCGAACAATAATCGTTCGACCAATCAAAGTTAATGACGAGAAAATCTTATCATGATAGCAACGGATTAATGTAATGAAATGAAATGATAGCCGTTGCTAAAGAAACATGCTTGGCATTAATCTTTCTTGGATTACCCATATCTAATTTCAGCTGGGGCTGGGTCGACTTGACTATGGAGGAAAGGTGACTTATTTAAGCATTCCAAAATTTATCAAACTGATTGAGATTAGAATCAACGACCATCATTTGCTCAACCTATTCAAGAAAATGAAGTCATTCCAACAATTAAGCCGACCGTCTTTAAAAAGATTGACATGGTGTATTTACTGTAAAATTGGTTCCTTTATGTAGTATTACTTTGATTAAATGGGCCACACGCTAAATAAATCTGGATTTTGCAAAGTCTTGCATTTCTGCTAAAAAAGTGCACGTTCACCATTCGTTCGAGCAATCATAGGCCTATTCCTTACTCTCAGAAACGGTTGTTTTTTTGGATAAGCTAATCAGTATTATTGTTCACAACTCTCCCTCAAAATTTAAGCTTTCAAATCCATAATTATCAGCGTTTGAAGGTAAAACATACGACTTGTATTTTAGTGAGACTGTATCTTATAGAAAACACATAAATACAGAAATTGAAAGATAAATGTTTAGGTAGAGATATATTTAATTAAGAGCAAAATGCGATTTACCAAAGACAGTAATCGGCTCTCGAAATTGGCGTATATTCCCCTTTAATCAGCTGATAGAGCTTAATTTGAATTACTCGTAACTTTTTTTGTACATAGCAACCCGACTTTCAGTTCGTATAAATAGACAAAATTATACCTTCAGAGGCCACGACGGATTTTTGTTGTGTAAATTAATACATATTGGTGCAATTTGAGCTTTATCAGCCGATGAAATATATATTTAAACGAATATCCCTTTAAATCTTTTAAAACTTAATATATAATTTTTTAGCGTTTTCAATAATAACCTGTAATTTCATGGAAAATTACTCAGTTTTGTAGGTTTATTGTATACTGTTTGTATACTTTGAGATCGTTAATGAATATTCTCTTATTGGCTAAGTTTGAAAACTTAAATATTTTGTTCAATTTAAGACGTGGTAGCACTTTAACTGAACATCACAATAGAAAATATTATTTCATAGCGTATCTAAAGAAACGAATGAGATACAGACACGTACCTTTAAATGCAGACACATTAGTAGTTGTAATGACGCTCATATGACAGGCGGCTTAATGTAATGTACATTTACCTTTGAATGTAATTAAAATCCCGTTTGCGGTCTATTAAAATACAACAATAGATATAAGAAAAAACTGTCACCATTACCTGCAGTTGATAAATGATACGAAATGTCTCAAATAGTTAGAATTTAAATCCTTTACAAAATATCCAAAATGTGAAAGCCGAAACGACTTGGTTGAATTAAAAGATGTGTTAAAACAAGTTGGTATTTGATGGTAGAAGATGATTGATAATCTAACACTGTTTAAAGCTACACTGTGCAGTAGAATAATATCTTTCAGAAATGGAACAAAAATATGAAATGATTGAAACGAAGTTAATCTTTTCTCTGTTCTGCACCTGAAGACAGAAGGCCAGAGCCATGTTGTGTACAATAAAACACATTTTTTGAAGGCATATCTTCGTTGGGTTTGGGACACTATGACACCACTCCCCCTCTTCCCCATTCTCACTCGGGTCCAAAATGTTGCCCCATTTTCTCCAATTAATCTCAAGTTTGAGAATTTTCATGGCCATGCACCCTTTCCCCTCTTGCCATGTCAATGATATGGGATTTCCATCTATCAAAATATCTTTAAATTGTAGCATTAAACCGTCAAATGGACTCGGTTTTTGTTTTCCATACAAGAATGTTTGATGGAAAGACATCATTTGTCTTTTAGTATAATGGTATTCGATGGGAAATATATTCAGATAGTAAAACCCACAAAACAGATTCGAAACTATGGTGTTTCTTTGGCTCAACAAGGTTAATGAGGGTACGTGGATTTTGGTAGTTTTGGTTCCCTTGATGGGAAGATCAGGGGCATATTACTAGGACAATATTTTTAACGTAGGCCTCAGGGGCGGACTGGGGCCGTGACGCGGCCATGGCTTTTTTCCAGTGACCGGCCCACTTAGGTGTGTTGGGCAAAGCACGACCCCGATCGTCGGGGTCTGAAGGGATCCTCCCCCAGAAAATTTTGAAAAGTGACTACCATAAACGTGATTTCCAAGCGCCTCCAGCTCTCAAAACTGGTTGACCAGAAAATGGAAATGCATACCGAAATTCAGAAAATTATCAAGATAATCAGATCTATTTTTATTGTATAGAGATTGGTCACAAACGACTAAATTTCGGATTTCGCCACTTTCGTTTGAAAATGTTTCTTTTTCAAAATATGATTATTTTTTTTTTGTCATTTTTCAAACCGGCCCTCTGCACACCGGCCCGCATGGCTTTAGCCATAAGGCCATGCGGCCCAGTCCGCCCCTGGTAGGCCTATGTCTGCATTCTGTGTCCCCTCAGATCTTTTTTTTCGGGTCGGGGCCCGTGTCTTGGTTCAAAGGGTCACTTACTTGAAGCTCTGTGGTTCTTGTCACTAGGTTCATAAATACCTAGTGCTGTGACCCTCAACTCCAACCGATAAGCGTTTCAGATGTTACAGTGATTAAGGGCGGGGATTTGCTCATTTTTGTGGGGGGGGGGGGGGGGGGATGGGGGAGACCCTAAAATACTGTCCTCCCTTAAGAGAACAAATTGAAAAATGGCATCGATTTGGAGCATTCTGAAAGATATTTCGGGATTTGAGTATGATGACTGGACTTCCTACTCTGATTTGTATTGTCACAAAATCTTTCTTACCGATCAAATTTTTTTTCTTTCATACTGATGAAATTTTTTTCTGTTTGTAAGAGGGGACGTGCACCCCATCGCCCGTCCCACCCTAAAGCCCTTGATAGTGATATATAGTATCTAGTGATTCTGACATAGTGTAGTTTTAATGTTTAAACAATGTTGATGTAGGCAAAACCTGTATTACACATACTATTTACTCACTTCAACATACAAACTAGTTAACATACGTTTTACATACGTTCAACCTTTCTTAATTCATTCAACCTATTAAACATTTTAACTTGTTTTAAGTCTAGAGCAGTTTACTTTAGTCTATGTGGTTGAAGTATCCATTTCTGGAAATACAGAATATTTGCGAGTTGTGACGTCACGTTGCATAACTAGCGTTCAGTGGTCTGAAGTGAATTTGCAATATTAATTTGTTGAAAAATTACAAATTTTTATTAGCATTTTTTTTGTTCATATTAAAAGCTGTCAAAATCCAAAAAAAATTTGATGTTGTGATAAATCCGGTATATTTGAAACGTTGAATCATTTTAATGATAAACATTTGCACAAGTTTGATCTGGAATTCAATCAGTAGAATATCAGTATCGGGGTCGAAAGCTTAGAAATCAGCGAAAAGGAATTTAAAACTTTCTTGTAGAAACACACTGCTGCTGTCTGTACTACATGTATTGAGTTACAGTTCTGCAGCTCCTGACTCAAGAATTTGCGAGGGCGATGGCATAAGACTCCCATTTATGGATGAGACAGGACGCTGTTTTTATGTCAGCTCCTCCCATCTGCTGCACTGTTGACGGCTGACCTGAACTATAAGTTATTCACCATGTGCCAACTCACCAATGTACGCATCGTTGAATTCTACTTTTATTATCTCCCTTTACCGGTGTGGTTCTGAGCAGTGTTTGCTTACTCTTCTGAGTACTTGATGTCACTTTTTATCATTAAATGCTTCATCATTGATTCGGGCGTACTCGACATTTTTTTTTATTATCATAATATTACAATTATTATGATCAGTTACGTCCCTTGAATTATCGAAATTACTGTATTTTAATTAGTTACGTCCCCTGAACTTTTGAAAATTTGTCGTCAAGTCACTACTTTTTCAGTTGGCGCCTTCTTCTTGCTTTGTAGTTTTTGTCGTGTATGTTTTTCAGCTAGGACGGGTGTGGCACCAGGAAGGGTATGCTTACGCTTCTAGACACCTGATACCACTTTTTATTATGATATACTTACTCATGTATGATTGATATAATTCCTCATGTGAAAAATTCATTGGCTGTTACCTTAACCCGCTCAACGGCAGGTTTTATCTGACTAGCTGTTACCTATGATTCGTCAAAATGTCTTGGGATTTCGGGTTTCGTTTTGCGGTTCGGATCGTTAGTAGGGCCTACTTAGTTTCTTTATTTGAAAACAATGGAATATATAACATTTATTGACAATATAGAGAATGATTATGTATACAATAATATTCAAACTACAAAATACATTAGAAAGTAAGTGTATACACGCCTTAAACATTTTGGGGAGGCGGAAAATTTACATTGTTTTCATATATCTTCAAATCATTGCTGTATATTTCATTTTTCAATTTCTCTTTTTCATTATCAACATCGTCTGAACTGTTCTGTTTAATTGGTTTGGCAAGTAAGTAGAATTTTTTGAAAAGGAAGAAAGCCACACCACAAGCTGTACCAAATGCTCCCAAAATAAACACACCAGCTGTGTGACGTACTCCAAACTGGACTTGAGGTTTCTTTTTAGTGGACAATGAATCAGCATCACACTTTCTTCTATCATCCCACCACCTAAAATATAATAGATGATCGTTGATAATTTAGTGCCCCTGCGTCTAAAAGAAGAACCCCATCCTTTTCACCACTCGTATAAACTTCAGGACTGGGACTACATTAACGTGCTAGCTAAACTCGTATATAATTGGATGATTGCCTAATTGAACTTGCTCTCAATTCAGCTAATGAAAATCAATATTTCAGTAAGAGTTGCCTGTTCTTGCCTATTTACCAATAAATAACCGAGCCTCGAGCAATGACCCTTCCCAACTAGTCCAGTTGATACAGGTGATGGGAACCCGAAACCAAACTCGAAAAAGTGTGTTCATGAAATCTTGCTTATTTGAAGTTTTTTTGGAGTATGAGGTGCCTCTTTCCAATGCATCGTCGAACTATGGGAATTCTCAAGTCCCAGAAGTGTTATTAGACCCCCCAAATTGGTGTTGCTATTTTAAAGCTTCTCAGATTTACTTTGATCCAAAAATTGCTGAAAATATGTAAGCCTTATTACTGTGCAATATAATTTCTGAACCCATTTGATCAACCAGAAATTTTACGCGTTTCAAAGGAATGGTTCATAATATTATGATTGAAGACAGTTGTAAGGTGAAAATGTACTTACTTCTTTTTCAGCCCTTGTAATGTACCCCTTTCTTTCAGATTGAGTAATTCTATATTGACGCTGGTTTTAAAAGGTGCCCCTGCTGCCATACCTATACCATGTTCCTGAATCAATATAGGTGACGCCACTGCCGTGATGTTACAATTATAACCTTCAGCGTATGAGTTGATTAGATAATCAAAAATGAATGCGAAATTCCCTTCTGCAACTCGCTTCCGACCCACTGACGAATTATCCACCATTCCATCGGACTCTTCGATTTTCTCATACAATCTTTTAAAAACAGGCTTTGTACCCATTCTCAGAAAATTCAACGTTGCTGAATTCTTGACGCTTCCGCATTCTATGTCGTCATTTTGTGACAAACTTTCAAATGAGTCGACGGTTTTTCCGAGGTTTTTGGTTGTCAAGAAAGCCGCCATGTTGGCTGTATAGGTGGCGACAGTAATCAGAACGAAGAAACCAAAGCCGATAGTAAGAATACGTTGTGATATAGGTCCAGGAGAGAAGTCGGTACCACGTTTTAGAAGTGTTCCAATAGAAAACCACAAAGTCTCCTTCATTGTGAACTTTCTAAAAGGATGAGTGTAGTCCAATATAAAATACACCAAACATACAACCACTGACGATCCCAGGATGGCCATCCACAATTCAAGAGAGAATGGTTTAAGGAACTGGAATATGGTATAATGATCCTCTGGCATCAGTACCAGTATGTTTACTCCGGTAGTTAGAACTCCAAGACTGAAATCAATTGCTGTTTCTCTTTGAGATGTTATTGATATAGCGCCCATTGCTAATGTTGCATTCTAAAATTATAAAAAACGTTTCGAATTAAAATATATATGCAAAAACGAAAGTCTAGACAACAAACGACAAAGGATAACACGATAAACGCTATGTTCATTTCTACCAACTGATCCTTGGAACAACCTCATTTCGGATATCAGTGTCCGTCAATGTTAGACTTTTGATAGATGGACGCAGGCTAAAATAAATAATTTGTCTGAAGATCGCACAGCCTGAAACTCGGAGTATTAACATATTTCAGGCTGTGCGATCTTCAGACAAATTATTTATTTTAGCTTTTTTATATTTCTAGAATTATCAAGAGAAAATCTTACCCCGCTTATAATTTCACCGACCATACCATCCCATACAAGGCCATGCTGTCTAGCGCCATATTGGTTTTTGGGACTGACGTATATCTCGTATTGAAAGTTGAGAGTTTGGGCGAGGATGTGTAACAAATCTACAGTAAATCCCTCGTATTCATCGTGCCCATCTCTTACCAATGAACCAACTTTTCTCATCACAAAAGGATCTTCCTACAAAATTTCAATTTACCTCAGTTAAGACGAAAAAGTTCTGGAAAATGTACATCAGGGGAGTTGTTAGTCCATTTCTTGAAGACTATTAGCCCTTTTTACCGACATAAAAATTACAGCGTATGGAAATTTGTGACTCTCGGGCTATCTGGAGGATAGCGACTTTTAAGACTTTCTACCATCATCTTGATTCTTTAGGATGGAACATAAAACATTGCTGGTCCAAATCTGACCGAAATTCGTTATAGACAATTAAGATACTACTGAAAGGTCTGACTCTGAGGCAAAGATCTGGATCCGAATCAGCCACTTTTTGGTCCTGAACAGAATATAAACTATCTTGAATAGTAAAGTGAACAAAGAGCAAAATGTCACGAAGGTGGCTACATGAAGCGTTTACAATCTTGCTGCATCATGTTATACTATGCAATCAAAGTACTACCTACCAGAACAACGACAACTTTCACTATGTCAGGGAAGATACCAAACTCAGCCGTTCTTTGGGAAACTTTATTCGATCGTTTCCATTGCATCCTAGCATTAGCTGTTTTAGGTGCCGGTGTCCAATCTGCAACCTGAAAAAACAGATCACATGGGCAGTATGAGCACGATCTTCTTCAGTTGAAAGTGAAACCATGTCCGACCACGACAAAACTTTCTTGAGCCACAGTGAGCCCCATCCCCCCACCACCCCCCCCCCCCCACCCTTCATCTTTCCTTATAATTCCAATGAAACAAATTGGTACAGATAAACAAGGGAAATCAATGTCAAGTAAGTACATCAGCTGATAGAATGAATCCTCGTGAACCTTAGTTGTCCTTGTAAGAAAAGACTTTCTTATAGCAAAGAAAAGTATACGAAGGGGTAATGTAAAGGATTCATTGGTTCAAAAAATCCAAATCCAAAAGTCCAGCAGGAATGGTAATTCCGTCTTTAAAAAATAAGATACCTTACCTTTTTATACATATTTTCTCCACCATGAGTATAAAGATCTAACTGGTAATCTATTCTTTGTCCAGTAGAATTAAACCGTATCACTCCTGTTTCACCAAATGGTATATTCACCTGTATAGATTATAGGATATATTAAAGGGGGCGTAACTGATAATAAAACCCCTTACAATTCCCATCATCAAAATCTCATCCAAAATCAAGAGCAATAGTTGATTAGTTTTGGATTCCTCCAAACAGAAGTAACATCAATTGCTAATGCATATATAGATCTATTTCACTCTTCTAGAAGTTCTAAGAGGGATTTGTAAAGAGGTTTTCTGTGGTTATTTTCAGGCCAACACCAATAAGACTTCCTCTATGAAGCAAGTTATATTCTATACAAATAGCCATTAATTACTTTTCCTTTTTATTCCAGAAAATGTTAAGCACAACCCAGCAATATTTTTTTATTTATGCATTTGTATCTCACGAATTGTTTCAATATCTTTTTGTTATTTTCATAGATTGAAATTATTAAGGTTATAAATTTCTGGATTAGGTCCAAGAAGAATTATGTGATGTTTCTTTTTCTTTGATTTTCATTGCATATTTATAGCATCACATTTATTTTAAACACAACTTTAACCCTGTGCCAGTACCTTATATTGAATAGTAACTTGTTGCTGTTCAATCACCCTAATCTCTAAATTCGGATAATTTTAATAGCAACTTGCTAATGTCCCTTTGGCTGGATCAATGAACTGTGTATGCCATGTCAATATTATTACCAACATAACATCCAGAGAGCAGTTCGGGCATTTTAACTTTTTTAGTTCAAGTTCAATTAGTACGGGTACGCTTTAGTACAGTCTTAATCAATCGTTTATATGTAGTATGTGATATTCCGTTGCTCAAAAACAGGTTTTTGATTTAGCTACAAATGTGTACAAGGAATGTTCCTTGGGCCACGGTAAAAGTTGCTAAAGGAACGTTGTTTCAGTACAAATATAAATTTACCTTTTTCATAGACACCAAAAATCTATCATCAGAGAATTCATTGGTGAGAACAGTTTGAGTTGAGATATAATAGTTTAAAGCCATGGTTGTTATTTTAGCAGCATCTAGTGACGTAGCTCTATTAGCATCTTGAGATGCTTGACCAAATGATGGCTGTATATACCGAAGAGCATACAGAAAGGCTCTTGCCGAAAACAACCCTAATTGGTACATCTGTGTTGCACCTGAAAACGGCTCCAGATAAGAGCTCTGGAATAAAGAGATTAATACAAAAAAATTGATGCTAAAATAATCTATTTTATGGAAGAGGTACGAGAAAAATATTGTAGCGAAAACGACGTTTCTCTTTAACCATAATATTTTGAGACCCTGTTCGCCAATGCAGTATTCTACATATTATAATAAACACCAATCTAATTAAAATTAGATTAGAAGTAAACGTTGAAGTACCATATTATTATCAGCACAGTGAACGTTCCAATCCAGGATGAAAAGGCCAATAACAAATATATACTTACTGGGTCCACAAATATAAAATTCTGTCTTTTGTTGGAGAGAAGATTGAAAGACTTTGCCTATAATAGAAAGAAGAAAGAATTCATGCAATTACACGGATTCCTTGTTCTGAATTTGGTGTCCTTACAATCTGGGAAAGATCAACATAGACGTAGGCGCCCACGAGTGGACGGGGGGAGGAAGGAAGGAATCGCCCGAATTTTAATGATGTTTGCCCAGCTAACTCGCTTCCCGAAAACATACTATTTGGGTGTGCAGCTGCCCCCTACCCCCCTGTCTCCTACGGCTATGAAGATCAGTTTTTAGAGGTTCAGCCTAGGACTAGCTGACAGACAGGATCTTCGTAAAACCCAGTAAAGTCATAAATTTTTCCTCCTTTTGTGGTTAAAAACACAATTCTGTTAAAAAAAAATTACGTCCAATCCAATGGCTGGCAATGGTTATCCCACCAACCGTGTCTTTGAATGAAAGAGCTTCGGTGTTGTTAATCACGGATGTACGATGATTCTGATAATAGACCTCGGGCTATTAGGATGTGCTTATACCTTTTCTAATATCTTCCTTATAAGGTGATCTCTAGAATCTCTAGGACTGCAGATGATGATTCGTCTTTGTCTTGAGATCTGGGAACTTCTAAGAATCTCCATGATGGTTTGGTTAGATTCTGTTGATTGAACGTTCACTGTATAGGGTATGATGGACACTTCTTTAGACAGCAGCTGAGACGATAAATCTTGACACTCTGTAGAAATTTGAGAAAGAAATAAGCTGAAAATCAATTAGCAATATCACTTTGTCTCAGAAGAAGAGCTCTACAGAAGAAGATCGAAGTAGCCTATCAAGACAAAGAAGAAAACACAGTAGAAGTCTGAAGTCACCGGAGAAAGTCCCTCTTCAGTCAACATCTGTGATATGAAGCATTTTGGATTTTGCATACCCATTTCTTTGATAAGAATCCTTAACGCTTATCAGAAACAAAAAGGTGAAACGGTCAAATGCCATGAGTTGTTTGGACAGTTGAAATAGATATCTGATTCCTCAGTTGATAATGTAAGTTGCCCTTATTTGAAATTCCCTATTTGTCTCTTTAATGTTCTTTGGTACTTTTAGTATCACACGTCTGGAACCGGAGCATCCCTGAGATCTGAAACTAAGGATAGCCAAGAGAGTAAATACCTTGGTTGTCCTCATCTGATTCGGGCATCACCAACACAGCACTCTTCCATTGTTTGGTAACAAAAATATCAACTACAGCGTTATTTTGTTCCTGGGCCGGTGGTCGAATCTCGACAATAGTTCTCCAATCTACTCTATCTTCAACTCGGCTCATATCAATCCAATCAAACCCTTTATAATCGGTAACAAGATATGGTATACCTTCTCGTTCTAGGATCATTGCTAGGTTGGTGTAAAAAGGTCCAATGATCAGATTTGGTCTTGTTCCTGGTTGAGCTCCCTGAGATCCTAATGCTGAAAGGAATAAGATCATGATGTTGGTTAGTGACTTTTATTAGAAGCTGACGGTTTCAATGGTTGATCAAATCATTCTTCAACCTCACAAGTAGTAAGTTCTAAAGGCCAACTCCTTATTGAAATTCTTTTTGGACCAAACTCAAGTTTTCTTTTCATCTTGACTTGAGCCAGTAAGTAACCAAGACGTTCTCGCATAACAAAACTACTTTCTTTACCAAATAAACTTTGTATTTTTCAACTAATTTTTGCACTCTTTGATATTTTTCGCTTCTCTTCATCAGGAAAAAAAAAAAAAAAACTTGAACAAGCTATCGGTTGATGCTTTAATTCTTACCCATTTCAATTCCATTTTTAATCCATGTCCATCCCCGCTTTTGTAATTCCAGATCATCATGAATCCGAATTTTAACATAATGTGGCGCCAAAAAACATCTTTCAACTTCTCCAGTCAATAAAACATTCTTCATTAAAATTTCTTCCTGTAGAGTTCCATTAGACTGATTATCTGTCAATAAAGCTTAAATAGAGAGAAATGAAATGCAAATATTTAATACTTATTTTTTGTTGATTTTATTTCATTGTAGTAGCATGTACAAATTTTACCAGTAACATCATTCCAAACATACAATTTTGTTATTTGGATAGAGACAAAATAATCAATCATTTCAATGTTTTCAATTTTTATTCTTCACTTCAATGTTTTTTTGTCTATTACTCCATTTATGAATTTTGAATTTTAATTGCATTAACACACAGTAAAAAGTAAATAAAAACACAGTGTCATGAGTCAAAATAGAATAAAAGAACACTATGTCATGAGTCAAAGAAGAAGATAAAGAAGATATGAACACTGTGTTAAAGGTCAACTGATTAGTAAAATCAGAATATCAGAACACTGTTTTCACCAGAATGAAATGGAGTTTTACGTCCAACTTTTCCACAATGGATATAAACTCTGTGTCATGAATGAAATGGTGTGTCGATAAATAAACTGAAAATAGTTATGGGCACCGTTTTAAGAGTCAAATAGTCAAATTATCATGACACACCGAATGAGTCAAAATTGATATAACAACTGCGTCATGAGTCAAAAATGAGCCAAGGAAGTGGATATGAATACTTTATCATCAGTAAAAGAAAACAAAATTATCAGTCAATAATAAAAATCCGTACAAGCAAAACAATTCCGTTAATCAAAAATCTCGACCATATCATGACAAATTCGAGTGCAATAATTATATAGCAGTGGACTTCCCATACGAGAAGTACCATCAGGTGTTTCGAAAAGAGTAAGCATGGTCTGTTTTGCGCAAGACACCCAATCAATCAACCAAGAACATAGATAAGAAAGAGTCTTCATAACGAGTCCACAGAGAGCATTTCATGTTCATAGATAATACAACTTACCTATTGTCAGCTTGTACCGTTTTCCATTCTCTGTTTTCTTGCATCGGGCATCACCATCAGAAATCAGGAACAATACAAAGATTGATGTAAGGATTATAATATTGGGAATCATGATGCTGACTTGATAATTCAGTTAAATCTGTCCACTCTAGTATAAAATCACTGACGTCTCTTCCATGATGTGTCACAAGTTCAAAGTTTACCCTTATCAACCTGAATATTTACTCCCAGTAGCCTACACAGTATTCTTCCGGCACTAATACAATTAACTTTCCTTCCAAACTATCTGACAGTTAAATTCGTTAGACGATAGCTTTTAGCGATTTTACCGTTAGAGATGTACATATATGCGACGTTTATTTTCAAAACCAACGCACAGAACTTCGGAAATATGGTAAACTCCAAAAACAAAACCAACTTAGATTGTTCCTAATCTTTTATTGTGGGACTTATAATTATATCTACACATGCGATGGTTATTTTCCAAAGTCGACACGAAGAACTTCCAAAATACTTCAACTACAAAAGTTGTATCTTAATCTTGGCGTTTGTGTGACTTTACCATTAGATGTACATATTCAAAATTCATCAAGAAGTTAACCGATCTTGACAAAACCAACGCATACGATTTATAAAACTCCCGAAAATATCTTGACAATTGTTCTTAATCTTGTCGTTTGTGTTATTTATCCATAGAACTGTACACGTGCGAAAAACTGGTGGATTTTGGTATCCAATGATCACAATTTCTTAATGAATGACCCCATAGATTAGTGACTAGTACAAAATGGTTAGTACAATACAAAATAAGGCAAAGTTAAAATCATCACGAAGTAGAATAGAAAATGAGATAGAATAATCTACTAATGGTATTACATTATTATTTGATTATCAATTAATTCATGTTTCTCTTTCACATCGTTTCAGCTTAGAGTTGATGAGTTTCAGATGACACTAACCTTTAAAGCAAGTCGCCCACTTAAGAGCCCTGTCTGCCATGTTCATAAAAACCAGAACTGTGGCTAAAAAAAATTTCTTAGTCAGTGTTCAATGTTTTGGGATGATTGTTAAAGGGATATGTTCACCATCTGTTCGTTCATTCAAACCTTAGTCTCAGAGCCTTGGAATTTTTCAGCTGACTTTATCAGTACAAAATTTAATAGTGTTCACAACTCCCCTTCCAATTTTAGCCTTCAAACCGGCTGTGTGGTCATCAGCGTTTGGAAATCGTGCAGTTCTGCCACTTCTGGAGGCTATTAACATATATTTAAAGTCAAAATGTTCTATCGAAAATGCTGGACGTTCACCTTTAATATTGTGTTTTTTTGGTTTTGATATTCTAGAGCCATTCTGATTTTTTAATGAATGTTGGTTTGAACAATACAAATTTGAACTAAAATCATCTTGATCGATGTTTTTGCTTGTAGTATATTATGTACCAAGTTTAGCAAAGTAACCCCAAATTTTTTAGAGAAATACTAATTCTGAAGGTCAAAATTCAGAACAACATTAATCTGCTTTATCAACAATTAATATACTCTGTTTTTACCCATTTTAAAACAATTTCTGGGTAATCAAATAGATATCCAGAAGTAAAAGCATTTTTTTTAGAAATCTTTGTTTGAAATTTCGATTAGTTATGGCTTTTTCAAAAAATCTTCACTATTCTTTATTCGGACTATAATAAAAAATATTGGTAAATAAGTGTACACTTCCATTATTCCATTTCGAGTATTTGCTAACCTTTACAGAGGGTTATTTCACTTATGCAATAATAAATGGCATCAAAGGTAAAAGTAAATGCATCATTTTCAGTCATTCAGTTTAAAGGGGAACAACCGGCACTTTCAGAGTTTAATTTTGGTCGCGATTGTTATATAACCTAATAGTTGGCATAAGTACTAGAACTATACGAAAATGTCATAACATCTAAGGAAATACCTCGTAATAGGAATTTAACTTTATATAGTATTTCACTAGTTTTTCTGTTCAAAAGTTGCAGTGGGCGAAAATTGCATGTCTTGCTGTTACGATCATAAGAAGTCATTGGGAAAGATAAAGACAGAAGAATAATCATGGAGCGTTCCGCAAAATGACAGTTGTAAATTAACTTTCAAAAACGCATATTTATGGATATACATTGATTTGAATGCCAAAAATATATACGGCTTACTATTATTGATAGGCTTATCTAATAAATTTTTAAAGAGGAATTTGCGCTCTTCAGAAATTATGAAGTAGGTGTCCGCAAGTTCAATTGCTACTAAGTTATGAAGTAATTGCTGCTCTTATTTGTCAACAGATGGGTTTCAATGACACTTAGTAAAGTGGCGTCCCATTTTCTGTGTATCAACTTTAGATAAAACTTCGTTTTAAAGGGAATCTTCGAATTTACAACTGTTCAGTTTGGAAATATGATGACTCTCAGATTCCAGTTACTTTTTAAGTCGTTTTAAGGCGCAATATTGAATAGGGGTGATTGCATTCATATTAAGTTAACGGTTTAAGTAATTTTATGAATTCTCAGCATCTAACAATTTTGAAGGATTTAAATTTTTAAATGGAGACTCTTTTCGAAAAACCCTTGCATGGAAAGTAAGCTCGTTGACTGCTTTTTGACTAGGTTTTTTTTAACTTCAGATGTGTTTCAAATTGGATTTTCAAATTTCTATATTTCTTGTGCAATGTATCTAACAAACCTATCTGCCTTTAAAAGTATAATAATCTTAATAGACCTATTCATAATTGCTTCACAAAACACAAGCGATAACTCGTTATATCTTTCATCTAAAGGGCACAATATCAAGAGATCTATGTCACAGAGGACATCATTAGGGACTTTTGTGCTTTGAGGAACATATTTAAGTGGGATCAAACAATTTCTCCTTTGATAAGTTGGCCCTATAACCAATTTGAAGGTGGGTAAAAAATCCCAACTTACTTACCGGATATAAAATGTTGTGGGCTGAAATGTATTTACAATATCAATGATTGTTAAATTGCATACAATAAACATTCTGTGACATCACTATGGGGAGTCAAAATGATCCGAAAAAGATTTTATTGCAATAAAAAGAAACCATCCACAACAACGCCGTCATACTGTACTTCCGGTTGACCGATAGGTCAGTTGGGATTTGATACCAGCCTCCAATTTGATCTGAATAACGACACTGAATGCCCTTTATTAATGACTGGATGTTTACAAACTGGAGATGGTGTAGAACAATCAATTAGTAAATTAGCTCACACAGAATTGATATATTTCCCTATAGGATATCCACTTCATGAATCTGCATTTCGACTCGATTACAATACACTTACCACTTACTCTAATAGCCACGTTACTTTAGTGAGTATAATCCCTGTAATGGTTGTAATAACATCGGAATAGATACATTTATCATATTAGTGTATGTCGCCTTTCGGGGTCTGAAAATCTGCGTTGATTCTGTTGAGATTTATCTTGTTAAGGATCATACAAAGTTTTGTGTTTGAAAAGAATGATCTCGTATTTAGAGAAAAGCACAGGTCTATAACGTAAGTATGTTTTATATTTCATATTCGTCGTATTTATCAGCCTAATTAATTTTTTTTTTGCAGCATCTAATTGCTAATGTTTTTTTTCCGCATTTACACAAATGGCAATTACACTTATAAAAATGCACTATATATTGGCAAAATCAAATTAATTGCACCATTCTATAAGCCCCATTCAAATTTTTATTAGTATCAATTCGTGGATAATACTATATACTTTATTAATCGACATTTTTGGATGAAAATCAATTTTGGCGCATGATTCATTTTGGAAAAATCAAAAATATTACTTGAAAATACAGAAAGATGTCGATGAGTTAACATAAATGCTAAATTGTAACATTGTTAAGGCTTTTCTATTTCATAAACAGGAAAATTTGTTCTTGGAACATTTGCCCTGAAGGCATTTTGGTCTTGTTGTGGGTTGGCAATAGAACACAAAATTCAGATTATCGAGAAAAAAAACATTGCCAGAGTTCGATATTCGGCAACTCTCGACAGTATACGTAAATCATAGTATGCTGCGGAGCGCGAGTGGAACCTTTACGGGTATAAGGGATTAATGAATTGAATATCATATTTCCAGGAAATGTTGGTCATATATTTGATTGTTTCTAGTTTGATATTTCTCTCGAGTGTACAGTCTTTTGACTACAATATCTATGCAAGTGAGTAAAATTACGTATCTTATTATTTATCATATGGAACAAGATTATATCAAAATCTTTATGGTAGAGTCATATATTTTACTGACCATGGTTAATAATCTATGGTAATTGAATAAAGATAATGGTTTCATTATTACAATAATACTATCTTTCATCATTTGGATTAATAAAGTTATGTTTTTCGAAGGTCGAACAATCAATCAAAAGCTATCCTAACAAGAATCTTTCGTTTGAGGCCCGATTACTCTGCAAAATGAAATACCTTATATGAGGATTCTTTCTACTAGGTGGTCATTGACCAAACCACTTGGTATTGATCTTTCCCGCATCCGTATTCCATCCAACTCAGTTGGGTTGCCATTGGATTTTCACATCTCGATCAGGATTTGAACCTACAAACACAACAACCACCATTAGCTATTTTACACAGAGGGACAATGGTTGAGGTGGTCAATCTGAATCAGTCATTAAGACTCTTTTACATAAGAACGTTCACCAGTTTTCCGCATTTACAAAACAAATCGTACAAATGACTGTAGAAGCTTGCTGATTGGCTGGTTTGAAAATCACGTGTCATCATGAATATTTATTTTCTCGGTTTAGAATACGCGGTTTACACAATATGACAGTTTCGGATGAGTTTCAGAAGATACTGATATTTTCTATTTTATTTTTGCAGGTATTATGGGGCGACAGGGCTCCCAAGAAGTCAAATTGTACCGTCAAGTAGCTGATATTTTGATGTCCAAAGAAAAGTTTGATAATGGAAGTACCAACCATTGTTGGATACACTTAAATGAATTACTGTTTGATATGACAAATGGTTCAACCGTTTATGAAAGTTTGACCAAAGGTAAAACTATCCGTTCGATTTAGCATACCATAAGTTATAAGTAACATTGTTCTCTATGATCCCAAGAGGAACACTTCTCTTATTTCAGATCATCAAGATTACAGATGTCAGCATGTTACTTTTTTTAATTAACACACATTTTTTTCATCCGCAAGAACTGTAAACTTATATTCCTGTGCCTGTGCCTGTGTTTTCGTAACATTGATTTTTGCAATGTTACAACCTCTATCCCCTAAATCTAAGCCTTTAAATCCATATATGTATCCATAATTATCAGCGTTTGAAAGTATGAAATACGACACGTATTTTAGTGCTTCTATGCTTTATATAGAAAACTGATTTACAGACAAAGAAAGACAAATGTTAAGAGAGCGGCTTAATTTATTTGAAGGCATTTTTTTAATTTTCGTGCAGTTCTAGTACTTCTGAAAGATTTTACATATTATAATATTCAAGACCACAATCGACATTCGAAAATGGCGAATGTTCCCCTTTAATGCTGGATGAGTTGGATATTGAAGATACGTATCATATAACCTAGCATCATTAGCTTAATTTCGACCTCGAAGCGTCTGATTATGACAAGTTTGGAACTATTCTAATAACGTTACGTCCCTTGAAAAGTTGTCAAGTCACTATTTTTCAGTTGGCGCTTTCTTCATGTTCTTGTTTTGTAGTTTGTTTCGTGCATGTTTTGAAGCTAGGACGGGTGGTGCGTCAGGCAGGGTATGCTTACTCTTCTAGACACCTGATACCACTTTCTATTATGAAATACTTACTCATGTATGATTGATATAATTCCTCGTGTGAAAAGATCATTAGCTGTTACCTAGGTTTCGTCAAAATGTCTTTTTGGATTCCGGGTTTGGTTTTGCGGTTCGGATCGTTAGTACTTGGTTTCTTTATTCTCAACCCTTACCTTATTACAGCCCGTGCAAATTACGAAGATAACAAGGTAGCAGTGGCGATTGGACCTCATATTGATGTTTTTACATCTACCAATTACGTCATACTCAACCGACTTCATTTACTGACGTCTGCATCAAGCGAAGTTTCCAATAAAGTGGTACCAATTCTTCCCCAAGCTAAGTCCATGTCCTCTGCTATAGCTGATATTGTTAAAAGATTGGGTTGGCGAAATGTTGCTTTACTTGCACAAGGTAGGCTACTATTATACTACCGGTCACTGAAAATTGCAAAAAAATATCCCATAGACACATATCAAACAGGGTTTGCGATAAATTTGAAGTTCGAGATAGGTCGAAAAGCAGGTTACAAAGTTGGCGACTTGTTGTTCGGAGTGGCTATGGTAATAAATATGCACATGTGCCCTAATTGAAACTAAGAATATAAAAATGTAAAAAATTTTACTTTTGAGAACTAAAACGACACTCTCCATAATCCGACATATATTGTAGGTCCAAATGCATCTTAGATTTTCTGATATAATAATGTATCAGTAATCCCTTAGTAGAAGACTATTCGTGTATTTTTCAATATTGAGAATTGGTTTCTTTTTGGCCGTTTTGTCAAGTTGTTTCAACCAATTCTAAAATTATTTTTTCAGACGATTTCTCTCCAGTTTTGACATTGGGTAGTTTGAAAATCAAAGTTTGGCCCATTCGTCTTCCACCTAAAATTTCTTCAGAGAACGACCCAGAATTAAGGAGAAACTTGATACAACTTCGATCATCACAAGAAAAGAAATTCATTTTACATTCAAATAAACGGGATGTGATCAATTATGTTATGAGAGCGGTAAGTCTCTTTAATATTATTCGTGGTTAGGCTAAGCTTGGGTGAGCTGGTGTTTCATCTCATGGTTCCATCTGTCTATGCCAAGCTTACGGTGGGCTGGTGTTTCGTCTCATCTGTCAATCGTTGAATAGCCAACTTCTCGCACATTCTACATTCTACCAGTTGCAAGTGCCCATAAGGATTCAGTGGCCCAGCAAGATGAATGGGAACCCATTGACCTAAAGCGTTCTGGCCTCCTACTCCTAGCATTTAAACAAGGCTGGGGTCTCTGATGCGTGGACCCATGTAGGGCTGGGTCTAATAATTGACGCTACAAATTATTTAATTCGATTATCGATTCCAAATTCATTAATCGATTAAAATTCATAGTAAAATTTTCATTTAATATCATCTGTTACACACGTATTATCAGAGAAGTCACGACTCATTTTATCATGATAATCATACCAAATTCTGGACATTACTTTAGTTTCATTTGTCTTCAATACCAGATATTGATAAATAACAAACATTCAGGTATAAAAACGTACACGAACATATGAAGATTAGAAGATTTCCCAATTAAAATATTTCGATTATTAATCGATTATTGATCGGTAACCTGCCTTCGATAATCGATCTCAATTTGGTAATCGATACCCAGCCCTAGACCCATGGACTTGTGAGATAGGACTGTTAAGCCAAAAACATGTTTATAGTTCTGCATACACGCCATTGAACTGGAACTGTTTCATTTGAAGGGTAGTAACTCCCGCTGTACAATGTTCTGTGTCAATCAGCATTGATATTCTGCATCAAAATATACATTATCTTAAAGTGATTGTAAAGAGGTTTTCTAAACTCCGATAGTCTCATCAATTTGTGCCATTCCCTGACAGTGATCTGCATAGAAATCAATAGTAACTTCCGGTAGATCACTGTTAGTGACGTCATAAAACGAGTGAGTCGAATTGCAAGAACCACAGACGTCAGAATGGAATTTGGAATGGCGCAAATTGATGTCCACGATACACATACAAAGTTTAGAAAACCTCTTTACAATCCCTTTAAAAGCCACCTTAAATGCCTTATTGAGTGTGCATCATCTACTATCTGCTCTACAATTCATTTGGCTTGACTGGTATAAAGGAGGATAATTCTGTAACTAATTGAATGCATATTTCAGGCAAAACATCTTCACCTACTTCACTATACTATAGATTGGTTTGTTACCTATCCTGTAAGTCTTCAATTTCAATTAAAAATTATTTTAGTTTCATGATCTCATTACACAAAACGTCTAGGTCCTAGGTGTAAATGGGTTTTGTGAACATGGAAACAACTGCCTAAACCGGAAGTAATACATATTTCAGCTACTGCTTAGCTGATCTGAATATGCGAAATGAATTGTAACTCAATCCAAGCAGTTTATTCTTGGTAAACAAAACTCGCAGTAGAAAGTTTTGTCCCTTTAATATTTTGCCTTCTATCGTAAAGGGCACAATGTGCCTTCGATTCATTCTTCGCATTTGGTCAAACCCTCCTTTCAATTTCCATGTCTTTCTCCTCAGGATTTTGAAGATATTATCAAAGAACAAAGTGGACGATGGCCAGGTTCTTTGTATGGATTACAATTACTGAGAAATAATAAAATTCCAGCCAATGTTTCCGGTTAGTTATTGAAAATGTCAGATATTTCATCGCACCTTGCATATCATCTTGTTTCCCCCCGCCATGCTAGTTTTCAGTAACAGCCGTGTCCGTTCAGGCCCATAGCCTGGCCTGAGAAGCACTATATTCGGCGTTGGGAATTTTACAGTACCGATTTATCAATAAGGGTCAATCTTTTTTCATTTATGCCCGTAATTAACTCGTATCTCTGGAAATCAGAAGTTTTGATATTTTCTTCTGTTTTTTCATTTCTTTTACAGGACTCCAAGAAGTATTTAACATCTCTAGATTAGATTTAGGTTTAGCTGTAGATGTTGTGGGGATACTTAGACATGTTCTCTGGTCTAATGCTCACGATTGCAGTCGTGGCCCAATGGGAGGTAACTTCAACATAAACTCAGACATCTTTAAGACCACAATTAGAGATCAGGTATGACTTTTATACGAAACCTTATGACCGACTTGTAACGACCTGTAACCAGACTTAGTTGAAATATGTAATGTCTTAACAAAAATTAGTCTGGCGAATGGTTTGCTATTGTTTTACCTATTTGTCTCAGATTATTTCTTTCCATGGCTTAGTATTGCATTTCCCTGTTTGTTTCCGACTAATCTGTACCATGGTTTGGTATTGTCTTTCACTGTTTGTTTCAGACTAATCTGTACCATGGTTTGATATTACCTTTCACTGTTTGTTTCAGACTAATCTGTATCATGGTTTGGTATTGTCTTTCACTGTTTGTTTCAGACTAATCTGTACCATGGTTTGGTATTGTCTTTCACTGTTTGTTTCAGACTAATCTGTACCAGGGTTTGATATTGCCTTTCACTGTTTGTTTCAGACTAATCTGTATCATGGTTTGGTATTGTCTTTCACTGTTTCTTTCAGACTAATCTGTACCATGGTTTGGTATTGTCTTTCACTGTTTGTTTCAGACTAATCTGTACCGTGGTTTGGTATTGTCTTTCTCTGTTTGTTTCAGACTAATCTGTATCATGGTTTGGTATTGTCTTTCACTGTTTGTTTCAGACTAATCTGTACCGTGGTTTGGTATTGTCTTTCACTGTTTGTTTCAGACTAATCTGTACCATTGTTTGATATTGCCTTTCACTGTATGTTTCAGACTAATCTGTATCATGGTTTGGTATTGCCTTTCACTGTTTGTTTCAGACTAATCTGTATCATGGTTTGGTATTGTCTTTCACTGTTTGTTTCAGACTAATCCGTATCATGGTTTGGTATTGACTTTCACTGTTTGTTTCAGACTAATCTGTATCATGGTTTGGTATTGTCTTTCACTGTTTGTTTCAGACTAATCCGTATCATGGTTTGGTATTGACTTTCACTGTTTGTTTCAGACTAATCTGTATCATGGTTTGGCATTGTCTTTCACTGTTTGTTTCAGACTAATCTGTACCATGGTTTGGTATTGCCTTTCACTGTTTGTTTCAGACTAATCTGTATCATGGTTTGGTATTGTCTTTCACTGTTTGTTTCAGACTAATCTGTACCATGGTTTGGTATTGTCTTTCTCTGTTTGTTTCAGACTAATCTGTATCATGGTTTGGTATTGTCTTTCACTGTTTGTTTCAGACTAATCTGTATCATGGTTTGGTATTGCCTTTCACTGTTTGTTTCAGACTAATCTGTATCATGGTTTGGTATTGTCTTTCACTGTTTGTTTCAGACTAATCTGTACCGTGGTTTGGTATTGTCTTTCTCTGTTTGTTTCAGACTTATCTGTATCATGGTTTGATACTGTCTTTCACTGTTTGTTTCAGACCATATGTTTCAGACTAATATTTCACTGTTTGTTTCAGACGTATCCGTAGCATGGTTTGATATTGCCTTTTACTGTTTGTTTCAGACTAATCTGTATCATGGTTTGGTATTGTCTTTCACTGTCTGTTTCAGACTAATCCGTATCATGGTTTGATATTGCCTTTCACTGTTTGTTTCAGACTAATCCGTATCATGGTTTGATATTGTCTTTCACTGTTTATTTCAGACTAATCTGTACCATGGTTTGATATTGCCTTTCACTTTTTGTTTCATACTTATATTTCACTGTTTGTTTCCGACATATCCGTATCATGGTTTGATATTGCCTTTCACTGTTTGTTTCAGACCAATCTGAACCATGGTTTGATATTGCCTTTCACTTTTTGTTTCATACTTATATTTCACTGTTTGTTTCCGACGTATCCGTATCATGGTTTGATATTGCCTTTCACTGTTTGTTTCAGACTAATCTGTATCATGGTTTGGTATTGTCTTTCACTGTTTGTTTCAGACTAATCCGTATCATGGTTTGGTATTGCCTTTCACTGTTTGTTTCAGACTAATCCGTATCATGGTTTGGTATTGTCTTTCACTGTTTGTTTCAGACTAATCTGTATCATGGTTTGGTATTGTCTTTCACTGTTTGTTTCAGACTAATCTGTATCATGGTTTGGCATTGTCTTTCACTGTTTGTTTCAGACTAATCTGTATCATGGTTTGGTATTGTCTTTCACTGTTTGTTTCAGACTAATCTGTATCATTGTTTGGTATTGCCTTTCACTGTTTGTTTCAGACTAATCCGTATCATGGTTTGGTATTGTCTTTCACTGTTTGTTTCAGACTAATCCGTATCATGGTGCATTAGGACAATATATCTGGCAAAATGATGATAATATAAGAACTAACTATTCTATAGATGTTTTGTGGTATAACTCCACTGTAAATCAGGTAAAGGGATTTTTTGAATTTTCAATATTTGAGAATTTTCTTCAATTTTTCGTTTACATTTACAAAGAATAACATATAAATTCATTCGAATAGGACTAACAACTCATACCCCTTTGCTTTAGGCTCTGATCGTTGAAGATTCCTCAACAGACCTTTTAGCTGGCTGATATATATTTATTAGAAATAAGTGAATATAGTTGTAAATTGTATCGATGACTATTTCAGATTGGAACTTGCACGTTTCTAGATGGCAAACCACTGGTAGATTTTACCATGAAATCAACCAAAAACCCTTCCCGAGATTTTGTATTTGGTAAAGATGATTTACTTCGAGTTGTTACCAAACAGGTAAACTTAATATATTATATGTATCAGAAATAAGTTATCTGTAATGCTTTTATTTACCGAACAGTAAGACCTTACCGCCTCATACTTTGAATGCTGATCTGTAATGCTTTTAATTACCGAACAGTAAGACCTTACCGCCTCATACTTTGAATGCTGAAGTATTTTTGAATGCAAGATTATTGAACAAACCCCTCAAATTATACCATTAGCACCAATGAAATATCCTTTACATAAGCAATGTATTTCTCAGATCATCTTTTGAGGTTTTTAAGAGGTTTTTACAAAATCTCTTAAACTGCCATTGTTTTGTTAATGGTAACTTAATTTATTAATTCAGGATGACCCGTTTGTAATGTTGAGAAATGGTGAATATATTGGCTTTAATATTGATCTTTTGAAACACTTGGCTGAAAAACTTCACTTTACTTATGAAATATTTGATGTAACTCACAAGAAATATAAAAACAACCAGAATGGTCAACTGATAGGATTAGTACAAGAACTCATCAATGGGGTAATTCAGAATTGTTTCCTACATCCAATCACAACCACCTTGATAATTCTTTTCATCGACCCACCTTCACTAATCCACTAGGGTCAGAAATGCAAAACTCCATTTCATTTCATTTCCATTTAAATTTAATTTATATTTCATTTGATTTTCTTTTCATTAAATTTTCTTTTGTAATGAAATTCGTATCATTTTTTTTTCAATTTAACTCCTTTCCAGTACGTTTTATTTAATTTTCACTTCATTCCATTTCCATTTTTTATCACCGCGATGCCAAATTCTCATTCAATGACGATTGACAAATAACAACAACATGCGATCATCAGTCATTACCTATACTTACTATTCCCTTGTAGTTGAGCACAGTTGTAGATGTTAACCGTTAACCGCATTAACATTAACCGCCGTCATCCGTCAAAATTCCGCCATCTGAGTAATTTTGATTACACGTATTAGTTACATGGTTAAAAATCGACCTTTTATCACATTCATCATTTCCTTTGTTTAATATTAACTAGTTGTGGAGGTAGCTTACCTCTTTTCTATTTTCTTATTTCAAGAATGCGTCCATGGCTATTGGAGCTCTAGAAGTCACAGCTCAACGAGAAGAAGTCGTCAGCTTCTCCTATACGATATTATCATCTAAAGCATCACTACTCATCAAGAAGGCAGAAAGCACCCGAAACTTCTTCCAATTTCTAGGACCATTTTCAACCGGATTATGGTTTATGATCATGGGTTTTGTTGCCGCTGCTGGTTTGATCATGTACACCATGAGTCGTTACGACCAAACCCAAAGTCAGTCTGAAAAGCGATTTGATCTGAAAGAAAGTATGTGGTATTCGGTGAATATCTTACTTCAAGGAACTACAGATTATTCACCTCAAACAACCTCTACCAGGACAATCATCTCATTCTTCTGGTTCTGTGTATTGGTGATTGACGCTGCTTACACTGCTAATCTAGCTGCCTATCTAACACTACAGCAGATTGATAATAGAATCAGGTATATATGTGTTAACTTAAAATGTATCATTCCCTTATCACAGTGGTTCTCAACCTCTTTCATACCATGGCCCAGAATTCAAGAAACTCCCAAAGCCGTGGCCCTCGATAAATTCGAGATATCGTCCATGAGGTGGTTTTAAGCCGCTTCATCATCGGGCGGCCAAATTCATTTGACCACAAGCAACTATAACAGACCTTACACAGCAAAATATAGTTAAAAAAAATGTGGGCTAGTCAAAAATTATACACATGTTCATGCCCCCTGACAAATACCCCATGACCCCAAGGTTGGGAACCACTGCCTTATCAGCTTCTGATTCGTACAAGAGCCTTTGATATACATTCAAAGCATGATACAAAAGCATTTATACATATTTTAAGGACACATCAACATGAACTCTTCCAGCATATTTGAAGCGCAAAAGAAGGTCTTTGGACAAATATTTTGAGCATTCAAGAGTCTTTGATACAAATGTGAACGATACATAGCTAACTACAGCCTTTGCAGCATATTAGCACACATTTGTTTGGACGACACATATTGCGAGCATTCAAGAACCTTTGATACATATTCTGACGCTTTCAAATACATCATATCGTTTTGTCATTTTCGGCATGTTAAGTGCACCTAATTACTCTCCTATGTTTTTCGATATAGTTTCTTATTATTTTTTAAAAGTGATACAGAATGAATTAATTCGTGTTTCAAGATCTGGGGCCTTATTCTCGAAAACGATTTTAAATTAAGTATTATTATCCAATCAGATTACTGTATTTCGCAGAATTTGGATTTTATCTAAGTTAAGTTTTCGAGAATAAGGCCCCTGATCTAAAAAACCGTCTTTGCTCCAAGTATTACTTAGTCCTTTTGATTGACGTTACGCATTTCATTTCCAGGACTGTATACGATCTTTCCGGACAAACTACCACTCTATATGGTTTAGAAAAGGACAGTAGCATCATGCACTTCTTCAAAGAACAGAAAGAAGATCCATATGAACGAATGTGGGCCTTTATGAAGTTGAACGAAGAGGAAGCGTTGCTTACAGACAAAACTGATATTATTGATAGAGTTGCTGGAGGGAAGTTTGCTTTCATTGCTGATGGTGTAGTCAATGATTATTATGCCCAGTCAAATTGTGATATTGAGTCTGTTGAACAACATTTTGGTGGTAAGGACTACAGCTTAGGTCTTCCACGAGGCGCACCTTATAGAGATGACGTCAATAGAGCTTTATTAGAGCTGAAAGAGGAAGGTGTTTTGGATGGACTTAAAGAAAAGTAAGTAAAAAACATCCTGATCAATTCAAGTTGAACTATTTTTACATCATTCGCTTATCGTTAAAGGGATTGTAAAGTGGTTTTCTAAACTTTGTATGTGTATCGGCAATCTAATTAAAATTAGATTTCATTTCGTTTCGGTTTTTTTTTATTGTCGACTCCATCAAAAAATAACCGAAACGAAATGTAATCTAATTTTAATTAGATTGGTGTATCGGGGCGGGGACACTGATAGTATCAATTTGCGCCATTCCAATTTCAATTCCGTCGTCTGTGGTTCTTACAATTCCACCAAAACTAATACGTTTTATGACGTCACTGACAGTGATCTGCATATATATCAATAGTAGCTTCCGGTAGAAGAAAGGTTTAGAAAACCACTTTACATTTAACATGTTCATTTAAAGTCTACGAACCCATGGGTTGAGGAGCCTTAAGTTTCCGATGTGAAAATTGAGTAGAAGTGGGCAAAGAAGAAATAGACATAGCCTAGTTGGTTATTGTGGTGACTTCAAATACTCATTGGTCTGAGAAATACATATATATATTCAAGACCGAAATCGACTTTAAAAAATGCTGAACATTCCCATTTAAGCGTGAAGTAATCCTTAAAACTTCTACTAGTCGTAAATTCCCTGAGAGATCGTATTTTGCTGTTGATTTGTATTGTAGGTGGTGGTCTGCTGGTTCTAACTGTAGTGATGAAGGAGAAGCTAGATCAATAAGTGATAAAACAACAGCTGAGCTTCAGATTGAGAACATGTTTGGTGTATTTCTGGTATTAAGTGGTTTTGTGGTATTGGCAATAGTCTGGGAAATAATCGATAGAATCAACAATTGTAGAGTCAGCATGAGAAAACCTTCCTCAAAACCTCCTTCAGAGGAAAAACTTCCGGAATACAAACCATAAATTACTTAAATCTGTCGGTTAATCGAATATTATCGACCATTTTTTAAGAACTGTGGATATCAGTTCAATAATGGTATTGTCAATCTACATTTGATCTTTTTTTTATTATAACCACGCATCATAACTTTGAAATATGTTTTTAAATATACAATTTCAGGGCAATATGTAATACATTTTATATGCAAGTGTAGATTTACTTGAATTAAAAATGTCAAATTTCGTTTTGCCAAGAAAAACGGTTATACACTAGTGTCCTTTTTTGTGTTTTATATTTACTTAAAACGTACATTTGTCATGCCTAGCTTGTAATAATCCTTCAATTTGTTTAGGGTTCTTTTTTTTTAGCCATTGGCCCAAATCCTCGAAAATGCTATACATTACCCTTTAAGTGTAATAATAAGCAAACGTTTCCTTTCCTGATAAAAATCGTGCGGTTTAATGAATAGTTGAAATATGAGAAATCATTACTAGAGGTTAACCATTGAGAATGGGTGAATAAACACAGCGGTGATATGATACTAATATTAGTCCATTTACATGTATGGCGGGAAATATTAACCAATGAATATTGAGTATTTAATGAGTATTACCCCAGTGTTTTTTATTTAGTAATTCTAACTTGTCATCTACCAAACAACCATTATTGAACAGGGGCAGATCCAGGGGGAGAACCCTCTAAAAATTTGCCCCTCGATCATGAGATATAAGCATGGAAAAACTGGTAAATACGTGAGATACGCTGCACAGATTTTTCAATAAATGAAATGGTGCTTTATAGGTCCCACTTTTCGGAATGTATTGGGCTAATGAGGACGGGAAAACGCCATATATAATGCACTGAGCTTACTCTTATTTTCGATTTACCAACTGTTGAGAGACTAGTTTTCTATTGATCCATCCGAATGACTACAGGGGCGGATCCAGGATTTTGACAAGGGGGGGGGGGGGGGCTGAAATATAACATGCTTCAAATTTTTTGATGGTTCTGACGTCAGTCGGTCAAAAGTAGGGGGTGGGGGGGGGGGGGGGGGGGGGCTCATTGTATCCACCTCTGAACTAGACACTTTCTCAATGTTAGTCCCTTTGAAATGCACCACACTTGAAAAATATGAAAATTTCGTCTTGATGAATGCCAGTTGAACCCTAGACTTTCAGGTTAGCGATCATGCCTCGAACTCTAAAAAAGTATTTTAAAACAATATTTATATTCAAATTGTAATGTTTATACACATACTTTGATAGTGTCAAAAATAGGGTAAAATATTTCAATTACGGCATACTATAATTATAACTGGCATAGTAAAAGTAAAAAATTGCAATGACGATGGGAATGAAATATTTAATAATTCAAATTCAAGTCTAAAGGCCGGCGCACATTAAACGATTTTTTGACGGAATGCCTTACGATTTTTTGACGGCGTCAAATTATCGGAGTGTGCAGTCAAAGCACACTTACCGACTTTTTATCGCGACTGGGGCACTACTAACGGTCGTTTTCAGAGATTCTGTCGTAAACAAAATGGCGCCAAATATAAATCTGAAATTCAATTGACTTCAATCCAGGTCACGATAAATTATCGGGATGACCCGCACACTAGCCGATAAGTCACGTCAAGACGTTTTTCGATTTGACATGGTAAATATCTCCCGATCACTCCCGATTTTGTCGTAGGGTTGTCGTAAGCCAACGCTCATTGAGCGTCAAAAAATCGTTCAATGTGCGCCGGCCTTTATGTTCACATTGATTCATTGTAGTAAAACTGACACTATCAACTGACACTATCAACTAACACTATTCATTTATTTTTTTAAGCTGATGTTAAGTAAATTATTAGCCAGCTGTTATGGCCTGTAAATTAACACATTAAAATATATTAAATCAAACGAGAAATTAATATCAATCCTCCTAATTGGGTCTCACATAATAAAGCTAATAAATAGCTCATTATACTCTTTTTTATCTTTGTATTTGCCTACAATATTAAAATCCCTGACATTTAAAATATAAGACAATAATTCATACACACGTTTTGTCTTTAAATTACCAACAAATTTGTCACATAATCATGTTAATAATTCAACCGAATAGAAAATTAAATGGTTCATGAGATATCACATTATTTGGCACAGTTAACTAGATATTATTGCAATAATTTTGGTTAAGATAGCTTGCCAGGAAAAGTAATATACGCCCACTGGTAGCTTTGATTTGAAACAAAAACAGTTAAGTCCTATTCACACTAACAACATTTTCGATAAGATGTTGCTGAAATGTCATGTTGTCGAAAATGTTGTCAGTGTGTAGGGCCAACATGTTGCTGAATAAATACAAGTTTATTTTTGTTGTCGAGATGCAAATGATGTTGGCGAGTTTTATCCAATCAGAAATTGACTATAAATCCCATGATATGTCTGAAGTCATGTGATGTAAATAAAAACATGTTGACGAACTGTTGTCGTGTGTATACAGGAACCAATATTTTGTTGCCCAGATTTGTTGGCCAACATGTTGTCGAAAATGTTGTCAGTGTGGACAGGTCAGAAAAAACATTCATACTTCGGTCATAAACCTCTTTTTATATTTTGGGGATGATACTGAACAAAATATAAAATCCACCAAGAATCGTGCCATTTACAAGAATTATGCCTTCTAAACTAAAAATTTAATGCAATTTAAAAACATGATCAATAAGTCACAATAAATATTTTTTGATTTTGCTGATATTCACTAGGGTTCATCCTCGGGTGATTACGAACACTCACATAAAGTTTCCTCATACTCCATCAAGAATAATTGTGACCTGTAGAGTGTTCAAGAGCTAAAAAAAAAAAAAAAATTGAACACATTTTTAAGAAGAAAGGCAATTAATAGTAAATATTTTTTCGATTTAGCTAATGTTCAATAGGGTTCATACTTGGGATATAATAAACAATTTCAGCAAGTTTCATCAAAATCCATCATGAATTGTGCCTTGTAGAGTGTTCACAGGCTGAAAATTGAATGCATTCGAAGAACAAGGTCAATAACTCATAGTAAATATTTTCCGTTTTTTTTTATTTTTAATAGGGTTCATCCCTTAGCAATCTAATTAAAATTAATTTACATTTCGTTTCGGTTATTTTGTGATTGTCGACTCCATGTAATTAAGCGACAGGTGTCCTATGTTCTAATCACAACATAATGTGACACTTCATGGTGCAAAACACTCGTATAAACACGTTTTTTTAAATAGTATAATATATTTATACATAAAGATGATTTGGAAGATTTTATCCAAGCAAGGTTTAATCACCGGAGTTGTGTTTTTTCTATATAAAGCTGGAGAGTCTATGTTAGACGCAACAATAAGACCGTACATCATCCATGCCATTTGTAGAGACAATTTCCAGGAAAATACATCAATTTGTGTAGATACTTCTTCACAATCTAAACTTCAACAAGAAAACATACAAGAACGAGCTTCAACTTATTTGATATACTATCGGATACTTGTGAATGTTCCTGCTATAGTTGTTGGTCTATTTTGGGGAGCATGGAGTGACAAGCACAGCCGGAAGTTGCCAATGATGGTTCCAAGCCTTGGTAGTGTGTTTGCTGTTCTTTTATATGTGGCAAGTTTACGACATAACGAATGGACAATGACTCTTATTCTGTGTGGTTCAGCTGTTCAAGGCATCTTTGGAAAGAGTTCTGTGATAACAATGGCAGTAAATAGTCATCTTTCAGATCTAACAGAACAAAAAGACCGAACAGGAGCATTAAGTCGACTTTTAGCTATGCACGTTTTTGGGATGGTTTTAGGGTCTCTTTTATCAGGTACATTTCAAGAGTACATCGATATTAAAACCACATTATTTGCGGTCTGTTTCTTGCATGGATTTTCTGTTCTGATAACTGCGTGTTGTATCCAAGAATTGGAATCAGAAGACCAAGACTCAGACTTGTGGACTGGATTAAAGGAATCAATTAAAGCTTACCTTATAGCCGGCAAACTCAATATCACGAAAGGTTTCATTATCTTGATGATCATCACATCTTTGAATCAATTATGTAAAGTGGGAGATCAGGATGTGACTGTATTATTTGTAAGAAAGTATCCACTGTCATGGCCGACACCTTGGTACAGTTACCTTTTTGCTGTGCAGTACACCATGGTGGGAGTATCGTTGATGGTGCTTGTACCACTACTGACTACATATTGTAATCTGGCAGATAGTAACATCATAATTCTTGGAATCTGCTGTAAATTGATAAGATTTTTATGGGCAGGATTTTGTTATGAAACATGGATGGTGTTCACATCAGTGTCAATAGGAGCAATAGGTGGTATGTTGGTGTCTGCAGTACGATCTCTGATGAGTAAGCATGTTGATGATTCGGATGTTGGTAAAGCATTTGCAGTCCTTGGTTGTGCGGAGACGGCTTCTAAAGTTTTCGGATCAATCATATTTAATTATACTTATGGAGCTACAGTATCTTTCTATCCAGGGTTCGCCTATCTGATGGAAATGATCCTCTATCTCATTGTGCTGATTTTAGCAATCTGGCTTCATAAAGACGTCATAGTGTCTAGTGCTTACAATATATTGAAAGGTAACGTTTATGAAAAAAGACCAGCAGAGGCTGAAACAATACGGAACGATTGATGAAAATTAGTTTTATAGTGAAATGGTCATGATTCAGTCCCAAAGTCCCAACTTCAATCTCCAATCCCGAAATATATGGCTCAGAATTCACCAAACCAATGAACAAATCCACGCTCTTGACATTCAGATTTGGATTCTCCAGCAAACAATTACCCAAGACACAATGTTTCGAACCCTATATGGGGATGCATTGGAACATTATGCCCCTCTAAAGTGAAAATTGAGGTCACAATATATGGAAAACAAATTGTCGTAAGAAATTTAAATTTTCAGGATCTTTATATTTCATCCATACCAGCAGCATCTCAAAAGAAAACATGTATGTTTTAATCTTATATTTTGCAAGCAAATGTTTTTTCAGATCATTTGAAAAATTCTAAATGTAGTTTAGTAGGACACAATTCTCCCCCAAAAATTTCATTGTTGTATTTTAGTTTTGAGATATTATAAAAAAAACTTTTTTTAAAATACTGCGTTCGTTGTACATTTTATCAAAACATTGACCAGTGAGAAGCGTTAAAAGAAACAATATGGTATCTTGTAACTTTCGGAATGTCGGTATTCTGATTAAGATTCGTAGGATGTGCTGAGGGGATGATACGTTGTAATACAATAACGCAGACTCTCACATATGGTCAGATATGGTATCATTGTATGATCCTCTTGAGGTGTGTTACACCTAAATGAAGATAATAGGCTATTACTTCTTCCTGGTCATTTGAGCTAATAGATTAAGAAATATGAGCCTTGAAAGTTTCAGTCATTACTAAAATTCTGTTCCAGAAATATAAAGAAATCGAAATTAAAATATCAGTTGTTGGCCATCGACTAAGGATTTCATAGACATGGATATTATGCCAATCCTATTATCCCCTAAGGTCCCATTTTGAGTTTTATAAAAAATTAGTCACAACAACATGGCACCTGACATAGTACTTCCGGGTCGGATTTTATCATTTATATCTTTTATGATGATCATTTCTAACATAATGCAAAAATAAATTTTCAAATATCTCCGAAACTCCGGAAGTTAAAATTTCAAGTTTACAAGCAAATGACGTCAAAACCGGAAGTGATATCAAAATTTAAAAAATATTTTTTTGTTTATTATCAAATTGTCTATCTACCTGTAAGTTTTCAGATCGATCAAAATAAAATTTAAAAAAAAACACGCACAGTTACAATGGAAGTTGGCACAAAATTTCCAAGTTTTAAAAAGGGTAATTCTAATTAAAATATATTGTGTTATATATCATTTGAAAGAGTAGATCAAGCATAGTTAATATATGTCAAATTTGTGACGTATGTCAATTAGGTCACGTGACAGAGCTCTTTAAAGTTAAATATTGCAATTTTCAAATGGCGATAAAACCGGAAGTAAACATCAGAAATCTTCCGGTTTTATCGCCATTTGAAAATTGCAATTTTTGTCGTTTGTCAAGTTGTTTCAACCAATTTTAAAATTATTTTTCAGACGATTTCTCTCCAGTTTTGACATTATTTAGGTAGTTTGAAAATCAAGGTTTGGCCCATTCGTCTTCCACCTATAATTTCTTCAGAGAACGACCCAGAATTAAGGAGAAATTTGATCCAACTTCGATCATCACAAGAAAAGAAATTCATTTTACATTCCAATAAACGGGATGTGATCAATTATGTTATGAGAGCGGTGAGTCTCTTTGATATTATATGATGGTTATGCTGGACTGGTATTTCATCTCATCGTTCCATCTGTCAATCGTTAAATATCAGTGGCTCAGCAAGATGATAAATGGGGACCCTATGACTTAAAAGTGTTCTGGCCTCCTAGCTTCTTCGGGCATTGTATTTTTTAAACAAGGTGAAGCCTTTGAGGGGTGGGACCCCTGGACGTGTGAGAAAGGGCTGTTTAGCCCCTGAAGGGTAGTAACTCCACTTCCTGCTGAGGAACTATGTTCTATACACGTGTGTCAATGAGCATTGATATTCTTTAACTTGCATCAAAAAAACCATCTTAAATGCCTTACTGATTGTGCACTATCTGCTATCTGCCCTACAAATCATTTGGCTGGTATAAAGGGAGATAATCTTGTGACATAATTTATCGTATATTTCAGGCCAAACATCTTCACCTACTTCACTATACTATAGATTGGTTTGTTACATATCCCGTAAGTCTTCCATTTCAATAAATTAGCAATTTCATTTTATTTCATGATCCTATTACACAATATATTCTGGGGTAAAATAGTAGGTTAATAAGCACATGAACAATGCTAACAATTTAAACCGGAAGTGAATAAATATTTCAGCAACTGCTTAGCTGATCTGACTCAATCCAAGCAGTTTATTCTGGTAAACAAAGCTCGCAGCAGTAAGTTATGTCCCTTTAATTTTTTTGCCTTCTCTTTTAAAGCTCACAATGTACATTCGATTCATGACTTTTTATGCTCTTTAGTCCAAAATAAAATCTTGCATATTTTACACCTCAGGATTTTGAAGATATTATCAAAGAACAAAGTGGACGATGGCCTGGATCTTTGTATGGATTGCAATTACTGAGAAATAATAAAATTCCAGCCAATGTGTCAGGTTAGTTATTGAAAATGCGTTCCATCTTGGTTTCCCTCACTATGCTAATTTCACGAACAGCAGTGTCCATTCAGGCCCATAGCCTGGTCCGAGGATTGGGTTGGTAGTGCAGGCACTATATTCGGCTTTGTACCTTGGATGGGGGAATAGATGGATCGTCTATGTAGGAGCCTTTCGAATCATTTTATTTTACAGTGCTGATTTACCGATTAGTGTCAAAATTATTGCCCTTGTTCTTTAAAACGCGTTCGATTTTTAGCTTGTTAACACTCTACAAGTCACAATTCTTCACGGATTTTGACGAATCTTGCTGAAATTGTTTATTATCACCCAAGGATGAACCCTATTTAAAATCAAAAGAATCGGAAAATATTTAATATGAATTATTGCCCTTGTTCTTTAAAGCGCGTTCGATTTTTAGCTTGTTAACACTCTGCAAGTCACAATTCTATACGGATTTTGATGAAACTTGCAGAAATTGTTTATTATCACCCAAGGATGAACCCTATTTAAAATCGAAAGAATCGGAAAATATTTAATAGGAATTATTGCCCTTGTTCTTTAAAACGCGTTCGATTTTTAGCCTGTTAACACTCTACAAGTCACAATTCTTCACGGATTTTGACGAAACTTGCTGAAATTGTTTATTATCACCTAAGGATGAACCCTATTTAAAATCAAAAGAATCGGAAAATATTTAATATGAATTATTGCCCTTGTTCTTTAAAAAGTGTTTGATTTTTTAGCTCGTTAACACTCTACAAGTCGCAATTCTATACAAATTTTGACGAAACTTGCTAAAATTGTTTATTATCACCCAAGGATGAAACCCATTTAAAATCGAAAGAATCGGAAAATATTTAATAGGAATTATTGCCCTTGTTCTTTATAACAGGTTTGATTTTTAGCTTGTAAACACTCTACACGTCACAATTCTCTACGGATTTTGACGTATCTTGCTGAAATTGTTTATTATCACCCAAGGATGAACCCTATATTAAATCAAAAGAATAAAAAAATATTTAACATGAATTATTGCCCTTGTTCTTTAAAATGCGTTTGATTTTTAGCTCGTTAACACTCTACAATTCTTTACAGATTTTGATAAAACTTGCTGAAATTGTTTATTTTCACCCAAGGATGAACCCTATATAAAATCTAAAGAATCGAAAAATATTAAACATGAATTATTGCCCTTGTTCTTTAAAACGCGTTTGATTTTTAGCTCATTAACACTCTACAAGTCACAATTCTTTACAGTTTTGACGAAACGTGCTGAAATTGTTTATTTTCACCCAACGATGAATCCTATTGAAAATCAAAAGAATCGAAAAATATTTAATATGAATTATTGTCCTTCTTCTTCCAAATACGTTCATTTTTTAGCTAAAAGAAACACTCTACAAGGCTAAACTTGATGAATGAGTTCTGAATGAAATGTATGTTTATGACTACAGGTTGAATATTTGATGGTTGCTGTTTTCTGCCAAATGTACTTTTTTAAACAAAACTGCCAGTGGGTGTATATTACCTTGCCTGGCAAGCTATCTTTTCATTTATGCCGTAATTAACCCGTATCTTTGGAAATGAGAAGTTTTGATATTTTCTTCTATCTTTTCATTTTTTTTACAGGACTCCAAGAAGTATTCAACATCTCTAGATTAGATTTAGGTTTAGCTGTAGATGTTGTGGGAATACTTAGACATGTTCTCTGGTCTAATGCTCACGATTGCAGTCGTGGCCCAATGGGAGTTAACTTCAACATAAACTCAGACATCTTTAAGACCACAATTAGAGATCAGGTATGACTTTTATACGAAACCTTATGATGTAATGTCTCTATAACAATTAGTCTGGCGAATTGCTATTGTTTTACCTATTTGTCTCAGATTATTTCTTTCCATGGCTTAGTATTGCCTTTCCCTATTTGTTTTCAACTAATCTGTACCATAGAAATGTATAAGACTGGAAGTCGTAGTCTACTCATCGTCTACTGAACTTCTGTTTCAATTTATGGTTGACCTAGTTTCTCCTTTAGGACTAGTTGACTCTAAGTGATACTGAGACTAGATGTTCCGTTCGAATTAAATCGCGTTTATCATGGCTTTTAAATTAATATTACTTCTTGCAGAAACCGGGAGTTATGGGCATATCTTCAATTCAACGCATGCGTGCCAAGCACAAATCTTGAGTTATTATTCCCTATCTACATTTCTATGTCTGTACCAGTACCATCTGTACCTTTCACTGTTTGTTGCATACCAATATTTCACTGTTTGTTTCAGACTAATCCGTATCATGGTTTGGTACTGCCTTTCACTGTTTGTTTCAGACTAATCCGTATCATGGTTTGGTATTGCCTTTCACTGTTTGTTTCAGACTAATCTGTATCACGGTATCATGGTTTGGTATTGCCTTTCACTGTTTGTTTCAGACTAATCTGTATCATGGTTTGGTATTGCCTTTCACTGTTTGTTTCAGACTAATCTGTACCATGGTTTGGTATTGCCTTTCACTGTTTGTTTCAGACTAATCCGTATCATGGTTTGGTATTGCCTTTCACTGTTTGTTTCAGACTAATCTGTACCATGGTTTGGTATTGTCTTTCACTGTTTGTTTCAGACTAATCTGTACCATGGTTTGGTATTGTCTTTCACTGTTTGTTTCAGACTAATCTGTATCATGGTTTGGTATTGCCTTTCACTGTTTGTTTCAGACTAATCTGTATCATGGTTTGGTATTGTCTTTCACTGTTTGTTTCAGACTAATCCGTATCATGGTGCATTAGGACAATATATCTGGCAGAATGATGATAATATAAGAACTAACTATTCTATTGATGTTTTGTGGTATATGTCCACTGTAAATCAGGTAAATGGATTGTTTGAATTGTCAATATTTGAGAATTTTCTTCAATTTTTCATTTACATTTACAAAGAATAACATATAAATTCGTTCGAATAGGACTAACAACTCATACCCCTTTGCTTTAGGCTGTGATCGTTGGAGATTCCTATGGAATGCCAAAAACGGAAAAAATCCAAGATTAGAAAATTACATACCAAAAAGTTGGAATTATAGACCAAGAAATTCCTCTTAAATACCAAGATATTTAATTATATACCAAGAAATAACATTATATACCAAGAAATTAACATTATATACCAAGAAATAAACATTAAATACCAAGATATTTAATTATATACCAAGAAATTTACATACTAAAAAGTTGAAATTATAGACCAATAAATTCCTCTTAAATACCAAGATATTTAAATAGTCTTTGATACATATCTGAACGATACATATAGCTAACTACAGCCTTTGCAGCATATTAGCACACATGTGTTTGGACGACACATATTGCGAGCACTCAAGAACCTTTGATACATATTTTGACGCTTTCAAATCCATCATATCGTTTTGTCATTTTCGGCATGTTAAGTGCACCAAATTACTCTCCTATGTTTTTCGAAATAGTTTCAGAAAATCTTATTATTTTTTTAAAGTGATACAGAACGAATTAGTGATTCAAGATCTGGGGCCTTATTCTCGAAAACTTAACTTAATCGATTTTAAATTAAGTATTATTATCCAATCAGATTACTGTATTTCGTAAAATTTGGATTTTATCTTAGGTAAGTTTTCGAGAATAAGGCCCTTGATCTAAAAGACAGTATTTGATCCAAGTATTACTAAGTCCTTTTGATTGACGTTACGCATTTCATTTCCAGGACTGTATACGATCTTTCCGGACAAACTACCACTCTATATGGTTTAGAAAAGGACAGTAGCATCATGCACTTCTTCAAAGAACAGAAAGAAGATCCATATGAACGAATGTGGGCCTTTATGAAGTTGAACGAAGAGGAAGCGACGGAAGCGTTGCTTACAGACAAAACTGATATTATTGATAGAGTTGCTGGAGGGAAGTTTGCTTTCATTGCTGATGGTGTAGTCAATGATTATTATGCCCAGTCAAATTGTGATATTGAGTCTGTTGAACAACATTTTGGTGGTAAGGACTACAGCTTAGGTCTTCCACGAGGCGCACCTTATAGAGATGACGTCAATAGAGCTTTATTAGAGCTGAAAGAGGAAGGTGTTTTAGATGGACTTAAAGAAAAGTAAGTAAAAAAGCGTCCTGATCAATTCAAGTTGAACTATTTTTACATCATTCGCTTATCGTTAAAGGGATTGTAAAGTGGTTTTCTAAACTTTGTATGTGTATCGGCAATCTAATTAAAATTAGATTTCATTTCGTTTCGGTTTTTTTTTTATTGTCGACTCCATCAAAAAATAACCGAAACGAAATGTAATCTAATTTTAATTAGATTGGTGTATCGGGGCGGGGACACTGATAGTATCAATTTGCGCCATTCCAATTTCAATTCCGTCGTCTGTGGTTCTTACAATTCCACCAAAACTAATACGTTTTATGACGTCACTGACAGTGATCTGCATATATATCAATAGTAGCTTCCGGTAGAAGAAAGGTTTAGAAAACCACTTTACATTTAACATGTTCATTTAAAGTCTACGAACCCATGGGTTGAGGAGCCTTAGGTTTCCGATGTGAAAATTGAGTAGAAGTGGGCAAAGAAGAAATAGACAGAGCCTAGTTGGTTATTGTGGCGACTTAAATACTCATTGGTCTGAGAAATACATATTTATTCAAGACCGAAATCGACTCTAAAAAATGCTGAACATTCCCATTTAAGCGTGAAGAAATCCTTAAAACTTCTACTAGTCGTAAATTCCCTGAGAGTTCGTATTTTGCTGTTGATTTGTATTGTAGGTGGTGGTCTGCTGGTTCTAACTGTAGTGATGAAGGAGAAGCTAGATCAATTAGTGATAAAACAACAGCTGAGCTTCAGATTGAGAACATGTTTGGTGTATTTCTGGTATTAAGTGGTTTTGTGGTATTGGTAATAGTCTGGGAAATAATCGATAGAATCAACAATTGTAGAGTCAGTATGAGAAAACCTTCCTCAAAACCTCCTTCAGAGGAAAAACTTCCGGAATACAAACCATAAATTACTTAAATCTGCCGGTTAATCGAATATTATCGACCATTTTTTAAGAACTGTGGATATCAGTTCAATAATGGTATTGTCAATCTACATTTGATCTTATTTGATTATAAACACGCATCATAACTTTGAAATATGTTTTTAAATATGCAATTTCAGGGCAATATGTAATACATTTTATATGCAAGTGTAGATTTACTTAAATTAAAAATGTCAAATTTCGTTTTGCCAAGAAAAACGGTTATACACTAGTGTCCTTTTTTATGTTTTATATCTACTTAAAACGTACATTTGTCATGCCTAGCTTGTAATAATTCTTCAATTTGTTTAGGGTTCTTTTTTTTAACCATTGGCCCAAATCCTCGAAAATGCTATACATTACCCTTTAAGTGTAATAATAAGCAACTAATTAATCAAAAACAGTGGAACCGCGTTTATCCGCACGTTTCCTTTCCTGATAAAAATCGTGCGGTTTAATGAATTTCCGAATGGTTGAAATATGAGAAATCATTACTATAGAGGTTAACCAGTGAGAATGGGCGAATAAACACAGCGGTTATATGATACTAATATTAGTCCATTTACATGTATGGCGGGAAATATTAACCAATGAATATTGAGTATTTAATGAGTATTACCTCAGTGTGTTATATCTAGTAATTCTAACTTGTCATCCAGGGGGTGAACCCTCTAAAAATTTGCCCCTCGCTCATGAGATATAAGCAATGAAGAACTGGTAAATACGTGAGATACGCTGCACAGATTTTTCAATAAATGAAATGTTTTTTTTATGGCGGGGAGGGGTCTGAAATATAACATGCTTCAAATTTTTTGATGGTTCTGACGTCAGTCGGTCAAAAGTAGGGGGGGGGGGGGCTCATTGTATCCACCTAGAACTAGACACTTTCTCAATGTTAGTCGCCTGACAAGCTATCTTAAACAAAATTATTGCAATAAAAAATATTCATTAAAAGGCTTTAATATCAAGTTAACCGTGCCAAATAATGTGATATACCATGAAATAACATGAACCATTTAATTTTCTATTCGGTTGAATTTTTAACATGATCATGTGACAAACTTGTTGGTAATTTAAAGACAAAACGTGTGTATGAATTATTGTCTTATATTTTAAATGTCAGGGATTTTAATATTGTAGGCAAATACAAAGATGAAAAAGAGTAAAATGACAGCTATTTATTAGCTTTATTATGTGAGACCCAATTAGGAGGATTGATATTGATTTCTTGTTTTGATTTAATATATTTTAATGTGTTAATTTACAAGCCATAACAGCTGGCAGATAACTTACTTAACATCAGTTTAATAATAATAATAATAATAATATCTTTATTACAAAAGGGTAGAAAATTAGGCCATACATTACCGATGAGCATCAAGATAATCCTGAATACCCAACGATAGGCCTGTCTTCCATTCTGCCCCTTATAGACAATACAAACATACACAAATTAACAAAAAACACCACAATAACCAATTTTTACAAGGATGGCAAAATTATATGTACAGTTTATAGCTATAATGATGTATATCTTATTTATGAGAAATAAAAAAGAAAAACTAGAATCGTGAGACGATACTGGGCAGTGCGCATCCGGTTTCGTCTATGGGTGAAAAGTGTCATTTTCATTCCATACATATACGTAAATTGTTTATATTCGGGAGTGAAAAGTAGAATAACCAGTTCACGTTCGGTGAAAAATGGAATAACTAGCGTATGATCGGTAGTGAAAAGTCATCTGATTAAAAAGTCGTTGTTTTTATTTATGTACATTTTTATACATCATTGGAAGTAGAATATTTAAAGAATATTTATTAATATTTTTCATATGTAATATCATAGTACATATGAAAGAAATGAAGTGAAATGAATGGATTTTACGTCCTATTTTTTCTGCACCTATATGGGCTAACTATATGGGCTAACTTCATTTCTTTCATATGTACTATGATATTACATATGAAAAATATTAATAAATATTCTTTAAATATTCTACTTCCAATGATGTATAAAAATGTACATAAATAAAAACAACGACTTTTTAATCAGATGACTTTTCACTACCGATCATACGCTAGTTATTCCATTTTTCAACGAACGTGAACTGGTTATATTCTACTTTTCACTCCCGAATATAAACAATTTACGTATATGTATGGAATGAAAATGACACTTTTCACCCATAGACGAAACCGGATGCGCACTGCCCAGTATCGTCTCACGATTCTAGTTTTTCTTTTTTATTTCTCATAAATAAGATATACATCATTATAGCTATAAACTGTACATATAATTTTGCCATCCTTGTAAAAATTGGTTATTGTGGTGTTTTTTGTTAATTTGTGTATGTTTGTATTGTCTATAAGGGGCAGAATGGAAGACAGGCCTATCGTTGGGTATTCAGGATTATCTTGATGCTCATCGGTAATGTATGGCCTAATTTTCTACCCTTTTGTAATAAAGATATTATTATTATTATTATTATTAAACTGATGTTAAGTAAGTTATCTGCCAGCTGTTATGGCTTGTAAATTAACACATTAAAATATATTAAATCAAAACAAGAAATCAATATCAATCCTCCTAATTGGGTCTCACATAATAAAGCTAATAAATAGCTGTCATTTTACTCTTTTTTATCTTTGTATTTGCCTACAATATTAAAATTCCTGACATTTAAAATATAAGACAATAATTCATACACACGTTTTGTCTTTAAATTACCAACAAATTTGTCACATAATCATGTTATAAATTCAACCGAATAGAAAATTAAATGGTTCATGATATATCACATTATTTGGCACAGTTAACTTGATATTATAGCCTATTAATGAATATTTTTTATAGCAATAATTTTGGTTAAGATAGCTTGCCAGGCAAGGTAATATACGCCCACTGGTAGCTTTGATTTGAAACAAAAACATTTGGCAGTTAAGTCCTATATACACTGACAACATTTTCGATAAGATGTTGCTGAAATGTCATGTTGTCGAAAATGTTGTCAGTGTGTAGGGTCAACATGTTGCTGAATAAATACAAGTTTATTTTTGTTGTCGAGATGCAAATGATGTTGCCGAGTTTTATCCAATCAGAAATTGACTATAAATCCCATGATATGTCTGAAGTCATGTGATGTAAATAAAAACGGAGTCACCACCAATGAATTATAACAATTTGCGCAACATGTTAACGAACTGTTATCGTGTGTATACAGGAACCAATATTTTGTTGCCCAGATTTGTTGGCCAACATGTTGTCGAAAATGTTGTCAGTGTGTACAGGTCAGAAAAAACATTCATACTTCGGTCATAAACCTCTTTTTATATTTTGGGGATGATACTGAACAAAATATAAAATCCACCAAGAATCGTGCCATTTACAAGAATTATGCCTTCTAAACTAAAAATTTAATGCAATTTAAAAACATGATCAAGTCACAATAAATATATTTTGATTTTGCTGATATTCACTAGGGTTCATCCTCGGGTGATTACGGACACTCACATAAAGTTTCCTCATACTCCATCAAGAATAATTGTGACCTGTAGAGTGTTCAAGAGCTAAAAAAAAAAAAGATTGAACACATTTTTAAGAAGAAAGGCAACTAGAACCATGAATGGTACCATGCAGTGCGCATCCAGTTTCTTCCATTGGTGAAAAGTGACATCTTTCAATCCATGTTGTCTAGTTTACAGAAGACAGCTTGTTTTACATTCGTTATTGGTACATAATTGTAAAAGTGAAAAGTCATCTGATGAAAAAAGTCTTTAAAAGGCGTAATCACAGTTTGTTATACATCAGAGGAAAGCGAATATCAAAAACTTTCTAAAGGCTAGCGCACACGAGAGCTCCCAGCTGAGCAAAATTTCATTCGTGGCTGTCAGCTCAGCTCGTAGCTCTCGTGTTTTTTTTATTCGAGGCGTTAAGGAAATTATCTGTCGTGTTTGATAATTTTTTCCTCGAATGAGGACGCAGTCGAAAGCTCTTAGCTTTCAACTTTCAACTGGAGCGCATGCGCTAGCACGTCATCAAACTAAAAATAGCTGCGCCCATCGGTGAATGTGAGTTTGTATCTGAAGCAATTATCGCAAGGACGCAACAAAAAAAGAAGAAGTATTTTTTTTCATATTCTGAATCATTCGAAGGGTTGTCGACGTCCGATATTTTGTTTAAGTCACGTTATAATGTCACGTGAGCTTGTTATTTTTAGATATTTGTGACTCGACACCAATTCTATGAAAGCTCTAAGCTTAGCGTGTGCGCGGAAACCGACGAAAGCTACGAGCTGAGCTGACAGCCACGAATGAAGTTTTGCTCAGCTGGGAGCTCTCGTGTGCGCTAGCCTTAAGATTTATAAATAATTTCTAACATGCAAGATACATGGAAGAGTCCAATCTCAATTTAGAACCTGACTGCACAGCATTCATACTTCATAGTTTGAAATGCAGATCGAAATTTATCATTAGATAATTTGTTCAAAGAAAAAATATATTAATGTTTCTTTGAAAACTTTTCAATGGTCAACATTATGTAACATTATTTCATACGTAAAAAAAACCCTGCATACAATTACAATGTAAAAAAGTACTCTAATGATAATCGTATCGCCCAAACGCAAGGTATAATAAGAGAGAACTTAACATGGAGTATCGCCCAAACGTAGTTGAGGGGAAACTGCCTAAATGTAGTACTCTCCCTTCAACTGAAGTTCAAATTAAATATTTTACAAGCAGTTGGAATAATAAATTTACAAATATTTTTTTGCATATCCTTTGAAAGAGCAGATTTAGCATAATAAGACTGTGAAAGAATTTGTGACGCATATAAGGTCACGTGTCAGAGCTCTTTAAAGTTAAAAACTGCAATTTTCAAGTAAACATCGCAAAACCTAAATGAAAGTTTCCATGCATAGGTATCGTCAATGGCAATGAATTTGTTTCAGAAACTGCAATTTTCAAATTGATATAAAACTGGAAGTAAACATCGGAAAACCTAAATGAAAGTATCCATGCATAGGTATCGTCAATGGCAATGAATTTGTTTCAGGTCACTTGGTCACCAGAGGTCAAGGTCACGAGTTATGAGCCTTTAAAGTTTTGACAATTACTGATTTATCTTAACCGGAGATTAAAAAAAATCAGAATTGAAATTCAAAAATCGGCGTCTCATGTTTTGGTAGCAATCGACTGTAGATTCCAAAGACATCGGAATTATGCAAATTTCATTACACCCTGAGGCCCCATTTTGCGTTTTATGAAAATATACCATTTCAAGATGGCGACTGATCCGTTACATCCGGGTCAAATTTTGTTATTTGTATACTTTTGTGTCTATATTACAAACATACTGCAAAAAGAATTTTTCGAATATCTTCAAAATTCCGGAAGTTGAAATTTTAACTTTAAGACATATGTAAATTAGGTCACGTGGTAGGGCTGTTTAAAGTTTAAAATTACAATTTTCAAACGTCTATAAAACTGGAAGTAACCATTGGGCATCTGAAAACAATATGTCATTGGATACATCTAATCAAGGGCAATAACTTTTCTACAGGTCACTAAGTCACAAAAGGTCAAGGTCACAAAATATGGGCCTTGAAAGTTTTGACAATTACTGATTTATTTTAACCGGAAATAAGAAGAGTTCAGAATTGAAAATCAAAAATCGGCTTCCCATGTTTTGGTCGCAGTCGACTGTAGATTGCATAGACATAAAAATTATGCAAATTCCATAACACCCTGAGGCCCCATTTTGCGTTTTATGAAAATATACCATTTCAAGATGGCGACTGATCTGTTACATCCGGGTCAAATTTTATGATTTGTATACTTTTGTGTCTACATAACAAACATACTGCAAAAAGAATTTTTCGAATATCTTCAAAATTCCAGAAGTTGAAATTTCAACTTTGAGAGCGAATGACGTCAAAACCGGAAGTGATATCGAAATTTTGAAAATTGCTAATTGTTTGCAATCAAAAGGTCTATGCATATGGGAGTTTTCAGGTCGATGAAAATAAAATTGAAAAAGTTGAAAAAATGGTTAATAAAGGTGCTCCAAAAGTCAGCGACAAAGTTTTCAAAGTGGATGATTTTAAACACCTATCTTGTGGACAATCGATTAGAGAATTTAACAAAGAAAGTCCGATCAAAATCGGTTGATAAACAGTGGTGAAAATGGTAAAAAACTTAAAATGGGGTTTTCTGTCATACGTCATTTCCGGTTAAACAAAAAAGCGCCATTTTACATTCGCGTAACACCGTGCAGTTAGATTTAGTAGGTGATAATCTGAGATATTGTGTGATATGTTCCCTTCATACCGAATAAGCGTGACCATAAGTAGACAAAAAAAAACTAGAACCGTTATAACGGTACTGAGCAGTGCGCAATTTAAACATCCTTGAACGGTTGCATTTTTAATTAGGAAATCGGCTGTCACCATTTTGTTAGTAATATATTGAAGATGATATAGACATCAACATTATGTAAATCGGATGATATCCTGATCACTTATATCGATTTAAAGAAAAGTTGGTCATTTCAAGATGGTGGTCTACTAGTTACTTCCGGGTCCAATTTTATCCTTTTTTTTCTATGAATGTCATGTCATTTTATATCTTCAAAAGAATGTGTCGACTCTCTTTAAAAATCCACAATTTAGGAACCACGTGTTTTTTCGCGCCAAAAAGCCACGCAGTTACTTTAGAACAATGAACAAAATTTCCAAATTAAAAAAAAGCAAAATGATTAAAATATCTACTATTATATATCAAGCGGAGATAAAGCATAATAAGAAAAGACGATTTTTTGTGACGTACGTGAATTAGGTTCAAACTGACAATTTTCATCTGGCTATAAAACAAATCAATTCAAAAATGAATTCACCATTGGATAGATCTCATTTCGGGCAATAACTTTTGTTCGGATCATAAGGTCATCCAAATCCAAGGTAACGTGTAATGAGCTTTGACAATTTTGGCCATTTCTGAATATTTTTTACCGAAAATAGGCAAACATCATAATCGAAATATGCAAATTGGCTGTCATCATTTTGTTGGCCATAGATTGAAAATGCCCTAGACATCAATATTATACAAATCAGATGATACCCTGTTCACTTCTCTCGATTAAAAGAAAACATGTTCATTTCAAGATGGTGGCCAGCGTGTTACTTCCGGTTACGATTTTATCATATTTTTTTCTTTGTTAGTCATGTTCTTCCATATCTTAAGAAGAAATTGTTACCTATCTTATGAAATCCGTAATTCAGATAACACGTGTTTTTTCCCGCCAAAAAAAAAAACACGCCGAGTTGCTATAGAACAAAGAACAAAATTCCAAAAATCAATTTTGATCAAAATATCTAGTGTTATACATTTTTGGAAACAGGAGATAAAGCGTGATAATAATAGAAGATAATTTGTGACGTACATGAATTAGGTCACGTGACAGAGCTGTTTAAAGTTAAAAATTGCAATTTTCTGACGGCCATAAAACCGGAAGTAAACATTGGGCATCTAAAATGATTATGCCATTAGATAGATCTCGTCAAGGGCAACTACTTTTGTTCAGGTCACAAGGTCACTCAAGGTCAAGGTCACAAGATATGAGCCTTAAAAGTTTTGACTATTTCCGAAAATTCTAAACCGGAAATAAAAAAAAATCGGAATCGAAATTCAAAAATCGGCTTCCCATGTTTTGTTAGCAATCGACTGTAGATCCCATAGACATCATTTTTATTCAAATCGAATGATTCCCCGATTCTGAATTTCGATTTAAAGAAAAATCAATCATTTCAAGATGGCGACTGATATGAAATATCTGGGTCAGATTTTTTCATTTCATTTTTAGTCAACGGTTATTTCTAGCACAACTCAAAAAGATTTTTTGGAATATCTTAATTATTCCGGAAGTTGAAATTTCAACTTTACAAGCGAATGACGTCAAAACCGGAAGTGATATAAAAATTTTGAAAATACCATTTAATTAGAAATCAAAATGTTTATACACCTGTAAGTTTTCAAATTGATCGAAATAAAATTGCAAAAGTTAAAAAAACGGTTAAAAAAGTGCTCCAAAAAGTCAGCAGAGAATGTCTAAAAGTGCATTTATGTTGAGAGCTATTATGTAGACATTAGAATAATGAAATAAACAAAAAAGTTCCATCAAAATCGGTTGAAAAACAGAGGTAAAAATGGTAAAAAACATAAAATGGGTTTTTCTGTCACATGTCATTTCCGGTTAGACAAAAAACCGCCATTTTACATTCACCCAACACCGAGCAGTTAGATATTGTAGGAAAACATGTGAGATAAGGTCTGACATGCTCCCTTCATACCGAATTAGCGTGACCAGAAGTAGACAAAAAAAAAAAAAAAAGTCATTATGAAAACAAAGCAGTGCGTTCGCTAGAACGCACTGCAAAAAAAAGTCATTTGCAAAACAATGCAGTGCGTTCGAAGAATCGAACGCACTGCAATTAATAGTAAATATTTTTTCGATTAAGCTAATGTTCAATAGGGTTCATACTTGGGATATAATAAACAATTTCTGCAAGTTTCATCAAAATCCATCATGAATTGTGCCTTGTAGAGTGTTCACAGGCTAAAAATTGAATGCATTCGAAGAACAAGGTCAATAACTCATAGTAAATATTTTCCGTTTTTTCTGATTTTTAATAGGGTTCACCCTTGAGTGACATTAAATAGTTCCGCCAAATGGCATCCAAATTGTGCCTTCTGGAGAAATTAAGTGTGGACAGACCGACGGACCGACGGACGGACATGAGTGACGACAATATACGCCCCCCTCCCCCCAATTTCAAGTGGGCGCACAAAAATGCTTACTCTAATGAAATTAAGCGACAGATGTCCTATGTTCTATTCACAACATAATCTGACACTTCATGTTACAAAACACCAGTATAAACACGTTTATTAAATAGTATAATATATTTATACATAAAAATGGTTTGGAAGATTTTATCCAAGCAAGGTTTAATCACCGGAGTTGTGTTTTTTCTATATAAAGCCGGAGAGTCTATGTTAGACGCAACAATAAGACCGTACATCATCCATACCATTTGTAGAGACAATTTCCCGGAAAATACATCCATTTGTGTAGATACTTCTTCACAATCTAAACTTCAACAAGAAAACATACAAGAACGAGCTTCAACTTATTTGATATACTATGGGATACTTGTCAATGTTCCTGCTATAGTTGTTGGTCTGTTTTGGGGAGCATGGAGTGACAAGCACAGCCGGAAGTTGCCGATGATGGTCCCAAGCTTTGGTAGTGTGTTTGCTGTTCTTTTATATGTGGCAAGTTTACGACATAACGAATGGACAATGACTCTTATTCTTTGTGGTTCAGCTGTTCAAGGCATCCTTGGAACGGGTTCTGTGATAACAATGGCAGTAAATAGTCATCTTTCAGATCTAACGGAACAAAAAGACCGAACAGGAGCATTAAGTCGACTTTTAGCTATGCACGTTTTTGGGTTGGTTGTAGGGTTTCTTTTATCGGGTACACTCCAAGAGTACACCGATATTAAAACCACGTTATTTGCGGTCTGTTTCTTGCATGGATTTTCTGTTCTGATAACTGCGTGTTGTATCCGAGAATTGGAATCAGTAGACCAAGACTCAGACTTGTGGACTGGATTAAAGGAATCAATTAAAACTTACCTTATAGCCGGCAAACTCATCACGAAAGATTTCATTATCTTGATGATCATCACATCTTTGAATCAATTATGTAAAGTGGGAGATCAGGATGTGACTGTATTATTTGTAAGAAAGTATCCACTGTCATGGCCGACACCTTGGTATGGATACCTATTATCCGTGGAGTACACCATGATGGGAGTAACGTTGTTGGTGCTGGTACCACTACTGACTACATATTGTAATCTGGCAGATAGTACCATCATCATTATTGGAGTCTGCTGTAAATTGATAAGATTTTTATGGGCAGGATTTTGTTATGAAACATGGATGGTGTTCACATCAGTGTCAATAGGAGCAATAGGTGGTATGTTGGCGACTGCTGTACGATCTCTGATGAGTAAGCATGTTGATGATTCGGATGTTGGTAAAGCATTTGCAGTCCTTGTCTGTGTGGAGACGGTTTCTAAAGTTTTCGGATCAATCATATTCAATTATACTTATGGAGCTACAGTATCTTTCTATCCAGGGTTCGCCTATCTGATGGAAGTGATCCTCTATCTCATTGTGCTGATTTTAGCAATCTGGCTTCATAAAGACGTCATAGTGTCTAGTGCTTACAATATATTGAAAGGTAACGTAGATGAAAAAATACCAACAGAAGCTGAAACAATACGAAACGATTGATGAAAATTAGTTTTATAGTGAAATGGTCATGATTCAGTAAAAACAAATATACGATATAATTTGATTGTTATAGTTTTATGCATCAATATTTTGAAATTGGCATCTCTTAATATCTTGTATTCTTTGAGTATGAAAAATGCATTGTTAGAAAAATTCAATTTTGAGAAAAAATAGAATAGATTTGAATAGCCCGCTCGCAGCATTTGAACTGATATTTGGCTTCATTTTTTTCCTGTTTTCATTGTATCTGTTCAATTTTTCATATTGTATATCTAAAATATTGTTAAACTATTAATCAAACTGTACGCTGTAGGTCATGTATTTGATCACTACATGTTATTGTGTCCATTTGTGTTTTTTTTTTTCTTCTTTGTCCATAGCCTTATATATTGTTTATTGTATCTATGTTTGTCACCATGGGCTGAATGTGAGACAGGACCATATCACTTGTGGTATCAGGCATAATTCTGACCAATGTAAAATAAAGAGTTTATTATTATTCCTGTCAAGGGTGTGGATTAGTGCGGACGTATAATTTGATTAGTAAAAATATTTTGTGAAAATGTACATGTATATCGGTCAGATGAAAACCAAAAGTCGAAAGACTCAACTTCAATCTCCAATCCCGAAATAAATGGCTCAGAATTCACCAAACCAATGAACAAATCCATGTTCTTGAAATTCAGATTTGGATTCTCCAGCAAACAATTACCCAAGACACAATGTTTCGAACCCTATATGGGGATGCATTGGAAAATGATGCCCCTCTCTAACACCTCTCTCGTGTTGAGCCATATAAAGTGAAAATTTAGGTCATGATATCTGGAAAATGAATTGTCGTAAGAAGTTTAAATTTTCAGAATCTTTATATTTCATCCATACCAGCAGCATCTCAAAATAAAAACAAAATCGAAGGGGATGCGCGGTGCAAGTTTGTTGACTTGAGCTGGAATAGACCCTTAAATAGAAGTACATGATATTTATTCTGATTTCATTTTTTATAAGCATATCCGTTGGGATTGGTTTCTTCCCCGCTTTGCAACAAAACTCATAGATTAAAAAGTTGCTAATACGTGTATATTTATACAATTAAGGCATTCTGATCGACAGAGAAATTCCTATCGGAGATATTACTCTGACCTATTGACCAAACATGTTTTAAATAGTTCACGCATAGAAATGTTTCTCTCGAAGACTAGAAATGAGACGAAACGACTTCATTAAAATTAATGTATTTTACTACTATCTGTCTATTTATATATTTGATTTTGTAACATTAATTTTAATGAATATATTATGTATATTGTATGATGTCCTTTATGGTACGTAATGTTACAATAACTATCTTATCTTATCTTATGATAGATCATTTTAACTGTAGGTAACGATAGACCGAGATATTTTACTAAGATATCACCCCTAAGACTATCAAATTCAAGTTCTGCAAGTTGTTCAATATTCAATAGGGTTCATCCTTGGGATATAATAAACAATTTCAGCAAGTTTCATCAAAATCCATCATGAATCGTGCCTTGTAGAGTGTTTACAGACTAAAAATTTAATGCATTCGAAGAACGAAGTCAATAACTCATATTAAATATTTTCCGTTTTTCTGATTTTTAATAGGGTTCACCCTTGAGTGACATTAAATAGTTCCGCCAAAAGCCATCCAAATTGTGCCTAATGAAATTAAGCGACAGATGTCCTATGTTCTATTCACAACATAATCTGACACTTCATGTTACAAAACACCAGTATAAACACGTTTTTTAAATAGTATAATATATTTATACATAAAGATGTTTTGGAAGATTTTATCCAAGCAAGGTTTAATCACCGGAATTGTGTTTTTTCTATATAAAGCTGGAGAGTCTATGTTAGACGCAACAATAAAACCGTACATCATCCATGCCATTTGTAGAGACAATTTCCCGGAAAATACATCCATTTGTGTAGATACTTCTTCACAATTTAAATTTCAACAAGAAAACATAAAAGAACGAGCTTCAACTTATTTGATATACTATGGGATACTTGTCAATGTTCCTGCTATAGTTGTTGGTCTGTTTTGGGGAGTATGGAGTGACAAGCACAGCCGTAAGTTGCCAATGATGGTCCCAAGCTTTGGTAGTGTGTTTGCTGTTCTTTTATATGTGGCAAGTTTACGACATAACGAATGGACAATGACTCTTATTCTGTGTGGTTCAGCTGTTCAAGGCATCTTTGGAAAGAGTTCTGTGATAACAATGGCAGTAAATAGTCATCTTTCAGATCTAACAGAACAAAAAGACCGAACAGATGCATTAAGTCGACTTTTAGCTATGCACGTTTTTGGGATGGTTTTAGGGTCTCTTTTATCAGGTACAATTCAAGAGTACATCGATATTAAAACCACGTTATTTGTGGTCTGTTTCTTGCATGGATTTTCTATTCTGATAACTGCGTGTTGTATCCAAGAATTGGAATCAGAAGACCAAGACTCAGGCTTGTGGACTGGATTAAAGGAATCAATTAAAGCTTACCTTATAGCCGGCAAACTCAATATCACGAAAGGTTTCATTATCTTGATGATCATCACATCTTTGAATCAATTATGTAAAGTGGGAGATCAGGATGTGACTGTATTATTTGTAAGAAAGTATCCACTGTCATGGCCGCCACCTTGGAACAGTTACCTTTTTGCTGTGCAGTACACCATCGTGGGAGTATCGTTGATGGTGCTTATACCACTACTGACTACATATTGTAATCTGGCAGATAGTACCATCATCATTATTGGAGTCTGCTGTAAATTGATCAGAACTTTATGGGCAGGATTTTGTTATGAAACATGGATGGTGTTTACATCAGTGTCAATAGGAGCAATAGGTGGTATGTTGTCGTCTGTAGTACGATCTCTGATGAGTAAGCATGTTGATGATTCGGATGTTGGTAAAGCATTTGCAGTCCTTGTCTGTGCGGAGACGGCTTCTAAAGTTTTCGGATCAATCATATTTAATTATACTTATGGAGCCACAGTATCTTTCTATCCAGGGTTCGCCTATCTGATGGAAATGATCCTCTATCTCATTGTGCTGATTTTAGCAATCTGGCTTCATAAAGACGTCATAGTGTCTAGTGCTTACAATATATTGAAAGGTAACGTAGATGAAAAAATACCAACAGAAGCTGAAACAATACGAAACGATTGATGAAAATTAGTTTTATAGTGAAATGGTCATGATTCAGTAAAAACAAATATACGATATAATTTGATTGTTATAGTTTTATGCATCAATATTTTGAAATTGGCATCTCTTAATATTTTGTATTCTTGGAGTATGAAAAATGCACTGTTAGAAAAATTCAATTTTGAGAAAAAATAGAATAGATTTGAATAGCCCGCTCGCAGCATTTGAACTGATATTTGGCTTCATTTTTTTCCTGTTTTCATTGTATCTGTTCAATTTTTCATATTGTATATCTAAAATATTGTTAAACTATTAATCAAACTGTACGCTGTAGGTCATGTATTTGATCACTACATGTTATTGTGTCCATTTGTGGTTTTTTTTTCTTCTTTGTCCATAGCCTTATATATTGTTTATTGTATCTATGTTTGTCACCATGGGCTGAATGTGAGACAGGACCATATCACTTGTGGTATCAGGCATAATTCTGACCAATGTAAAATAAAGAGTTTATTATTATTCCTGTCAAGGGTGTGGATTAGTGCGGATGTATAATTTGATTAGTAAAAATATTTTGTGAAAATGTACATGTATAGCGGTCAGATGAAAACCAAAAGTCGAAAGACTCAACTTCAATCTCCAATCCCGAAATATATGGCTCAGAATTCACCAAACCAATGAACAAATCCATGTTCTTGAAATTCAGATTTGGATTCTCCAGCAAACAATTATCCAAGACACAATGTTTCGAACCCTATATGGGGATGCATTGGAAAATGATGCCCCTCTCTAACACCTCTCTCGTGTTGAGCCATATTTTAAAGTGAAAATTTAGGTCATGATATCTGGAAAATGAATTGTCGTTAGAAGTTTAAATTTTCAGAATCTTTATATTTCATCCATACCAGCAGCATCTCAACATAAAAACAAAATCGAAGGGGATGCGCGGTGCAAGTTTGTTGACTTGAGCTGGAATAGACCCTTAAATAGAAGTACATGATATTTATTCTGATTTCATTTTTTATAAGCATATCCGTAGGGATTGGTTTCTTCCCCGCTTTGCAACAAAACTCATAGATTAAAAAGTTGCTAATACGTGTATATTTATACAATTAAGGCATTCTGATCAACAGAGAAATTCTACCTATCGGAGATATTACTCTGACCTATTGACCAACCATGTTTTAAATAGTTCACGCATAGAAAGTTTTCTCTCGAAGACCAGAAATGAGACGAAACGACTTCATTAAAATTAATGTATTTTACTACTATCTGTCTATTTGCGTGGCAAATCTTTCGATTTGTCACGCTTTGTTTTCGTTATGTTTATTTTTTTTTTTTTTTTTTTTTTTGGGAAACTTTTTAGAGAAAATCAAAAATGGTGTAGCATAATTGTATCCACCAAACATTATTAAATGACCTGGAATCAAAAATGAATATCTGAAACTCAATTTTTGCTGAACCAGGAGTGGGCTATTGCATAATATGCAATTATTTTACACTTAGTCTGTAGGGTTTATTTATGGACCGATTTGGCTGAAATTTTCTTTAATATCTTCATTGTAAAAAGAAGTATCAGGTCGGACTACACAAATTTCAATTTTTAAATATTTTTGTCCAAAAAATTTGAAACCAAAATTTTCAAAAAAGCTCAAAATTTCTAACTCAGCCGCTAATTATCCGATTGACCTGAAATTCATAGGACATGTACAGAATGTCACTAGAAATAAAATTAATTAATCAAAATTTTTCTATCACTTCCGGTTTTGACGTGAGAACTTCCGGTTTTTCAAAATCACGCCTAGCAGCCTCACTTCCGGTATAAATTTCAGATATTGACAAAAATTATATATATTGTCTGTCAGTCATAATTAGAATGCACTTAGCATAAAAAATCCAAACCGGAAGTGATGCATAAGCTGCCGTCACAGACTGACACATTTCAGCAAAAAATCAATAAGTCCCCTATTTGTTATCCGATTTTTATGATTTTGGTGTCTATCAAAACCTTGTAATCCTGTCTACAGTTTGTTGGAACAGAATTTTGAAATTCGAATTTGAAATTTTGTTATGTTCGTTTGAATTTTTTGAAAATTCAAAAGGCCATATTATGTGACCGTGACCTTTGATGACCTTGAAAATTCCATTGAAGGATGTCCTTGACCTCAGCTATCCATAGGTATGCTGATATTAATTGAAAAATTAACTTCTGGTTTTATGAACATTTGAAAATTGACATATCGCATTCTCTAATCAACACAGAGAATTAAATTTTTCAATTTTGTAATGCCGATTTGATTATCTTTGAAACGATATATGACAATAACCCATTAAAATATGTTTTCAAAATATTGCGTTTTTTTCGACTGAGGGTTTTAACTTACAATGCAATTATCTAATAGCAATATGGTGTGTATAGTCAGTATGTACTAAATTTTCTCTTTTCAACGACATATGACATGACCAGTTTAATACAAAATCTATTAAAGTGAAGATAGGCATAGAATACTCCTTTTCTGAGAAAAAAAGGGGTAGAGAGGATTAAAATGATTGACAGGGTTATAACAGGTTATATCATATAGTAATAAAACTATCGGCATGAACTTTTCACATGGAGGTGTGAAGTATTTTAGGTCATAAACAGATTAATCTGATTATGTAATCTTTTAACACTCTAAAAAGTATAAAAAATTTATTCATTTTTTTTTGCAAAATTTTCACTTATATTAATTTTACATACAATCATTTAGAGCAGTGAATTTTTGATACATTAACCTGTTCGAATTTTTTCTCTACCATTGACAGAACTCTTTCTACAAGATACACACCAATTTTCTTTTTGTCGTCTGCTAAGGTTATTAAAGGTCATAAACAAATTAGTCAGTCTACATTATCTTTTAACTCTAGGGCTGGACTCTAGCAGACAGCAATTAAAACTGTTTACGCGTCTGCGCTAATCCGTTGCAATAAAAAGTAAGTGTTCAAATTGTTTTTTATCGTCTGCTAAGATTATTATAGGTCAAAAATAAATTAATCTCATTACACATTGTTTTAACTTTATAAAAATTAACATGTTTTTTCGAGTGTTTGATATAATATCAGATTTTTTCTTATTTTGAGGGTGATTCTTACCCACGGCACTTAATTGATTAACATGTACATCAATTCAACTGTTTACTGACAGCTCCAATCCATTGAAACAAAAGACAGTATTTCAACTCAGCCTTAAAGGGAAATATTGACGTTTACACAGTTCGAATGTTGGGGAAGGGGGTATATCCCCTATACAAAATGGCCCCTAGTCAAAATGACCATATCAGTTAGATTTGGTCAAAATGGCCATTCACCATGGCCCCTATTTTGGTCAAAATGGACCGGTCACCATGGCCCCTATTTTGGTCAAAATGGACTCTGTATTTATACTTTGATTTCAACCAATTCTTTGGTTAAAATTACTTTTTTTGAGGACAAAATGGCCAAAAAAATAAAAGTCAAAATGGTCCCTGATTTTTTGATAAATTGTAGCTTATATTTTATGATGATAATCAAAGGAATAATTGGAAGCTATTTTAACCCTAAAAAAGGTCACTTGCACTCTAACAACAGTAACAACAAATTTTGAAAACATAAATTGTGTTCCTATTTATATTTTCATCAAAGCAAAGACATTCTAAGACTTACAATATTAATTTGAAGTTCCAGTTCCAGTTCTCAAAAAGATTATACAAAAAATTTATTGTGTATTATGTAATATAAATATTATTTTGAGACCATTTGTCTTTTTGGAAAGAACATTTTAACCTTTTTTGATGACCATTATCAGGGACCATTTTGACCAAACGAGGGGCCATTAGCGTCTGCGCTAATCCGTTGCAATAAAAAGTAAATAATTAATCTTGCCAAAGTCAAAATGGCCATAAAAGTTAAATTTGGTCGAAATGGCCAGTCACCATGGACCCTATTTTGGTCAAAATGGCCTCTGAATTTCCTCTTTGATTTCAACCAATTCTTTGGTTAAAATGGCCAAAAAAATAAAAGTCAAAGACATTCTAAGACTTCCAATATAATTTGAAGTTTCAGTTCTCTAAAAGATTATACAAAAAATATATTATGTAGCGCTTTATGTTTTGTTAATTTGTAACATCATAAATAAAAATATTTAACCTTTTTGACCTTTTTTGAGGACCATTTTGACCATTTATCAGGGACCATTTTGGATACCAGACTTTAGGGGTTTGAAGTTCAAAAAGTCTTACAGCTATCAGGCAAAGTATCACGGGCCACGCTCAGTGCTGTTCACAGCTCTAGTTATATATTTGATTTTGTAACATTAATATTAATGAATATATTATGTATATTGTATGATGTCCTTTATGGTACGTAATGATACAATAACTATCTTATCTTATCTTATGATAGATCATTTTAACTGTAGGTAACGATAGACCGAGATATTTTACTAAGATATCACCCCTTAGGCTATGAAATGTTAGTTCTGCAAGTTGTTCAATATTCAATAGGGTTCATCCTTGGGATATAATAAACAATTTCAGCAAGTTTCATCAAAATCCATCATGAATCGTGCCTTGTAGAGTGTTTACAGACTAAAAATTTAATGCATTCGAAGAACGAGGACAATAACTCATATTAAATATTTTCCGTTTTTTCTGATTTTTAATAGGGTTCACCCTTGAGTGACATTAAATAGTTCCGCCAAAAGCCATCCAAATTGTGCCTAATGAAATTAAGCGACAGATGTCCTATGTTCTATTCACAACATAATCTGACACTTCATGTTACAAAACACCAGTATAAACACGTTTATTAAATAGTATAATATATTTATACATAAAGATGTTTTGGAAGATTTTATTCAACCAAGGTTTAATCACCGGAGTTGTGTTTTTTCTATATAAAGCTGGAGAGTCTATGTTAGACGCAACAATAAAACCGTACATCATCCATGCCATTTGTAGAGACAATTTCCCGGAAAATACATCCATTTGTGTAGATACTTCTTCACAATCTAAACTTCAACAAGAAAACATAAAAGAACGAGCTTCAACTTATTTGATATACTATGGGATACTTGTGAATGTTCCTGCTATAGTTGTTGGTCTGTTTTGGGGAGCATGGAGTGACAAGCACAGCCGGAAGTTGCCAATGATGGTCCCAAACCTTGGTAGTGTGTTTGCTGTTCTTTTATATGTGGCAAGTTTACGACATAACGAATGGACAATGACTCTTATTCTGTGTGGTTCAGCTGTTCAAGGCATCTTTGGAAAGAGTTCTGTGATAACAATGGCAGTAAATAGTCATCTTTCAGATCTAACAGAACAAAAAGACCGAACAGATGCATTAAGTCGACTTTTAGCTATGCACGTTTTTGGGATGGTTTTAGGGTCTCTTTTATCAGGTACAATTCAAGAGTACATCGATATTAAAACCACGTTATTTGTGGTCTGTTTCTTGCATGGATTTTCTATTCTGATAACTGCGTGTTGTATCCAAGAATTGGAATCAGAAGACCAAGACTCAGGCTTGTGGACTGGATTAAAGGAATCAATTAAAGCTTACCTTATAGCCGGCAAACTCAATATCACGAAAGGTTTCATTATCTTGATGATCATCACATCTTTGAATCAATTATGTAAAGTGGGAGATCAGGATGTGACTGTATTATTTGTAAGAAAGTATCCACTGTCATGGCCGCCACCTTGGTACAGTTACCTTGTTGCTGTGCAGTACACCATCGTGGGAGTATCGTTGATGGTGCTTATACCACTACTGACTACATATTGTAATCTGGCAGATAGCACCATCATAATTCTTGGAGTCTGCTGTAAATTGATCAGAACTTTATGGGCAGGATTTTGTTATGAAACATGGATGGTGTTTACATCAGTGTCAATAGGAGCAATAGGTGGTATGTTGTCGTCTGTAGTACGATCTCTGATGAGTAAGCATGTTGATGATTCGGATGTTGGTAAAGCATTTGCAGTCCTTGTCTGTGCGGAGACGGCTTCTAAAGTTTTCGGATCAATCATATTTAATTATACTTATGGAGCCACAGTATCTTTCTATCCAGGGTTCGCCTATCTGATAGAAGTGATCCTCTATCTCATTGTGCTGATTTTAGCAATCTGGCTTCATAAAGACGTCATAGTGTCTAGTGCTTACAATATATTGAAAGGTAACGTAGATGAAAAAATACCAACAGAAGCTGAAACAATACGAAACGATTGATGAAAATTAGTTTTATAGTGAAATGGTCATGATTCAGTAAAAACAAATATACGATATAATTTGATTGTTATAGTTTTATGCATCAATATTTTGAAATTGGCATCTCTTAATATTTTGTATTCTTGGAGTATGAAAAATGCACTGTTAGAAAAATTCAATTTTGAGAAAAAATAGAATAGATTTGAATAGCCCGCTCGCAGCATTTGAACTGAAATTTGGCTTCATTTTTTTCCTGTTTTCATTGTATCTGTTTCATATTGTATATCTAAAATATTGTTAAACTATTAATCAAACTGTACGCTGTAGGTCATGTATTTGATCACTACATGTTTTTGTGTCCATTTGTGGTTTTTTTTCTTCTTTGTCCATAGCCTTATATATTGTTTATTGTATCTATGTTTGTCACCATGGGCTGAATGTAAGACAGGACCGTATCACTTGTGGTATCCGGCATAATTCTGACCAATGTAAAATAAAGAGTTTATTATTATTCCTGTCAAGGGTGTGGATTAGTGCGGACGTATAATTTGATTAGTAAAAATATTTTGTGAAAATGTACATGTATATCGGTCAGATGAAAACCAAAAGTCGAAAGACTCAACTTCAATCTCCAATCCCGAAATATATGGCTCAGAATTCACCAAACCAATGAATAAATCCATGTTCTTGAAATTCAGATTTGGATTCTCCAGCAAACAATTACCCAAGACACAATGTTTCGAACCCTGTAGAAGGATGCATTGGAAAATTATGCCCCTCTCTAACACCTCTCTCGAGTTGTGCCATTTTTTAAAGTGAAAATTTAGGTCATGATATCTGGAAAATGAATTGTCGTAAGAAGTTTAAATTTTCAGAATCTTTATATTTCATCCATACCAGCAGCATTAAAAAAAAAAACTAGAATCGTGAGACGATACTGGGCAGTGCGCATCCGGTTTCGTCTTTGGGTGAAAAGTGTCATTTCCAATCCATACATATACGTAAATTGTTTATATTCGGGAGTGAAAAGTAGAATAACCAGTTCACGTTCGGTGAAAAATGGAATAACTAGCGTATGATCGGTAGTGAAAAGTCATCTGATTAAAAAGTCGTTGTTTTTATTTATGTACATTTTTATACATCATTGGAAGTAGAATATTTAAAGAATATTTATTAATATTTTTCATATGTACATGTAATATCATATGAAAGAAATGAAGTGAAATGAATGGAGTTTACGTCCTATTTTTTCTGCACCTATATGGGCTAACTGAGGACGGGCAAATGATGGGAAATTTTGCCAGGACAGGGCATTAGCCTGCTCTTTTTTTTCGATTTCCAACTGTCGAGGGGTCTTTAACGTGCACAGCCAATAGCACACGGGACCATGGTTTATTGTCCAATCCGAACGACTAGGCGCTTTTTCCATGTCAGCCCCTCCGACCTGCATCACTGACGGGATTCAATCCTGGGCGTTCAGGTTGGCGAGGTTGATATGATACTGCAAGGGCAATAACTCTGCTTCTAACGATCGAAAATAGCTCAAATTCGAACTTGATCTTCGTTTTAGGAATATGTATACACATATCAAATTTCATTTGATTCCGTCAAAAACTCTAGTTTTTAGAGCGTTTACAAGCAAATGTTGATGGACGGACCGACGGATTTGGGGCAAGGGCAATAACTCTGCTTCTAACGATCGAAAATAGCTCAAATTCGAACTTGGTCTTCGTTTTATGAATATGTATACACATGTCAAATTTCATTTGATTCCGTCAAAAACTCTAGTTTTTAGAGCGTTTACGAGCAAATGTTGACGGACGGACGGACCGACGGACGGACGGCATGACGGACGGACGGACAGAGGTGACTACAATATACGTCCTCATAGAGAGATGAGGGCGTATAAAAACGTTAAAAGCGCAAGTGACAATGTAAGAAAGTAAGCACTTGCAATTGTCAGTTGAGGGGATAGAACCGCATTTGAACATATAGACAACAAACATTTGTCAGTTAAAGGGAGAGAACTGCATTTTAACATACAGACAACAAACATGTAAGTTTTAATCTTATATTTGCAAGTAAGTGTTTTTTCAGATCATTTGAAAAATTCTTAATATAGTTTAGTAGGATACAATTCTTCTCCAAAAATTTCATTGTTGTATTTAAGTTTTATGATATTATAAAAAAAAAACATTTGTTGTACATTATATCAAAACATTGACCAGTGAGAAGCGTTAAATGAAACAATACACTGTACACAGTACACTGTTCGTGAATTGATTGACGTGTTGAGAGGATGATACATTGTAACACAACAACGTAGACTCTCGCAATACCCCCCCTGTCAGTGATGCAGTTTTAATGATATGAAGGGGGGGGGGGGGGGTCCCGTTGGCTTAGTGAGTCAGACGCTTGCTCGCCAACCTGAACGTCCAGGAATGAATCCCGTTAGTGATACAGGTCGGAGGGGCGTTCAATCGTGGGTGTAAATAAACCGATGTGCTAATTGGCTGTGCATGTCAGAGATCCCTCGACAAATGGAAATTGATAATAATATCAGTCTAATGCAAAATTTCCTCATTGCGCACTGCATGGCGTTTGCCCGTCCTCAATATAGGTGCAGAAAAGCAGGACTCTATTCATTTCATTTCATTTTTCAAAAATTGGAAATTTTTATAATATAATACTTCCACTGTAATATATTTTTTCTGGGTCGCATTACATTATTTATTATTTTTAAGATGACCATTTTTAAAATAATGCAAACAAATATTTTCAAATATCTCCAAAACTGAGGAAGTTAAAATTTCAAGATTACAAGCAAATGACGTCAAAACCGGAAGTGATATAAAGATTCTAGAAATATTTTTTTGTTCAGAATCAAATTGTCTATCTACAAACACGCACAGTTTCAATGGAATTTGACACAAAATTTGCAAGTTTTAAAAAGCGCAATTTTGATTAAAATATATTGTGTTATATATCATTTGAAAGAGCAGATTTAGCATAGTAAAAATGAAATAGAATTTGTGACGTATGTAAATTAGGTCACGTGACAGAGCTCTTTAAAGTTAAAAATTGCAATTTTCAAATGGCGATAAAACCGGAAGTAAACATCAGAAATCGGAAATGAATATATCATCTGATAGATCTCGTCAAGTGCAATAATTTTTGTACAGGTCAAGAGGTCATCAAAGGTCAAGGTCACTAGATATGAGCCTTGAAAGTTTCGGTCATTACTGAAATTCTTGTTCCGGAAATGTAAAGAAATTGAAATCGAAATTCAAAAATCGACTACCTACATTTTTTTTGCAATCGATTGCAGAAGTCGTAGATTTCAAAATTAAAAAAATCCGATTAACCCTCGGTTCTGAATTAAAATTTTAAGAAACATAGGTCAGTTCAAGATGGCGGCTGATCCCTTACACCTGGATAAAATTTCATCATTTTATTTTTTATGTATGACCAAATCTATGATAACACAAAACATTTTTTTCAAATATCTTCAATATTCCGGAAGTTGAAATTGAAAGTTTAGAAGCAAATGACGTCAAAACCGGAAGTGATATCGAAATTTTGAAAATTGATTTTCTTTTGAAATTCATATGTCTATGTTATTGAAAGGTTTCAGATCGATCAAAACAAAATTGCAAAAGTTAAAAAAAATCCTTTAAAAAGTGCTCCAAAAGTCAGCTACTAAAGTCAAAATATGAATTTTTCTAAAATTGCTATTTGTAGCTATTGGGTTAAACAAATGAACCAAAAAAAGACCGATCACAATCTGTTGGAAAAATGAGTTGAAAATGGAAAAACCCTGAAATACGACTTTTTAATATACGTCATTTCCGGTTTGGCAAAAATGCGCCATTTTACATTTAAGCAACACCGAGCAGTTAATCATCGCAGGAAATGATGTCAAGTTATGTGTGGTATGTGCAGTTTTGGCTGGGGAGCGTGACCAGAAATAGACAAAAAAAAAAATAGTCAATTGCAAACCAAAGCAGTGCGTTCGACAAATCGAACGCACTGCAAAAAAAAATCGAAGGGGATGCGCGGTGCAAGTTTGTTGAATTGAGCTGGAATAGACCCTTAAATAGAAGTACATGATATTTATTCTGATTTCATTTTTATAAGCATATCCGTTAGGATTGGTTTCTTCCCCGCTTTGCAACAAAACTCATAGATTAAAAAGTTGCTAATACGTGTTTATTTATACAATTAAGGCATTCTGATCAACAGAGAAATTCTACCTATCGGAGATATTACTCTGACCTATTGACCAACCATGTTTTAAATAGTTCACGCATAGAAATTTTTCTCTCGAAGACCAGAAATGAGACGAAACGACTTCATGTAAACAGACCAAATGTCCCAAGATGGATTCCAAACCACTTAACCAATTTATACAAACACACATGAGGAGAATGTATTTTATTTGATCCATACAAAGTGAATAAGAATAAAAATTTAAGCAGACTGATGTTAATGAGGTCGAAACAACCCATAATGGTGCGAAATGTCTTTAATCGTCTTTCCGGTTTCTAGTCTCGTAACTCAAAAACGCCTCCGCTATAAAACAGAGTTCTGTATTGACACTTCTTCAGTAAATACACACTGTTAAATTTGGGAATATTTTTAGCATCAAAGAACTTATTGATATCCTATAAACGTTTTAATATTGAATTTGATGCATACTTTATCGTTCAACGAATACCGTTGGTGTTATGGCTGGTGATTAGGTTCGTGTCTTTATCTGCGACACATACGGAGCTAGGAAAGATGCGATGCGATGCGATGCAATTAAGGCTGTCGTAAAAAGATTTTCTAAACTTTTTTGTGTAACGGGAACACTTAAAATATCGATAATCCCATTTTCAATCAGACGTCTATAATCTTTTTAGTAATCTCATAAAACGCACTATTTTAATAAATTTCACGAACCACAGACGTCTGACTAATATCTGAATTTTGTCAATGATGCTATCGGTATATCATTATACAAAAGGTCTACACATGAACAATATAGATTTTTCAAGATGGCGGTTATGAACTGAACTTTTTGATATTAATGTATCAAAAGTTGGTATAAAATTTTTTTAAATACCGTTTGCATCATAAAATCACATCAGGCATCAGTATTAGTCGATAGGCGGCCATTTTCTCTTTCAAAATGGCGGAAAAAGCTAAATTCCCTCGAATTGTAGCCGGAGTTCTAAAAGTGGGATTAATTAACTCCATGAGGGTTTATAGGGGCTTCTCATGGGGTTAACGCCCTTTATGAAAGTTCTACTGTATAAGAATGGCTTTTCCTAGCTTGGACATTGTACACAAGGTGAATTTATTTGAATTGAGATCGAGCAGAGTGTTGTCCACTGTGTTTGATACGGCACTCTTCAAAATTTATGTTACTCAAAGGTACTCTCAAATAATTATAACAACTCGAAATACATGCGAAAGGTTTCAAGTTATATATCTAATTTTGTATTGTCTTGAGTTTGGATGACTCTTTGAAAAATAGACTTGACATTGGGAGGTCAGTGAAGAAATGTCTTGAGGAGATTGAGGTTAATCACACTGTGAATAGAATAGAACCCAGGTTATATTATTATATTATTAGGCCTGGGTCCAAATGCAACCTGCTTTGTAAGAAGTCGTCTTAGTAATGTTCAACCAATGCTGCTTTATTAGGGAGGTAGCATCAAACGAGCAAACAATTGAAATCTGTCTTATCAACAGTAGCTACATGAGTAATCTACCATAGACGGAAACAGTGTACCTCTAAAAATTCTGAATATCCTGATCATCTAGTACTGGAGGATATCTACTTCACTTCCTGAAGACATTAAACCATCAGGCAAGACATTCCAACTTTACCATGAAGACTCCCTTCCTTTGCTCTTTAAGCCTAACATATTATCAACTGAGAAAAAGTATGGAAAAAGACAAATCCCTCAAGACTTTTCCAGAGTGATGCCATCACTAACAACGTTTAAAGGAATCCACCTAGCAGTTTTCTGTTAGTCAGTTACCGCATACAAGATTATCGAAGAGTAGGTTGTTTCCGTCTATGATAGATCTAGTCATGTAGCTAGTGTTGATGAGGCCAGATTTGATATTTTTGCTCAGAAACAATAATGTTCGTTTGATAGGATTCCCCCTCCTTGACCAGCATTGTTTGGTTCAATACCATCATCTTCATCTAATCTAATGGGATCTAAAATAAAAGGAAATTGATTGATTGCTTGAAAGAGGGGAATGTTTGTTACGATCATATAGTAGCCATAACTTTGCTTTACTTTCTGCATGAATAGTGGGTTGGTGGAGATTTAAGATCTTCACCATAATTTGTTCCTATCAGTTTGAGAATTGGATTTAAATGGGGTAACACTTGACATTCTGATAATATGTATCTCCACAATAATTTTCTATAAATCTTCTCATAGGTTTAAGGTCGAGGGATTGTCATTTTACCACCTTAACTATATAATATAGAGCACATTCAAATATGAGAAACAACCAGGTTCGAGCATAAACTTTCCAGTGTCATTGAAGTCCTGTGCGATATGTACACCATCTGGACAACAAAAGCCCCGTTATCCTTGGCTACGCTTTCCCGCGGTGGTACTTCTTGTCAATTCTTGTCAATTCGGGTGCGACTATCTTACTGGTCCTGCATTTAACAAAACTACAGGTATGTGTGTATTGGGCTTGTTAGAAAGCATTGGAGACACTAAAGTATACTAAATTAAATTTTTAGCTGACAATGAACCCCATACTGAGTTTCATAGCAGTGATGTCACCAGTGTGCCCTGGTTGTGCTTTGATACTCACTCTTTTTCTCTCGTAAATGACTGATTGTTGATTCTTGACGACCAGTCGAACAAGTTACACAATACATGTATATCAATTAAAAAAAGAAAGGAAACAGAAAGGATGGGATTGGAACAGCAGGTAAAACATATTTTTAGACTATCCCTGGAAAGGGTTGTGTGGTAGAGACAGAAATTATCACAGGACATGGCGGTGTTGGGTAGGGGCAGATAATATCATTGAAAATGGAATGTTGGGTAATGATGGAATATTTTTCCATCTGTATATATATAGGCCCCAAGAAGCTGCTCTTCAAGAATTCCAACAGATAGCTGCATGTAAAATGTAGAGAGTACCCATGCCATTAAAAAACTGTAAAAAGGGGAGGGGGTTCTTTCCCATAAATGATAATTAGAGTTTCAAAACAGTTTGAATTGTAGATATATGACTTCTCCATAAAAGCAAATGTACTATTTGACAATAAAATCAGAAAGATGGAATTATTTAATCAACTTTGTTTAAAGAATATGGTTTTTTTTCATTGGAATTAGCGGCCATCTTTGAAAATTTCCGCCATTTTGAAAAAATTGGGTGGCTAACGGCTTTTTTCAAACAAGTATTCCAAGGAGGGTATCCATGCAAAATTTGGTGCTTGTATCACAAACTGAACGATTTTGCCAAAATATTGACTTAATCTGCTCCACTACAATACAATTTAATGGAAAAAGCATGTTAATTATATCGCTTGATTAGTTATTCTATAAAATACAGACAGTGGTACTGTAAACTTTACTTCAGTTCGTCACGCGACATTCATTAATACAAATTTCATTTACATGGATTGATTTGGTTTTCTATGTCATTAAGTTTGTCTGATTCGATTCCGTTAGACGAATGGAAGGACCATTTTACATCCCTTCTCTCCGATAATACTCCAAATTCAATTTCATTAGAAAAAGAAAATTATATCCAAACAAAAATCGAAATTTTTTTATAATTTTGCCTAAATAAATAAGGAAGTTAATAATGAAATAACTTCCGCGGAAATCAGGAAAGCTTTGCAAAAACTAAAAAGAAATAAGTCAACAGGCCCAGATATGATTTCAAATGAAATGTTAATAGCTTCTTTAGACATAATGATTGATCACTTTTTAAAATTGTTTAATCTCATTTTGTCATCGGGGGTTTTTCCTCCAATTTGGTCATCATCCTTCCTTATTCCTATACATAAATAAGGTTCAACAACAGATCCTAACAATTATCGTGGTATAGCACTTGGTAGCTGTCTATCTAAAGTATTTTATCTATCATTAATAATAGACTTACGGAACACTTAGAATCCAACAATCTCCTAGATCCAGCTCAATTCGGATTTAGAAAAAATCGCAGAACAGTCGACAATATTTTCATATTAAAAACAATTATAAACAAGTTTAAATGTAGAAAGGATGCTTTATATTTTTTGTAGATTTCTCTAAAGCGTTTGACACCATTAAATACAACATAAAATAGTAGAACTGCACATACGTGTCTATAGGAATTCAATATTGCATAAGGGGATTGGCGTAGGGATATCACGAGTGTGCGTAGCACACGAGTGATATCCCGCCGCCAAGCCCTCATGCAATATTATAATAACTTTATTTTTTTATAATAATAATAATAATAATAATAATAATAATAACTTTATTTTGGCAACCCATTTAGACCATAGTCCAATTTTCAATAGGTCCCACTAAACTACATAATTATATACAAAGTAACATATATAAGAGAAATACAATATGCATAATATACATTTACAAGAGTCAGTGACTTCTATTTGAAAGAAATAGAAAATAATATATGAGCTAAATTATAAGATATAAAATGATTTTAAAAACAAATGAAAGAAAAAAAAAAAAAAAACCAACAAAAGTAGGGATGATTATAAATACTACTGCTCTTTTTTGTCAACAATAACAATTTTCCGCAATTCTTTTTTAAATGTATATAAGGAAGGATTATGTTTCACAGTTTGTGGTAAAGAATTCCAAAGCAAAGAAGCGGTATATTGAAATGTTCTCATCATAGCAGTCTTATTACATTTCGGTATATCTAAAGTTCGGAGTGTTTCAGATCTCAGTGTCAATCTGGTTTCCGTTAATTTCGATCTTTCTGTAAATTTACTGTACAAATATTCAGGATTTCCAGTTTGAAATATTTTAAAAGTCAATATGCCACGATTATATGTAATACGTTGATACAAAGTCAACCAATTTAGAATTTTGAATAAAGGTGCCGAAGGGGAATCATGTTTTTCATCTAATATACTCCTTGCAGCGCGTTTTTGTAATTTATAAAGAACCTCTAATTTACTTTTATTGGAATTACCCCAAACTGCAGAACAATAATAAAAAAATGGTAAAATATAACTATTATAATATAATTTACGTATGTCTAATGGAAGGCATTTTTTAATTTGGCTTAAAAGAAAGATTTTTGTACTTATAATATTTGAAAGTTTTTTTATTTGAAAATCCCATTCAAGATGGTGGTCAATAGTGAGGCCAAGTAAAACTGTGTTGGTAACATTTTGTAAAGGTACATTATTTATGGTCAATGATAATTGGTTATTTATTGTGTGCACATTGAAACCAATTAACATAGCCTTTGTTTTTGTAGCATTTATAATCGTCCCATTATCCTCACACCATGTTTTAATATTAACTAAATCATCTTGGAGGGTGGCATTAATAAAATTAATGTTATGGTGAGAAAAATGTAATGTACTGTCATCAGCAAACAAATCCGTGTCACAATTTTTAACGTGAAATGGCAAATCATTTAAAAAATTAGAAAAAGAAGAGGACCAAGATTTGACCCCTGTGGCACCCCACATTTAACAGTACTAAGGTCAGATTGACATGCACCAAGAGATACTCTCTGCATCCTTAAATTTAAATAAGATTTAATCAAAGTAAGAGAGCTGTAATCGAATTTGTATAAAGTTAATTTTTCTTAAAGTAATTTATGATCTATCATGTCAAATGCTTTACTAAAATCTAAGCAGACAACTCCTGTCATTTCCCCATTATCAATTAAAATATTGAATTCCTATAGACTCGTGTGCAGTTCTACTTTTATTACATACACTATCGTTGATTGTTTTGAATGGAAGAAATTTTTTTAGTCTTTTTTCTAAGGCTTCCAAAATTCAATGGACAATTTACACAGATTTTGTAGACATTGGAAATTAAATCTGAATATAGAAAAATCCAAAATTATGATTATTAATCCTCATTTGAAAAGAGATTCCTTTAATTTTGTTTTCAATACAGAAAAAATACAAATTGTCTCTTTTTACACATACTTGGGTATATGTTTTTCAGATAACTCGTCATTTAAATGTACTGATTTATGGAAAAAAAGCAACTCGTGCATGGTTTAGTGCTAAACATAAATTATGTACAGCTGACAATAGCCCAACCAGAGTCCTGATTAAAATATATGATTGTGTTGTTAAACAAATCGCCCTGTATTCATCCGACGTTTGGGGATTACAACTATTAATAGTAAAAAAAATTCTTTGATCGATTGGATCTTTTAGACGACAACACGTTTTCTATTAAAACACCAAGAATATTTGTACATTTAATATATATCTGTTTCTCCTTTTCTATAATCTGCATATTTAATATGTTGTTAAAACCATAGATTGTTCTTCAATATGTAACATTTTTTGTATCTTGTATTTTTCAATTTGTTCTTGACACGATGAATTTACATAATGTGTTTATCAGTTAATACTTGCTATTGATGTAGTCTAGATAAAATAATTATATTTCCATATTCATATACTACAGTTTTTATACGCCCACACATTAATGTTGGCGTATATTGTAGTCGTCCCTGTCTGTCCGTCTGTCCGTCTGTCTGTCCACAATTGGTATGAGTGTTTGTATTGACCTTGGGATAAACCCTATTGAAAATCAGAAACATCTAAAAATATTTTATGAGTTATTGTCCTTGTTCTTTAAAACGCGTGAATTTTTCAGCCTTTAACAAAGTTGTGGACTCGAAAGAGAGCTGGTTTCTTGATGGATTTGGATGAAACTTGCTGTGAGTGTTCATAATCACCCAAGGATGAACCCTATTGAAAATCAGACTAATTGAAAAATATTTCATGGGTTATTGCCCTTGCTTTTGAAAATATGTTGTGGACACGATAGGGGGCTCTTTTCTTGATGGATTTTGATGAAACTTGGTATGAGTGTTTGTATTGACCTTGGGATAAACCCAATTGAAAATCAGAAACATTGAAAAATATTTGATGAGTTATTGCCCTTGTTCTTTAAAACTCGTTAATTTTTCAGCTTTTAACAAAGTTGTGGACACGATAGAGAGCTGTTTTCTTGATGGATTTTGATGAAACTTGGTATGAGTGTTTGTATTGACCTTGGGATAAACTCTATTGAAAATCAGAAACATCGAAAAATATTTGATTGCCCTTGTTCTTTAAAACACGTTAATTTTTCAGCCCTTAAAAATGTTGTAGACACGATAGAGAGCTGGTTCCTAGATGGATTTTGATGAAACTTCTTGTGAGTGTTTTAAATCAACCAAGGATGAACCCTATTGAAAATCAAACAAATTGAAAAAATATTTGATGGGTTATTGCCCTTACTTTCGAAAATATGTTGTGGACACAATAGGGAGTTGGTTTCTTGATGGATTTCGATGAAACTTGGTGTGAATGTTTGTAATCATCCATGGGTGAAAAGCAAACAGATCAAAACATAATTTAACATAATAAGATTATTGCCCTTGATTATAGAGAAAATGTCATTCTCAGAATCTTTTATTTTCTGACAACTCTTGTCAACCCCTCGGCTGCCATCATAAAACTGGGCGTATTACGATGGCCATCGCTATTTTTAGTATTCATATAATTATATCGTTTTACTCTGTTAATCTTTTCCCTTTAAAAAATTGAAAATTAATGTATTTTACTACTATCTGTCTATTTATATATTTGATTTTGTAACATTAATATTAATGAATATATTATGTATATTGTATGATGTCCTTTATGGTACGTAATGATACAATAACTATCTTATCTTATCTTATGATCAGGGGCGGACTGGGCCGCATGGCTACATGGCTAAAGCCATGCGGGCCGGTGTGCACGGGGCCGGTTTGTGAAAAATGACCAAAAAAAATATTTATATTTTGAAAAAAAAAAAAAAATTGGACTTATAGGTCTACTCAAAATTTCAAAAGAAAGTGGCCGAAATCCGCTGGAGGCGCTCGGAAATCATCTTTATGGCAGTCATTTTTCAAAAAAATTTTGGGGAGGACCCCTTAAGCAGTGGCGGATCTAGGGGGGCTTAGAGCCCCCCCCCCCCCCCCCCTTTACTTTGTCTTTTTTTTTTTTTTTTAAGAATGGGGAGAATACGAAATCAAAAATGTCTAACCCATTAACGTTTACTATAAAACATACATGGTCCACGTCAGAAACCGTTAAATTAGTACAATTTACACTTATTCTATGTTTTTAAGCCAAAAAAAAGGTCATAAAAATTTTCTTAGACTATCAAATTCAAGTTCTGCAAGTTGTTCAATGTTCAATAGGGTTCATCTTTGGGATATGATAAACAATATCAGCAAGTTTCATCAAAATCCATCATGAATCGTGCCTTGTAGAGTGTTTACAGACTAAAAAATTAATGCATTCGAAGAACGAGGACAATAACTCATATTAAATATTTTCCGTTTTTTCTGATTTTTAATAGGGTTCACCCTTGAGTGACATTAAATAGTTCCGCCAAAAGCCATCCAAATTGTGCCTAATGAAATTAAGCGACAGATGTCCTATGTTCTATTCACAACATAATCTGACACTTCATGTTACAAAACACCAGTATAAACACGTTTTTTAAATAGTATAATATATTTATACATAAAGATGTTTTGGAAGATTTTATCCAAGCAAGGTTTAATCACCGGAATGGTGTTTTTTCTATATAAAGCTGGAGAGTCTATGTTAGACGCAACAATAAGACCGTACATCATCCATGCCATTTGTAGAGACAATTTCCCGGAAAATACATCCATTTGTGTAGATACTTCTTCACAATCTAAACTTCAACAAGAAAACATACAAGAACGAGCTTCAACTTATTTGATATACTATCGGATACTTGTCAATGTTCCTGCTATAGTTCTTGGTCTGGTTTGGGGAGCATGGAGTGACAAGCACAGCCGGAAGTTGCCAATGATGGTCCCAAGCTTTGGTAGTGTGTTTGCTGTTCTTTTTTATGTGGCAAGTTTACGACATAACGAATGGACAATGACTCTTATTCTTTGTGGTTCAGCTGTTCAAGGCATTTTTGGAAAGAGTTCTGTGATAACAATGGCAGTAAATAGTCATCTTTCAGATCTAACGTCACAAAAAGACCGAGCAGGAGCATTAAGTCAACTTTTAGCTATGAACGTTTTTGGGTTGGTTGTAGGGTTTCTTTTATCAGGTACAATTCAAGAGTACATCGATATAAAAACCACGTTATATGTGGTCTGTTTCTTGCATGCATTTTCTGTTCTGATAACTGCGTGTAGTATCCGAGAATTGGAATCAGAAGACCAAGACTCAGGCTTGTGGACTGGATTAAAGGAATCAATTAAAGCTTACCTTATAGCCGGCAAACTCATCACGAAAGGTTTCATTATCTTGATGATCATCACATCTTTGAATCAAATATGTAAAGTGGGAGATCAGGATGTGACTGTATTATTTGTAAGAAAGTATCCACTGTCATGGCCGACACCTTGGTATGGATACCTATTATCCGTGGAGTACACCATGATGGGAGTAACGTTGTTGGTGCTGGTACCACTACTGACTACATATTGTAATCTGGCAGATAGTACCATCATCATTATTGGAGTCTGCTGTAAATTGATAAGATTTTTATGGGCAGGATTTTGTTATGAAACATGGATGGTGTTTACATCAGTGTTAATAGGAGCAATAGGTGGTATGTTGGTGTCTGCAGTACGATCTCTGATGAGTAAGCATGTTGATGATTCGGATGTTGGTAAAGCATTTGCTGTCCTTGCCTGTGTGGAGACGGCTTCTAAAGTTTTCGGATCAATCATATTTAATTATACTTATGGAGCTACAGTGTCCTTCTATCCAGGGTTCGCCTATCTGATGGAAGTGATCCTCTATCTCATTGTGCTGATTTTAGCAATCTGGCTTCATAAAGACGACATAGTGTCTAGTGCTTACAATATATTGAAAGGTAACGTAGATGAAAAAAGACCAGCAGAAACTGAAACAGTACGAAACGATTGATGAAAATGAGTTATATATTGAAATGGTCATGTTTCAGTAAAAAAATATGCGATATAATTTGTTTTATTCATCTATATTTTGAAATTAGCAGCATAATTTCATATTCTTGGAGTCTGACAAATGCAGTTAGAAATATTGAATTTTGAGAAGAAATGGCGACATTAATCATTAAATGGAGTAGGTCTGTGTAGCCCGCTCTCAGCACTTGAATTGACTTTTCTTTTTCTTGTTTTCGTTGTACCTGTTCAATTTTTTTTTGGGGGGGGGGGGGGGGGGTTATTGAGTATATTACTATTATATATTGTTTTTCTAAAATATTGTATAACTATTTAGTTCACTACATTTTGCGGTATAGCCTTATATATAATTGTTTGTCCCCATGGGCTGAATGTAAGACAGGACCGTATCACTTGTGGTATCAGGCATAATTCTGACCAATGTAAAATTAAGAGTTTATTATTATTCCTGTCAAGGGCGTGGATACACATGAACAATATAGATTTCTTTACAATCCCTTTAAAATATTCCAACGTAAGAAAGGCAATACAATTTAATGGAAAAAGCATGTTAATTATACCGCTTGATTAGTTATTCTATAAAATACAGACAGTGGTACTGTAAACTTTACTTCAGTTCGTCACGCGACAGTCATTAATACAAATTTCATTTACGTGGATTGATTTTGTTTTCTATATCATTAAGTTTGTCTGATAGCCCATTTTAACTGTAGGTAACGATAGACCGAGATATTCCATTAAGATATCACCCCTTAGAATGAACAAAAAATATAAGTGCTCATATACTTGGCCAATAAGAGTTTATATTCATCAAAGGTGTCTACAGTATACAAACAGAATAAAATAAACCATAAAACATTTCCATAAAATTACAGGTTATTATTGAAAATAGCTTAATATTTTGTTTATTTTGTAGCATGTATAACATATAAGGTAGTTTTCTGGATTTATCAGATTATACACTTATACAGTATAGTTATTACACCAGACAAGTTGCTTAATGACTCTTATTCACCAAGTTTAAGAATTTTTCTTTTTTGATCATTTTAAGAGGTTGTATTCCTTTATTTCTTTCGATTATTACCCATTAGACTATCAAATTTAAGTTCTGAAATTTGAGTATACATGTATAATCATTGGTTAATACAATTCAAAGGAACTCCATTATAATTCGTCAAATTCATATAACATGATATGCATAAAACGCTTGAGGAACATTTGAAATAATTACCCAATTTTATGGATTTATCGTATTACACCGGTATTCTATGGGGTATATTTTTGTATGGAAGGGCAATCAAGTCATAATCAAATTTAAAGCATATTCATTTTTAAAATGTTCAATGACAAATGTAAAGATGCTCTAGACGCTATATGAAACATTTTCCAGTCCTTATACTTTTAAGTTTTGAGTTCCAACACATTCGGCTCAAATTTTGTCTTTTTGTTCGAGACTATGATAAACGGCCATCTTGCCCGGTAAATGGGCAGGAAAAGACAACTCTTGTTCGGAGATTGTTTTTGACTCGGTGATTTTTCCGCAAAAGAATACGACACTCTCTGAAGAATGATTGTGATTGGCTGAACTATAATTTATTCAATATGGCGACTACCTTAATCAAGTTTAGTTTATATTATAATATAATATGCGAGGTTATCTAGTCACTAGTCTAGTTCTGTAGTAGATACGAGTGGTTCGAACAGTGACGAGATGCAAGTCAATGACATCCAGTAGGCTAATATGGATTGACAAATTACATCTTCATATCAATTTCGTTGAACAAAGAAACTGGAAATTTTTTATCCTTCTTATTGGAAATGAAATGAGTTGTAGATCCCTTTATAATATCTCATTTCTGTAAAGCTAGGCAGTAATTACGTTCTTAATAAATGTCAATAAGACTCCATCCTACTAGTATATCATACGACTCTATTATTAATATAAGTTATTATCTCGTCTACCAGTTGGCTTGTAATCATCCATCAATCTGGGTATTTTACTTCCAGACAATATCATTAAGGTTATAGCAAGTTACGAGAATCCTATTTTTGTCTAAAGAGTAATGGCCCTTGTTTTAGACATAGCATCGTTCAATTCCAATTATGTACACGTTGTACGATAAGCGATCTTTTTGTTTAAAACGTGCTCATCGTTTCCAGTAGGCCTACTTTTAATGAACGAAGAGGAGAAAGATGTACAAAATGCCCCAAACCATGTAAGAAGGAGAATTTATGATTTAAGTTATGATGTTACATCCTATATTTCCAGTGCAACCAACAAACAAATTAATATATTACGCTTACTCAGTGACTGTACATCAGTTTATTTGCTTACTGGAGCAAGTTTGAAAGAGGGTATAATAGAATCGATACCTAAATGGCTTAAAATTACACTAGAACGGGCTTTTGTCCTAGTGCAAAATTGTAGGGGGGCTTTTGTCCGTACACCTGTACATTAATTGCATTTTGAGCAACCAACTATCTCATTCTGCTATATAGTATTGCAAATGTGTTTTAAAATACATAGCTTCAGATTGGATTTCTGAACATTGAACCTATCAAAGAGGAACAAAGTATAAAAGCAGCTTTGAATATTGTTGTATGTGGTTTTCATATTGCGAAACGTTCCCTTTCAATTTATGGTAGAAAATGTTGGTTGTGTATCATGAAACATAGCCCTACGGGTAATCAAAGTTCATTTAATCAGAGAGTATAGGATAGTGAATTTACTTAACACTTTAACATCCGTTTCTAAATAACATATTTCTTGTCTTTATAAAGTTATTAGATATTTAAAGGAATACTATAGGCCTATCTCACAGAATGATAAAAAATTCTAAATTCTCAAACTTGACCAGTCTAGTGTCATAACTATACAACAGATTATCTGTAAAATCTTATAAATCCAGAAATCTACCATAATATATTATATTTATTGCAAATATTAAGCGTTTTTCAATTTTATAGAAAATTACTTAGTTTTATGGTTTATTGGATTCTATTTGTAAACTGTAGACATTAATGAATATTATACTCTTATTGACCCTCTTATTGACTGAGTTTGAGAACTTAAATGTTTTGTTCATTCTAAGAGGTTGTATCGCTTTAAAATTATTTGATTTGTTCAAAATTAATTTTTGTGATTTATTTTCTTCAAGTGTTTGTTGTAATAGAAAATTATAATAATATGATGGCATCATGAATGCTGGAGGGGGTATGAAAGATTGGAAATGATGCGAATAGACGATGTGTGACGTAAGGTAAGGTGTACGGTACAATGAAAAGTAGAAGACGCGAATTGAGTTACTTTCAGTTTTAACAGTACATCGGACGCCTACGGAATAGCCTACGTAATAGTAGTCTACATCAATTGAGTATTCGTGACAATTGAATAGAATCAAAAAGCCTTTTCGTTCCGGTTGATTTTTGTATATAATACCATAATGTCGACCACCCACACTTTGATTACAATGCAAATTGTGTTTTCTGGCGAAATTGTTATGCTTCTCTTGTCTGATTCATTTTATTTCCAATCAATCAAATATTCTGGTCCATTACAGTTCCGTAACGAAATGAAATAGGCAAATGAGGCATGCCAAATTTAACAAAAAGCAAAAGAGTAAATGAAGTCATAAAGATAGATTGCCAGGCAGCGTAATATACGCCCACTGGCAGCTTTGACTTAAAACAGATATATTTGACAGTTACAGGAAAAAATATTCATCCTTCAGTCATACACCTCTTTTGAACTTTAATACTGAACAATATTATCAAAATCCATCAAGGATTATGTTTTCTAGAGTGTTAACGAGCCAACAATTTAATGTATTTTCAAGAACAAGGAAAATAATTCACAGTAAATATTTTTCAATTTTGTTGATTTTCAATAGGGTTCATCCTTGGGCAATCTTATCAAAATTAGATTACATTTCGCTTCGGTTATATAGAGTGTCGACTCAAAAAATAACCGAAACGAAATGTAATCTAATTTTAATTAGATTGATCCTTGGGTGAAAAAAACATCCACAACAAGTTTCTTCAAAATTCGTCCAGTATTGTGCCTCCTGAGTGTTTATGAGCTAAAAATTGAAAACTGTTTTCACGAAAAAGGGTAATAATTCATAGTAAATATTTTTTGATTTTGCTGAATTCCAATAGGGTTCGTCCTTGGGTGATAATAAACATTATCAGTAAATTTCGTCAAAATCTGTCAAGAATGTGACATGAAGTGTGTTTACAAGCCAAAAATCGAACGCGTTTTCAAGAAAAAGAGCAATAATTCATAGAAAATATTTTCAATATTGCTGATTTTCAATAGGGTTCATCCTTGGGTGGTAATAAACACCATCAGTAAGTTTCGCCCAAATCCATCCAGAATTGTGACCTGTAGAATGTTTCCGAGCCAAAAATGGAATGCTTTTTCAAGAACCATGGTAATAATTATAGAAAATATTTTTGAATTTTGCCGATTTTCAATAGGGTTCATTTTTGAATGGTAATACACATTACCAGTAAGTTTCGTCAAAATCTGTCAAGAATTGTGATCTGTAGAGTGTTTACGAGCAATTGTGGACGGACCGACGAACATGAGTGATGCCAATACACGCTTCGCATTTCATGTGGACATAAAAAAGATTATTCTTTACGATATTGGCTACATATAATTGTATTAATCAATGTGAATTGCATATTCAGAATGTACTCTTTTTCCTCTATTGAAAACAAACTCATATACCATTCAAATCATAAAATCCAATATTTTTGTGAAATATATATTAAACTACATCAACTGTTTCGTATTTGGAACATTCAGTATCATTTCTGAGTCAACTTTTAGTTAAACCACAATATATATGTCATTGTGTTTCTATAAAGAATTTCTTTTTATTTTCAAATACTCGATAGTCAAAGAAATCGATATATTGAAATTAAAAATTCAAAATCCAACGTATGAAATACCATGTCTAATTTTTTTTTAAACCAGACAGTTGGGTTTTGAAAGCCGTAAGTCTGATGCCACTACTCTGACACATTTTCCTTATAGCAAACTGGATGCTGTTTCCCTTCTTTATCAGCCATTGAATAAGTGTTTGTTATGCCTATGCTGACTAGAATTATTGTATGGCTCAACATAAACTTTGCAATGGCAAAGTAAAATTCCAACCAAATAAATCATTTAATGTAAATAATGTGTCGGTTGCCTCATAAATAACAATGTTACCACGATGTTGTCACAAGAAAACAGAATAAATCAAACTAGGGAATTGATTTTAAATTTCCAGCACATTTTAAATAGTTTTATGTCCACATCTTTAATAGTTATAGCACTTCGTCAGACACTCTCGACTAAAATAGTTTTAGATAGTTCATTTCATGTTTGTCTGTGCACATCGTCTATTCGACACGTTCAAAAAGATGAAGGACTTTAGAATAACTTTGATATTTGTACCATGTAAACACGAAATATCAAGATTTAAGTTCCAAATTACCCAATTGGCAACCTCTTCCTAAGTTAATACCTCTTCGTCAATCGTAAAGTATTGTTTCAGCTTCTGTTGGTATTTTTTCATCTACGTTACCTTTCAATATATTGTAAGCACTAGACACTATGACGTCTTTATGAAGCCAGATTGCTAAAATCAGCACAATGAGATAGAGGATCATTTCCATCAGATAGGCGAACCCTGGATAGAAAGATACTGTAGCTCCATAAGTATAATTAAATATGATTGATCCGAAAACTTTAGAAGCCGTCTCCGCACAAGCAAGGACAGCAAATGCTTTACCAACATCCGAATCATCAACATGCTTACTCATCAGAGATCGTACTGCAGACACCAACATACCACCTATTGCTCCTATTAACACTGATGTAAACACCATCCATGTTTCATAACAAAATCCTGCCCATAAAGTTCTTATCAATTTACAGCAGACTCCAATAATGATGATGGTACTATCTGCCAGATTACAATATGTAGTTAGTAGTGGTACCAGCACCAACAACGTTACTCCCATCATGGTGTACTCCACGGATAATAGGTATCCATACCAAGGTGTCGGCCATGACAGTGGATACTTTCTTACAAATAATACAGTCACATCCTGATCTCCCACTTTACATGTTTGATTCAAAGTTGTGATGATCACTAAGATTATGAAAATTTTCGTGGTGTTCAGTTTACTAGCTTTCAGATGAACAGTAAGCGATTCCTTAAATCCAGTAGGTGTACACAAGCCTGATTTACCAGAGTCTGCATCTTCTGGTTCCGACTCCTGGATACAACAGACAGTTATCAGAACAGAAAATGCATGCAAGAAACAGACCACAGTTAATGTAGTCTTAATATCGGTGTACTCTTGGATTGTACCTGATAAAAGAGATCCTACAAACAGCCCAAAATAGTTCATAGCTAAAAGTCGACTTAATGCTCCTGTTCGGTCTTTTTGTTCCGTTAGATCTGAAAGATGACTATTTACTGCCATTGTTATCACAGAACTCTTTCCAAAGATGCCTTGAACAGCTGAACCACACAGAATAAGTGCAATGGTCCATTCGTTTTGTCGTAAACTTGCCACATATAAAAGAACAGCAAACACACTACCTAAGCTTGGGACCATCATTGGCAACTTCCGGCTGTGTTTGTCACTCCATGCTCCCCAAACCAGACCAAGAACTATAGCAGGAACATTCACAAGTATCCGATAGTATATCAAATAAGTTGAAGCTCGTTCTTGTATGTTTTCTTGTTGAAGTTTAGATTGTGAAGAAGTATCTACACAAATGGATGTATTTTCCGGAAAATTGTCTCTACAAATGGCATGGATGATGTACGGTCTTATTGTTGCGTCTAACATAGACTCTCCAGCTTTATATAGAAAAAACACAACTCCGGTGATTAAACCTTGCTTGGATAAAATCTTCCAAACCATCTTTATGTATCTCAATACACACAGATATTTTTTTAAAGAATCCTATTATAACATGTGCGTGTGTAAGCTGGTATTGCAACTAAAACATAAGAACTGTCTTTTCAACAATATGAAATTTCGCTTGCAGAACGTTTTCCCACACTATTTCATTTATTAAACGACAGTTTTCACTTAAAATAAATCTAATTTTAGGAAACAGTTTAACTGAAATTACTGCATCTATTAAATCATTCAGTCTTCTAAAACAAAATCAATATAATGAAAATAGAATGACAAATTTTCGAAAAGCGTTTCATACAAAGTTAAACTCTGAAAAATAGATTCCTTGCTCAATAAGCGATCAATTCTGAATGGAAGAAATAATGTGTAGCATGATTGAGACAAGAGAAAAGCTGGCATCAGAATTAATCAATATGGAATATCATTGAATCGATTGAAAGGACAAGAAATTCAAGGAGATGTACTTAAAGGAACCAATGTCAATCACATTTATTCAGGCGTAATTTGCCGATAAACACTTCTATTACGAAACATTTTGTACCATGGCCTACGCGATAAATATGTCTTTGTTATATGTGTGAACAATCAATATGCAACATACATTGAACATAACATACGTGTAATGGGACCGTCACACCATGACGTTCTAGTCAACGTTCTTTGAACGTTTCAATCGTTCAAACTTTGAGCGTTCGATGACACATCTGGCGTGTGATGAACGTGTGCCTAACGTTTGATTAGCGTGTGTCTAACGCACGAAAGGGGTTTACAGCGACCAACTGGAGTGTACCGAACGATTTTTCGACGTTAGGCGAGCGTGCTGAGCGTGTGACTAACGTGTAAATAACGTCAGAATAGCGCTTTACTAGCGTGTGCGCTAGGGAACCGTTCAGCGGTCGATAGCAGGTCGCCAGTGAGTCGTTCACTGCAAAGCAAACGATTAGTAACAACGTTTAAATTTAAACGTTGGAGAACGCTCGTCTCGGTGAAAATTTTTTGCATTTTCGAAACTTTTTTTTCCGGACCAGCGTTCTCCGACGATTAACGATGATCACCGACGTTCAATATGGAACGACGTTCACTGTCGATCACACAGCGTTCTTCTGGCGTTTCCTCAAACGTCAGAGAACGTTGGCCAGAACGTCATGGTGTGACGGGCCCTTAAAGAAGATAAATGCGATAAAAGATATACTAGTTGTTAAATTACCGAAGGGTTATAATTGATAAAAGTTGTCGCCTGACTGATTCAAATTACACAATTCCTTTTTAGTTTTGTGTTTATAGCATTTATAAATGTCAACTAAGCGCAGACAATGCTGATCGCACAAAACTTATTTCCCATAATTGTTCAAATGCGTGGAAGTGATTTTTTTTTAAATAGATATATATTTATTTTAGAACAGAATAAGGTTCCTGTGAATCTATACGATTATGCTAAATAATGTATGGATCCAATAGCTTAAAGCGATACTACGTCTTAGAATGAACAAAAAAATTAAATTTTCAAATTTGGTCAATAGGAGTATATATTCATCAGGGAACAAACCTAGTGGCATAACTATATAAAAACAAATTACCTAAATAATCTGATAAATCCAGAAAACTATGTTTGAATACAATAATCTGTAATTATATGGAGAATTACATAGTTTTATGGGTTTATTTGATTCTGTTTGTATACTTTGGACACTGTTGATGAATATATACTCTATTTGACCAAGTTTGAGAACTTATTTTTTTTCTGTTCATTCTAAGACGTAGTATCGCTTTAAGGAGCATATTCAGCATTTTCAAGGGGCGATTCCCAGGTTCTGAGATTAAAATTTTATTGGTTAAACAGTTGGTGAACATATCCCTTTAACATTGTACCTGTGTAATTTCCAAATTTTCAGAAAGATTCACAAAGCTTTTCAGAAGAGCGTTTGATTGGCTTGTAATATAGTGACAAAAGAAGATATTTTTTCAGATCAAGGAAGAGAAGTATGATTATTAGAAGATATTGTGCTTTAAAGCTAAGATTCCATATAGGCCTATACCGTATACGTCATCCGTTAAAAATCGAAATTGTTGATTTAAGAGGGTATGATTCTATATATGCGGAAGCGGTATCCGTCAAATGGGCTCCGTCATGCGCCCGGTATAGCTATTTTTGACGCATCCGGACGCCTTTCCGCGCGGAGATCTTCCAAAATGTGACGTATTTTGTGGGGATTTCCCTGTCTTTTTTCCTACAATAAAAGAAATCTGTGCGCCAAAAGAAAGATAACGCATACGTTTAACGCACATATGGAATCATATTGACGCATGACGGATCCGCAAGGGCCATTTATGTCCGCATGACGCGTAAATGGAATCTTAGCTTTATGATAACACATTTTCAAACCTTCAGGTTCGTTTAAAAAAAAAGGGTTGGGATATTCTTTAGCATTTATATTTTAGACAGATGTCTGATGATAGTCACGCTAATGTAGGCCTACTTATTAAAGCAATTAACGATTTCCGATATATCAAACTTTTTAAAATAGCTTTCTGAGAACCTTATGATCGACCTTTTATTAATTATGATCTCTACTTTCAAGTATAATTTCCGCCACTTTAAGTTGTCTGAATGGAGAGGGAAAGATTAAAGATCGAACGTCAATCATTCTATTAAAGTAAATCACGTAGCCTCATCCATAATCATAGACTAATTATAGAATTATATATATGTCGTTTCTCTAGTCATACTATTATTTCTAAAGAGAAGATGGTTTATATAACGGAATAAGATTCTTTGAATTAAGCGCCATCAGTCTGTCGTTAGACATATTAGATCCGAACAAAACTTGAATATAACAACTATAGAAAATGCCTCATGCTAATTTTCATCAACAAAAAAGTCAATAAAAGACTAGAATCGTGAGACGATACTGGGCAGTGCGCATCCGGTTTCGTCTATGGGTGAAAAGTGTCATTTTCAATCCATACATATAAATTGTTTTTAATCGGGAGTGAAAAGTAGAATAACCAGTTGACGTTCGGTGAAAAATGGAATAACTAGCGTATGATCGGTAGTGAAAAGTCATTTGATTAAAAAGTTGTTGTTTTTATTTATGTACATTTTTATACATCATTGGAAGTATAATAGTTAAAGAATATATTAATATTTTTCATATGCAATATCATACATATGAAAGAAATGAAGTGAAATGAATGGAGTTTACGTCCTATTTTTTCTGCACTTATATGGGCTAACTGAGGACGGGGAGACGCCATGCAGTGTGCATTAGCCTGCTCTTTTTTTCGATTTCCACCTGTCAGGGGTCTTTAACGTACACAGCCAATAGCACACGGGACCTTGGTTTATTGTCCCATCCGAACGACTAGGCGCTATTTCCATGTCAGCCCCTCCGACCTGCATCACTGACGGGATTCAATCCTGGACGTTCAGATTGGCGAGCAAGCGTCTAACTCACTGAGCTGCCGCATAACACCATTACTTGATATGATATATAAATGACATCAGAATTCTGAGTGCTAACTTTCTTAAAAGTTCGCAGTTCAGGTCGTAATTTATCATTTTAATGTAAACTTAGCAAAAAATTTATATTATTATTTTTTTAAAAAACATTTTAATGGTCAACGTTTTTAGACATACAGTTTTAAAACTTTTTTTTTAATAATTGACAGAACCAGATTTTTAGAACGAATTTATTTCTTTTGGCATCGGATCGTTTTCTTCTATTTTTAGATTTTATTTTTTCATTTTACTACATAATTTAAAACGTTAAAAGCGCAAGTGACAATGTAAGAAAGTAAGCACTTGCAATTGTCAGTTGAGGGGATAGAACTGCATTTGAACATATAGACAACAAACATTTGTCAGTTGAAGGGAGAGAACTGCATTTAAACATACAGACAACAGACATGTAAGTTTTAATCTTATATTTTGCAAGCAAGTGTTTTTTCAGATCATTTGAAAAATTCTTAATATAGTTCAGTAGGATACAATTCTCCCCAACAAATATCATTGTTGTATTTTAGTTTTATGATATTATAAAAAACCATTTGTTGTACATTATATCAAAACATTGACCAGTGAGAAGCGTTAAATGAAACAATACACTGTACACAGTACACTGATCCTGAGATGTTAGACGTGCTGAGGGGATGATACATTGTAACATAACAACGTAGTCTCTCACATGCCATCAGGTATGCTTGCTCGCCATCCTGAACGTCCTGGGATGAATCCCGTCAGTGATACAGGTCGGAGGGGCTGACATGGTAAGGGCGTTCAATCGTGGGTGTAAATAAACCGATGTGCTAATTGGTTTTTTTTTTTTTTTAAACAATATTTTATTCATATAAATACGAAAAGGATTGGGGAACAGGCTTTCGCCTATATAACCCCTCTCCTTAAAGTGCTAATTGGTTGTGCATGTTAAAGATCCCTCGACAAATGGAAATTGGAAATAATATCAGGCTAATGCAAAATGTTCCTCATTGCGCACTGCATGGCGTTTGCCCGTCCTCAATATAGGTGCAGTAAAACTCTATTCATTGCATTTTATTTTTCAAAAATTGGAAATTTTTATAATACTTCCACTGTAATATATTTTTTCCGGGTCGCATTACATTATTTATTTCTTTTATGATGACCATTTTTAACATAATGCAAACAAATATTTTCAAATATCTCCAAAATTAAGGAAGTTAAAATTTCAAGATTACAAGCAAATGACGTCAAAACCGGAAGTGATATAAAGATTCTAGAAATATTTTTTTGTTCAGAATCAAATTGTCTATCTACCTGTAAGTTTTTAGATCGATCAAAAAAATTTCAAAAAAACACGCACAGTTTCAATGAATTTGACACAAAATTTGCAAGTTTTAAAAAGCGCAATTTTGATTCAAATATATTGTGTTATATATCATTTGAAAGAGCAGATTTAGCATAGTATTAATGAAATACAATTTGTGACGTATGTAAATTAGGCCACGTGACAGAGCTCTTTAAAGTTAAAAATTGCAATTTTCAAATGGCGATAAAACCGGAAGTAAACATCATAAATCGGAAATGAATATATCATCTGATAGATTTCGTCAAGGGCAATAATTTTTGTACAGGTCAAGAGGTCATCAAAGGTCAAGGTCACTAGATACGAGCCTTGAAAGTTTCGGTCATTACTGAAATTCTTGTTCCGGAAATGTATAGAAATTGAAATCGAAATTCAAAAATCTACAACCTACATTTTTTTTGCAATCGACTGCAGAAGTCGTAGATTTCAAAATTAAAAAAAATAGCGATGCCCCATCGTAATACGCCCACTTTTGTAATGGCAGCCAAGTCGTCCGAGAGGTCGACAAGAACTATCAGTAAATGAAACATCTGTCGAAAACCGTGCCATCAAGAATGTTTACAAAATTGAACGATTTTTGAGTGTTTACAACTACAAGTTAACAAGGGCAATAACCCATGAAATAGTTTTCAATTCGTCTGATTTTCAATAGGGTTCATCCTTGGGTGATTACAAACACTCACAGCAAGTTTAATAAAAATCCACCAAGAAACCAGCTTTCTATCGTGTCCACAACTTCGAGAGAGTAACGGGCTGAAAAATTAACGTGTTTTAAAGAACAAGGGCAATAACTCATAAATATTTTTTCGAGGTTTCTGATATTCAATAGGGTTTATCCTAATGTCAATACAAACACTCATACCAAGTTTCATCAAGAAACCAGCTCTCTATGGTGTCCACAACATATTTTCAAAAGCAAGGGCAATAACCCAGGAAATATTTGTCGATTCGTCTGGTTTTCAATAGGGTTCATCCTTGGGTGATTACAAACACTCAGAGCAAGTTTCATAAAAAATCCATCAAGAAACCAGCTCTCTAACGTGACCACAACTTTGTTAAAGGCTGAAAAATTAACGCGTTTTAAAGAGCAATTATAATAGGGCAATAACTCATCAAATATTATTTCGATGTTTCTGATTTTCAATAGGGTTTATCCTAATGTCAATACAAACACTCATACCAAGTTTCATCAAGAAACGAGCTCTCTATGGTGTCCACAAGATATTTTCAAAAGCAAGGGCAATAACCCGTGAAATATTTTTCGATTCGTCTGATTTTCAATAGGGTTCATCCTTGGGTGATAACAAACACTCACAGCAAGTTTCATCAAAATCCATCAAGAAACGAGCTCTCTATGGTGTCCACAAGATATTTTCAAAAGCAAGGGCAATAACCCATAAAATATTTTTCGATTCGTCTGATTTTCAATAGGGTTCATCCGTGGGTGATAACAAACACTCACAGCAAGTTTCATAAAAATCCACCAAGAAACCAGCTCTCTAACGTGTCCACAACTTAGTTAAAGGCTGAAAAATTAACGCGTTTAAAGAACAAGGGCAATAACTCATCAAATATTATTTAGATGTTTCTGATGTTCAATAGGGTTTATCCTAATGTCAATACAAACATTCATACCAAGTTTCATCAAAATCCATCAAGAAACGAGCTCTCTATGGTGTCCACAAGATATTTTCAAAAGCAAGGGCAATAACCCAGGAAATATTTGTCGATTCGTCTGATTTTCAATAGGGTTCATCCTTGGGTGATTACAAACACTCACAGCAAGTTTCATAAAAATCCATCAAGAAACCAGCTCTCTAACGTGACCACAACTTTGTTAAAGGCTTAAAAATTAACGCGTTTTAAAGAGCAAGGGCAATAACTCATCAAATATTATTTCAATGTTTCTGATTTTCAATAGGGTTTATCCTAATGTCAATACAAACACTCATACCAAGTTTCATCAAAATCCATCAAGAAACGAGCTCTCTATGGTGTCCACAAGATATTTTCAAAAGCAAGGGCAATAACCCGTGAAATATTTTTCGATTCGTCTGATTTTCAATAGGGTTCATCCTTGGGTGATAACAAACACTCACAGCAAGTTTCATCAAAATCCATCAAGAAACGAGCTCTCTATGGTGTCCACAAGATATTTTCAAAAGCAAGGGCAATAACCCATGAAATATTTTTCGATTCGTCTGATTTTCAATGGGGTTCATCCGTGGGTGATAACAAACACTCACAGCAAGTTTCATAAAAATCCATCAAGAAACCAGCTCTCTAACGTGTCCACAACTTAGTTAAAGGCTGAAAAATTAACGCGTTTTAAAGAACAAGGGCAATAACTCATCAAATATTATTTAGATGTTTCTGATTTTCAATAGGGTTTATCCTAATGTCAATACAAACATTCATACCAAGTTTCATCAAAATCCATCAAGAAACGAGCTCTCTATGGTGTCCACAAGATATTTTCAAAAGCAAGGGCAATAACCCATGAAATATTTTTCGATTCGTCTGATTTTCAATAGGGTTCATCCTTGGGTGATAACAAACACTCACAGCAAGTTTCATCAAAATCCATCAAGAAACCAGCTCTCTATGGTGTCCACAAGATATTTTCAAAAGCAAGGGCAATAACCCAGGAAATATTTTCCGATTCGTCTGATTTTCAATAGGGTTCATCCTTGGGTGATAACAAACACTCACAGCAAGTTTCATAACAATCCACCAAGAAACCAGCTCTCTAACGTGTCCACAACTTTGTTAAAGGCTGAAAAATTAACGCGTTTTAAAGAACAAGGGCAATAACTCAAATATTTTTTCGATGTTTCTGATTTTCAATAGGGTTTATCCTAATGTCAATACAAACACTCATACCAAGTTTCATCAAAATCCATCAAGAAACGAGCTCTCTATGGTGTCCACAAGATATTTTCAAAAGCAAGGGCAATAACCCATGAAATATATTTCGATTCGTCTGATTTTCAATAGGGTTCATCCTTGGGTGATAACAAACACTCACAGCAAGTTTCATCAAGATCCATCAAGAAACCAGCTCTCTATCGTGTCCACAACAATTGTGGACAGACAGGCGGACAGACGGACGGGCGGACAGGCGGACAGGCGGACAGACAGGGGCGACTACAATATACGCCCACATTAATGTGTGGGCGTATAAAAAGCGTTTTCAAGAACAAGGGCAATAATTCACATTAAATATTTCACTGATTTTCAAAAGGTTTCATCAAAAACCATCAAGAATTGTGCTATTTCATGTGGGCGTATAAAATAATGTGGTCCTCTAGCAGGGACTATTAAAGCCACCAATACTTATATGGTTTATGGGCTTGTAAAGTGTTTTTGAGAGTAGATATATTTAATACTATGTTATCATCAGTGTGAGTACATCATTTTTAACTATCACCAGAGCATACTGGTACCACACCCGTGGCCAGCTGGGGTTCGATGGGTTCGGATGAAACAAATAAGCACTGTTTAAGTTCTGTTTGAATTATAACTGTTAAAGTTGATTATGATTGCTTCATGAGTCCATGTAACCCCCACTTGAAAATTTTTTCAAGGTTATTAGAGTAAATAAACAAGACCAAGACAAAATATTTTATTTCAATGTACATTTAAAATTATCTCTGGTTTGTTATCTTTAAAGCCCACTCAATTTCAGTTATCAATGTCATTTTAATATCAAAATCCCAACTCCAATCTGTTATACAAAACAAATTTCAGACATTTCCAGCATTAACCCTTTGAACCCTGAATGTAATTTAGATATGACGTTTTTTCCCCAAATCACAACAATTTATTTGATTGAACATGTACTTCATTTTTCTTCTGAATCCTATTCTTGTATCTTTATAAGCCCAATATGGAATGATGTAAAACTTCATTTCATTTCTCATTCTTTCTTAAACCTGCAATTATAGTAAGTAATAAATTAAAAAGATAGCTTGCCAGGCAAGGTAATATACGCCCACTAGCAGCTTTGTTCGAAAAAGAACACATCAAATATTCAACCTGATGTCATAGGCCTACATTTCGTTCAGAACTTAAATTAAGTGTCGTCTAAACATTTTTTTCTCTCGATTTCAACAAGGGTTCAGCATTCATCAAGATAATCAAAATTCTTCGGTTTATGAGCTAAAACTAAAACCTATTTTCAACGAAAAGGGCAATAAGTCATATCAAATATTTTTTGATTTTCGATAGGGTTTATCGTGTGATAATAAACTATTTCAATAGGATTCATTAAAATCTTATTGAAAAAGAATTGTGCCTTCTAGAGTACTGTTAACAAGCTAAAAATCAAACGTGTTTTAAAGAACAAGGGCAATAATTCATATTAATAGATTTTTTTCGATTCTTTCGATTTTCAATAGGGTTCATCCTTGGGTGATAATAAACCATTTCAGCAAGTTTCGTCAAAATCTGTAAAGAATTGTGACTTGTAGAGTGTTAACAAGCTAAAAATCGAACGCGTTTTAAAGAACTAGGGCAATAATTTATATTAGATTTTTTTCGATTCTTTCGATTTTCAATAGGGTTCATCCTTGGGTGATAATAAACAATTTCAGCAAGTTTCGTCAAAATCCGTAAAGAATTGTGACTTGTAGAGTGTTAACAAGCTAAAAATCGAACGCGTTTTAAAAAAATGAAATGAATGGAGTTTTACGTCCTACTTTCTGCACCTATATGGGCTAATTGAGGACGGGCAAACGCCATGCAGTGTGCAATGAGGGAAATTTTGCCAGGACAGCGGCATTAGCCTGCTCTTATTTTCGATTTCCAACTGTCGAGGGATCTTTAACGTGCACAGCCAATAGCACACGGGGCCTCGGTTTATTGTCCCATCCGAATGACTAGACGCTTTTCCATGTCAGCCCCTCCGACCTGCATCACTGACAGGGGGAAACCGGGTTGAAAAATCCGAAGGTATCATCTCGACCCATGCCGGGATTGAACCCTGGACCTCCAGGTTAGCGAGCAAGCGTCTAACTCACTGAGCCACCGCGGCTCCCGAACGCGTTTTAAAGAACAAGGGCAATAATTCATATTAGATTTTTTTCGATTCTTTTGATTTTCAATAGGGTTCATCCTTGGGTGATAATAAACCATTTCAGCAAGTTTCGTCAAAATCCGTAAAGAATTGTGACTTGTAGAGTGTTAACAAGCAATTGTGGACGGACCGACGGACGGACGGACGGACCGCCGGACCGCCGGACCGACGGACATGGGTGACGGCAATATACGCTCCACATTTCATGTGGGCGTATAAAAAATAAAAATATCAAAGTGAACAGGGTCATATACATTTCCTTTGAAGTTTTCACAGATTCAGTTAGATTCCTATCAATATATGTTGACTATTCCCTGAATGACCAGTGGCGGATCCAGGGGGGGGGGGGGGGGCGTAAAGGGCGTACGCCCCCCCTTTACTATGTCTTTTTTTTTTTTAAGAATGGGGAGAATACGACATCAAAAATGTCTAAAACCCATTAACGTTTACTATAAAACATACATGGTCCACGTCAGAAACCGTTAAATTTATACTTATTCTATGTTTTTAACCCATAAAAAGGTCAAAAAATATTTCACCTTGGTGCACTCGGCATCTACACCCTCCCTTTCCAAATACCTGTATCCCCCCCTGATGACAACCGACAGAAACTCCACATTTTTATAAATTTCAATTCATCTCATTGTACAATCTTTTTGTCATGTTTTGGATTTTCTAATATTGGAACGAAAAAATGAAAATCTTCAGAAATTTGAAGATTTTCTTTTTCGTTCTACATCGCAAGCCAAAGCCATATCAAACATTTTGAGCTTATAATAAAGCTGCAACGAAAAAATAAAAATCTTCAGAAATTTGTAGATTTTCTTTTTCATTCTACACCGCAAGCCAAAACAATATCAAACAATATTGGAACGAAAAAATGAAAATCTTCAGAAATTTGCAAATTTTCTTTTTCATTCTACACCGCAAGCCAAAACAATATTGGAACGAAAAAAATGAAACTCTTCAGAAATTTGTAGATTTTCTTTTTCATTCTACATCGCAAGCCAAAACAACAATTTGATTTTCTAATATTTGACTTCAAATATTCTATTTTTTATCCTTTTAAACTTTTTGACTGAAAATTGGTCTACAGATTGTCAAATTATCCATTATATGAAAAAATAAAGATTTATAATTCTTCTATAATTTATTTAAACAATTTTTTTTTTCAAATGATTCTTTCTTATACTATTTTTTTCATTAGGTTACAGGATATTCAAATTGTACGAATAGGGAAATGTGAACGTATCAATATTTTGAGACCTGTATGGTGTATATTTATCAGAAATTTAAGTAGAAGCTAAGTTAGGGTGAGTAGGGTTAAATGTTAATGGTTAATGCTAATGACAAATAAAACGTTGCAGTGGGCCTACATAAATTTCTGATAAATATACACCATACAGTTCAGTACGGTACCAAATAAATATTCCTGACTTCATTTTGGACATCATTAGAAAGAATCATTTGATAAGCTAAATTGCCAAAAAATGTAAACTACAATTCTTCAAAAGTTTCAAATAACGAAATAAACTGACAAATCTGATTCAAAATTAGACTCATGATAGTTCACTAAAATTTTGATAAAAGTTTTTTCAAAAGTAAATTCCCTCTACCCCCTTCCAAAACTGAGCTTAAGATAAAGCTGGAACGAAAAAATAAAAATCTTCATATATTTGTAGATTTTCTTTTTCATTCTACGTCGCAAGTCAAAACAAAATCAAACATTTTCAGCTTATAATAAAGCTGGAACGAAAAAATAAAAATCTTCAGAAATTTGTAGATTTTCTTTTTCATTCTACGTCGCAACTCCCAAGTCCAAACAAAGTCAAACTTTTTGATTTTCTAACAATATTGGAACGAAAAAATAAAAATCTTCAGAAATTTGTAGATTTTCTTTTTCATTGTGTGTAATGAATGCAATCAGCATTCGTTGCACCTAATTGATATAAACTACAAGCCCCTGTGATTTATTGGTTAAGGGAAGTAACTCCCTGTTATTGTTAGTTTCCGGTAAGCAACCAGGTTGAAAGAAAACTAGACCTGTTCGACACAGATCTGTCAGCTTCCGAGTAGTTTTCGTTTGATATATTTATTTTGAGTAAAGATAAGCATGTTTTCAGGATGGAATACAGATTTTTTGATGAAGCCATTCTTTGTCAAATTTGAAATTCTCTGAATACAGTCATTATATTTTTCAGAATATAACAAAATATTTGCTTCAGAAACATGACATTTAATTTTCCTGACACATGTTATAGGGGCCATGGTGACTGGCCATTTTGACCAAATTTAACTTTTATGGCCATTTTGACTAGGGGCCATTTTGGATAGGGGCCCAATTGACTTTACCCCTTTAGGGTAATTTATAAAAAATTAATCAGAGACCATTTTGACTATTTTTGGCCATTTTGACCAATGAATTGGTTGAAATCAAAGAGTAAATTCAGAGGCCATTTTGACCAAAATAGGGAGCATGATTGGCCATTTTGACCATATTTACCATTTATGGCCATTTTGACCAAATTTAACATGTGTGGCCATTTTGACTAGGGGCCAATTTGGTTAGGGACCCAATTGACTATAACCCGTTTAGCAAAACATTGCTCTTTTTATTACCTTACAATATCCAACTTTCTTATTTGTAAAATGTCATTATCAATGATTGTCATTCATTAAACCCTTTGTTTTGGGACAAACTAGTAAAATAATCCAATACACAAACCAATATCCAATTAAAATTGAACCAACTATAACTGATTAGCTCTTTGTTTGATATAAAGAAATTTTAATCTATACCGTGCATTTTCGTATCCCACAAAAAGTTCTAGATCTATTTAACAATGTCATAGATTGGTCAGTTTCCTTTTTTGATGAATTTCTATTATAAATAATATATGGTTTTAAAGCTGTGAAATTTTACATTATACATGTATACCTGTTTTACAAATTTTAAGTATTCAGATTATATTTCTATACATATCCATTTCTCTGGATTCGGTCCCAAATATTTATGTTCAAACTTGGCCATTGAATTTTAAGTTTTTGTCCTTTTGTAATTCTGTTTAAACAATTCTTCTCTGGAACTTGTTAAAACTCTTGGGTTCAACATTTGATTGACAAATCTATAATCAGTTTCCTGGTTGTATATTGCATCTATATTTTGATAAAGCTTATATGTGTAGAGACTAGGGTGTAGTAGAATGGTTTGACCTGATAACACTTTTATGACCTAGATACTTGTGTCTGTTGGCTTGTTGAAGCTGTTATGTAATTCTTATAACACCTTCATAATCTCATGTAATTAAAGTATATTTTATTTTTAAAAAATGTTGAATTTTGTCAATGCACAATGATTTATTATTTTAAAGCTGTGAATTTGTACATTATAAATCTGTTCGATTTTTTTCTGTAAGTTAAATAGAAGTCAGATGAACAAAATTAGGGATATTAAAATCGTATATCTTGAAATTAAATAATTTAAAGAAAATTAAAAATTGTTCATTTTCAAAACCCCATAAAATCAAAAGTAATTAACCAAAATTATAAATGTTGGTATCAAATGAAAGGGTAGCCAAAGTAAAATCGTTTTGTCCAAAAATATAGATTGCAGACGGTCAAGGTCAAAAGTTATAAGCCTTGATATTCATGGCCTATCACAAAAAAACTTTGAATGAAGGTTGTGCAAAGACAAATTCAAAATTAAAAAAAAAGGCGACTAGAGGACCTAGATAATTTTCAAAATTACATTTTAAATCAAGTTTGAAAAAAATCGGATTAAAAATGGTGGAAGAGTAGTATTTTTTGCGATATTTCGCTTTTTTAAGATGGCGGATAAACGGATAGGAATTTGCATATACGGCTAGTGTACAAAATGAAGATATTAATGGTACAAATTCCATGAAATAACAAATTTGCAAATTTTTGCAAAAAAAGAATTCAAAAACTCCGATATTTGTGATTTTTGACATATTTGGAAATTTCCGAATGTTCCGGAAAAATTTCCGAATTTCTTTTTTGGGAATCTTAATCGATAATTTCGTTTCTACCCAACTACCAATTTTCGTGCAAATCGAATAAAAATTAAAGAAGTTTGAATTTTGACCAAAATTCGGTACAAAAAGTTATCAACAAAATATTCAAATTTCAAATTTCTGAAGCCGATGCCTGCTTAGAAGTTTTTTCAAGATGTCACACAGAAAATTTTACGGAAATCGAACAAATATTAAACAATTTATGGTCGATTTCCAAAAATAAAGAGTTTTCCGCCAGACCGCTTCCGATCGGAAACTGATGGCTGGATATACCTTTAAGGGCTAATCACTAGGTCTGGGATATCTGGGGAAATGCAAAAAATCTTCTAAGTATAACAGTTTTTGCTGGGTACTCTGACAACAATTACAAGTGTGGTTGTGCAGTAGAATGGTCTAGATATCCGGTCTCATGAAGTTGAACTGTCTAATATCTGTAGATTAAACGAATTAAATCAAAACGGAATTGATTCTAGTGTAGAAAACTTCTCTAAGCTTATAACAAAGCTGGTTTCTGATTCTTCTGAGATTACAACATTTCACAACAAAGTCTCAAATCAAATTAATAAAAAAAGAAATGTAACCGATAAACCATGGTTCACTGACGGATGTCGCGTTCTATATCGAAACTACAAAAATAACTTAAATAAGTTTAATAAAAATAAATCAAAACAGAACAAAGAGGTGTTAATCCAATCAAAGCACAAATATAAGAAATTTGAGCGTAAAATAAAAACTATCTATAAACATAAGCAAGGTAATTTATTGAATGACATAAGGAAAACAAACCCTAAAACGTTTTATAAACTATTTAATAAGCGGAAATCTAAAATTAGCTCCGATCTAACCGCAAAAGACTTTTTTAGTCACTTTAAAGATTTATCTTCGACACCCCCTGTTATTAACCGGGAGATAGAAGCAGCATTGTATGATTACGATACGCATAAAGTTAGCGGTAATAGTGAATTAGATGATCCAATTACAGATGCCGAAATACTTAAAAATATAAACCATCTTAAACTTAATAAAGCATTTGCAAATGATAATATAACAAACGAAATATTGATAAATTGTAAGTCTGAGTTAATTCCATATTTAAATATAATATTTAATAATGTTCTGAATTCGGGTTGTTTCCCCTCAACATGGGCAATCGGCAACATTGTGCCAGTATTCAAAAAAGGTGATTTGAATAATACTAATAATTATAGAGGAATAACTATTGTTTCATGTCTTGGAAAACTTTTTACCTCGATTATTAACAACAGATTAGTTGAGTTTGCCAAAACTCATGAAATTATTTCTGATGCTCAGTTTGGTTTCAGGAAAAACCTCTCAACAACTGATGCAATATTTATTCTTCAATCTCTAGTAAATAGAACCTTAAAAAAGAAAAAAAGGTTATACGCTTGTTTTGTCGACTATTCAAAATGTTTTGACCTGATTAACAGATTAAACCTTTGGTATAAACTTATTCGACAGGGTATTAGTGGGAAAATTTTAACAATAATTCGCTCTCTATATGACAAAGTTAAATGTAGGGTAAAAGTACACGGAGATGTTTCTGAAATATTTGATTGTTTAAATGGTTTATTTCAAGGAGAAGTGTTATCACCGTTATTATTTTCGTTTTATGTAAATGATTTAGAACAACATTTGAATAATGATAATTGTACATCTATGAAAATTCACGATCTGTTTTTATTTTTACTTATGTATGCAGATGATAAGGTTTTACTTTCCGAAACACCAGAAGAACTACAACATTTATTAAATTCATTGTATTTATATACTAATAAGTGGGATATGAAGGTTAATATTGAAAAAACTAAGATAGTTATATTTAGAAATGGCGGCAAGTTAAAGGGAAATGAGTATTGGGCTGTTGATTTATTTTTTTACAAATCGGACATTTTTCAACGTCAAGTGAAATCTCAATTAGACAACAGTTTCCAATAAATATTTTTCAAGTAGAATATCATTTATATATATTGACATGGGAGTTGACAATAGGCCAAATATGTCCATTAAAAGTGCCAGTTTACCACCATTTCGAGTCATTTATAATATTGAAAATATCAGAGTAGCAAAATTAATTTTATATAAAAAATTTTCATCACCTCAAGTTCCGTGCTCGCCATTTTTGCTTGGTCAACATTTTTTCACCCCTGTCTTTATAAAACCCTTTATTGCTTTTCCTGGTGATTACCATCACTGACTATGAATTATCATATCTCCTACATATTTTCCATAAGTTTCCTATCACATTGTCACATTTTGAAACCTCTTTAACAGATCCCCAATTCCATAAATACATCGTTTTTTGATGTAAACAAGCAAAGTTTTAAGACTGCCATTGATTGACAGATAGAGAGATAATTGTAACTTGTAACTTCAAGGGAGGTAACTGGTGAACACAAAATATAACTTTCTAAATAGGTCAAAGTTTCAATGTCCGATTCTAATGTAAACAAATGTACTGGTAGTAGATTAATGAATTGATTATTAATTGATCACTTGTAACAGGTAATTAAGGGATTATCAGATAATTAGATTAGTAGTTATGTCCTTCTATTACTCTATACTGATTGATGGCATGGTATCTTATCAGTGAGTTGTCATCAAATCTGGCATTTTGACTAGTATGGAAAAACACGTAGTGGGTAGCCTATACTTGATGTCCGATTGACCCTTGACCCAGGCGGACATTTGCATGGGTCAGACGGACATGTCCGGAATATAGAGCTAAATCAACAGCCCTATACTATTGGTCTTTTAATAATATATCACTTGATGTTGTAAATCAATTTAATTATCTCGGAGTTTTATTTAATTTTAATGGAAAATTTCTTAAGACACAGCAACACATAGCCGACCAGGGTAGGAAAGCATTAGGAGCCATTTTAAAAGTGTGTAAAGAAAATTATTTTAATATTGAAACCCGGTTTTCAATTTTTGATACATATATTTCAAGTATTTTAAATTATGGTGCAGAAGTATGGGGATTCCATGCAGCCAAAGACATTGAGAAATTACATTTAAATTTTTTAAAACGAACTATTGATACCAGAATTAGTACAAACTCTAGTATGGTTTATTATGAAACCGGGCGATATCCTCTCATTATCATAAGGAAATTAAGAATATTTAAATATTGGCTGAAACTCTGTCATGCTGTTAATAAAATTTTACAAAATAGTTACATTGAAATGATAGATAATAACGACTGTTGGATTTCAAACGTAAAATCGGAGTTATATAAGTTAGGACTTGGTTTTATTTGGGAAAATCCGCATACTTCTACAATTAAGATTAATTATTGTATGATTAAGTTTAGGATTTTTGATATTTTTAGACAAGAAACATATACTACTATTTGCATCTCCAGTAAAGGTTTTATATACCAACACTTGATTTTAAACAAATTTCAACTACAGTCATATTTTAATAAGAATATTTTGTATAAATACAGACGTGAAATTACCCGTTTTAGACTATCTAGTCATGACCTTAACATCGAAAAGGGTCGCTATACTAATATTGAAAAAGAACATAGAATATGCCTTTGCTGTTGTAATTGTGTGATAGAAGACGAATTTCATTTTTTATTTATATGTCCCTTATATATTGATTTAAGAACTAACCTTTTCAAAAAATACTTTTATTTTAAACCTAGTATGTACAAAATGATCCAATTACTTTCTAGTCAAAATACTACAGAATTAATTAGTCTTGGGAAATACTTATATTTAGCAAATAAACGAAGAAATACCTGAAATAATATGTCTTTTTATTAATTTTTATTTTTATTTATTTTGATATTAATATCAATAAAATGTGCTTGCTTTTGTTCTGTACTAAATTGTATTTGTTGTATAATATTTATTTATTTCTCAGTTGTATGGGTATTATTGATTGATTGATCCTAGTATTTTTCTCACGTGTCTATGAATTTTCTACCTATTATACTTTGTATTATGTTCGCTCTCCCATCTTTGTAAATTATACTTTTGTGTAATTGTGTACATTCTGTATATATCTGATGAACCAGTGGTTCAAAGAATAAAGAATTGAATTGACCTGATAACACTTTTATGACCCAGATACTTGTGTCTGTTGGCTTGTTTAACCTGTTATATAATCCTTATAACACCCTCATAATCTCATGTAATTAGAGTATATTTTATTTTTAAAAAATGTTGAATTTTGTCAATGCACAATGATTTATATATTATTTTAAAGCTGTGAATTTGTACATTATAAATCTGTTCGAATTTTTTCTGTAAGTTAAATAGAAGTCAGATGAACAAAATTATGGATATTAAAATCGTATATCTTGAAATTGAATAATTTAAAGTAAATTAAAAATTGTTCATTTTCAAAACCCCATAAAATCAAAAGTAATTAACCAAAATTATAAATGTTGGTATCAAATGAAAGTGTAGCCAAAGAAGAATAGTTTTGTCCAAAAATATAGGTTGCAGATGGTCAAGGTCAAAAGTTATAAGCCTTGATATTCAAGGCCTATCACAAAAAACTTTGAATGAAGGTTGTGCAAAGACAAATTCAAAATTTAAAAAAAAGGCGACTAGAGGACCTAGATAATTTTCATAATTACATTTTAAATCAAGTTTGAAAAAAATCGGATTAAAAATGTGGGACAAGTAGTATTTCTTAGATATTTAGCTTTTTTTAAGATGGCGGCTGAACGGTTAGGAATTTGCATATACGGCAAATATACAAAATGAAGATATCAGTTGTACAAATTCAATGAAATAACAAATTTGCAAATTTTTGCAAAAAATAATCCGAAAACTCTGATTTTTTGGATTTTTGACATTTTTGGGAAATTTCCGAATGTTCGGGAAAAATTTCGGAATTTTTTTTGTGGGAATCTTAATCGATAATTTGGGTTCTACCAACCTACCAATTTTCGTGCAAATCGAATAAAAATTAAAGAAGTTTGAATTTTGACCAAAATTCGGTACAAAAAGTTATCTACAAACTTTTCAAATTTCAAATTTCTGAAGCCCATGTCTGCTTAGAAGTTCTTTCAAGATTGCACACAGAAAATTTTATGAAAATCAAATAAATATTAAACAATTTATGGTCGATTTCCAAAAATAAGGAGTTTTCCGCCAGACTGCTTCCTGTCGGACACTGATAGCTGGAAATATATTTAAGGGCTATTCACTAGGTCTGGGATATTTGGGCTAATGCAAAAAATCTTCTAAGTATAACAGTTTTTGCTGGGTACTCTGACAACATTTACAAAAAAAAAAAAAAAAAAAAAAAAAAAAAAACTAGAGCTGTGAACAGCACTGAGCGTGGCCCGCGATGCTTTGCCTGAAAGCTGTAAGACTTTTTGAACTTCAAACCCCTAAAGTCTGGTGTTCACTCCCTCATTTTTAGTAAAAAGTTTTGTGAAAAGGTAGATTCAATCATATATCAATCTTGTAATTCAACTAGTAATCTTTCTAACATTGGGAGAAATAATTCTAATCGATAAACGGGTGGTCTATAGATAACAATTACGTTAATATTCTTATCCAGAATATTCAAAGCAATGTGTAGGGACCATTTTGACTTTTATTTTTTTGGCCATTTTGACCAATGAATTGGTTGAAATCGAGTAAATTAAGAGGCCATTTGCTGTTACAGAGTACAATTTTCAGTCAAAATTAGTGGCCTTTTTAGGGTTAAAATAGCTTCCAATTATTCCTTTGATTATCATCATATAAAAAAATCAGGGACCATTTTGACTTATTTTTATGGCCATTTTGACCAATGAATTGGTTGAAATCAAAGAGGAAATTCAGAGGCCATTTTGACCAAAATAGGGGCCATTTTGACTTATTAGTCAGGGACCATTTTGACTTTTATTTTTTTGGCCATTTTGACCAAAAAAAAAATCAAAGAGTAAATTAAGAGGCCATTTTGACCAAAATAGGGGCCCCTAGTTTGGTCAAAATGGTCCCTGATAAATGGTCAAAATGGTCCTCAAAAAAGGTCAAAATGGTCCTTCCTAAAAGATTTTCAGTCAAAAATAGTGACATTTTCTAGGGTTAAAATAGCTTCCAATTATTCCTTTAATTATCATCATATAAGCTACAATTTATAGGGGCCAATTTGGATAGGGGCCCAATTGACTATGGCAAGATTAAACACTTACGCTTCAAATTATTAAGTTCTTTTGATAATCATGATATAAGCTACAATTTATATAAAAGAAATTAATCAGGGACCATTTTGACTTTTATTTTTTTGGCCATTTTGACCAATGAATTGGTTGAAATCGAGTAAATTAAGAGGCCATTTCGACCAAAATAGGGGCCATGGTGACTAGCCATTCTGACCAAATTTCAATTTTATGGCCATTTTGACTAGGGACCATTTTAGATAGGGGCCCAATTGACTATAACCCTTGAGGGGTTACCCGTCGTTTGCTTTCATCCCCTCAGCCTAACACCAATAACCAATACTGTTGTGTGTATAGTGCCGATATAGTTAAAATAATGGTAGAGAGAAAATTCGAACTGGTAATTGTATCAAAAATTCACTGCTTTAAATAAGAACTTGTTTGAATAATAATAGAAGCAAAATTTAAAAAAAATTATGAATATAAAATTAAAAGATAGAAGATTGCATAATCAGATTAATCTGTTTATGGCCTGCTGGTGAAAAGTTCAGGTCAACAGTGTTGATGTTCAATGTTGCATAACTTCTCTTAACACCTGTCAACAACTTTAAATCTGCAGCCTTTATGAGGCATTCGTAGTTTGAGCTCTAATTAAGATATCAAAAAAATTCCAACTGTAAATTAAATTGCAAAATCACTTCTTTAATTCTAGGTATGTTAAAAATTAGTACGTAAATGTTTTGCAAAATAAATAAATAAATTTTTGAGGGTTAAAAAATTGCGTAATCAGATTAATGAGTTCTCTGGCACAATGCCAAGGTTAAAAGTTCATGTCAATAGTTTTATTATCAATGTAGTATAACTCCTTTTATAACACCTGTCAATCATTTTAATCCTCTCTACAACCTTTTTCTCTCAGAAAGGGGTATCCTATGCCTATTATCACAATTATATTTTTGTATTAAACTACTCATGTCACATATCGTTCAAAAGAGAAAAATTAGTACTTCCTGATTAAACAACCATATCACTATGAGATAATTACATTGTAAGTAAGAACTCTCAGTAGAAAAAAAAGCGCAATATTTTGAAAACATATTTTAAGGTATTATCGTCATATATCGTTAAAAAGATAATTAAATCAGCATTACAAAATTGAAATAATTAATTCTTTGTGTTAATTAGAGAAGGTGATACAGCCGTCCAAAGTTGTCCAAAATGTCAATTTTTGAATGTCTATAAAACCGGAAGTTAATATTTTTCAACTAAAATCAAAACACATATTGATAGCTGAGGTCAAGGGCATTCTACATTGAAAATTTCAAGGTCATTGAAGGTCAAGGTCACATGATATGGCCTTTTGAATTTTCAAAAAATTCAAACCAAAATAAAAACACTTCAAATTCGAAATTCAAAATTCTGTGCCTACAAGTTTTAGATAAAGTTACAATATTTTGATAGACATCAAAATCATAAAAATCGGATAAAAAATGGAGGACTAATTAATTTTTTGCTGAAATGTGTCAGTCTGTGACGACAGCTTATGTATCACTTCCGGTTTGGATTTTTTCTGCTAAGTACCTTCTAATTATGCCTGACATACAATATATATGGTTTTAGCCAACATCTGAAATTTACACCGGAAGTGGGGTCGCCAGACGTAATTTTGAAAAACCGGAAGTCTTTACGCCAAAACCGGAAGTGATAGAAATATTTTAATTATCTTGTATTATTTGTATCGACATTCTGTTTATGTCCTGTGAATTTCAGATCAATCGGATAATTAGCAGCTGAGAAATTTTTTTTGATTTTTTTTGAAAATTTTGGTTTCAAATTTTTTTTACAAAATTTAAAAAAAAAAAAAAAAAAAAAAAAAAAATAATCATAACGAAAACAAAGCGTGACAAATCGATAGATTTGCCACGCAATAAAAATATCTAAAAAATTAATGGTAACAATACAGTTTCGAGCGCAACTCGAAAGCTGTAATAATAATTTTTTTTTTTAGTAAATTAAGCGTGATTTATTTCGCTTATTTCATTATGCCAGGGAATAGAGGCAGGAAAAAACAGTTACCACAGCAATTGTCGGAATACGTTATAGAAAACGGTGAATTAGATTCTTCCTTTCTAATGGATGGAAGTGGATCAAAATTCTTATTATCGGAGGCTGCCGGAGGCTATGATGGCCATAGTTGTGATAATCAACAAGTCCAAATTGGGCTTACATCTTCTACGCCAGTAGTACCATCAGCTAGTGATGTCAAATTGGATCGGGATGGTGTAGAAGCATTAAACAGGACAATCAACCAATTGGAAGTCCAAAATAAACTCTTGGAGAAAGATTTGTTAGAAAAACGGAATGCTTTTCTCAAGAAGGAGAGTGGGAAAAGGCCCTTTCATACTCGCACTAAGACTGATTTACCTTTTGGACAGAAAGAGGTACCGTTATATGATGTGAATGTGCCCACGCTCAAATCCTTGCAGGCAGATAGTAAATTTATGACCCGAGCCACTGCACTACAACAGAAGATTGTTGGTGACCATAAAATTCACACCAATCAAAGTGATGGATCAGGAAGTGAACATGAGGATAATCAGAGTTCACATGAACAAGGTAATCAATATAGTCTGTTTCACCATTCGGGTTCCCAAATACGAAAGGCTGTGTCTGGTGAAGCTCGGGCTGCCAAAGACAGAGTGAAATATGATGTTCCTTGGCCTCATGAATTTGGACAGACAAAATCTGTTGCTTATTCTGATTTAGATTTTGGCTTGACCCAGTTAGTGCGAGGAGAAGTTTTTATTTTGCACAATGTGGAGATATCTTGTGCTGTCATTGCAAATCACAGAATGAAGCATCTTATTAATTTACTATATTTGGTTGAGAAGTTTCCATTTCCTGAGATCAAGGAATTTCATGCTGAGGTTTTACGAACAATAGAACGGGGACAGAAAACTTGGGAGGATAGTTTTGCTGAGGAACAAGGTCGAACTTTAGTGTCACCCATTCGTTCTTCTTATGGATATCACAAAGACAATACGAAAAAAGAACGTCACCCTATATGTGGAGCCTATCAGGCAGGAAATTGTAATCAGGTTGAGGATCATTTTGGTTCTTATGGTGACAAGAAGCTACTTCATGTTTGTCGCAAATGTGTACGCAAGGGGAAGGACCCAGCTGACTCGAGTGTAAAGCATGCAGCAAAAGACTGTACTGGTTCTTGACATTTTACACATGATAATTTTTATACCCCTGTAGTGTCAGGTGAGACAGGTTTCCCACCTTTTAATGGTGCGTGTTTTTTCCCCTATTCAGGTGTGACTGATGTGCCTTATTCAAGTGCTACAGGAGGTACCCCCACGGATGGTGGTGTGTTTTTTGACCCCTCTTATGATTTGAGTGTGAATACTAGTGATGCTGACTGTTTGAACTTTATTAATTTGGAGCAAGATGATATTTTCAACTTTCACCAAAGGAAATTGTCTTGGTTTGTTGAATCTGCTGGATCTTATGAGTTTTCGTATCCTGTTATTCCATCTAGAGTTTTAAAATATGACTTTCAATTTGCCGTTAGTCATAGAAACATTTTTCAATCTCTTAAACCAAATTTTAGTGGGTGTCAAATTCCCGTACAGTCTAATTTTAATATACCCATATGGACAACTTTGTTAGCATCATATCATGATAAAATAATTGTTGAATTTATGAAATATGGATGGCCTCTTAATTATGTGAGAGATACTTTGCCTAACCCTCCTATGCGTCATTCATATGAAACATCAGAGTTTGCTCCCTTTGTGGATGCATTCATTGAGAAAGAGTTGGAACTAAATGCCCTACTTGGGCCTTTTGATCGAAATCCACTATGTGTACCTTTGACCATATCTCCTTTATTTACTGTTCCTAAGGGAGAGAATGACAGAAGAGTTATTGTAGATTGTTCCTTTGGAAATGAATCCTCTTTAAATTTTGGAATTCCCTCCGATTCCTTTTTATTGGATCCTTTAAAGTTACGATATCCCAGTCATGATGATTTTTTGTGTTTGATAGTTAGCTATGGTGCCGGTTGCCATATCTGGAAGTGTGATTTATCAAGAGCTTTTAGACAATTAGTTTTAGATCCCCATGATATGCATCTTCAAGGTTATAAATGGAGAGATAAGATATATTTGGACTTGAGATTAGTTTTTGGAATGCGATCGTCTCCTCAGGCGTGCCAGCGTGTAACTAATGCTGTCTCGTTCATCCTTCATAATATGGATATTGATGCGGTGAATTATGTAGATGACTTTGGTGGTGTCAGCACTCCCTTGTGCAGTTTGCAGGATTATAACTCTGTATTAAGGTTATTAAGTGATTTGGGTTTGATTGTCAATTCAAATAAATGTTTACCTCCCTCAACCCTAATGACATTTTTAGGAAAGGAATATGATACAGTAGCAATGACCGTTCGCATTCCTCGTGCGAAGTTAGATGAGACTTATGAATTGCTCTTATTATTTAAGGACAGGAAGAGATGTACTAAGAAAGATCTGCAAAAGTTGATTGGGAAGCTTGCTTTTGTTTCCGAATGTGTGCGCAGTGGTAGATTATTTATTTCGCGGATGTTGGCAACATTGCGTTGTTTAGAGTTGAAGCCATATCGGCACCGTTTGTCTGACGATTTCCGACGTGATGTTCGTTGGTGGTTGACTTTTTTGCAAGATTATAATGGAATTTCTCTTATACCTGATCTTCATTGGACTGAGCCAGACTTTCTTATCTCCACAGATGCTTGTCTTGTGGGACTTGGTGGTGTTAATTTTACTACCCACGAGTATTTTCATGTTGATATACCTGAAAACTTGCTTTTTCACCATATTAGTGTTTTTGAAATGTACGCCGTTTATGTGGCATTACAATTTTGGAGTATTGGGCTTGCTAATAAAAGGATGCAAATTTTGTGTGACAATCAAGCTTGCATACATATTTTGAATTTTGGCTCTGGTCGAGATCAAAATATGCTGCATTTGGCCCGTCAGATTTGGTATCTTTGTGCAAAAAGTAATATTCAAATAAGAGCTCAGTACATACCCTCTGCAGATAATAGGCTTTCAGATTTTTTGTCTCGCTGGTCTATTGCAGAACATTTTTCTGCAGATTTTTATAATGACCTTCGTTTGTATGGCGATGATTTTGTATCCTTAAAAGTCAATCAGAATATGTTTAATGATGTTGTTGATATTTAAATTTGTCCTTTGAATTGCAGGTCTTAGGGAGAGAAGAGTTAAGTTATTGCACAGTGTTACTGAGGCGAAACATGCTGCCTTTCGTCCTGGCACCTTCTCTAATTTGCGTTCTCAGCTTAAGGCCTATATCCTATTTTGTTTATATTATGATTTTCCATTATTTCCTTGTATACCAGAAGTTTTGTGTGCATATTGTTGTTTTTTGTCTAAAAGTTTAAAGAGTTATGCGTCTTTAAGGAATTATTTTTCTGGGTTAAAGACATGGAGTCAGCTTCTCACATTCGATTTATCACCTTTTGATTCTTCCGAGGTTTCTTTAACTTTGCGTGGTCTTAATCATTTAAACAGACATACGCCTATTTCCAAATTACCTATCCTACCTGAACATTTGTCTAGGATGGTAGCTTTGTTGGATAAGTACAATTATTTAGATTCATGTCTTTGGTCGTTTTTGACTATTGCCTTCTTTGGCATGTTGCGTGCCTCTAATTTAATCAGCAGAACTCCTACCTCATTTTCGCAACATGAGCAATTGACTAGAGGTTGTGTTCAAATCAAGGAGTCTGGCTTATTGCTTTCTATTAAATGGTCAAAAACTCGCCAAGGGCATGAATTCACTCATATGTTATCATTATGTTATTGTTCTAATCCTGTTATTTGTCCCGTCTTAGCTTATAAGCATTTAGTTACCTTGATTCCAGGGACAGGCAGTCCACTAGATCCCATTTTTGCTTTACCTTCCGGTTCTACCCTTCGTCCTATTTCTAAACATATGCTTCTTAAACGTTTTAATGAATTATTAATTTTAGTTGGTCTAGATCCAAAATATTATAGTTTTCATTCATTACGCCATGGGGGGGGCTACTCTTGCTGCCAAAGCAGGCGTTTCTGAGGTACTTCTTAAGCAACATGGAGACTGGCGTTCTAATTGTTATCAGAATTATATAAAACAAGTTAGTGTAGATATGTTTCATGTTACTTCCGCTATGAATAATCTTATTTTACATTGATTATTTTTACTCATTGGCTTGTCGATTTTCTTTTCCTCCTCTTTGGGTTTGGAGACTTCGTATTGGATTTGTGCTTGAACATTCATAACATTGTATTTGGAAACAGTTATAATAAAGTAAAGCATTTTCTCCAAACCCAAAGTTGTTTTGTCAATTGTGTGTAATGAATGCAATCAGCATTCGTTGCACCTAATTGATATAAACTACAAGCCCCTGTGATTTATTGGTTAAGGGAAGTAACTCCCTGTTATTGTTAGTTTCCGGTAAGCAACCAGGTTGAAAGAAAATAATATTTTTTTTTTTTTTTTTTTTTTTTTTTCGTTTTTTGATTCGATTTACTCTTTTGTCATGTTTATATTGGATTTGTGCTTGAACATTCATAACATTGTATTTGGAAACAGTTATAATAAAGTAAAGCATTTTCTCCAAACCCAAAGTTGTTTTGTCAATTCTACGTCACAAGCCAAAACAAAATCAAACATTTTCATTTTCTAACAATATTGGAACGAAAAAATAAAAATCTTCAGAAATTTGTAGATTTTCTTTTTCATTCTACGTCGCAACTCGCAAGTCGAAACAAAGTCAAACTTATTGATTTTCTAACAATATTGGATTCTAAAATGTTTTTTTTTTAAAGTCCTACAAGTTTTAAACTTTTTTTTAAAAGTAAATTCATCCTTTGTGTTGTCATCAGTACAAGATGAATTGTCAATAAAAATCTGTACAAGCAAGATAATTCTGTTAATCGCAATAAACTTTCAAAGAATGACAAAATCGCGAGCAATCATTGTACTTCTCAAAAGAAAAGTACTATCAGGTCTTTCAAAAAGAGTAAGCATGGTCTGTTTAGCACAACAACTGCATTAATCACATATGTGAGATCATCTGAGGTGGCTATATAACCAAACCTCAACTCCAGTATCAGCACTGCACTGATGAGGCCCAGAAGGCCGAAACAGTACTGTTTGCCGTTAATTTCACATTATATATTCAAAAAGATAAAAAAAAAACACAAAAAATATATTTTAGTTTCCATTTTTACTATAACATGTGCGTCCCAACTTTCAGAGAGTCTACATAGTTTATTTTAGAACATTTAATCAAGTAAATATTGTTGTCATTATGAATCTCTCTCTCTGTATTGATTTCTATCATTTTCTGCACCTATATGGGCTAATTGAGGACGGGCAAATGCCATGCAGTGTGCAATGAGGGAAATTTTACCAGGACAGCGGCATTAGCCTGCTCTTATTTTCGATTTCCAACTGTCGAGGGATCTTTAACGTGCACAGCCAATATCACAAGGGACCTCGGTTTAATGTCCCATCCGCACGACTAGACGCTTTTTCCATGTGAAATCCCTGTAAACACATTGGCATTAAGCAATACATTGGTAGCAGCTAATAAACTTTTCTTATGAGGAAATCTGAAATATTCTTTAATTATTAATCTTTATTTATCTTAGAGCACACAAAATACACACATACTTGGAATTGACTTCATGTTCACTGTCCACATGAAATCAACCCTTATAAATCTGATGAGCTTTAAAGAAATGCCAAATCTATGTTTTTATTTGCAAAGTAAACATTTTTTTATGATTCTAAAAAAGGAAAAGGAAAGCTACTAAAAAGGGAATTAATTTGGCATTTCCCTAAAACATTCATTCTTTACGTCTTATATGATACACAGCAGATTATAGCCACAGTGGGGAATAAGACTTGAATTGGGAAGAGAAAATTTGGCCAGACTTCCCTCAGAGCCTAAAGAAGTCATTTTTTCTCTTCAAGCAGTTGGATAGAGAGAAAGTATCAGATAGATAAAAACACATTCACACTTTACTTAGGTCCATCAGGAAGTGAAAATAGCCAATGGGTGATTCAAATTGACATATCCACAGGGACAAACCCAATCATGGCACTTCAGTCTTGATTTGATCCCTCTCAAAGAATTGATAAAATGAATAATGTCAGATCTATAAGGTTCTAATCTTTGTCGTAGGACATATGACACTCCTTCGAGGATCATGTAGCAAAATGGTCCCCTCACCTACTACATGACCACTTCCAGAGGTGCACGCCGACCGTCCAAACAATTTAGCAGTTTTCTAATCTTTGCCGTAGGACACATGACACTCCTTCGAGGATCATGTAGCAAAATTGTCCCCTCACCTACTACATGACCACTTCCAGAGGTGCACGCCGACCGTCCAACCAATTTAGCAGTTTTCTAATCTTTGCCGTAGGACACATGACACTCCTTCGAGGATCATGCAGCAAAATGGTCCCCTCACCTACTACATGACCACTTCCAGAGGTGCACGCCGACAGTCCATCCAATTTAGCACTTTTCTAATCTTTGCCGTAGGACACATGACACTTCCTTCGAGGATCATGTAGCAAAATGGTCCCCTCACCTACTACATGACCACTTCCAGAGGTGCACGCTAACCGACCATCCAATTTTGTAAATGGCAATACCCAATTAATCCCTACAGTGAGAGGGGTTTTCCTAAATTAAGACTTTACAATAAGTGCCATTTCCTACAATTTCTCTTATCCTAAAGAAGTTGTTTTTACAGAGAAAACTTCCTGATGACCTCACAAAATACACACGTACTTGGAATTGACTTCATGTTCAGTGACTAAAACACTGTCCACATGAAATCAACCCTTATAAATCTGATGGGGTCAAAGTTACAATTGGAAAATAATGAGCTAAATAAATTCATTCAATAAACATTTAAGAACATTAACAGTTTATATTGTAAATTATTTCTTTAGTGAATATTTGTACCATAATATAGCTTTAATAACAATTACCGGTAGATTACTTAATAATTTTCATTATAAAAATTTGCTCATTTATTGATATACTTCCTCATATGAAAAGTTCATTAGCTGCTACCAATTTATTGCCAATGTGTTTACATGGATTTTGAGATTTGTTTACCGTTGTAATCGTTCGTGCTTGGTTTTTATTATCATTTATATGATTGAAAACAGATTAACAGATTCAATTTTACAAAATATTGATGAGAATTTCTCAATGCCCTCAATCTCATACATTTTTATATTTTTCTGCTTCAAATTATTCTTTTTCACCACAAAGTGTCCATAGGTACACAATTTAAATGAACCATGTCAGCTGGACACATGAAAACTGAGAATAATTTAGAAAATATCTGGCACTAGTCTAGTTTTGATCCCCCTGAAGCAAGGTATAAAATATAGAATGTCATTTGATTTTGTGAAGATCTAATCTACGACCGTAGGACTTCATGGACACACCTACTCAGAACCGCCCTGCAGCAAAGTGGCCCCCACACCTACTACATGCTTGTTCTTCAGTGGCCATACAGGTCGCTGTTGACGCCAGCCCCTATCCAATTTAGTAAAAAAACAACATCATCAATCCGATAGCCATTGCTGCAGAAGGAGAATTCCTAATATATAAGACTAAAATATGTCCAGTTACAGCCAAAGTTAGTTTTGACAACTCCCCTTATCCTAAAGAAGTTGTATTCATAAACAAAGCCCCTGTTGAACTTGGAAATACACTCATACTTGAAGTTGATTTCATGTTAAGTGACTAAATAACGTCAACATGAAATCAACCCTTATAAATCTGATGAGCTTTAAACATTCATTCTTTACATCTTATATGATACACAGCTCATCAGATTATAGCCACAGTGGGGAATAAGACTTGAATTGGGAAGAGAAAATTTTGGCCAGACTTCCCTTATAACCTAAAGAAGTCATCTTCTCTCTTCAAATAAAGATTTTAAGATTGACTGATGTATGTATAAAATCACATTCACACAATTACTGAAAAGTTCAACAGGCAGCATAAATAAACTCAATAGATTCTCAGATTCAAGTGTTCCGCTCACAAGGAAGATAGCTACACAAGGAGTCCTGACATGTTAAGGCTTCTCCAAGCCGTGTAATTAACGAATTATCACACATTTGATATGAAATGGAGTTTTACGTCCCACTTTTCATTACACATTAGAACTTTTTGCAATTACATGATCCAAAAATATTATTGTAGAATTAGACAATAAACTTTTAACGCAATGGTTTCAGGGCATCAAGAAACTCACCCACAACAAATTAAGTTCTTGACATTATAATGATTTATAATATGACCAACAATTGCTGTCTCTATATGCAAACATAAATCTCTAGTTTTCAAAATCAGTCATAATTTAACTACAGTTGGAAATTATTTGCATGTTATATTTACTAAATCCTCCAAACAATGCAGGAATAACTTAAATTAACTGTCTTGAAAGTTAGAACTTAAAAATTGATTTTGTGACAAGCAAGGTATGCTAACTCTTCTAGACACCTGATATCACTTTTCGTTTTGAAACATTTACTCATTTATTGATATTCTTCCTCAAGTTCATTAGCTGCTATACCGCTACCAATATATTACCAATGTGTTTACATGGATTTTGAGATTTGTTTTACAGTTGGGATCGTTAGTGGTATCATTATATCAAAATTTGTTGGTGTTACAATTTTACAATGTTAAAAATTTAAATTTAATACAATATATTTTTATAATCTAATTAAAAGAATGCAAAATCTATGGAAATATGAGCAAAAAGCAAAAACTAACCGTGTAATTTTCTAATAGAAATTATTATCAGCATTGGAAGCCTTAACAGAAAATATTATTACTATCAGAGATATTACAAAGATAAAACACGTTATCGTTACTCTTATTTTATAATATCATAAAGCAATTAGATTTAAATTCAAACTTTACCAGAATGAGTATTTTTAGACCTATTTTTCACCCTTTAAGCTTTCAGTAGTTAATTCTATAACCAAAGACTTTCTGTTTAATTCAAGTTCTAATCATAATAGGTATAGATATGACAATTTTAATTGGGATAAAAATAATAATGGGAAAAATAAAAATATTAAAACAAAAAAGAATTGTGAATAGTATCTCAGGTAGAATATAGCACCTGGTCAGTGACTTTTGGTATATCTACCGTCTGATAAAATCCACACGGACAAAAAAAAATAATTAGCATTGCCTATTATTTTGTATTAATTCTAAATATAATATGGATAAAAATAATAATAATAACTGGGATAAAAATAATAACGAAAAAAAAAGTGAATAGTATCTCAAGTAGAATATCTCCCTTGTCCTTCAACTATCGGTTGTAGCATTAATCCGAGCCGCGCTTAAAGTTAGACACAGGAATATCTACCGTCTGATAAAATCCACTGGGACAAACCTAATCATGGCACTCTAGTCTTGATTTGATCCCTCTCAAAGAATTGATAAAATGAATAATGTCAGATCTAAAAGGTTCTAATCTTTGCCGTAGGACACATGACACTCCTTCGAGGATCATGTAGCAAAATGGTCCCCTCACCTACTACATGACCACTTCCAGAGGTTCACGCCGACCGTCCATCCAATTTAGCAGTTTTCTAATCTTTGCCGTAGGACACATGACACTTCCTTCGAGGATCATGTAGCAAAATGGTCCCCTCACCTACTACATGACCACTTCCAAAAGTGCACGCTAACCGACCATCCAATTTTGTAAATGACAATACCCAATTCATCCCTACAGTGAGAGGGGGTTTCCTAAAGTAAGACTTTACAATAAGTGCCTTTTCTTACAATTTGGACAACTCCCCTTATCCTAAAGAAGTTGTTTTTACATAGAAAACTTCCTGATGACCTCACAAAATACACACATACTTGGAATTGACTTCATGTTCAGTGACTAAAACACTGTCCACATGAACTCAACCCTTATAAATCTGATGAGCTTTAAAGAAATGCCAAATCTATGTATTCATTTGTAAAGTACATGTAAACATTTTTTTGTAATTCTTAAAAAGGAAAAGGAAAGATACTAAAAAGGGAATTACCTTTGGCATTTCCCTAAAACATTCATTCTTTACTTCTTATATGATACACAGCTCATCAGATTATAGCCACAGTGGGGAATAAGACTTGAATTGGGAAGAGAAAATTTGGCCAGACTTCCCTCAGAGCCTAAAGAAGTCATTTTTTTCTCTTCAAGCAGTTGGATAGAGAGAAAGTATCAGATAGATAAAAACACATTCACACTTTACTTAGGTTCATCAGGAAGTGAAAATAGCAAATGGGTGAATCAAATTTTTACATACTCTTTTCTATTCTACTTTTTAACCTTAATTCATATTTCAAATAAAGTCTACTTTATTCTCAATATTAATTCAGTCTACTTTATTCTCAAACTTAATTCAATTCTCAATCTTAATTCAGTCTACTTTCTTCTCAATCTTAATTCAATTCTCAATCTTAATTCAGTCTACTTTATTCTCAATCTTAATTCAATCTACTTTACTCTCAATCTTAATTCAATTCTCAATCTTAATTCAGTTTACTTTATTCTCAATCTTAATTCAGTCTACTTTATTCTCAATCATAATTCAGCCTACTTTATTCTCAATCTTAATTCAGCCTTCTTTATTCTTAATTCAGTCTACTTTATTCTCAATCTTCATTCAGTCTACTTTATTCCCAATCTTAATTCAGCCTTCTTTATTCTCAATCTTAATTCAGTCTACCTTATTCTCAATCTTAATTCAATTCTCAATCTTAATTTAGTCTACTTTATTTTAATCTTAATTCAGTCTACTTTATTCTTAATCTTAATTCAGTCTACTTTATTCTCAATCTTAATTCAGTCTACTTTATTCTCAATCTTAATTCAGCCTACTTTATTCTCAATCTTAATTCAGCCTACTTTATTCTCAATCTTAATTCAGTCTACTTTATTCTCAATCTTAACTAAACCAACTTTTTATTCTATTTGGAATATTCCTTACTTTGATATGAATACAAAAATTTTAAAAGTAAAATTTAAGAGTACTTACCAAATAATTTTTGAGGTACAAAACATCAACCAATATTCAAATCTTCCATGTTACCCCTGGCAGACACCAACTATATATACCTACAAATACAAATAGAGCAGTTATTTTCAGTTGGGATGGGTATCAATTACCAAATTGAGATTGATTATCAATATCTGGTATTGATGACAAATGAAACTGAAGTAATGTCAAGAATTTTGTATGATTATATGATAAAATGGCTTGTGACTTCTCTGATGTAGCAGATAATGTTAAAATAAAATTTGACTATGAATTTTAATCGATTATGAAATTTGATAATCGATAATCGAAATAAATAATTTGTAGAGTTGATAATTGATTATTTCAATTAATATTTGACCTAGCCCTAATTTCAGTTATTAAAAATTAAACTAAATGAATTTTGTACAAAAACAGTCTTGCATCAGACCAAATTTTCAAATTGAGGCACAGGTCCAATAAAAGATCTAACCTTAAATTAAACTATAGTAGCTGAACACTTATCTTTTTTCTCCAACTTTAAAATAATTTAGTCTTCATTTCTTCATTAAATGGTTTTTTCTGCTTTCTTAGCAACAAGAAGTGAACCCTGGGACATCTGCTGACTGAATGAGGCTGTATACTGTAGTTGTCAACCTGACTATAACCCCTGAATTCTACTCACACCCAAGTAAGGGGTAAAATATCTCAATCTCTATATCCACAGTTTTAAAACAAAAGACTGACAATAGAGTGAACACTTTTCATCCCTTGGTCATAGTTTTAATCTTTTATCAAGGATCAAATTGGTAATCAAGACTAATTCCCATTGTTTACAATTAGTATTGAGCTACTGCACTAAACTTTTAGTACGTTAAAGGTGCACTATCATTTAAAAATTTGTTTTTAACTTTCTTCTCCTTGGGTTTCGATTTTTGGTCAAAGATGAAATTGGTAATAAACATAAGATTAAATTGCTTCAGTATTAATAAAAGTGATTTAAAGGGAATCAAGAATATTTTCCAAATCTACTCTTTGTGTATTCAATCTCTGATAAAAGATTAAAGTGGTACTCTCATTAAAATCAGGCCTTGAACATGTTCAAAGAGACAAGAATATTCAAACAAATATTTTTTTTATTTTTCTGATTTTTCATAGAGTTCAACCTTGGGTGATAACAAACTCTCACACCAAGTTTAGTCAAATTCTGTAAAGAATTGTGCCTTTTAAGTTGTATATGAGCTAAGATTGGACACAAGAACAAAATAAATAACTCAAACTAAACATTTTAAAAATTGTCTGATTTTCAATAGGGTTCATCCTTAGGTGATTATAAACACTCACACCAAGTTTTGTCGCAATCCAACATGAATTGTGCCTTCTAAAGTGTTTACAAGGTAGAAATTGAATGTGGTTTTGAAGGACAAGGGCATTAATTAATATCAAATATTTTTCGATTCTTTTGATTTTCAATTGGGTTCATCCTTGGGTGATAATAAACAATTTCAGCAAGTTTCATCAAAATCTGTAAAGAATTGTGACTTGTAGAGTGTTAACAAGCTAAAAATCAAACGCGTTTTAAAGAACAAGGGCAATAACTCATATCAAATATTTTTCGATTCTTTTGATTTTCAATAGGTTTCATTCTTGGGTGATAATAGACAATTTCAGCAAGTTTCATCAAAATCTGTGAAGAATTGAGACTTGTAGAGTGTTAACGAGCTAAAAATCAAACACGTTTTAAAGAACAAGGGCAATAATTCATATTATATATTTTTCGATTCTTTTGATTTTCAATAGGGTTCATCCTTGGGTGATAATAAACAATTTCAGCAAGTTTCGTCAAAATCCGTAAAGAATTGAAACTTGTAGAGTGTTAACGAGAAAAAAATCGAACGCGTTTTAAAGAACAAGGGCAATAATTCATGTTAAATATTTTTCGATTCTTTTAATTTTCAATAGGGTTCATCCTTGGGTGATAATAAACAATTTCAGCAAGTTTCGTCAAAATCCGTAAAGAATTGAGACTTGTAGAGAGTTAACGAGCCAAAAATCAAACGTGTTTTAAAGAACAAGGGCAATAATTCATATTAAATATTTTTCGATTCTTTTGATTTTCAATAGGGTTCATCCTTGAGTGATAATAAACAATTTCAGCAAGTTTTGTCAAAATCCGTACAGAATTGAGACTTGTAGAGTGTTAACGAGAAAAAAATCGAACGCGTTTTAAAGAACAAGGGCAATAATTCATGTTAAATATTTTTCGATTCTTTTGATTTTCAATAGGGTTCATCCTTGGGTGATAATAAACAATTTCAGAAAGTTACGTCAAAATCCGTAAAGAATTGAGACTTGTAGAGTGTTAACGAGCTAAAAATCGGACGCGTTTTAAAGAACAAGGGCAATAATTCATATTAAATATTTTTCGATTTCTTTTGATTTTCAATAGGGTTCATCCTTGGGTGATAATAAACAATTTCAGCAAGTTTCGTCAAAATCAGTAAAGAATTGAGACTTGTAGAGAGTTAACGAGCCAAAAATCGAACGCGTTTTAAAGAACAAGGGCAATAATTCATATTAAATATTTTTCGATTCTTTTGATTTTCTATAGGGTTCATCCTTGGGTGATAATAAACAATTTCAGCAAGTTTCGTCAAAATCCGTAAAGAATTGAGACTTGTAGAGTGTTAACGAGAAAAAAATCGAACGCGTTTTAAAGAACAAGGGCAATAATTCATGTTAAATATTTTTCGATTCTTTTGATTTTCAATAGGGTTCATCCTTGGGTGATAATAACCAATTTCAGCAAGTTTCGTCAAAATCCGTAAAGAATTGAGACTTGTAGAGTGTTAACGAGCTAAAAATCGGACGCGTTTTAAAGAACAAGGGCAATAATTCATGTTAAATATTTTTCGATTCTTTTGATTTTCAATAGGGTTCATCCTTGGGTGATAATAAACAATTTCAGCAAGTTTCGTCAAAATCCGTAAAGAATTGTGACTTCTAGAGTGTTAACAAGCAATTGTGGACGGACGGACCGACAGACCGACGGACATGGGTGACGGCAATATACGCTCCACATTTCATGTGGGCGTATAAAAACGAAGATCAAGTTTGAATTTGAGCTATTTTCAACCATTAGAAGTAGAGTTATGGCCCTTGCAACCAATTTGTGATGAAACATCTAGTTGGTCGGCTGCGTAAAATAAACACAAATCTAATTAAATGAGTTCTACAATTTAATCAATTAATTACAACCATGATTGGCATTACAAATAACATATTATAAATTATGATAACCAAGAAAAGATTGGATCAATTCATCAGGATTGGACATGATTAAAAAATCATCTCCAGCATCAACAGGAGCTTCTATTAATGTTTCCACCTCTTCCACGGGAGACCTAGCATGAGAACTTGAAGTTCTTCTCACATTTGAGATACTTCCTCCAGGTTTACCAGCCTGGTGCTGGGTGACATGGCTTGGTTTCTTAGAGGCCTGAGAGGGGATCTGCTTAGGGGCAGGTTTATTTTGTACCTTGGTCGTTGGAGCAGTGTATGACACAGCCCCCTTCGATGATGACTCAAATGGAGCAGTGCTTTGCTTTGGAATAGATGGTAGGAGGCTTTTAGTAGATGCAACAGCTGAGGGTGGTTTCACATCCTTTTTAACATTGATGACTGCCTGCATCAATATATTCTTCTTTGATTCAGTAATTTTCAACGCAGATTTATTCAAACCTTCAGCAGTATTGTCTTTATGAGCTTGTTGAGAAGTTTTGGATGTCACAGACTGTCCTGAACTTAGAGATGGTGGTTTCAGAAGAGACGTATCAGCTTTTCCTGGATTTGATGCTAACAGACTTTTGGAGCTGACGGGTGAAGATAAGATGCTTCCAGTAGGTTTTGCAGGAGTACCTATATATCTGGTTATGCTAGGTGTAGATGGTGAGTTAGGTACTGGAGAACTACAGGTGCTCAGTCCAGATACTCTCTTGGGCGGTGGAGAGAAGAAAATAGACTCTTTGTCTGATTTAGATGGTGAAAATAAGGAAGAGTCTGACTGACTGTCCTGTGGTTTAAATAAAGTAAGTGCAGGTCGATGAGGGATCTGAAAGAAAAATGATACATTATACATTCTGAAGAAAAGCTAAGACTTGGTTAATAAGCACAACTAAATAATTGTTCAAGTTTTCTGATGACTAGGTGTGCTGTAAATTGGTACGGATAATCCGGTAAATATCAATGCCAAGAGGTTTGGCCTCAACTGGGAGAACGGATCCTCACGGAACCTTAAGTTACCTAAGTTGTTATCCTTGTAAAATATAGATGTTTCTTTTGGTCTGTTCTGTAAGCTCTTCAGATCTTAATAATCTAGGGAAACTGATTTAAAGTGATTGTAAGGATGTTTTGCATATCAATTTGTGCCATTTCACTTCCAATTTCAATCTATGGTTTCAGCCATTGCACTTAAAATAGGTGTTTGATGATGTGAAGACCTTTGAGACTGTGACCTCATCAGAATCTAGAATTTCTAGAACCACAGACCACCGATAAAATCTGGATGGTGCACATCGATGCATTTAGTGTCCCTGATGCACATACAAAATTTAGAAACTTCCTTACAATGCCTTTATGAACCACCGTGGTATTCATGTATGAATTAGCTAGTGAAATAAAATGGAAATTAACGTAAATCATACCTGGGGTAATTTAGTCTGATTCTGTCTCTGTTGACAAAATTTACTAGCTTGTTCTATAATTGGTATATTGTTGTCAACCTTCAAGAGAAAAAAATAACTTTCATGTTTAAAATTCATGCATTAACAGAAATGAAATGGAGTTTTAGGTCTTACTTTTCTGCAATTGTTTTGACTATTGAGGACATTGAGGGGAATGTTCAACATTTTCGAGGATTGATTTGGGCCTTGATCATATCTAAATAGCCTCCAGAATTACAAAAACTGTACAAAAATTGAAGAATCCCTTCAATTATACCGAACATTTATCTTAAATTTTTTGTTTACGTGTTTTCTATTATAAGACATAGTCTTACTAAATGACGAGTCGTATTTTTGACTTTCAACCTCTGATATTTATGGATACACTGGGATTTGAAGGCTTAAATTTAGAAGGAGAGTTGTGAACATTATTATGGATTAGATAAGATAAACATTTCCAGGTTGTGAGGCCAAAATTTTATTGGTCAGCTCTAAGAAACATACCTTTTCTCTTCTGGCCAATCTATAAGTTCTAATAAACACTTTATTGGTTAATTCAGCAAACTTATTTATCTTGTGTACACCATGATGCCAAACTTTATAAACATCCATTAAAAACGACAATCTTTTTTCTTCTATAGCTTCCTTCTCTAACTGATCACATTTTACCATGAGGACATCAATAGTATATTTATAAGCTTGTTTCCATAGGTAGATTCTTTCACTATCTCGCAGAAATTTCCTAAAAAATGATTTGAAAGATAATCATATTTTTTTTTTTATCCTGTAAGTCATATTGATATTTAAAGGAATGCTAGATCTCTAGAATGGACATAAAATCTCAGTTTCAAACTTATAAACTAATACAAGTATATTTTGAATCCATTCAACTAAATAATTATTGAAAAGCACTTAAAAATATTAAGCATTTTTCAATAATAACCTGTAGGTTTATGGATAAGAATTATCAGATTATTCAGATACCCTGTTTAGGTATAGATTGGTAAGTTCACTGATGAAAACATATGCTTATTGGCCAAGTTAAATTGCATATTTGGATGTTTCATTTAGAGCTATTTTCTGAGGTTGACCCCATTTGTTGCCTATTAGCTAAAGTTTTCTTACTTGCCAGAATCTGGAACTCTAAGTAGTTGAACATGAACATTATACAGCATTCTATTATCATTTAATTCTTTTAATATATCTAACAATAAACATATAGCTTTATTCATATGACTAGCAAAACTACCAGCTCTATCTATTTCTTGTACTGGTATCTTCCATATACCCTGTAATATATAGTCTACAATTTCAAACATATTCATAATTCATATTAAGGCGAAAACCCATTAATCGAAACTCCAAAGGTACCTCCTCTTGCAATATAACCTGGGTTTTCAACTTGAGGACATGTCCCAGACTGGAGACATTTGGACATTTTCCAGGGGACACAAACTGAGCTAAAGGTCTGAAACAAGTAACGAGTATACCTGGGTCACAATTTTCATGCTTATCAAATCCACGCCAGCACATCTTTTAACTAAGATTTTCCAAGAAATGTTCAGGGGACATGGTAATTCCCTGATGCATAATCGGGGACATATGAGAAAACCAGATGAAAACCCAGGTTCCCAACGCAAATGACGTCATTCATTGATAAAATGCAACGTCAAATGAATGAACAGGAATATGAAGTCACTAATCACTTTATCAACAGCGAGAAATTGGGCTAAAAACTGCCTTTTTAGCCCTTTTCTCAGAAATATTTGAAGAAACACATCATCTGAAAGTATTTCTAAATTGTGTAACTAATTCAAATTTTAACGATGTGAAATTTGATTATTTTCGAATTAGTGGGACTTGATAAGGTGGCAATAAAGACCTCAAGGTGAGGATTTTCCTGAAGTTGCAAGACGTTGCTTTTGTTTTTCTGCGTTATGAGCCTCGCTATGGATCCAAGATGGCCAACACTTAAATAAAGTATATAATGGAGTGTTCTTATTCATAGATAGAGGGAAAATAAAAGGCTACTGGGCTGATCCTTCCCAATCAATTTGCTTTCAAGCAGCAGTTTGGAAAATCTTTGTCATAACAAAATGGGACATTTGGTTTTTTAAAAGGGTCAATTTGGGTTTTTAATATATGCAAAGGTATTCAATTTAAAGTACTAGAACTGCACGAAAATCATAAAAACTGGGCATTATACAAACAAATATAGGAAGCAAATACACGGTACCTGAAAGAAGTTTGCTGTTTTCCTTTCACTGAACAATCCAGGACATGTCATGTGATCTGTCTTCTGCCAATGATTGGTTCCTAATAATATATCTCTGGCAAACTGTAGATTCTGAAAATAATATTATGTATCATTATTTGTGGATAAGAAAGTATTACATTTTCAGACTTATCCATGTTGTTCGGATGGGACAATAAACCGAAGCCCTGTGTGCTACAAGGCTGTGCACGTAAAAGATCCCTCGACAGTTGGAAATTGAAAATAAGAGCAGGCTAATGCCGCTGTCCTGGCAAAATTTCCCTCATTGCACACTGCATGGCGTTTGCCTGTCCTCAGTTAGCCCATATAGGTGTAGAGAAGCAGGACGTAAAACTCCATTCATTCCATTTTCATTTCAGACTTATCCATTATTTTACTCATATACAAATGTTTGAAATTGATCATTTATAGCTGAATGCAATAATATTAGTTGGAAAGAGCATCGTTCTTTATGTGACATCATTTGCTTGGATACAAGGAAAAGAGGTTGTTATGTTTGAGAGTTTGGTTCTCAACCGGGTTGTGGAAGTTCAATGACCTTCTATAAGCCATCTTAACTCATAACTCCAGTCAACCCAGTTGCCAATGGGTAAGGATAATCTGGGAAAGATCAATGCTAATGGGAACCTAAGAACTTATCCTTGTAAAATATAGATGTTTCTTTCTTTTATCTTAGTCAAGTTTTAATAAAACTGGTTTATAGGATTTATATATTTCTATTTAGACATTCTATGCCTCAAGTTTTACAGTCTACTTTCTGCACCTATTGGGCTAATAGGGTCAGGTAAATGCTGTGTAGTGTGCAATGAGGAAAATTTAGTCAAGACAACAGCATTAGCCCACTCTTACTTTCAATTTCCTACCACCAAGACATCTTGGTACAATAAGGGTTTGGTTTATTGTCACATTGAATGACTAATGGCTAGATACTTTCTCCATGTCAGCCTTTTAAACCTTGTGTAAGAAATGAAATCATACAAACCTTGTGTTTTTTAGAGTAAGTGTAAGCATACGCTAATCTGTACATTGATTTATAATGATTAGGAAATCGTGATAAACACATATTTAATGTTTTCATACAACTTGTTATCAGCTGTTTCCTTTTAACTTCAGGATCAACCAGCTGAGCATCTGAAACTTCTTTAGGATCATCCTGAACACACTTTTCAGAATCAGTCTTTAGAGTATTGGAAGGAGTTTTAATGACTCCACTTTGATTTGGATTGAGGGCAATGTATTTTGAAAGATCCTCTTCACTTTCAGTCAAATCAATGACCATATCCTCCTCAATTTTTGAAACTGTAGCACTTTCAGATTTAGGGTTGTCCACTTTTTGATTTTCAGATTTAGAGATGTTCCCTATTTGATTTTCAGATTTAGAGTCATCCATATTTGACTTTTCACATTTAGAGTCGTTTTCTTTAGGATTGTCAGATTTAGAGTTGTCTACATTTAATGTTGCAGATTTCGAGTTGTCTACATTTAAAGTTGCAGATTTAGAATTTTCCAGATCAAGATTGTCAGATTTAGAGTTGTCCAAATTAAGATTGTCAGATTTAGAGTTGTCCACATTAAGATTATCAGATTTAGAGTTGTTCACATTTAAAGTTTCTGATTTAGCACTAATATTTTCCTTTTCTGGGTTTACTGATTTGAAAATCTTTTCTAAGTTAAGACTTGGTGTTTCTTTAGAGTCCATACTTAGTTCTTTGACTTCTGTAGCTGCTTTGTCACTTGTGTCCATTTTCTCTGGTTGTTTGGAGTCTACTGCTTCATCAGGTGCAGCAGAAGGCACAAAAGGTTCTGTCGTCTGCTTTTCTAACTTGGTTGGCTTCTCAAGAGACCCTGTGCTCTCTTTACCTCCTTTATTAGAGGTGGGGTTCTCAACCAAAGAAGAACTATTATTATCTGTGTCTGATCCAGAGGAACTACTCATAAGTTTAGAGTAAGTATGGTCTTGTGGAGTCATGTGATAAACTAATTTCTGTTTTGAGAAGCAGTACGCAGAATTTGATGAACTGTCTTCATTCGTTGATTCTCTCCTGAAACAAAACCAAATATTTTTAAGAACTGATGTCAAGGAGTTCTATTCAAGAAGATGAACTATGAAGTCTTTAAATGGTATTTGGTATTACTCATGTATGATTGATATAATTCTTCATGCCAAAAGTTCATAAGCTGTTACCTATGTTCCGTCAAAATGTCTTTTTGGATTTCGAGTTTCGTTTTGCGGTTCGGATCGTTAGTACCTGGTTTCTTTATGCAGCGTTTTGACATATGGGGAACACACGTTGAAACGCTGCATAAAACTTTAACCAGTGATTGTTGTTCCATAAAGCAGTGTCTATATAAGATGAACTATGGTTGTATTGTCTTTAACTTTATCGAAAAGGTTTGATCAGTATATGATCTAGGGTATCTCAATCATAAAAGCAATTATAACGTTGTAGGAAAGCTGCAGAAGATAACCAAAGTTTGGATAGTGAACGTAATGCACCTGGTTTAATTATATACGCTTTCCTGAACTGCTGCGGAAACAGGTTGAAAAATACGAAAATATCCTAAATACCTCAACCATACTGAGATTGAACCTTGAACCTTCTGATAGCGAGCAAATCTTAAATCACCGAGCCATAATGGATCCCTGACTATAATGTAACCATTTACCAAGTTTTCTTACCTTTCCTGTCTTTTTTCCCTCCCCTTTGCAAAAGGACTGTTGGCTGCTTCGGTGATGTATTCTTCAAATAATTTATAGTCATGTATACCATCATCACTAATTAAATGTTTCAAGATGGTGGCATGGAGTCTGTAGAAAACTTCTAGAGCTTCTATAGCAAGATGTGGTGGACTGTGAGAAAAGACAATTTTTTTAGGATATACTGCTTCATCTTCATGTAGGTATATTGCTGCCTGAAATATACAATAACATCATGAATAATCATGTATATCAATTCTTAATTCTTCCAGCAATTTTACTCAAAACAAAAAGTTTTATCCCTAGTTATCTATGGTGCTAGCCAACTTTGTGGTAGTGACATTATCAAACACTTAGTTCAAGTGTAAGTGCTGGAACCACAGGTATCCAATTGAAAATTGGTATTGTGCAAAATTGCTGTAGATGATACACACATAAAAATACAATACATATTAACTAATAGCATAGTATGATATCATATCTTACATTCAAAGTATGCATTAGCCTTCTCATGGGGTCGAGGGATCTTTAACCTGCATAGCCTATGGTGCACCATGCCATGGTTTATTGTTCCATCCGCATAAACAGACACTTTTTTTTGTGTCTGCGCCTCTGACCCTCATCTAATTGCAAATCACCATAAGGAATTCTAATATTCTTAAAAATGTTAGTTAAAGTTAATACCGGTAGTTGGAAGAAAGCTACAATATTCTACCTGTCTATAGTGTTCTAAATAATCTTTAGGATGAGCTCTTTTCTTTTCTTTAATCTTTCCCATCATATAGTGATGTAACCACTCTTCTTCACTACCATCTGCTTCACATTCACTAGCTTTCCAATAACAATTTCTAGCGATCTGTAACATCTCTGGTTTCATATCATTAACAATCTGTAATAACTCGTCATCTAACGAAAACCAGGTTTTCTGTAAAAATGAAAGAAAGGCTAAATGAGAAACAGCTTAAAGGTATACAACCTCTTAGAATGAACCTAAAATATAAATTTTCAAATTTGGTCTATAGCAGTATATATTCATCAGGGGAATTACCTATACAACAGATTACCTAAAAATTCTGAAAATCCAGAACACTATGTTTATATACAATAATTAAAAAACGCTTACTCAAATTTTAAGCAATAATTTTATGGAAAATTACATAGTTTTATGGGTTTATTTGATTTTGTTTGTATACTTTGAATACCATTGATGAATATATACTCTTATTGACCAAGTTTGAGAACTTAATTGTTTTGTTTATTCTAAGAGGTGGTATTATTTAAATTTGTTGAAATCACCCTGTTTAAGGTCTTCTATATGTGGTAATGTGTCAATAAAAATATAGTTAAAGGGATTTTTTATATTTATCAGGACCATTGATGTTATCAATTGGTACCATAAATGTTTGATGACCTCCCTAGTCATAAAATAATATGCTTGTATCCATAAAAAAATCATGAAAATATTGTGGTAAATGAGTTTTCAGCAACATATACTTCAAGAGTTGCCAATACCCAGTTCCAAAGTCCAATGTTTAAAAAATAATTTTAGAAATAGTCTTTGGTAATTTATTGTACGTTATCAAGGCAGTAAAATTTACCATGAAGATTAAAGTCACTTCACTTCTAAAAATCCAGACAGAATTGGAAATTGTTATCCTTTTTTTCGAAAAAAACATATGGCAAGATGGCAAAAGAATTCACAATTCTAAAAATCATATTATATCATGTCAATTCTGAAGTGTTTACTCTATTAACTCTTTCAACTCGACAAGCCGGTATATCCTTACGTTATATATACCAAGCCGGTAAACCAGACATTGTCAAGTGACATCATATAATGTTATACACTTTAAGAAATATTGCTGGGAATTCAGGGAATATCCAAAATAACGGGTTAACCTTTTGAACCTTGAATTTATTTTGGATAAAAAGTCATATACCCTGAATTCCAAGCAATATTTCTTAAAGTGTATTACGTTAACGTTATATGACGTCACTTGACAACAGTCGGTTTACTGGCTTGTCGGGTATATATCACGTAATAATTGAGCTGGTATAACAGCTGTTTTGAACCTACCAGTTTAAGTTGACGTGAAGAATGAGAATGAAGTTGATAAGCTAATGAACCGTATTCTATCCACAATGTTCTAGTAGTATCATTAATCTCTACAGCTCTCTTAAAACATCTTAAAGCAGCAATGGCTTTTTTATGAACTGGCATGTCTAGCTTCAGTTCCATCTGAAATTCAAAAAATAAAGACTACTATGTGTAACTGGGACACTGATTGCACCTATTTGGATGTTCCAATTTGAAATCAGCTTGTATCACAGGAAACCTTTGTGGGTGTGACTTCATCAAACACTTAGTTTAAAGGGATTGTAAAGAGGTTTTCTAAACTTTGTATGTGTATCAGGGACACTGATAGCATCAATATGCGCCATTCCAATTTCCATTTCAACATCTGGGATTCTTGCAATTCCACTAAAACTAACACGTTTTATAACGTCACTGACAGTGATCTACCGGAAGCTACTATTGATATATATATGCAGATCAGTGGGAATGACGTCATAAAAATGCCCCTGACACTTGTACAAAATCTAGAAAACCTCTTTACAACCCCTTTGACATTTTTGATTTATTGTGGGTCAGTTTTTGTTGAGACTTATAAAGCTAGAAAACTAAACATACCGAATTTAATTTTTGTTCCAGTTGACTCATCCTAGCTAAAGCTGTTCCAGCCCAGGAATCTAATCTCTTTGGATTCACACATAAATCATATTGATAGAATCGTACAGCTTTCCTGAAATTTATAAGTATTTGCATTGAAATTTTGGGTTGATGATTTTACAATACAATCTATATCAAAGCTATGTCTTCTTTTTTTATCTTGTAAAAAAGCTACGTCTTCGATATCAAGCATTTATTGAAAAATTGAAATAATGTAACACCTGATGGTACTTCTGGTTTGAGGGGCACACTATTACATTATTACTGATTTTGACATGATTTAGACCTGGGCCCAGTTCCTAGCCTTGTGCTTAAGATCAATTTCGTGCTTAAAACCATAAGTCGACTTGAGTCTATGCAAGAACTAGTAAGAAAATATCAAATAAAATATCAGACTTGGTCTTAGTTTAATGCTAGGCACCAAACCCAGAACATTGGTTAACAGAATTGTTTTGCTTCTACCAATTCTTATCAATACTGTAAGTTTTTTAACCTCTAAGTATATTTTATTTGAGTAATTATAATGATATTGCCATTTTTGTCATTTAAAATTCTTAATAATCTTATGGTATAAATGAGTACTTTTCATTGGATCTGATGCAAATTTTAATGACATCATAACTTACGAAGTTTCCTTGTTTTTAAAATAATAATCAGCTAACAAATAGTAGAGTTCTTTTAACACAGCACTGAAAAAAACCATTTCATATATTGAAATTATTTACAATCATAATTGGTATATCATCATCAGAATCATTAGGACAATTAAGATCTTTACAAATTTCAATGCAGTAGTAAATCATTTTCAGTTATTGTACAACAGATGAACAGCAAACTTAGATCACCATTTTTAATTTTCAAAAGAAAACAAAATAAGATTTGTTCTTTCAGAAAGGAAATGAGAGGTTCTAACATAGTTACAAATATGTTACATTTGCTAGGGCAAATAGTGGTTGTGAGTTTGAAGATTGATCAGGGAGAGAAAGTTTCACTCCTAATTTCAGTTGACCCCACTATAATAGAGCAAGGTTAATCATGGATAGATCAATGTCAAAGGGTTTGACCAAATATCTAAGATGTTATCCTTGTAAAATATAGATGTATAATTTTGTTTTAATTTTTTTTTTTTTCTATGCAGCCGTTCAATTATAATCCTGGTAAAATAATATATAACTTACTTTTCTGTTTCATAAGTTGGTGGTGTATTAGTTTCTCCATCTATATATTTAACTACAGTATCAACTTTACCAGCTATAATACAAATCACAGTAGTTTGATATAATCTCTTTATACTTTAGAACATTATCAAAGGGCCGATTTGAGCTTTGAATGCATATAAATAGCCTCCTGACTGACTATAAATGCACAAAAATCGCATAATTTCATCAATTACACCCCTTAATAATCATTTATCTTTTATTTTCTGTAAATATGTGTTTTCTATATAATGCATAGTCTCACTAAAATATGAGTCATATTTATGACTTTCAAATGCTGATAACTATGGAAACACAGGAATTTCAAGGTTTGAATTTCGAGGGAGAGTTGTGAACATTACAAAAGTTTTGACTGGTTGAAGGAATAGTAAACATTCCCTTTTAGATGTATTTTAGAGTTACACTCCTTATAAAACTGCATCAAAGATTATATAATTTTGCAAAATTCTACCAGGGCTATAGTCAGTTAAAGATTATTCAGTACTGGTTCTAGGGGTCTCTTAACAGTCTAAGAAATAAAACTATCTATACCTCCACCTAATTCTTCTGGTACTAAAACAAACACTCTTCTTAATAATCCTTCCAACTAAAATAAACAATATAAAAATATAATCAACTGTTTACAATTTGATCAATTCATTATCATTGTTTGATTATAGGCAATCAAATTCCATTGACAATAGCCACACTTATTGAGGCAGGCCTTCTCAATTAATTTTGGTAAAAGGCAAAATGCATTTTATGAAAAAAAAATAAGGGCCAAATGGAGATTAGTTTACATAGCGAGCACAGCGTTTTAGCGGAAGGGGTCACTTTAAAGGGGCCATTCTCAAGGGCGTCGCGGGCAGGATTTAGCCTGCGGGACGCCATTTGAGAAGGCCTGTACTAAGGGTTTGATCACACTACAAGCAGAGCAGGGCAGCGCAGAGCAGAGCGGTTAGCAGTAGCATTAATTTCCAGACGGTTTTAACTGACAGACTCTCAACTGTTTACATCGCAAGTGGAACAACTCAGCACGGAGGAGAGCAGAGCAAAGCGATACACTGTTCCGCGCTTCACCGTCCACCTTGCTATGCCTGTAGTGTGATTAAACCCTTATTCTTATAATAATGGAGCATATTCAATGTAGTTGTCGGGCAATATTTTCCATTAACAGAGACATAGTCCCGAGGATGAGTGTACTCCCTGATCGGGATGTCAAGTTCACAAGAATTTGAAATTGAGCTCAATCAGACGCAATAAAAGATATCAATTAAAGATATCAAAGAAATATAACTTTACCTCTGTTGAAACAGTACTAGTTTTATAACTATCAAATTCTGGTACAGTAGAAGGTTTATAATATTCAAATACTGCTTGAGCCCTTGTCCATGTTAGAGAGATCTATAAAAATTGTAAAATTATTTTCTAAACTTTGTATGTGTCGGGGACACTAATAACATCAATTTGCGCCATTCCAATTTCCATTTCCGACATCTGTGGTTCTTGCAATTCCACTAAAACTAATGTGTTTTATGACGTTACTGACAGTGATCAGCATAGATATCAATAGCAGCTTCCAGCAGATAAATGTAAGTGACGTCATAATAGAATAGAATCTAGTTATCAGTTGGTCCAAGGATGGATTGGCTTTTCCCACATCTGCCATCTCATTTGCAGCTGATATTGCAATATCAGTAATATTGGCAATGGTGACTCTTCCAATGAAGAGGAAGAAATAGACATTTGCATGACCCCTTCTGTCATTTGGTTCTGGGCAAAATTCTTGACCTTGAACTTTCCAAAACTATCTTTACCCATCTACAGTTTGGTTGACTAGAATATTGAGGGAAGATGACTTATTTGAGGTCACCATGCATTCAAAAGCCTTCAGAGATTTCAATGGCTCCAAGTTAACCAGGCAAGTAACGTCACAGCAATCAAAACTAGAGCCAAACGTGGCACAGAGTGGGACTTTGCAAATGTGCAAAATGTAAGGGAAATTTAGAAAACATCGGCCCTGAACGTAAATCCGAAGTGCCAAGAAAGTCGACAACTTTAAAAAAATTAGTTTTTTTGAAAGGTTGTGATACCGGATGTAGTCACCAGACCTAACATTTGAACGTATCAGCTGAAAGCCTTTATCAATATCCTTCAACATACTGAAGGTCAAGGTCATTCAAGGTCAAATTCTCGAGAAACAAGTCTTTAAAATTTGGAAATGCATACAGTAATAACACCAGAAGTTGACGCTAGACTTCAAATATGAAAGTATAAATAAACTGCCAAAGCCAATGACCTTTGATCCCAAAAAGGTCAAGGTCAACAAAGGTCAAGGTCAAAAACTAAAAATTTTTTTTTTTTAACCTTGTTTCCTTTTTTTAAACTACAAAACCGAAAGCAACGAGCCTTTAACATAAGCTGAATAAAGCAATGCTGTAACTGTATGCAAGGTCATTTTTTGAAAAAATTTAAACTTTACCATTTTTTTGGATAAACAAAATTTTGACAAAAACAAAATTTTACCAGGATGTGCCACGCCCACATCAGATTTTTTTATGTGACTTTATTTCTATTATTAATATCTATTAATGCCTCAATTTTCAAAGCTTTACATCCATTGGTTAACGAGATATACAATCATAAATGTCAAAAATGGTCAAAATCTATTATCGGAAATTTTGAAATTCGTAAACCTTGTTCCCTTTTTTGAACTATTCAACCGAAACATCTGAGAATTTGATATAATTGAGCTTAAGTAATGAGGTAAGTGTATCCAGAAGCATTTTTCAAAAAAATTGAATTCTATATATATTTTTTCCAGACAACAAAATTTAAACAAAATGAAAATTTTACCTGGATGTGCCACGCCCACGTCAATATTTTTTGATTCATACATCTGTAAGGGGTAAGTTCAAATTATGTTTCAAATTTGAAGCTTCTATATCTTATAGATCACGAGATATGCATACATCAAAGTCAAACACATCAAAAAGTCGAGTTAAGGTTTCCAAAATTGCAAAATATAGAAAAATTCAAATTTTATATTTCAATCCACTGTGATATATTGTTTGAAAGAGCTCGTAAAGCACATTCAGAATCTGAAAAAAATAACTCTCTAAGTGAATTAGGTCACGTGCTAGAGCAGTCCAAAGTTGACAATTTTGCTGTTTTTATACAGCTTTAAAACCGGAAGTTGATATCGGAGGTCAAATATTAAAGTATCATCTGGTAGCCAAGGTCGATGACCTTTGACCTACTTAAGGTCAAGGTCATCAAATGTCAAGGTCACGAGATATGAGCTTTCAAAAATTGAAAAAATTCAACTTGAAATTGCAAAAAAGCAAATTTGAAATTCAAAAATCGGCTTCCTAGTTTTTCCCACAATTTTTATGTTCTTTCATTTGACATCAAAATTTTGAAATTCGGTTGAGCCAAATTGGCTGAATAAAATATGGAATGTTTCAGGAAAATCAAAATGGCGGTCAAAGTTCCACTTGCGGGTGAAATTTTATTTTAAAATCGGCCATAGAATTACTTTGGCTACCCATCTGCATAATTTCGTTGAAATATTTAAATTTCACCGGAAGTTATTCAACCGGAACTTTAAATCGATTTTCCATAAAAACCGGAAGTGAAGAAAAAATTTCGACTACGTCACTTGATAAACATTTCTAATAAAACTTTTTTATTAAAACAGCAGATCAATCTGACAAAGATTGAAAAAATGAAAAAAAAATCGAAATACGATAAAAAAAATAAGTGGTACGAATTTTCGATATTTGAATTTTTTTAACTCATATCACATCTGAATTTAGTCACAGATTCCAAAAATGAAAACCCGAGCAAAATCGGCCCAAAAATGTGGCTTCCAGGGTCAAAAAACCTGTTTTTACTCAGGTTGCAATGTGCAATTTGCACTTTTGCAAAAATGTTCCAATTTATATTTAACAAGTACCTCGCCTAAATCTAAGGTGTACAGATGTCAAAAGTTTACTGCAGCTGTTGCAGTTTAGGCTGTGTGCTCTTTGGGGAAAACGAAAAAAAAAAAAATCATTTCGATAACAAACTGGGACTTTGCGGAAGCAAAGTCCCACAATAAACCCCTGATACCCAAACAGATGATAAATACTACATACTGGAGGAGAATTGTGATCCTGAAGTCTTCTACTTCTAGATTTTTTACTGGGATGACCATAAAGACAGTATATACACTGTTCAAAAGCCAAATCTAACTCTTCTTTTAAACTAGCTGATAATTTAGTTTTATTTCTTTCTTTTCGTAAAACTTTGAGAAATAATAATAATACTGCACCATTATTCTTTGTACACCATGAATGTCTAAATAAATATAAAGTATACAACAGATTTAAAACCCTTTTTATTATTGCTTTCATTGTCTATCATTTCAAAATGCAATATGTATCACAATACAAGAGCTATATACAAATGTATCATAATACAAGAGTTACAATGCTATATGCATCACAATACCAGAGCTACAATGCTATATATATCACAATATAAGAGATTTGTACATATGTATCACAAAACAAGAGCTATGATATATGTATCATAAAACAAGAGCTACAATGCTATATGTATCACAATTCAAGAGCTTTATACGTATGTATCATAATACAAGAGCCAATAGTCACAATACATATGTATTATAATACAATATCTACAATACTCTTTGTATCCATAATACAAGAGCTATGATACATATGTATCACAATACAAGACGGGTAACAACCTACCTTCCAAGATATTCATGAGCAACACTTAATAACATTAATGAAGAACTTATAGCTCCTTCTAATACATCAGCTTGATCTTTAGACTGACTAGCTATCATAGAATGTAATTTCACCTCTTCACTAAAAATAATAAAACATGGACAATTGTTACTTTCGCTTTCATAATAGGGCCTGCTGATAATATGTATGCAAAATGTAAAAAATGAAATGAAATGAATGGAGTTTTACGTCCTACTTTTCTGCACCTATGTGGGCTAATTGAGGACGGGTAAATGCCATGCAGTGTGCAATGAGGGAAATTTTGGCAGGAGAGCAGCATCACTAACAGGGGGAAACCAGGTTGAAAAATTCGAAGGTATTATCTTGACCCATGCCAGGATTGAACCCTGGACCTTCAGGTTAGAGAGCAAGCGTCTAACTCACTGAGCCACCGCAGCTCCCATATGAATGTAGAAAAATTTCCATGATATTGACTTATATAGAAGTGGTGGGTGTCACATACGAGAAAACCACGCTTACTCTTTTCGAAACACCTGATGGTACTTCTCTGTGGAGTAGTCCACTACTATACAACTATTACTCTCAATTTTGCCATGCTTTTAGATGTGATTTTGATTAACAGAATTGTTTTGCTTGTAAGGATTTTTATCCCATCTAAACAACTAGAGCTTTTTTTAATGTCAGCCTCTCCAACCTGACAAGGGGAAATGTGAAAATTCTAAGGGTATTATGTCAACCCCAATCTAACTAAAGTTAGTTATTTTTTTTAGTGTAGACTCCATGAAATCTAACCACGATGCTCGCCTTATAAAAGTGGTGAGATAACATGGAGTCTACAATCAAAAAACTAACCGAAACGAAATGTAATCTAATTTTAATTAGATTGTGTCAACCCGTGCCAAAATGAATTTGCTAGTATCTTGATGTCAATCATAAAAACTCTTTCTTATTATTGGCAATGGCAAATTATTATTTTGAGGAAATCACTCGGAATAGGATGAAAATACTAGGGTGGAAAATAAAAAAGGATAGGGGAAATCATGAAAATTTCATGAAAAAGTCTCCCGCTTTTTCACCCCAATCTCCAGATTTTTGATGGCCTGTCTCCAGATTTTTCTCCTGACCTGTATACATGTATGCATGTAAAAAGCAAGCCAAAATAGAGTATGAAAATGAAAATATACTTACTGATGTATAAGTCTATATAATAATAACCAGGGTATAACAGTTCCTACTGGCATCTCAGTTACATTAGGTGATACATCCATTATTGTTTCTATAATCTTAATTAAATTCTCACTAAATCTTATCTTATTAAATGATGGTAATCCTTTACTAGCAGTGATATCTTTCTCAAATGCCCTTTAAAAAATACAAATGTAGGTATACCTATTGATACAGGGAACAATTACCATGCCAGAACACTTGATGCCAATCTGGGACTAGGTTTGTCAACTTAGTAACAATTTAAGAGTGGCAAGGCTTATTTTTTTAAATATATATTAAAGCATTTTTTACTTCTTGATAGCACTCTCAAATCTATTTTACCCACTTGTAGGCAAACCTGAAGCAAGCCTTTTATTCTAAAATGTATTGTTAATTGGAGAATAAAAAATGGAAATATCCATATGGATAACGAGAATTTTGATAAGAAACTTTCTTCAAATGTCACAAATTTTTTATCTAAGTAATTGTTATCCATATAATTGTGTCCATTTATTTCATTTATTGCAGTGCGTTCGATTTCAGAGCTTTGTTTCCAGAATGTTTTTTTTTTTTTTTTTGCAGTGCGTTCTAGCGAACGCACTGCTTTGTTTTCATAATGACTTTTTTTTTTTTTTTTTGTCTACTTCTGGTCACGCTAATTCGGTATGAAGGGAGCATGCCACACATTATCTCACATGTTTTCCTACAATCACTAACTGCTCGGTGTTGGGTGAATGTAAAATGGCGGTTTTTTGTCCAACCGGAAATGACATATGAGAGAAAAAACCATTTGATGTTTTTTACAATTTTTACCTCTGTTTTTCAACCGATTTTGATAGAATCTTTTTTGTTTATTTCATTATTCTAATGTCTACATAATAGCTTTCAGCATAAATGCACTTTAAGACATTCTCTGCTGACTTTTTGGAGCACTTTTTTAACCGTTTTTTTAACTTTTGCAGTTTTATTTCGATCTATTTGAAAACTTACAGGTGTATAAACATTTTGATTTCTAACTAAATGGTATTTTCAAAATTTGTATATCACTTCCGGTTTTGACGTCATTCGCTTGTAAAGTTGAAATTTCAACTTCCGGAATAATTAAGATATTCAAAAAAATCTTTTTGAGATGTGCTAGAAATAACCATTGACTTAATATGAAATGAAAAAATCTGACCCAGATATTTCATATCAGTCGCCATCTTGAAATGACTGATTTTTCTTTAAATCGAAATTCAGAATCAGGGAATCATTCGATTTGAATAAAAATGATGTCTATGGAATCTACAGTCGATTGCTAACAAAACATGGGAAGCCGATTTTTGAATTTCGATTCAGAATTTTTTTTATTTCCGGTTTAGAATTTTCGGAAATAGTCAAAACTTTTTAGGCGTAATCTTGTGACCTTGACCTTGAGTGACCTTGTGACCTGAACAAAAGTCATTGCCCATGATGAGATCTATCAACTGATGTATTCATTTTTGCTGTCCGAAGTCTACTTCCGGTTTTATGGCCGTCAGAAAATTGCATTTTTTAACTTTAAACAGCTCTGTCACGTGACCTAATTTACATACGTCATAAATTTTGTTTCGGTGTTACTATGCTTGATCTACTCTATTCAATGATATATGACACAATGTATTTGAATCATAATTCCGCGTTCTAGAATTTGAAAATATTCTGCCAAATTCCATTGTAACTGTTCGTGTATCGTTTGTCTGTCTGCTGGTATTCCCGCGTCACTTAGTTAACCTGCTTGTATTCTGATAGCTGTGCGCCCCTTTTATTTGGTATGACTGCTTGTAGTTCTGAACCTCTTTTATTTAGTCTGTCTGCTGGTATTTCTGATTCCATTTTATCTGCCTTTATATACACCCACATGAAAATATGGACGTATATTGCCGTCCCCCAAGTCCATCCGTCGGTCCGTTCGTCCTTCAACAATTTCTTGTACACGCAATAGCGACTAGAGTTTTTATCCGATTTGAATGAAGCTTGGTATATGTATTTATCGTGATAATATCTCGGATGAGTTTGAAAATGGCGCGATTCCAGTCGTCGGTTTAAGAGTTACTGCCCTTGACTAAGAGAAAAAAACACGTAAGAATTAACTTGTGTACGCGATAGAAGTTTAAGTTTTCATCCGAATTGAATGAAACTTGGTATGTATAATTATCGCGATACTATCTCGGATCCTTTCATAATTGGAGCTATTCCAGTCGTCGGTTTATGAGTTATTGCCTTTGACTTAGTGAAAACGTTAAAATTAACTTGTGTATGTGATAAAAGCTAGAGTTTTTATTCGATTTGAATGACCTAATTTACATACGACACAAATTATTTTTGATTCGTATTATGCTATATCTATGCTTTCCAATGATATATGACACTATGTATTCGAATCGTAATTCCGCGTTTTAGAATTTGAAAATATTCTGCCAAATTCCATTGTAACTTTTCGTGTTTCGTTTGTCTGTCTGCTGGTGTTCCCGCGTCCCTTTTAGTTAACCTGCCTGTATTCTGGTAGCCGTGCGCCCCTTTTATTTGGTATGACTGCTTGTTATAGTTCTGCACCTCTTTTTGTTTGCTGGTATTTCTGAATCTATTTTATCTGCCTTTTTATACGCCCACATTAAAATATGGATGTATATTGTTCGTCGGTCCGTTCGTCAACAATTTCTTGACACGCGATAGAGATTGGAGTTTTTATCCGATTTGAATGAAGCTCTGGTATATATCTATTTATCTTGATAGGCTAATATCACGAATGAGTTCGAAACTGGCGCTATTCCAGTAGTCGGTTTAAAAGTTATTGCCCTTGACTTAGTGAAAACATTAAAATTAGTTTGTGTATATGATAAAAGATAGAGTTTTTATTCGATTTGAATGAAGCTTGCGTATTGGTGTATTTATCTTGATAAATTTCATTGTTACTGTGAGTGCTTTTTTTTCAAAATTCTTTAAAAACAAATTATGTCAAGTGACTTAATTTACATATTATTTATATGACACTATGTATTTGAATCATAATTCCGCGTTTTAGAATTTGAAAGTAATATGCCGAATTCCATTGTAACTGTACGTGTTTCGTTTGTCTGTCTGCTGGTATTCCCGCATCCCTTTTAGTTAACCCTGCCTGTATACTGATAGCTGTGCGCCCCTTTTATTTGGTATGACTGCTTGTAGTTCTGAACCTCTTTTATTTGGTCTGACTGCTTGTAGCAGGCCCGTAGGAAGCAATTTCATATTGGGGGGGCAAAATGTGCAAAAACTCATTCTCAAGGGGGTTGTGCAGAATTCAAGGATGCTCCTGCCTATATAAAGCAATTTTGCTTTCACTGTCCCTAAAAACATACCAGTAACTTCTTGTTTTATCTTAAAATAAAAAAATTTGTATTGCTTCAGTCATTAATGTCAAAATTATTGGGGGGGCGGATGCCCCCCCTGCCCCCCCTGTTCCTACGGGCCTGTGTAGTTCTGAATTCATTTAATCTGCCTTTTTATACACCCACATGAAAATATGGACGTATATTGCCGTCACCCTGTCTGTCCGTCGGTCCGTCCGTCAACAATTTCTTGTACACGCGATAGAGACTAGAGTTTTTGACCGATTTGAATGAAGCTTGGTATATGTATTTATCTTGATAATATATCGGACGAGTTCGAGAAGCTAAAGTTTTCATAGTTAATCTTTCTGTCTACTTCTTGTAGTTTTACATCCATTTTATTATCCCTGCAAACATATCTTGCAGTGCACTTTCTACTGACACACAAAAGAGAGTGAGTAATTTGACGAGTACGCTTTTATATTATTATGTAAAACTCTTATCATTGGTTGAAAATGTGACATTTCATCCATGTATCGGGTGGGTTGCGCACTGCTCGGTACCGTCTTCACGGTTCTAGTTTTTTTTTTTTTTTTTTTTTTTTTTTTTTTTTTTTTTTTTGGGAAACTTTTTAGAGAAAATCGAAAATGGTGTAGCATAATTGTATCCACCAAACATTATATAATGACCTGGAATCAAAAATGAATATCTGAAACTCAATTTTTGCTGAATCAGGAGTGGGCTATTGCATAATATGCAATTATTTTGCTGTAGGGTTTATTTATGGACCGATTTGGCTGAAATTTTCTTTAATATCTTCATTGTAAAAAGAAGTATCAGATGGGACTACACAAATTTCAATTTTTAAATTTTTTTGTCCAAAAAATTTGAAACCAAAATTTTCAAAAAAGCTCAAAATTTCTAACTCAGCCGCTAATTATCCGATCGACCGGAAATTTACAGGACGTATACAGAATGTCCATAGAAATAAAACTACTTAATCAAAATATTTTCATCACTTCCGGTTTTGACGTAAGAACTTCCGGTTTTTCAAAATATCGCCTAGCAGCCTCACTTCCGGTATAAATTTCAGATATTGACAAAAACTACATATATTGTCTGTCAGTCATAATTAGAATGCACTTAGCATAAAAAATCCAAACCGGAAGTGTTGCATAAGCTGCCGTCACAGACTGACACATTTCAGCAAAAAATCAATAAGTCCTCTATTTATTATCCGATTTTTATGATTTTGGTGTCTATCAAAACCTTGTAACCTTGTCTACAGTTTGTTGGAACAGAATTTTGAATTTCGAATTTGAAATGTTTTTATGTTCGTTTTAATTTTTGGAAAATTCAAAAGGCCATATTATGTGACCTTGACCTTTGATGACCTTGAAAATTCCAATGAAGGATGTCCTTGACCTCAGATATCCATAGGTATGCTGATATTAATTGAAAAACATTAACTTCTGGTTTTATGGACATTTGAAAATTGACATTTTTGTCAACTTTGGACATCTATATTGCATTGTCTAATCAACGCAGAGAATTAAATTTTTCAATTTTGTAATGCCGATTTGATTATCTTTTAAACGATATATGACAATAACCCATTAAAATATTTTTTCAAAATATTGCGGTTTTTTTCGACTGAGGGTTCAAACTTACAAAGCAATTATCTCATATCAATATGGTGTGTATAGTCAGTATGTACTAAATTTTCTCTTTTCAACGATATATGACATGAGCAGTTTAATACAAAATCCATTAAAGTGAAAATAGGCATAGGATACCCCTTTTCTGAGAATAAAGTAGGCCCTAGTAGAGAGGATTAAAATGATTGACAGGGTTATAGCAGGTTATATAATATGGTAATAAAACTATTGACATGAACTTTTCACATGGAGGTGTGAAGTATTTTAGGTCATAAACAGATTAATCTGATTATGTAATCTTTTAACACTCTAAAAAGTATCAAAAATTTATTCATTTCTTTGCAGAATTTTCACTTATATTAATTTTACATACAATCAATTAGAGCAGTGAATTTTTGATACATTAACCTGTTCGAATTTTTCCTCTACCATTGATAGAACTCTTTCTACAAGACCAATTTTCTTTTTGTCGTCTGCTAAGGTTATTAAAGGTCATAAACAAATTAGTCAGACTACATAATCTTTTAACTCTAGGGGCTGTTTACGCGTCTGCGCTAATCCGTTGCAATAAAAAAGTAAGCGCTCAAACTGTTTTTTATCGTCTGCTAAGATTATTATAGGTCAAAAATAAATTAATCTCATTTCACATTGTGTTAACTTTATAAAAATTAACATGTTTTTCGAGTGTTTGCTATATTTGATATAATATCAGATTTTTTCTTATTTTGAGGGTGCTTCTTACCCACGACACTTAATTGACTAACATACATCAATTCAACTGGCTATTGACTGCTCCAATCCATTGAAACAAAAGACAGTATTTCAACTCAGCATTAAAGGAAAATATTGACGTTTACACAGTTCGAATGTTGGGGAAGGGGGTATATCCCCTATACAAAATGGCCCCTAGTCAAAATGGCCATAACAGTTAAATTTGGTCAAAATGGCTATTCACCATGGCCCCTATTTTGGTCAAAATGGACCGGTCACCATGGCCCCTATTTTGGTCAAAATGGACTCTGTCTTTATTCTTTGATTTCAACCAATTCTTTGGTCAAAATGACCTTTTGAGGACAAAATGGTCAAAATGGCCAAAATAATAAAAGTCAAAATGGTCCCTGATTTTTTTTTTATAAATTGTAGCTTATATGATGATAATCAAAGGAATAGTTGGAAGCTATTTTAACCCTAACAAAGGTCACTAATTTTGACTGAAAATTGTACTCTGTAACAACAAATTTTGAAGACATAAATTGTGTTCCTATTTATATTTTCATCAAAGCAAAGACATTCTAAGACTTACAATATTAATTTGAAGTTCCAGTTCCAGTTCTCAAAAAGATTATAAAAAAATATATATTATGTATAATGTAATAAAAATATTATTTTGAGACCATTTTGACTTTTTGGAAGGACCATTTTGACCTTTTTTGAGGACCATTTTGACCATTTATCAGGGGCCATTTTGACCAAACGAGGGGCCATTTTGGATAGGGGCCCAATTGACTATAAGCAGAGTTAAAACATTACAGGGTCATACAATACAAGATTTTAAGGAAAAAAACATATATGTGATGAAAAAATATAATCAGCATTAGGAGCAATTACAGCCTGAAAGTAGGACCATATCGACTGATACTAATATAATTTTACACAATGTTCAGGGTTTACATCTATTCACATACGAGATCTACAGAAACACACTAAAATGCTAGATAATATCATTGGTTTAACAACGTGGCTAAATGATTCAATAACTCCAACAAAACTCAAGTTAAATCGTTTCCGCCTTTACCACCATCCTCGAAGCAGCAGCTATGATGACACTAAAGATTTCAATTTTTTAAAAGAAAAGGGGCATTGAGGATTAGGAATATATTTTAAAGAAGAAAAAAATGTCAATATCTTAAATTTGGGAGTTTTAGAAATAGAACACATGGCTTTGGATATTCTGGATAAGAATATTAACGTAATTGTTATCCATAGACCACCTGTTTATCGATTAGAATTATTTCTCCCAATGTTACAAAGATCACCAGTTGAATTACAAGAATCTGGTGTATGTTATTATGGGAGATTTCAATCAAAATATCTTGGAGGGTCATTTGTCTATACATAATTATTTTCAAAAATTTGGTTTTCAACAACTTGTTCAGCATTATACTAATGAAGGTGAAACACTTATAGATCATATTTATATCAGTAAAGGAATTCTGTCACATAATGTTCACATTTCACACATACCTGTATATTATAGCTACCAAGAAGCTATAAAAATTACCATACTATAATAATATTGATATAATATTGAATCTACCCTTTCACAAAACTTTTTGCTAAAAATGAGGGAGTGAACACCAGACTTTAGGGGTTTGAAGTTCAAAAAGTCTTACAGCTATCAGGCAAAGTATCAAGGGCCACGCTCAGTGCTGTTCACAGCTCTAGTATTATTATTATTATTATATTGAATAAATAATATCCTCATATATTGAAATTATTATTTTGATATATGCATTTAGATGTCTGAAGATTATTCATTAAAATGTATCAAATATGTAACTTATCGTTAACTTTATCACATTACAAAGCGATCCACCAGACATAAATATATTAGTGACTATGTGCCAATTGAAATATGTCGATATGTCAATTTATAATGTATTCAATGTGAAAGATTTGTATTATTGTGGAATTAAACTGTAGGATTGCATGTAAACTTCCAAATACTTCAAATGCCTTCACCTCTGAAACCAACTTTTGGTGAATGTATATGACTTATATAGCATATTCATAGTTTTAGATTTTGTATCACCACATATATGTATATAGATAGCAGTGATCTTGAAACCATTCTAATGTTCTGGAAAATAAATGAAGATGACTTATTAGGTCATCGAACTTTCACACCCCAATCGAGACCCAAAATCTGAACCCCAACGAACACAACCATGTTATCTTAACCAAGTCATGTTTGTTAAGAAACAGCGTTCTAACCGACATGCTCTAAGGTCTCACTGAGTGAAAGATTAAGTTTATTGCACTTTATCTAGATAGTCCAAACATGTACCTACCCAGTCTCAACATCATTACCCTGCGTGTATAGGCAACCAAAAAATATTCGCATATAGTAGGGTACAAAAGTTATTCTACAAATTATTCAAAATGCATAAGGTGCTACTTTTAGGGTAAACTTTGTGGAATTCAATAATTCCAAACACATAAGCTGCTTCTTTTACATATGGAAGGAGAGTCATACTCAAAGTCAAATCATTATATATAAAGAATCCTTTTATACAATAAATATATTGCAGGTATTGTCAAGTTACTGACACTATTTCTCAAGAGACACAAGTCTCTAATCAAAAAGCCTATAAAATAAACTATTTGTGTGACTGGCAAAAATTATATTTGTAGCAGTAGCATAGGTTAGGTAATGAATTTTCATTAATTCTAATTGCATAAGCTGCTACTTTCAGCTTAGATTGGTGGACGCATTTGATATTAAGCTATATGTATATTTGTGGCTGCTTTGGGGGTTAAATTGATGGTTTTGTGATTTCTATTAGGGTTACGTCTTATTGTTTGCTAGGTTAAGGGTTTGAAACAGTTTTAAACGGAAAGCTACATTTGTGACGTTTTTTCAAGATTGAGTTGAGGATTTGCAACACATCTGAAAGAAGGCCTGGATTTTTATTAATTTTTGGTCTTGGTTTAAAAAAATTTTGAGCGAAGATTTTGATCTTGGTCTTATTTTTGTCTTTCAAACGCTGATAATTATAGCTACACAAGGATTTAAAGGCTGAAATTTTGAGGGAAAAATGTGAACACTATTATTGATAAGCTTAGCTAAAAACTTCCAGGTTCTCAGATTAAGCTTTGATTTGCAGCAGGTATATATGTATAAGCTAAAATCATTACTACTTTTTAGAGTTAGGTCGTGGGTCAAGGCAATTCTAAACTCATTTTTCACAATATTTCCATTATATAAGAAATATTGTTTCAACATGTGCATTTAGATATGTCTGAAGATTAATAATTAAAATGTATCAAATATGTAACTTATCATCAACCTATTATAATATATAAAACGATCCACCAGACATAGATATATTAGTGACTATGTGACAAACATATCAATATGTGAAAAATTTCCATAATGTATTTTCTCACCAATTGTCACAATTTTGCATACTGTTCAACACAAAATTCCAAAGTAAAATAATGACAAATACCCTTTTCGAAAACTTTTGTTTTTGTGTGTATCAACCGCCTGACATGCTTACTCTTTTCGAACATCTAATGGTACTTCTCAGTTCTTCCCTTCCACCCAACTGTAAATGGGTACAGATAATCCGGGAAAGATCCTACCATTGTTTGTTTCTTTCTGGCTTCACGTCCCTCAGCAATGCGGAGACGGTCCTCTGCTAATGTTGATTTCTCGGCATCTCTTTCCCTACTCCCACCACCTCTGTCAACTTGTCCTCTTGGTGAGCTTCAACCCCCACTGTCGGCAAGTTTTTTTAATTTTTGCCATAATTTTTGTGAGAACTGGAATAGAAGCTTCAAATTGGTACTGTTAGTCTTAAAATGTCTTTGCTTTGATGAAAATATAAATAAATTTTCAGTCAAACATGACATTTTTTGGTTGAAATTTCTGTGAGAGAAATGTATTTCCATTTAATGTAAACTTACAAAAATTATACTTTTTATCAAAGAAAAGACATTATAAGACTAAAAGTAGCAGTGTCAGGCTGATTTTCCAATTCTCGTAAAAATAATCGCATAAATTCAAAAAACTTTTCAACTTGCACAGACAGTAGTTCACAACCAAAATGAATTCGTAAACATTGCACCCCAACGGGCCCCAATACATCGATATCCTCTCGTGTATATTGGTATTCCACTTATTTTCTTCAGCAACAGGAAATGATTTATTCAAATATCATTTTTCTAAGATAGTGGACCACGGCCATATACGCCTAACGAAAAAGTCGAAGATGGAAAAAATTTAATCAGAAGAAAACTAAACTTTCTCAAACCTTTCGATTAAGGTCCAATAACATCCATTTTAAGTTTCATCAAAATCGGTTGAAAACTAAGAGAGTAATAGCATATTTAAGATTTGGGGCAAGGGCAATAACTCTGCTTGTAACGATCGAAAATAGCTCAAATTCAAACTTGATCTTCGTTTTCTGAATATATATACACATATCGAATTTCATTTGATTCCGTCAAAAACTCTAGTTTTTAGAGCGTTTACAAGCAAATGTTGATGGACGGACCGACGGATTTGGGGCAAGGGCAATAACTCTGCTTCTAACTATCAAAAATAGCTCAAATTCGAACTTGATCTTCATTTTAAGAATATGTATACACATCAAAAAACTCTAGTTTTTAGAACGTTTACAAGCAAATGTTGACGGACGGACGGACGGAGGTCGGACGGACGGACGGACGGACGGACCGACGGACATGGGTGACGGCAATATACGCTCCACATTTCATGTGGGCGTATAAAAATCACTGCCCGGATGTCATTTTTTACAATTATATTTTACATCCCTGTATGACCATTCAATTCAAATATTTCGCAAAGTGCTGATTTCGCAAAGTGCTGATTACTGCACTTTGCGAAATATATATTTTGCAAAGTGCTAATCACTGCACTTTGCGAAAAATATATTTCGCAAAGTACTGATTTGCAAAATATTTATTTCGCAAAGTGCTGATATTTCGTTTCGTTTCGCAAAGTGCAGATTATTTCGTTTCGTTTCGCAAAGTGCAAATTTCGCAAACTACTGTAAGCCGTGCTACCAGTGTTCCCGATACGCATACAAAATTTAGAAAATCTCTTTACAATCCCTTTAAGAACATGCTCGGGGATATATTTATTGTATACTGATTCTCTTAGATCACATTTATTGATTATATTTTATTTTATGTATATAATTGTCATTTCTATATAAAAAATAAGAAGTTGTTTTTAGCATCTCATTATTACCGAGGTTCTTTTCAGTCTAAACAGGTAGGCCTATGTAAAATAATTTTAGATTCTTGAGCTATAATTAACTTATACTTTTTTTTGTAGGGATTAGATCGTGAAGAGGTATTCTAAAAATTGAAATGTGATAGCATCAATTTGCCCCATTCCAATTTTTGATAAGAAGTTTTCACCATTCGTGAAATATGTCTGTACCACAAACGTCTGATAGAAAACTGGAATTGTGCAAATTGATGCCCTCACATACACATATTTATTTTAGAAAAATCTCATTACAATCAGGGAATATAGAGGGATGATAATATATTGAGCACAAACAATGGTATCTCTATATCACTCTGTAATTGATATATTGAGCACTTTTCTAACAGTGGTATCTCTATATTGCTCTGTAATTGATATATTGAACACTATTCTAACAGTGGTATCTCTATATCGCTCTATAATTGATATCTTGAGACCTTTTCTAACAGTGATATCTGTATATCGCTCTGTAATTAATATATTGAGCACTTTTCTAACAGTGGTATCTCTATATTACTCTGTAATTGATATATTGAGCACTATTCTAACAGTGGTATCTCTATATTACTCTGTAATTAATATATTGAGCACTATTCTAACAGTGGTATCTCTATATCGCTCTGTAATTAATATATTGAGCACTATTCTAACAGTGGTATATCTATATTGCTCTGTAATTGATATATTGAACACTATTCTAACTATGGTATCTCTATATCACTCTGTAATTAATATATTGAGCACTTTTCTACCAGTGGTATCTCTATATCGCTCTGTAATTAATATATTGAGCACTATTCTAACAGTGGTATATCTATATTGCTCTGTAATTGATATATTGAGCACTTTTCTAACAGCGGTATCTCTACATCACTCTGTAATTGATATATTGAACACTATTCTAACAGTGATATCTCTATATCGCTCTGTAATTGATATATTGAACACTATTCTAACAGTGGTATCTCTATATTACTCTGTAATTGATATACTGAACACTATTCTATCCGTGGTATCTCTATATCACTCTGTAATTAATATATTGAACACTATTCTAACAGTGGTATATCTATATCGCTCTGTAATTAATATATTGAACACTATTCTAACAGGGATATCTCTATATCGCTCTGTAATTGATATATTGAACACTATTCTAACAGTGGTATCTCTATATTGCTCTGTAATTGATATACTGAACACTATTCTAACAGTGGTATCTCTATATCACTCTGTAATTAATATATTGAACACTATTCTAACAGTGGTATCTCTATATCGCTCTGTAATTAATATATTGAACACTATTCTAACAGTGGTATCTCTATATTGCTCTGTAATTGATATATTGAACACTATTCTAACAGTGGTATCTCTATATCACTCTGTAATTAATATATCGAACACTATTCTAACAGTAGTATCTCTATATCTTTCTGTAATTGATATATTGAACACTATTCTAACAGTGGTATCTCTATATCGCTCTGTAATTGATATTTTGAACACTATTCTAACAGTGGTATCTCTATATTACTCTGTAATTAATATATTGAACACTATTGTAACAGTGGTATCTCTATATCGCTCTGTAATTGATATATTGAACACTATTCTAACAGTGGTATCTCTATATTGCTCTGTAATTAATATATTGAACACTATTCTAACAGTGATATCTCTATATTGCTCTGTTCTAGCACTATTCTAACAGTGGTATCTCTGTATTGCTCTGTAATTGATATATTGAACACTATTCTAACAGTGGTATCTCCGTATTGCTCTGTAATTGATATATTGAACATTGGTATCTATATATTGTTCTGTATATTGAGCACTTTTGTAGCACATTCTGATTAAAAATTTGAACATTAATCTAACATTCACAGTATCTATTATGCAGTATAATTAGTTCATATATTATCTTTTTAGGTTTAAGAAAATGGATTGGTGTCAGTTCTTCTTTGAAACCGATTGATGATGATTTAAAATGTTTAAACGAATTTCTAACATTCACGATTTTTTTGTTTTTCTTACTTTTTGTATGTTAGGATATATTATAGGATGTATTTTCCGTGTTCACTTTCATTATGCCACATGTTTTAAAGTTAGGGATAGAAAATTTATCAATGAAAACAATCTGTTATTGGTAGCAGTGAAATCATCTAGCGGGTCTTTGATTCAGTATGGAGACACCATCATGAAAACGTGGGGAAATGACATTCCAGGACATGTTCTTTTCATTTTGGATAATCAGTCATATAAAGGATCTCTACCAGTGATCAATTTACCCGATGTTAACAATCGTTCAACGTCAGTGGAAAAAACGTTCTCCATCTTAAAAACTATATCAACAACATACTCAAAGCATTATGAATGGTTTCTGATTATTGAGGATCAGACTTTTCTACATATTGGGCGTTTAGAAAAGTTTCTCAGGACGATTAGAAGCCGAGGAAAGAACTGGTATATGGGTAGATTGATGAAAAATAAATGGTATTGTGAAAGTGAAACTGGTATATTATTATCACGACATGCTGTCAATACGATATCACCTCATTTAAACAATTGTTTTCTGAAAACACAAAGTACAGAAGATGATGTAGTGTTAGGTAGCTGTATTAAACAGTATTTAGATATTACGTGTACAGCGGTTGAGGTAGGTATCAAATAGATCGTAATAAATATTTCTTAACATAATGATGTGGCCGTATAAAAAGAGTAGGCTGTTATATGAATGACAGGATTATTGGGTAAACCATATACATGACTCTATTGCATCCGATCCGTAAACCACAATATGTTGCAAAGCGTAACTTTCATGGAAACCGTTTGTCGCACTTCGACGAAAACTGTCGAATATTGTCTAATGTCATGTTCCTTTAGCAATGGTGCACGATTTTAATGATCTAACCGTTGCTTGTATGATACATCCGTCCATGCATTTAATCCATTCATTCTATAGAATTAATAATCTTTGTGCGATTTTGTTTTTCATTTCAGACTGGTAAAATGTTTGTAAATAATGCTGATGGATTTTTCAATCCCCAAAAAATCAGTAACCAAACTTGTCTGATTCATCCTGTAAGAGAATCTAATGTTATGTATCAATGGAAGAGATATTTTCAGAACCAAAAAACTGCACAGCAGCGAATAAAATTAGCCAACCTCCAAGACGAAATTACTTCATTGATCACCAGCTTGGATACGGAGAGGAAGGAGAAAAACAATGGCGTGGACGATATGGATTTAAAAGTTAAAAATGTTACAACAAAAGAAGAAGATGACAATCCCTATATATTTTGGAAGCTAGTTGGACAAAATAAAATATCTTCATTTGATTCATACGCCCATAAAGCGGCTAAAAAAGCTATAAAAGCTGCCATTTCAGAGAAAAAAATGGTGCTATCACCTGGGGAATATTTTCGCTACAAGGGAGGTAAAACTATTGAAAGTTATTTCAGAGCAAAGAACATTGATAATGGAACTATTGAGAGTTTATTTACGTATCAGACTTATAAAAAAACGGAAGTTAGGTTTCATGACGTAGACTATCTAAACACAATCTGGATTATAATACCACTATATAAAAAAGTTGTAGTGTTTAAAAGGTTTTTAGAGGTGATTTCAGACGCCGTAGCCAAGTATAAGGGAAAAGTTGTTCTACGTGTAGTGTTACATGTCGATGATGATGGCGATTGGCAGAAAAATCAGGAATACGCGGAGCAGATGCAAGAAAAAGTTAATCTTGAACTTATAATATCCAAAGAGCAATTTAATCGTGGATCAACTAAGGCACTAGGTACTCAAGATCTTCCCAAAACGTCACTGTTAGTTTTTATAGATGTAGATATGTATATTGATGAAGGGTTTTTGACGAGAGTCACACGGAACACTATTTACAACCAACAAGTTTATTATCCCATTTGTTTTAGTCAGTATGATCCTAAAGTTATTTGTTTTCAAAGACAAAAATGTCAGATTAATGTGAACAACTTGGAGAATCGGTATGGGTTTTGGAGAGATTTTGGATATGGTATGGTATCTCTGTATAAAAAAGATTATTCAAAAGTTGGAGGGTTTGATTTGACAATAAAAGGCTGGGGCAGTGAAGATGTTGATTTGTATGGTAAATGTGTTGACAAAGGATTGACAGTGTTTCGGGCAATAGACCCATCGTTAGTACACATCTATCATACAAAACATTGTGCGAAATCTTTGCCTAGCAATCGCCGTTCTGCGTGTTTGGGATCAGGAGCAGCACATGCTGGTGATGTAGCAGAACTGTCTAAAATAGTATTGAATATTGAAAATATAGAAGGGAAAAAGTAATTATAGTTATCAATGATTTTATTTCGGTAATCACTAGGTAGGACTGCTTTAAGAACCAGGCAAATCTTTATATAATCTGTATATATCCACGGAGTTATATTTTCCGTGAAATGTGGTCCAATGTTGTGCAAATGACTTTCTATAGAAATACAAGATTCTGGATGAAATTGTATTATACTACTGTACGTAGGAAAAACAAAAATCGTTAAGATATATCTCCGACATCGACCAAATCCGAACCTTGGGTTTTTGGTTTAATTAGCCACTGAATCTCTTAGACCTCATAATCTCTTACCATCACATAATCTCTTACCACCACAGAATCTTTACTACCACAGAGTCTCTAACAACAACAGAATATCTTACAACACAAGAGAATCTCTTACTACCTTAGAATCTCTTACTACTATAAAATCTCTCACCATCAGAAAAGAATCTCTAAACATCACTTTCATCCGACGCTTTTTCACGTTTTTGTTTTGTAGTTTTGTGGATGTTTAACAGCTAGGACGGGTGTGGCGCCAGGCAGGGTATGCTTACTCTTCTAGACACCTGATACCACTTTTCATTATGATATACTTACTCATGTATGATTGATATAATTCCTCATATGAAAAGTTCTTAAGCTGTTACCTATGTTTCGTCAAAATGTCTTTTTGGATTTCGAGTTTCGTTTTGCGGTTCGGATCGTCAGTGCTTGGTTTCTTTATAATTACTTACCACCATAAAATCTCTTACCGCACCAAATAACTTACCACCACAGAATCCCTTACCATCGCATAATATCTTACTACCACAGACTCCCTTACCACCACAAAATCTATTATTACCACAGAATCTCTTACCAACACAGAATAACTTACCACCACAGAATCTCTTACCAACACAGAATCACTTACCACCACATCATCTCTTACCACCACATAATCTTTTACCACCACAGCATCTCTTACAACACAATGACATAATCTCTTATCACCAGAGAATCACTTACTACCACAGAATCACTTACTACCACAGAATCTCTTACGACCAGAGAATCTCTTACTATTTCATGATCTCTTACCTCAAGAGAATATCACCACATAATAACGTACCACCACAGAATCACTTAGTGATACAGAATCTCTTACTACCTCAGATTCTCTTACCATCTTGTGTTGTCTTCTTTCGCGTAGAAATAGTCAATCAAAATCAATCTCAGAACAAGAGTTATCTTCCTTGCACATTTACCGAGCAAGATTACCGCCTATAATGACCGAGTCATTAGATAGTCTCGATTGAAATGACGAAGGTTGAGCCGAATGCCAAGAACATTCATTCAAGGGAGGTAACCACAGTTCAGACTATTTTAACTGATTGTCAAATCATCAAATTGAAACTATGCACTGTCTATATTTCAAATTTCTAAACATTGTAACGACTCTGGCGTCTAACTGTTCGGCCACTTTTTGTTGGGTTTGGTACTTGGTTTCGGACTACCATTTCAGTTGATTGATCAGAGGTGGTCTATCATTATAACTTCCATCTGAGACATCCTCGTCTGCTGAGTCTGATGAACATATTTCTGTTTGACGATTAGGTTTTACAGTTTCAGTTCTCGAACTTGATACTAGGGTTTTAGAAGCAGTAACCTTCTGAATCATACGAAACTTGGCATCTTTCCTAGCTCCGTATGTGTCCGATAGGTAGAATTTCTCTGTTGATCAGAATGCTTTTGAATGTGTCGTCGATTTCTTATAAATTGACCATCAGCTGTTTTATCCATGTAGCCTATGTTCTATCATGTTCCTTTAGCAACGGCTATCATTTCATTTCATTACATTAATCCGTTGCTATCATGATAAGCGTTTCTCGTCATTAACTTTGATTGGTCGAACGATTATGGTAAGTTTTCCAATTACACTAGTGGTTGTGGTAGTGTGTAGATAGGCAATTTCTACATATCCCGAATCACTAAATATTGTTGCAGTGCGTTCTAGCGAACGCACTGCTTTGTTTTCATAGTGTATGTTTTTTTTTTTTGTCTACTTCTGGTCACGCTAATTCGGTATGAAGGGAGCATGCCACACATTATCTCATATATTTTTTTACTATGCCTAACTGCACGGTATTAGGTGAATATAAAATGATGCATTTTCGTCTAACAGGAAATGACGTATGGCCAATAAGCCCAATTTAATGTTTTTACCATTTTCATCTCTGATTTTCAGCCGATTTTGATGGAATTTTTTTTGTTTATTTTATTAACCGATTGTCTTCAAATTGGGGGTTTAAAAACATGCATTTTTAAAACTTTGTCGCTGACTTTTTGAAGCACTTTTTTGACAATTTTTTCAACTTTTGCAATTTTATTTTGATCAACATGAAAACTTACATATGCATAGACATTTTGATGACTAACAAAATGATCTTTTCAAAAATGTTATAACACTTCCGGTTTTGACGTCATTCGCTTGTAAAGTTGAAATGTCAACTTCCGGAATAATGAAGATATTCTAAAAAATCTTTTTGCAATGTGCTAGTAATCATTATTCACAAAATATAAAATGATAAAATCGGACCCAGCTGTTTCATATCGGCCGCCATCTTGAACTGACTGAGTTTACTTTAAATCGAAATTCAGAATCAGGGAATCATTCGATTTGAATAAAAATGATGTGTATGGAATCTACAGTCGATTGCTAACAAAACATGGGAAGCCGATTTTTGAATTTCGATTCAGTTTTTTTTATTTCCGGTAAACAATTTTCAGTAATAGTCAAAACTTTGAAGGCTCATATCTTGTGACCTTGACCTTGAGTGACCTTGTGACGTGAACAAAAGTCATTGCCCTTGACGAGATCTATCAACTGATGTATTCATTTTTGCTGTCCGATGTCTACTTCCGGTTTTATAGCCATTTGAAAATGTCGAGTTTTGACTTTAAACAGCTCTGTCACGTGACCTAATTCATGTACGTCACAAATTATCTTTTATTATTATCACGCTTTATCTCCTGTTTCCAAAAATGTATAACACTAGATATTTCGATCAAAATTGCTTTTTCGATTTTTGTTCTTTGTTCTATAGTAACTCTGCGTGTTTTTTTTTTGGCGGGAAAAAACATGTGTTATCTTAATTACGGATTTCATAAGATAGGTAACAATTACAGGTAACATCTTAAGATATGGAAGAACATGACTAACAAAGAAAAAAAATATGATAAAATCGTAACCGGAAGTAACACGCTGGCCACCATCTTGAAATGGACATGTTTTCTTTAAATCGAGAGAAGTGAACAGGGTATCATCCAATTTGTATAATATTGATGTCTAGGGCATTTTCAATCTATGGCCAACAAAATGATGACAGCCAATTTGCTAATTTCGATTGTGATGTTTGCCTATTTCCGGTAAAAGATATTCAGAAATGACAAAATTTTTCAAAGCTCATTACACGTTACCTTGGATTTGGGTGACCTTATGACCTGAACAAAAGTTATTGCCCATGATGAGATCTATCCAACGGTGTATTCATTTTTGTTGTCCAATATTTACTTCCGGTTTTATAGCCATTTAAAAATTGTTAGTTTGAACTTTGAACAGCTCTGTCACGTGACGTCACGTCACAAAATATCTTCTTTTCTTATTACGCTTTATCCCCTCTTTCCAGTGATATATAACACTAGATATTTTGATCAAAATTGCTATTTGGAATTTTGTTCTTTGTTCTATAGTAACTCTGCGTGGTTTTTTTTGGCGGGAAAAAAACACGTGTTATCTGAATTACGGAATTCATAAGATAGGTAACAATTTCTTCTTAAGATATGAAAGAACATGACTAACAAAGAAAAAAATATGACAAAATCGTAACCGGAAGTAACACGTTGGCCACCATCTTGAAATGAACATGTTTTCTTTAAATCGACATCCGATTTATATAATTTTGATGTTTATGGCATTTTCAATCTATTGCCAACAAAATGAGGGCAGCTGAATTGCTAATTTTGATTATGGTGTTTGTTTATTTCCCGTATAAGATATTCAGCAATTATTGGAACACTTTTAAAGCTCATAACTTGTGACCTTGCCATTTGTTGACCTTATGATCCGAACAACAGTTATTGCCCGAAATGAGATCTATCCAATGGTGAATTCATTTTTGTTGTCCAATATTTACTTCTTGTTTTATAGCCAAATGAAAATTGTCAGTTTGTACCTAATTCACGTACGTCACAAAAAAATCGTCTTTTTATATTATGCTTTATCTCCTCTTGTTACATAATAGTAGGTATTTTAATCATTTTGCTTTTTTTTTAATTTGGAAATTTTGTTCATTGTTCTAAAGTAACTGCGTGGCTTTTTTGGCGCGAAAAAACAGGTGGTTCCTAAATTGTGGATTTTTAAAGAGAGTCGACACATTCTTTTGAAAATATAAAATGACATAACATTCATAGAAAAAAAATGATAAAATTGGACCCGGAAGTATCTAGTAGACCACCATCTTGAAATGATCAACTTTTCTTTAAATCGATATAAGTGATCAGGATATCATCCGATTTACATAATGTTGTATCTATGGCATCTTCAATATATTACTAACAAAATGGTGACAGCCGATTTCCTAATTTCGATTAAAAGTTTTGTCTATTTCCGGTTAAAGAAATTCAGCAATAACAAACACTTTCAAAGCTCAAAACTCGTGACCTTGACGTTTGATGACCTTTTGATCTGAACCAAAGCTATTGCCCTCGATAAAATGTATCAAATGATGTTTTTCTTTGTGTTTTCCGATGTTTACTTCCGGTGTAATAGACGATTGAAAATTGAGATTTTTAACAATAAACAGCTCTGTCACATGACCTAATTTATATGCAGGACTAAAATGCAACCGTTCAAGGATGTTTAAATTGCGCACTGCTCAGTACCGTTATCACGGTTCTAGTTTTTTTTTTTTTTTTCTTCAAATTCTGGTCAGAGCGCCCAGCCAAAACTGTAAATGCCACATATGCATTGATGCAATTTCTCTTATGTACTCGAAAAACTAAATTTTTTTAAATGTAATTTGATGCATTTTTGTCTAACCGGAAATGACGTAGGGCACGAAAGTGTATTTTAGAATTTTTCATTTCACGGCTCTATTTTTCATCCGATTTTACATGGATTTTTTTAGGTTACTTCTTTAAACTAATGTCTACAATACGGCTTCTTCAAGTAATTGAAAATTTTTACTTTTGTCCCTAACTTTTTTTAGTTTTAATTATAAAATTTTTTCAACTTCTACAATTTTATTTCGATGAATCTAAAAATATACATGCATATAGGCATATGGATTGTGAACAAAATGCAAGTTTCAAAATTTCGATATCTCTTCCGGTTTTGACGTAAATGGCTCATTAAGTTAAAATTTCAACTTCCGGAATTTTGAAGATATGTAAAAATGGTTTTCGGAAATATGATTGAAATGACAATTCAAAAACAATGAATTAAAAAAAATTGACCCGGAAGTAAAAAATAAGCCGCCATATTGATATGACCAACTTTTGTAAAACTCAAAATGGGGCCTCAGGGTTATGAGCGGAATTTGTAATAGTAGTATTTTAGGACAGCCCAGTCGATTGCCAAAAAAAGTACGTTATTAGATTTTTGATTTTTAATACTGCCTTTTCGTTATTTCCGGTATAACGTTTAAAGTAATTGCCAAAATTTCAAAGACTTGTAACTCATGACCTTGACCATTTATGACCTTGTAACCTGAACAAAGGTTATTGCCCTTGACTAGATCTATCCAATGAAATATTCATTTTCGTTGTCCGATGTTTACTTCCGGTTCTATTGCAATTTGAAATTTTCTATTTTCAACTTTAAACAGCTCTGTCACGTGACCCAAGTAACATACGTCACAAACTCTTATATATTATTAGTGTGCTTATTTTACTCTTTCCAGTGATATAAAACACTTTATGTTTGAATGAAAATTGCGCGATTTAAAATTTGAAAATTTTGTGCAAAGTTTCATTGTAACTGTGCGTGTTTTTTTTCAAATTTTATTTTGACCGTCCTGAAAACTTACAGGTAGATAGACATTTTGATTGCAAACTCAAATCTGTTTTCAAAATTTCAATAACACTTCCGGTTTTGACGTTATTCGCTTTTAAAATCTAAAATCTAACTTCCGGAATTTATATGATATATGATTTTTTTTTTTTGCAATATTTTTGAAATTATGCTATATAAACAATCAATCAATGAAATTTGACCCAGTTGTAATAGATCGGCCGCCATATTTATATGACTAACTTTTGTAAAACTCAAAATGGGGCCTCGGGGTTATGAGCGGAATTCGTAATTGTAGTATTTTTGGACAGCTTAGTCGATTGCCCCAAAGAGTACGTGATTCGATTTTGATATTCGATGTTGCTTTTTTGTTATTTTCGGTATATTGTATTTAATGTAATTGCCAAAATTTCAAAGAATTGTAACCCGTGACCTTGAACTTTTTTACCACGTGACCTGAACAAAGGCTATTGCCCTTGACCAGATCTATGTACTGATGTATCCATTTTAGTTGTCCGATGTTAACTTCTGGTTCTATGGCCATTTGAAATTTGCGATTTTTAACATTAAATAGCTCTGTCACGTGACCTAACTTTCATACGTCACAAATTTCTATATATTCTTATTGTGCCTAATCTATTCTTTTTAATGATATATAACACTTTATGTTTTAAAGAAAATTGCGCGATATAATATTTGGAAGTTTTGTGCAGAGTTCTATTGTCACTGTGCGTGTTTTTTCAAATTTTATTAGAATGTTCTGAAAAGTTGTGAGTAGCTAAGCATTTGGATTGCGAACTCAAATCTATTTTCAAAATTTCGATATTACTACCGGTGTTGACGTTATTGGCTAATTAACTAAAATAATATGTTTGTTGTCTAAATGGTTAAATGATAGTGCTCTCCCTTCAACCTGTAATTAACTTGAGTTTTGGCGATACTAAACCAAAGAAGTAAAAAACATCGCCAAAACGCTAACACATTTGATTAAATAACGCTAACAATTATCGTCAAAACAGTTGAAGGGAGAGAACTACTATTTTTATTGTTAATCTATATTAAAGCTATCATGCTGTAACTAGACTAGAAAAAATGTTTCTAACTTTTTTAATATTAATATTTTTATAACCATTTGCTAAGTGCCTTGTGATTTATGAAAGATTCCAGGATGACGCACTGCCCAGCGCCGTTTTGGTACGGCTCTAGTTTTCTTTTATATCCAGAACATAGAATTACTCAATTTTCTTTCACATGACCATTGGGTTTGTATTTTTTCAAAAAATATTAATTAATATACAAGATATTTAAATATTCTTACTTATTTAAATAATTAAGAACTTCTACCATAGTTTTAACCCATTCTTCACGTTGTATTGGTGTAGCTGCTTTACGATAATAATGTAATGCCTCACTAAAACATACTTCACCCCATAAAATACTTTTCTAAAATAAAATGCAAGCATTTCATGCGTAGAAAACTTTGGTTCCTGAAGACCCTGTTAACCAACTGGCATTGATCTTATCCCCATCCACTTAAAGAGGAATGTTCTGAGACCAAAATTTCTTTAGCCGAATAGTTAGTGAACATATCCCTTGAAAGTGAGGTCCACTGATAATGTTATTAGAGCTGCAAATCATTTAAGGCCATGCCTTTAAAGGTTTCTAATTTTTATGTTTTGGGGATAAGGTAAGCATTTTATAGTATAAAAATTCTAAAAAGTTATCATAATTATTTCAATTATGCTTTCTATGCTGTATCTTTTAGCCTTTCCTTAATATCAGTATGCTTCCTCAAGAGTGCAATACAAAATAAACCTTACAAAAATTGAAAATTCAAGATGACAAATTAAAAGAGTGTATCAAGCAATACACAATGTTTCAAGGGATTGTAAAGAGATTTTCCACCAACGTCTGATTAAAAATTGGAATGGTGCAAATTGATTCTTTAAGAATCCCTAAAACACATGAAAAATTCATAAAAACTTTTTACAATCCCTTTGAATTTGAAAAAAGACTTGCAATAATTAATGATCCAAGATGGCAGCTTAAAGAAGTATATCAAAACAAACAAGTAACGCTCTTACCAATCTAATTAAAATTAGATTACATTTCGTTTCGGTTATTTTTTGATTGTCGACTCCATGTAATCTAAAGACTTGTATAAGGAGGTCATCTTCTGGTTACGAATAAGCTATTTATAGCACGTGCTACCCCTCTGCCAATCAGAACACCGTTTATATTTGAATATTTTATATTGCGTCATAATTTTCCCACAATGCATATCAATGCATAGATCCGCGATCTTGAAGGTAGTTTTTGATTGGCTGAAATTATCGTCACTTGAAGATGACCTCCTTAGACAAGTCTTTAGATTACATGGAGTCGACAATCAAAAAATAACCGAAACGAAATGTAATATAATTTTAATTAGATTGCGCTCTTACCTGCATATCACCATCTTTAAATAAAGCTTTCTGTAGAAGTTTAATTTGACTATGTCTTTCACCGGGAGCAATAGATGATGGTGGAACCTTATTACGAGAATCTTCAAATGTCTTCAACAAGGAAGAAATAACTTTATCATAGGATTCAGATTCGAACAATTTCTGTGTTTGACCTAATGAATGACTTCTCTGTACATTGTCTTTTCTATTACTAACTTTTTCTACAACAGAGAAAATAGTCTGAGGTAGAGCTCAATTCGGACGTCTGAGATTCCAATTCTGGTTTCAATTAAACAGTACTGAACCAGATATAATATCACATTCAAAATTTACTTCTGTCCAATTTGAATTCTGTCTTACACCTACCATGTTTTTTTTAAATGGAGGAAAGCATTCCGAAATTTGTTCCAACTTCTTTCACTGAACATTTGGTTGATACCATGAATCCAGAACATGCGGAATTTACCAATAAAGCACAATCTTGTTTAACTAACAAAGATCATATTGTAAGATTATAATATTCAATCTTGTGTTTTCTAAAATTTGTATGTGTATTGGGTAGCATCACTGGTAGCATCAATTTGTGCCTTTTTTTTTACGTCACTGACAGTGATCTACATACATATCAATAGTAACTTCTGGTATATCACTGTCAGTGACGTCATAAAACTCATTAGTTTTAGTGTAATTGCAAGAACTAAAGACGTCGGAATGGAAATTGGAATGGCGCAAATTGATGCTATCAGTGTCCCCGATACACATACCGGTACAAGTTTTGAAAAAACCTCTTAACAATCCCTTTAACATGGGAAAACAAGAATAACTTGTCCCTAAATTTCTGATGTATTGAGTACACACTTTACACTATAAATGTTTATTCAACACTTACCTGGTGTTATAAGTTGATCAGAATGACAATTATGTAGTTTAATAAATAATTTAGATTCTTTTTCTTCCAGTTCTTTAAGATAGTACAAAACCTGAAAATAATATATTCTAGTCATTTAACTGAATGTGGCTAATGCCAAAGAGGGGAATTTTGTTAGAACAGCTGCTTTTTCTATCTTCAACCATCAAGGTTTTTTACAAGCACAGCCTGTACAATACAATATATTGCTCCATAAGAATGACTCGATGTGTCTTCCATGTCTTTGAACTGCATACCTGACATGTGGAAAATCTGAATGTATTATCTTAACCTATGCCAAAACTGAACCCCACAATGTTGAGCTTCTGTGAATCACTAATAAAATGAGTTGATAAGGCCCTGCTAGATTTAAAAAAATCCGAAACTGGTTTGGTACATCAGATTTGTGCTGTAAATGAGTGAAATTTACAAGAAATCCGAAACCGGTTTCAGATATCAGATAAGTTTTGTAAACAAGTGGCATTTATATCTTTGGCAAAATACAAATTTCAACTCATTACGATTTTCCACTGAATGACGCCATATTGAATCTGACGAATCCACCTAAGGAGCCAGATTCAAGGATTTGATATATGGATTCGGATTCCGGGCAAACCATTGTAAGCGAGTGACACGGATTTAGAATCCAGTTTCAGATTGGTTGTAAACGAGTAGGGCCTAAGTTACCTGCTCAAAACAAACTACAGCCTGTTCAATATCACCTTGTAATAAATAAAATCTACCTCGTAACCAGTGTACTAAAAATATAATTATCATTTATTAATCTACTTATTTTATCTTGTCTTGACTGAAATTGTTGCGAAATATTTATAAGACGTGGATATGGACCATTCCTTACCGCTAGATAACCATATTTTACTTTAATAGAGTTATACAAAAATAGATATTGAAACTTTGAACATGTAGTTTTAATTTTTGACCCTTTATCCTATATCGCGATACGTATTGTATCGTGACCTTTGTATCGCGATAAGTATCGTATCGTGGCATGATTGGCAATACCCAGCACTACTTATTCGGACCTATTATAATTGTGTCTTTGAAACCTAGAAAACACAAAACTCAGTTTTTGGTTACCATCAGACAACAAGGATAACATGAAAACTTAGAGCCTACCTCTAATACAGTAAGAAGGACTATCTTGAATTACAGTAGGAAAACCAATACAGAATAAAATATAGTATAAATCTTCTCTTAAATATCTACTAAATATATCTTCTATTTCATCTCTAAATATACAGATCATTAGATATTTATATTTCAATTCAATTCAATTCAATACAGTCCTACCTAACCTTGGCAATATTCTGTTTTTTTTTTTAAAAGGATTGTAAAGTGGTTTTCTAACCTTTGTATGTGTATCGGAAACACTGATAGCATCAATTTGCGCCATTCCAATTTCCATTCCGACATCAGTGGTTCTTGCAATTCCACTAAAACGATTTTTATGACATCACTCACCGACATTGATCAGCATAGATATCAATAGTCAGATAAAACTCGCCGTTGAGCGGGTCAACGTCAGGCTGCCATGCTGTATCATTTCATTGCGGAAATTCAAATCCTTTATTAAGCCCCTGTGTCCTTGAAACTAGGAACATCTCGATACATTTTCATAAAATATTAAATAAAAATGTAAATTAAATGATCTCCTATCTCAATTAATACCTTTTATTTTGGTCGAAAGTTTCCAAGCGAAAATTCTATCAGTGATGGCTGGCATATGGGCGGAGCTTACAGGTTGTGAGCGAGTATAATCTCTGGTTAAACATGTAAACTCTGCCCACATCCGCCAACTCTTCTGTCATGAAGGTGGGAAAATTAGTGCAAAAAAATGGCGACCCAAGTCGACCTGTGAGTGAATTAAATTTTGTTTCTGCGAAAGACGGTACTTTTGGGAGATTCTTGTGAAATTTTTACATTCCATCGATAAGAAAATTCTACGAAATTTCCAAAAAACGTAAATTTATAAAGGTAGGCCAATTTGTTAAGACCTGAGAGGCGTTCAAACATCGGGAATCCTCATTCCCGGAGTACCGCTATGGATTTGTATAGGACGGATCCCCAACTAAGATATCAATAGTAGATCACCGTCAGTGACATCATAAAACACATTAGTTTTAGTGGAATTGCAAGAACCACAGATCTCGGAATGGAAATTGGAATGGCACAAATTGATGCTATCAGTGTCCCAGATACACATACAAGTTTAGAAAACGTCTTTACAATCCCTTTAACGAATCAAATGAAACGTCTAATGCAGTATACGAAATTGGATTATCGATACGGTAGGAAACAGAAATGAATTCACAAGGTACACAAATGCATAAATGATTCTTTAACTGTATCAATAATCCTGCATCAGACTCTTGACTACAAAACAAAATCTTCAAAATGAATACATACCTAGATAAAACATCTTTTTCCAATGAACCATTAATTCTAACATATTCATCTAGAAGTAGCTCGCATCCCACTAGGCCAATCTACAATAAAGCATGATGCGCCCACATTAACTTATTTACAGTATATCAAGGGCTGTAACTCATATCAAACTTATTGATCCAAGTATCTTGGAAAATGAGCCACATTAAACATTCCCCAAAAATTAAACAGTACTTACTTTTGAAAAATCATACTTCATGTCAATCGGTATACTTTCACTGAAAAAAATAACAACAATGCTTTTGTACATTCAAAATCTGAAATGATTATTGATCAGAAAAAAAGTAATATCCTTATATCTATCTATAATTTAAATTATGCATAAAAATATCTGATTCTTGAAGAACATTCCAGGAATGTTGGCTCCAAGAATAAACAAATTCACATCAATAGCTTTTATTATAAAACATAAGTGCCTACAGGATATGATAACATTACTTGTTTTAACTGGCTACTAAGATTTTTGAATATAAACCTCAGATCAGGGATTGATGTTAGAAATCTCATTATTTTATATGAACCTACCTGAAGAGATCAGGAAATGATGTAAGAGGTCTCATGGTTTTAAATAAACCTACCTGAAGAGATCAGGGATTGATGTTAGAAATCTCATTATTTTATATGAACCTACCTGAAGAGATCAGGGATTGATGTTAGAAATCTCATTATTTTATATGAACCTACCTGAAGAGATCAGGAAATGATGTAAGAGGTCTCATGGTTTTAAATAAACCTACCTGAAGAGATCAGGGATTGATGTTAGAAATCTCATTATTTTATATGAACCTACCTGAAGAGATCAGGGATTGATGTTAGAAATCTCATTATTTTATATGAACCTACCTGAAGAGATCAGGGAATGATGTTAGAAATCTCATTATTTTATATGAACCTACCTGAAGAGATCAGGGAATGATGTAAGAGGTCTCATGGTTTTAAATAAACCTACCTGAAGAGATCAGGGATTGATGTTAGAAATCTCATTATTTTATATGAACCTACCTGAAGAGATCAGGGAATGATGTAAGAGGTCTCATGGTTTTAAATAAACCTACCTGAAGAGATCAGGGATTGATGTTAGAAATCTCATTATTTTATATGAACCTACCTGAAGAGATCAGGGAATGATGTAAGAGGTCTCATGGTTTTAAATAAACCTACCTGAAGAGATCAGGGATTGATGTTAGAAATCTCATTATTTTATATGAACCTACCTGAAGAGATCAGGGATTGATGTTAGAAATCTCATTATTTTATATGAACCTACCTGAAGAGATCAGGGAATGATGTTAGAAATCTCATTATTTTATATGAACCTACCTGAAGAGATCAGGGAATGATGTAAGAGGTCTCATGGTTTTAAATACATCTAGGAATGATTTATGTACTTCTTCTGGCCTACAAACACAATGAAAAAATTCATAAAAATAAAATATTATCAGAGCTTCCGCTTCAAAATTAGTTAACTGGATTTTTCTCACATTTTGCATAAACAAAGCTTTTCTAAATTGATTATGTGTGCACTAATACTCATAGCATCATTTTGCACGGGTCCAATTTTTTATCCGAAATCTGTGGTTCCATGAAATCTGCTTAAAGAGGCACAGGCTTCATTTTTGTGGGTCGATTTTTCCAAGTCTCAGAAACGGGGACTTTTTTAGCTCAGCAATTTAGTACTGGTTATCACAACTCACCATTGAAATTTGAGTCTTCAAATCCAATGCATCCATAATTATTAGCATTTGAAAGTTATAATGCCCTACTACACATTAGCAATACTATGCAATATATAGAAAAGTCATCTATAGAAATAGAAGGAGAAATGTCTAATTTAAGATATATTTGAAGGAAATACGCAATTTTCGTACATTTCTAGTGCTTCTGAAGGATACTTAAGTATATTCAAGACCCAAATCAACCAATAAAAATGAAGACTGGTCCCTTTTAAACTAAGAATTTCATGGCACCTCTTTAGCAAAAGCTGCTTATCATAATTAGCAGAAGTGACATCATAAATTCCATAGTTTCAGCAGAATTGAAGATGTCTCACTGAAAATTGGAGTGGGGAAAAACTGATGCTTAAGTGACCCCTTTCACCATCCCTTCGTGTTTACCCCATTGTCCAATACTATCATATGTACTTACCATATTTTATAGTCTTGATGAGCTAGAGTTATAAGATATTTTATACATAGATGAATAATACCACCATTTTTAATACAAGATTTAATAAATTCTCTAACATCTTTATCTTCTGTTGTTTTTAAATATTCTACTTCTTCAGACTTCATTACAACATCTATAAATATTATTTAATCATTTAAACATTATAACTTAAGAAAAGGAGTCGTTCAACAAATTTATGAAGTTAAAGAGATATATAAGCCTAGTCTACACGAATGATCCATAATCTCAAGACTATCTAACACTCAAGTCTATTAAACCTTAAGCGAAATTTGAAACCTTAATTGAAACCGGAAACAGTACTAGTATCGCCACATATTGTACCAATAGCTAACTGCCTTTTTAACTCTGGACTATTATGACTCTGCGTCTATACGGCGTTGTCCCGGGTTAATTACGCTCCTGCTTAAAAAACCATCCATTTGTTGCAGTGTATCTCGAGTTTTTTTTAAACTCGGATTATGGTCAGTGTAAACAATTAACCCGAGATTAAACAGATCGTGTAGACGAGGCTATAAAGAGGTTTTTTACCGGTTATGTGTGTTTTGTATATTGTATAGCATCAATTTGCCAATTTCTTCCAATTTTAAGTCAGATATCTGTTATTCTTGCAATTTCAATAAAACTAAGCGTTATACGAGGTCAATAATAGTAGCTTTTGCAATGCCACTATAACTTATGCGTTATAACATTACTATCATAAAAACTCTGTCAAACAGACCTTTTTTATTTGTTTCTTGTTCTGATTCTGTTTCATCACTTCTCATTTCATCATCTTCTTCATCATCATTTTGACTTGAAAATAAAAGATTGTCATTTCTACAGTGTTGCTGGGCAATTGAAAAAAAAAATGGAATTGTGACTATCAACATGGTCAACCCAGTCACATATATATACCGCAATGCATATGACATCAATGTTTTGTGATGTATTGGTAGGCTACTCACATTAGACTTGACGGTAAAAATTTCTGTAACAATTCTTGAAAATTAACACTTTCTTCTTGTTTTTGATCTTTAGTATGTTTAACCTAAAATAATAATTGAATAACATTAAATTCAGATAATTGAAATGAGATGCATCTTTTTGTTCCATTACATTAATATTGATTATTCTGATTTTACATACATTAGTATTTGAAAATTATAAACACGACACATTTGCAACTTACCCTAGCAGATCTTCTTTTATTACCATATCTATCATCTAAATGTAATCTTTTACGTTTTTTATTGAGATCATTTCGTGAGGTAGGTGTACCAGGTTTAGCTTCATTATGATCTTTAAACAAACCTATAATATGAAAAGATCAATCTTTACCTATCTCAAAGTAATTCAATGCATTTAATAATCAAAAACTTTTTCAGAACACATTAATTCATATTCTGGAAAAGTTTTGCAATTCAGGGTGAATTTTGGGTTATTCGTCAAAGGTTTATAGTAATTAAGAATACATTTATAACTATAAATTGAATAAAGAATAAATCTTGCCATGTCTAGAATGATTTAAACTACCCATGGTAATAAATGAAACAAAACATCTTCAGCTGCAGATGAATTGAGAGGTTTATTTCCCCAAGACAGATAATGAATCCATCCTTAGTTGCAACTAATGAATGAATCAAAATGTGTATGCATCAAAAAAAACTCTTCTTACTTCCATAATCAAAATCCTGAACAACATCTTCTGCTGGTAAAAAATCTCCTACAATCATACTAGCTAAAATACTACTAGACTTCAGTTTTGGCTGGATGCTGATTTTATTTGAAGTTGGAATGACTTCAGCTGCCTTGGGAAATATTGATTGATTTTCAGTCGAAACCTCAACCACAATACAATCCGAATCTGTATTGTCTTCATTAGTTGTTTGAGTAGTAAAAGATTCTTGTGTGCTAACCACCTGAGATGAATTTTGTGAATCTGCTAGTGTAGGAGCAGATGAATCAGCTGCTACTTTTGCAGCTACTTGAGCAAGAATATTGGAGGCTGTCATCTCTACATCCGATATCTGGGAAGATGCTTGGCTGTCTACTTTTGAAGATGCTTGACTGTCCATTTGTGAAGATGATTGGCTGTCTTGCGAAGATACTTTACTGTCTATTTGTGAAGATGCTTGGCTGTCAAATTTTGAAGATGCTTTGCTGTCCATTTGTGAAGATACTTTGCTGTCTATTTGTGAAGATGTTTTGCTGTCAAATTGTGAAGTTGCTTGGCTGGGCAGTTTTGGAGATGCTTGACTGTCAATTTGTGAAGATACTTGGCTGTCTAATTTTGAAGATGCTTTGCTGTCAAATTGTGAAGAGACTTGGCTGGGCAGTTTTGGAGATGCATGGCTGTCAATTTGTGAAGATACTTGGCTGTCCATTTGTGAAGATAGCTGGTCATCTGTTTCCATTTTCTCAGTCGACTGAGTATCTACTGCTTCACTGCCTGTTGTTGTGGACACCAAACCGGTGGTTTCAGCCCCTGTCAACTGTGACGATAGCAGACTGGTAGCAATCACATTTGTAGAAGAAGACACCTGACCATCTGAAGAAGCTGTTTCTACTTCTGCTACTGGACCATCATCTACTGTTACTGTGTCTGCTGACTTCTGAGCTTCTGCTGATTTTTGGGTGTCTGCCGATTTCTTGGTGTCCATTGACTTTTGTGTGTCTGCTGACTTGTCTGCCTCTGCAGACTTGTCTGTGTCTGCTGATTTTTGGGTGTCTGCTGACTTCTGGGTGTCTGTATCCAGTTCAAGATCAACAATCACTACACTTTCACTGCTGCTCTGTTCTGTTAACTCAGTCATTTCAGCATCAGAATCTTGACTCGATTCAGTAAAACTAGTATCAAGATCTGCTTTTGCTTCTTTCACAGTATTTTCATCTGGTGTAGGCTGAACTATATCTTTCTGCTCTTTAGATTCTGATGATTTATTTTCCGCGTCTGCTTTGAAAATGACTGAACTTGTGCTTTCTTCTTTTTCTTGTTTTACAGTATCAATCTCCATCTTGGTCTCTTCTTTGTCAGTAACCTCTTTTTTAAGATCCTCTGTTTCCATTGGTTGTTCTAGAACATTCTCATATTCACTCATATCAATAGGCAGACACAAACTCTTAAAATTAGACAAAAACTCTCTGTTAGATTTCATGGAAAGCAGTCGTTGCAGATTCATCTAATAGGAGGGTCTTGGGGAGAGTTTGGATTACTATCTGGTGTTTGTTTTCCTGGCATGGCAGGACTTGATGTAATTTAAGGATTTGCCATGTTATTTTTCTTATCTTCCATCCTTTTTTAGAAACTGTTTCCATTCCCTTTCAGTTCAAGAGAGCATCTTAATGGGGGAGATGGTAGGAACATGTAAGTACCTGATCTTAAAAAATTGAGTATCAGACCCATGGAAAATATATATAACATACTTACAACAGAACGATTTGGTTCCAAAGCATAATTAATCAATGACACCAAACACTCTCCAACTCTCTTCCACCTAAAAAAAGAACAGAAATAAAAGTAAATGGAATTTAACAATAATTTCTTGTGCTTAAATGAGCACTGCCGTTAAATTACATTAAGGCAAATTTTGCCATGATAGGCACCAAAGCGTTTTTACTTTGAACATGATGTCTCCAATAGATTGTTCACGAAAATGTTATGCTTTTTAAAGAAAATTTAAATTATTATTGTGCAATAGCAAAATATTAAAAGCTGAATGCAATAAGTTTTCAAAATATTATTGAAATAAAGAGAAACTATATAACTTTCCAAAGGAGTTGTATGTTATTTTATATATAACTTACGTAAATTTATCTATTTTTTCAGGTAGCTTAATAACTGGAGGAGGCTGAGGTTTGGCTAATTCACGTCTTTTATCTCTTATACTGATAGCTTCATTGATATACTGGAAATATAATATAAAATACATTTTATAAACATATAAACAATATCTTTTATCTCTTATACTGATAGCTTCATTGATATACTGGAAATATAAATATATACATCTTATACATATATAAACAATATCTTTTATACTGGAAATATAATATAAAATACATTTTATAAACAAATAAACAGTAGCTTTTATCTCTTGACTCAATCACATAATGTTACTTATAGCTTCCTTGGCATATTGGAAGTGTTACTTATAGCTTCCTTGGCATATTGGAAATAAAATAATTTTATGAAAAATCCTTCTCGTAAAATGAATCTCAAAATCCATGTAAACGTATTGACAATACATTGGTAGTATCTAGTAAGTTTTTCATTTGAGGAAGTATATCAAAAAATGAGTAAATATTTCAAGATGAAAAGTCGTGTTGGGTTCTAGCAGAGTAAGCATACCCTGTATGGCCCCCACCCCCCTCTATTAAAAAAAAGGGTAACATTTCCTCACCTCTTCAGATTCCTTCTTTTCACATTTGTTTCTTTCCACAACCGGATCACTAAAATAATAAATCAAAATTCAATGAAATTAAATGGACCTGATTGCTTCAAATAATATGAGTATATCAGCTAGCTTTTTATTGATTACAAATTCATCAGTTTATTAATGATTATTAAAATCATCATGAAATATGTCACTAAAAATCTATATTTACCATAAATCAAAGAGTCTCTTAGACAAAGACTTTAACTCTGGTTGTTCTTTAAATATCTGATCTCTGATAGCTAATCCCTTGCCATAACTAGAATCTAACTCTAAACTTTTACTTATATATTCTAAACAATCTGAAATATACCAAGAATATTATACAAATTCTGTTACGGAATATATCCATTTACATTTATATGATAGGTCAAGCCTTGAGTCACATTTCCAAATATAAATAATAAAGAAACCAAGTACTAACGATCCGAACCGCAAAACAAAACAATTTTTGACGAAACATAGGTAACAGCTTATGAACTTTTCAAATGAGGAATTATATCAATCATACATGAGTAAGTATATCATAATGAAAAGTGGTATCATATGAAATATGATAACAAACAATTATTTTCATGAAATTCTGAAAATCAAATAAAAAAATATAGACCCTGATTTTAAAATCCTTCATTTATTAATATTAAACCAAAAGATAACACCTATGCACCTGATTTTGCAAAATAATTCAAACAAATTTATGGATGTAGACCTATACTTACTCCACATGTTATTATAAGCATAAGTTATAGTTATAATTCTATCTAGACATGGCCAATGTTTAGGATTACACACCAATCCCTGAAATGTTCAAAAAATAAATTATATTTACTAGCACATGAGCGAAAGGAAATCTCATGTTATTAATAAAATATTCTGTTATAGTGCAAAATAAAAAATATGCTAAGCCTTATTGTTAGAATGCTTTACGTGAAATAACATAGAAAGTTTTATCCAATTTAGTTTGACAAAAAAATGTGACGTGGTGCACAAATACTTTTTGCAATAGACCCTTGTTGAGGAGTAAAATTGTCATAAGTGGTTTGGTTTCAACAAAGAACAAATACTTAAAATTTGTGATTAATTCCTTTATCAAGCCCATCTTCATCAATTTCCAGAGCAAGAGATTAGCCTCAAACTATACTGTATGTTTCAAGGAAGCCACATAACAAATGCATATACGTTATAACTATAAGTCATATTAACTAACCTGTTCAAAAGCTAATTTAGCTAATGAGTAATTATGTTCGTTAACAGCTATTTTACCAATTTTAAACCATATTGTTACTTCACTTTCATCTATCTTTACTGCCTGAAGTATTTAAATATGCTTTTAAAACCAAAACATTCAGTCAATCTCAACTTATACAATCAGTTAGTGCAGTCCCGCTTTCCAAATTAAATGGAATGTAACTGGCAGATTTTCAATTTTTCTTTTAAATGACTATTGTTCCTGCATATTATGCTTAAAGTGATACTACCTCTTAGAATGAACAAAAAAAATTAAGTTCTCAAACTTGGTCAATAAGAGTATATATTCATCAACAGTGTCCAAAGTATACAAACAGAATCAAATAAACCCATAAAACTATGTAATTTTCCATACAATTACAGATTATTATTGATAAATGCCTTAAAATGGATTAAGACATTTATCAATTATTGTATCTAAACATAGTTTTCTGGATTTATCAGATTATTTAGGTAATCTGTTTTATAGTTATTCCACTAGGTTTGTCCCCTGATGAATATATACTCCTATTGACCGAGTTTGAAAATTTAATTTTTTTGTTCATTCTAAGACGTAGTATCGCTTTAATACAGATGAAGATCAGGTAAATAAATCAGGTAATATTGAGATGCTTAACATCAGAAAATGATTGGGCTAAGTTATATATTTTTATAAACACAGACATGAAGATTGGAATAGTGCATACCAATATATCAATAATACATGTACCAGGACTTGGCAGGCAAGGTAACATACACCCACTTTCAGCTATCAGAATTGGTAAAATCTTAATTAACACAATCTCAAAAACATACCAAGTTTCAAAATCAGAAGAAAACTATGGTCTTTATAGTGCTCACAAGAAATGTTGACGGACAGACGGATCGACATTGGGCGACAACATATTCATAATAAACTTCTCTTTATACCCCCTTTAAGTATGACAGTCATCTTGACCTCATGTCAGATCTTCAAATCAACATAAAAAATTCATAGTAATTTTCACTCCTTTCTCATTAAACATATAATGTGTGTACAATCTGCCACTTTCACACTAAAATTAAACAGCTGCAGGACAGAATAGATGAAGATACAGTACTGTTTTCAGTTATATATATATATCTATAAACAGGTCTTTTTCCAAAAGTTACCTCTAAATAATGTTGTAATGCTGTTTTCTCATCTTGTCTACTTAAAGCAATACCTGCCAGATTTTTATGAACTGAGTACAAGAGGGCCAGACCAGGATGAATAGCTCCTTCCACCTCATTTTCTACTAGCTCTTTAGCCTGCAATACAATGAATTGTTAAAATATGCTTTCAACCCTCATACAAACATTCATATTGTAAAAGAATAACAAATTATGCAATCGATTAAGTTACCCAAAAGGTGTATTTTGAAAGAAAAAGGTTGAAAATCAAATTAAAAGATTTTTCATGATAAATTTTTACCTCATCAAGAAAGGGATGATCTATAACCTGTAGTAATGTAGATTCAGCATCAAATATATTTCCTTGTCTCTGTAGAACCAAAGCTTTATTATACCATCCAAATACTTCAGCTTCCTGTAAAGAGATGATTCATTACATTATATGATACCTTTCATTTCCCTCCCGTTAGTTTGTTACCCCTTTCCCATTTCTAATACAGTTGGTACAAAATCAACAAAGCTTCAAATATGGATGACAGTATAGTAAAAGACATGTGCTATGAATACTGATGGACATCACAGATTAGGGACAGCATGTCACCATCCTCTGCACATAAATACATGTTCCAAACCCTAAAAAAGATCAAAAAGCAGTTCTATTCAACAACAATGGCAGTCCTAATTTGAAATACATCTTCTTATACATCCGGAATGTGTTGGTATGCTCAAAGGGTGCTCTCCTTAATAGGCTGAATGTTTGACAGAACCGTATCACTTTGTGGTATTAAGGACATTTTTAAGAGGTGACATACAAACCTTTGCCTCTTTAGTAAGAGCTTCTGACGAGCTAGAGTCACTTCCATCAGAGGAACTTTCATTCAATGCTGCAATGCGAATCTGGAATTAAATGTAAGAAAATGTTAAAAAAATTAACAATCAGTGTCAGTATCAATATTAGGCTATAGGCCCTACTGAGTACTACTCCTACTCACTCTTCGAATCTGCACAGTCAGCAGACTAACCATTGCTACTAGTTCTTCATAAATAAGTACCGGTACGGTACCATTATCATAGGCCAGGCCTGGGGTAATCGTAATCTGTAATTGTAATCAGCTGTAATCGATTACAAATTTTCAAGTAATTTGATGTAATCTGTAATCGGGTATTTTTTCGATTACAAGTAATGTAATTGTAATCAATTACATCCACAAAAGGGCTGTAATCATGATTACTTTCAGATTACTTTTAGATTACTTTGCATTATCTTTGTTCTAAATTTAGTGAATCTACAATTAACAATTTATAACCTAAACTAAGTAAATCAAACCTATACTGATGCATCCAAACTAAACATTTGCATAGTTTGAATAAGATTTTAAACTAGCTCTTCCAAATATTAAAAAAAAAGGTTCTTGCTAGTGATATTTTGGTATTTCTTAACTTTAGTAGAAAGTTTCCTTAAAAACAAACCCATAAGAACATTGGTTATCACAAAAACTGTCAAATCAAATTCAAAAAACAAATCTCACTATATTGTAGGTCAATCAATATAAATAAAGTAATATCAAGACTCTAAATTAATGTATTTCAAAAGTTTGTTTTGAACAATTTAGGAACAAAGCAACAAATTTGATAATAGGTGGTAATTTAAGATGGAACCAATGAATGCAGGTCAAATAGGAAGCTAATATATAGAAAGTCCATAGAGATGTATGTAATATAATACTGGTCAAACATTACTGTAGTAAAAACTTAAATTTAATTAGGAAGATTTATTGCTATGTTAAAACCTGATGACATAAGACAAACCAACTATTGTCTGAGCAAAGTATAAAGTTTCTTGTTTGAGTTTTTGCCCTTGACTTAAAATTGAATAAATGAATCAAACTAGGTATGCATGTAAACATTGGTGAATGCTCAGTAAAGTTCAAATTAACAATAATCAGATGAAAGGTTTATGAGTTATTGTTCCTGACTTTAAAAGAAAGCTTCAAAATTTGGTCTTGAGCACAAAAGATGTGTGATCATTGGAATTTGATGAAAGTTTTTTGAATTTTTGCCCTTGACTTTTTATTCTTTTGATACAATAAATTTGTATTATCGAAATTAAAATATTATAATACCATTTCTGACAGCTGCCAGCGGGCATAGGTTACCTTGCAAGTCTCACTGGTATGCATATTATAAAGAAATAGGGTATATAAAAATATAAATATTATATATGGCTAGTTATATTTCACTAAAAGTAATCTGTAATGTAATTGATTACATTTCAAAAGTAATGTAATGTTATTGATTACATTTCTAAAAATGTAGCAAAAGTAATGTAATTTAATCATGAAAAAGTAATTGTAATTCAAATTGTAATGTAATCGATTACATTTCAAAGTAATTGACCCCAGGCCTGTCATAGGCATACGGGCTGGGGGTGCAGGGGGGTGAATTAGTTTTGCCCCCCCCCACCCCCGCTCAACAAACGCCCCGTACGCCTATGGTTATTATCAATTAATAGTTCATCATAGATCAATAGGGATATAGCCGACGTAAAACTCCATTTTTATCAGAAAATAGATTTCAATTTTCATTTGCAGCGATACATCATAAGTAAAAAGGTTGTAGAAGATTTAGAAACTTTGAACATACCATTTTTAGTTCAAACTGTCAATATTGTAAACCTCGAACCATGTTCCTAAATTGAACAAGTGTATTCTTTTTTTTTTTTTTCAATTTTCCATCATTTCTTCTCTACCGCCGACACAAACCGGAAAAGCCATTATTTACATTTATGGCGCAGGCGCATTACAATGAGTCACATCGCCTCGAGTTAAATCGCCCATTTGGCAAATTGGACACGATGATGCAAAATCCAATATCATAAAAGATCCAATAAAGTAGTCAAATATTTACTCTTTTGAATGACATCTTATCTTATCTTATCTTATCTTATAAGACTTTCCAGATGAAAGTTTGTTCAGATCTACGTCTGGATATCTCATTAGATTAGATTCTGAAATAAAAAATACGCATCGTTTTATTTATTGAAACAGCGCCAAAAATTTACAAAACACATATAAATAGAAAGTGACAATTTTAGTTTGAGATATAATTGAGGAGGTTAAGCGATTTTCGTGCAATCCTATAGTACTTCTGGAGACTATTTCCATACATGTTGCATATTCAATCCAATCGTAATCCATCAACTGCACCCTCCCCTTTTTTGAGCATTTAGACCAGCCACAAAGGGCCTGAGACCCCATTCGCCTGTCAGTTGGCTAGCTTTTGCGAAGTACGACTTAACATTCTTATATCATGTCTAAGAAAGTTATTTTGGGTGGTGCCATTAGATCTAGAGCTATAATTTCTACCCACGTTATAACATTATTATCTCATGAACAAGTCTATCTCTCATTCTGCTAGAATCTGTGGAATTACAGGTGAATATCGAGTCGTTAGATCTAGACTTATTCCATTGATGCTTTATTTTAACCTGGATGTAGGCTATTCTGTTCGTGAACATTGATTTTCAATAGCTGGATTTCAACTTATATTGAACGTTTAAGAGGTATTCTATAAAGGTACGTGATTTTTTTCTTACAGCATGAATTCGTTTAAACCTTCATCAATAGTAGTACCATACTGTATTGAAATATTCCAATTTTGATAGAATCTGGTAATAATCCACTGCAGATGCATTGAAGATGTTAGATATATGCGCGGTGGTTCAGTGAGTTAAAGGGGAATGTTCAATATTATTCAGGGTAGATAAGCCTATTACCACTCAACGGCAGGTTTTTATCTGACTAAGTAGATATTGGCCTTGAATATACGTAAATAGCCTTCAGAATCACTAAGACTGCCCAAAAATCACACAATCCCTTCAATTATCCCTATGTATCTTTCATTTTATGTATATGTATATGTGTTTTCTATATAAGGCATAGTCGTACTAAACGACGAGTCGTAGTTTTTACTTTCAAACGCTGATAATTATGGATACACGGGGCTTAAATTTTGAGGAACATTATTGGGGATTAGATGAGCTAACAAAGTCGAGTTTCTGAGACTAACATTGTAATGGTCGATCGAATAGTGAATATATCCCTTTAAAGACTTGCTTGCTAACCTGGTGTTTTCTGGTTCAAATCTGACATAGTTTGAGACAATATCCCCGGTAGAACCCGTTTCACACAAAATGCTTTCTGAATGATAGGCTACAGATCGGAGAAGCTGACATATAAAAAAGTGTCGATTATAGTGATACGGAAGAAACTCTGTATGTTACAGACTATGAATGGCTCACGTTAAAGATACCTCGACACAGTGATGAAAAAGACTAACCAATAAAGGCATTATAATCCTATAGTTTTCATGATAAATGATCCAGTCTTCGACTATTTAAGTCCCAAGCTTTACAATTTCTATGAAGTTAATCGCAAAAACCTTGATAAAAACGACTTGCGCACAGCAGAGAAGCAATAACGTACAAAATTTCCTGTATCTCACAAAATAAGAATTTTAAAACCTTATATTTTTTGGAACATGAAATCAAATACACATGCTATTGTTCATTGAAATCTTGCCTTTTTTAGTGAAGATTTTTATAACAAAATTGTTGGTTTTTGACGACTTGGTTACGAGTAATTCCGAACAAACTGCGACTCTGAGGTTCAGATTGTGCCGACTGATTGGACCAATTAGCACCAATCAGTGTCAATTTGATTAAATTTTAATCAGTTGATGAAAACTAAACGTCGATTGGTTGGACGGAATTAGCCAATGAGATTTACGTTTATATTTTTGATTTTAGATTTGTTGATAACACATGTGAGAGCTTTTTATCAATGACAAGCGAAGGAAGCAAAGAGTCACTTGCTAAAGTTTCTATCATGTACATTTCTCTTGCTGTAATCTATTGAGTCTTGATAGTACCTTCAAATTCTTTAAATCAGCTTTCCCCTGTAAGTTGCAATGGCTGGCATTGAAAAGGCGTCCAGTTTTTATAAGAATAAATAGTCCTCGCGAGCCATATCTTTTTTCAACTGAAACAGAGTACATATACTTTTTTTACTTATGTGATCAAATAGCAAAGCATAAGTCCCCGCATAATGCATCTCACGATATGGCTTATGCAATCAAGGATATGGAAGAAGGACGCAAAACTCGAAAGTTGTGAGTATATATAAAATAAAATGGGACGAATCATTAATAACAAAATTACCATCTACATAGTAATAAACCTGCAATAATTAATTACGGTAATAACACGCTCCGATTTCAAGAAAGAGAATAAAGCACAGTAATTTGCTGACCGATAAAACCTTTTATTATGACTTAGCAACATTTGAATTATTCGCTCTATAGACTTTTATAGCTTGTTTTGATAACATAACCAGGAATTTGATAGAACCTGATCACAACAACACCACAGGGGCATGTTATATTTGGGATTCAGTCAATGTAAAAGATTTCACCTTGGTCACCTAGTGTAGGCTACTGTATTAAGTAACGTCTGATAATTTCGTTAATGGTTTGCGCCAGACATTCTAATGTATTAAATAGTGCTTATCCATCTAGTTACCGTCACAATTTTCATAAATGAGATGAAAACCGTTACATCAGTAATTATTTACATCGTGACATTGGTTATCATTAATAACATCTTGATACTTAACATTAACATCATGATATTGGTTATCATTAACCCCGTGACATTGGTTATCATTAACGCCGTGACATTGGTTATCATTAACGTCGTGACATGGGTTATCATTAACATCACGACATTTGCCATTGACGTTGTGACATTGGTTATCATTAACGCAATGACATTGGTTATCATTAATGTTATGTCATTGGTTATCATTAACACCGTGAATTACATTTCACTTTGTGAAAGTGATTATCATTTAAACGTAACATTGGTTATCAGTAATGCATGACATTGGTTATCATTAACGCCGTGACATTGGTTATCATTAATTCCGTGACATTGGTTAATAACGTCTTGACTTTGGTTATCATTAACATCATGATCTTTGTTGTCATTAGGCTAACGTTAATGCTTTGTCATTGGTTATCATTAATGACATTGGTTATCATTAACGCCGTGAAATTGGTCAACATTAACTCCGTGACATTGGTTGTCATTAACTCTGTGACATTGGTTATTATTAACATGTAACATTCGTTATCACTAGGGCCTAATGCATGACATTGGTTATCATTAATGCCGTGACATTGGTTGTCATCAATGCCACGACAGAATTTTGTTATCATTAACGTCGTGACATTGGTTATCATTAACATCATGATCTGTGTTGTCATTAACGTCGTGACATTTGTTATCATTAACTCTGTGACATTGGTTATTATTAACATGTAACATTGGTTATCAGTAGGGCCTAATGCATGACATTGGTTATAATTAACACCGTGAAATTGCTTACAATTAACTTTGTGAAAGTGATTATCATTAACGTCGTGACATTGTTTATCATTAACGTCGTGACATTGTTTATCATCAACTTCGTGATCATTGTTATCTTTAACGTCGTGACATTGGTTATCATTATAGTTATAGTACATTGTATAGCTAAATAAATCGAGGCCCTGTGATAAAACTACATAATGAACAGTGAAACATTGATGAGATTCTTCGTGCCAACGAAATACCATTTATATCTTAAAGATGTATTGAACTTCAAAGACTGGCTGAATACTTAATTGACAAAAGAACTATGGAACGAAAGGCCAAGTGGGTAATCCTAGCTTTAATTAAGTTAAGACGCCCTTCTCATCATCTTCAATCTTCATTTCGGCACAGAAAAGGAAATTTTCTTTTTGATCTTAGTAACCAAGATAATGCTGTAGATGCTAGTCTGTATTTTGTATAATATCGTTTAGCGTATATCTAATGCAACTGGCGTGCATTTGAACTCCGGAAAACTGTATGTAATGGCTTTTATAATTTCGTATCGATCTTTGCACAAGATCTAAAGTCAGCCTTTTCTATGAAGGAATCTGGACCGGATAGTGAATGAGCTATAGTATGAATTTGGCAATCACCAAACAATTTAAATATGTCTTGTCGGTGTGGTGCGAAGGGGGTATATGGCGAGCACTGGAAGAAGTTGATCATTCTTTTTTAACACAGTGTTGGATATAGGTGATGATATTTTATAATTTAATAGCAAAATAAATCTGATTTGATGACAGCGTTTTAGACTGGGATTTATGATACTTCTGTAGCATCTGCCGTACATTTTGTAATAATGAAAAAACATGAATACATAACTTGAAAATTCTGGCTCTATTATACCCATGGTCTTAGAACTGATAAGTTGTCGGACTTAATAAGATGGTATTATTTTTGACACATATACCCCTCCATAAACGTGTAACCATCGATAGTTAGACCTAATAATGTTGTGAAATTAAGCAAGAAGAATTTTTAATCGATCATGTCAATCATTTGATAGTTCTTACACCATACTGTCTAGACATGAATAATACAAGATACAAATTACAGTTATTTATAAACTTGAAAATATTCTTAATTACATTTGAGGATAACATCATTACCTTTCTAGGACTTTTAGATACGGTGAAAAGATGCGGAGCCGTAGGAAGCAGGGGCGCCGGAACCACGGGGGCCGGGGGGCCACTGCCCAAAATAAGAGCCGGCGGATACTATAAACCATGCGGCAGCCCAGAGCTGCAGTCAGCTGGTGTTCACAGACCCTCTCCTTCAGCCCTAATCCCCAGACCGGAAGGTTCCCTCGCTTCGCTCGATCACATAGTGCCCTTTATATCACAGCTCTGCCCTCGCCGCTAACATTTCCTTCCAGCGCCCCTGGTAGGAAGCAATTATTTTTAAGGTCATTGAATATGGTGATTAGCAAATTTGCAGTTTACTACGGAACCATGTGCACATTTTTCTTTTCAAACGCTGGACGGTTTGGTGTCGTTGGTTCGAGAACCCGTTAAACGTGGGAGTAAGTTATGGACTTTTTTTCAGAAAGTAAATCAAACATGGATTTGGCCCACTCTCGCTTTTAGCGTTGATGGAAAGTTTAAAGCGACAGTATCATCTAAACCCATAAATTTCTGTTCTGTTCTGTTATTTTAAGCTATGGAAATATAATGGGCTGTGGGAAATATGCTCGTTCACTAGAGTATTATCAAGATTTTGTGCCAGCACTATTTGTTGCCAGATATTAAACGATGGGGCTTTTAGTATATAATAATACAATAATACCATGTAATACTACTAATGATTTATTTATATAATAACACTTATTAAATATCAACTTCACAGAATGGATGTGTTGGACATCTTCCAAAAATATACCTCTACATAATGTATTTCATAATATAGCCTTAGATGAGAAGACCTGGTTATAAATTGGTTTAATTTGTAGTTCATAGTTAAAGGGGAATTTCGAGTGTCGATCTTTGCCTTTAATATATGTAAATAGCCTCCAGGAGTACTAAAACTGCACAAAAATCGCATAATCCCTTCAATTATATCCCTTCCTAAACATTTATCTTTCATTTTCTGTATTTGTGTTTTCTATATAACGCATAACTTCTTGCTAAACGGCGAGTCCTATTTTTGGCTTTCAAACGCTCAAAATTATGGCTACACAGGGATTTGAAGGCTTAAATTTCGAGGGAGAGTTGTGAACATTATTATGGATTAGATTAGCTAAAAAAATCCAGGTTCTAAGACTAAAAGTTTGTTGGTCAAATAGTTAGTGAACATATCCCTTAAAAACTACGAGAGTCCAAGCGTAACCATAGCTTTTTGAAAATATTATTCAAGAACTCACTCACTAGCACTAGGTTAGGAAAACGATCAAAGAATTCAGAGAAAAGACTTTTGTTACAACCAGAATTCATATTGTAACGTTCCGTAACAATGCGATTGCATGCAGCATACTTGTACTACATGTATTTTGGTACCAATATTGTTACCTATATACATCCTTCTTCCTGTTATTCCTAGAGATATTTTAGAATGTCATGAACTTTAAACAGACTTAGAAGTATTGACATGTTGTGGTTAGAAGGTCAGACACCATTGGATCATCTGTATGTTTTACCGGAAGTACCCATATCGCTTGCAGACGTAACCATCTTGTGAACACAGGTGTTCTCTTGGGTGGCTTGCCTGTGCAGAAAAGTAGGACGTACAACTCCATTCATTTCATTTGGGTGGCTTGCCATGTATTTCATATACGTGTACAATTAAAAACATTAGATCTCTTGTCAAACTGGACACATTCTAATCTACTTCGGCATTATGATTGCGTCTTCTTGAGTGAGGCTGCTTTTCTGGGGCTAGATTCGGTTTCACCAGTTGATATAAGAAAGAAACAAGCTGGAGGGGTTTAAGAATAATCCGAGGAGAAAGAAACAAGATAGGCAGAGATATTATGATCAGACGAGCTATGTAAGGGATGGAGGATGGGACAGAAGAGATAGAAAAGGGGTGGGTGAACAGAGTAAGGTACAGAAGAGGGGGACATGGGAGGGGTTAACAGAGTAAGGGACAGACAAGGGGAGGGGTTAACAGAGTAAGGGACAGACAAGGGGAGGGGTTAACAGAGTAAGTGACAGAAGAGAGGGACAAGGGGAGGGTGAAAAGAGTACGGGACGGAAGAGAGAGACATGGGGAGGGGTGAACAGAGTAAGCGACAGAAGAGAGGAACGGGAAGATTAGAGTAAGGGACAGAAGAGAATGACAAGGGAAGGGGGTGAACAGGGGTGATCTTATAAGAGAGAGACTCTAGTGATTTAAGAGTCAGTGCAAGATGGGATAGGGCGAGGATTATACACAAGGTGAAGGTTAGAGAGGCAAATCCGATAACATGGCAGAAGGGGACTACTCTCTTATATTGAGAGGTATATAATATACCTCCGTGCAATGCTTCGAATTACAGTACTCCGAAGACTTATATTTTGATAATCATTATTATCATACCATCAGTTTAAGTTTCTCTTACTTTGACAATTGGATTTTAAAAAAATACATAACTAGCCCCAGTGGTCAAAGAAAATTGCAGAAAATTACCTCCCTTGAAAGAAAACGTATTATTACTACGCATGTATTTATCTTTAAAAAAATGATTAGCATTTTATAAAGATTCTGAAGTAAATCAAACCCAATAAAGATAAAAAAAAATCAGCCTTTTTGCGACAAAACGGTGATATGGTTCTCCATTGAAAGCCTTTTCAACACAGAATAACACAGTACTTTAATCGATAGAACATTTGTGTTAGGTTAAATTTTTGGTGACTTTAAATATAATTTGCATAACAATTTTTCAGATTGTAGATCGTGAATCCGAAAAAAAACCTGTAGAATAACTGCATTTTCAAAAAAAAAAAATATATATATACTGCCACGCTTTACATATGTGTACAATATCAGCCTACATATTAGAAATAGGTTTAACCTGAATTGTTATTATTATAACTTGTAAGTAAAACATATAGACAGGTGTTAATATGATATAATTTTGGATATTTTTAGCTGAAATATTCAGTTACTGTAGACAAACTTCTAGCAATCTTATCGTATTAACAGTTAACTTTATATTTTATCAAGACTGTACAATATTAAAACATGTTGCAATCATTTCGTTTATCAGAAAGAAATGGCAGGTAGGCCTACATAGGCTACAGTAAGAACTTTTCAGAAAGTTAATATTAAAGGGATATGTTCACTACCTGTTCGTCCCAAAAACTTTTAGATTATCTAATCCGTAATAATGATGATACTTATGTTTACTTTTAAAACGTATTTCATCTATTCGGATTAATTAATTTCGTTAATCAAAATCGCATCCAAAATCATGGCAAAACCGAGAGCAATAGTTATATAGTAGAGGACTACTTCAAAGAGAAGTACCTTCAGGTGTTTCTAAAAGAGTAAGCATAGTCTGCTTCACCCGCCACTACATCAGTCAACATCAACTCACTCACAAAAAATAATGAGACGCTTTTCAATGTAAAATTGTATTGGTAAAAACATCCAATCTTTAATATTATTTCAATGGCATTCAACCTTTAATATTTATATCATGATGAAAGATTATTACTGATGATGAACATAAATAAAGTGTGTATAAAAAACATTACCACTGTTACACTTATAACTCAACACTTACACTTAATTATAAACATTTCAACACTTTTACTTCATTTAGAACGCGCCTCCGTTTTTCATGTTCATAGTATCAGATAAAAATATTTTGAATAACTATGGTACTATGAACGTTTGTCAACGATGATACCATGAAAGTAAGTCAACGCTGGTACTATGGAAGTTAGTCAACGATGGTACCATGAAAGTTAGTCAAAGCTGGTACCATGAAAGTTTGTCAACGCTGGTACCTTGAAAGTTAGTCAACAATGATACCTTGAAAGTTAGTCAACGATGATACCTTGAAAGTTAGTCAACGATGATACCTTGAAAGTGAATGAACGATTATACTATGAAAGTTGATCATGATGATACCTTGAAAGTTAATCAACGATGATACCTTGAAAGTAAGGCAACGATGATACCTTGGAAGTGAGTCAACGCCGATATCTTGAATGTGAATCAGCTATGATAACTTGAAAGTTAGTCAACGATGATACCATGAAAGTTAATGAACGATGATACTTTCAGAAGGTAATCATGTTGATACCATGAAAGTTAGTCAAAGATGATACCATGAAAGTGAGTTAACCATGATACCATGAAAGTTAATGAACAATGATACCATGAAAGTTAATGAACGATGATACCATGAAAGTTAATGAACGGTGATACATGTACTATGAAATTTAATCACAATGATACAATGAAAGTTAGTCAACGATACCATAAAAGTCAGCAAACAACCGTTTCATTGATGCTGCTGAATTCAGTCAAAGATGTTACATTAAAATTCAGTCACAAATGATACTATTTAAGTCAGACAACCGTATTACCGTTCCTGAGCATACATTCTGCATCCTGGAAACATTGAAAGAAACATGTCTCTGGAGACTAATTCACGAGTAACAGAAAAACATGTCTATATAATATTGTTCTGGTAATTAAATTATCTGGTGTTAGTGTGTACAAACAGGAGCTTTACATCTGGTGGTTGTGAGCTAATATTGAAACCAGACATGGTTTACTAGTAATTATTATTGAGTAAGTTCTTCTTTGAGTAGAAATTATTTCCATGGACAAATCTATTTCATCACGCTCGGGGTTTATTTAAACCGATTTATGGAAGAGAGTTTATAAAACCAAGATTTCTCCTTTCGGAACACCCTGTGGCATTACTCAATCATGTCCTTCCTCCTTCCTTGGCAAGAATTTCTTGGTTGTCCAGAAAAAATTCGGATGCATTATGATGCATTCGAACATAACCATGGCCTGTCCTGCTGGTGACTGTGTCAGGTGCTTAGAATTAGCTTTGGTTGTCTTTATCAGAATATGAAGTTGCTCTCTGTTATATATAAGGAAAGTGAGATGCTACTCTGGCCGTGTCTTCCGAGGTTCGAAAGTTGTTCACATACTTCTGATTCGGTAACAAGACTTCATCGATGAGCCAAAGAACTTACCTTGTAATTTATGTTCTGTTTATTATCCACATATCAATAACATAACACTAATATTGAGATAAATATTTATTGACATAATGATGTTTTATTGTTTATTTTATCCCTTGTTTATTTATTTAACTCATAATTTGTTTATGATCTGTAAAGTGTTGATTTTTGGTTATGATTGATGATATATAGTGATCAACTATTTAGTGAATGCAGTTGATAGATTTTTTTTGTTTCGCTTTGTATTTTCTTTCTTTTACCTGGCATGCATGATCTGATGAAATTCTTCGTTTAATTGAGTCCAATTGAAACTTTTACCCAATAGCGTCAAACAGAAGAGAGAGAGGCATGGGAGGGGTTAACAGAGTAAGGAAGAGAGAGGCATGGGGGAGGGTGAATAGAGTAAGGGGAGGGGTTAACAGAGTAAGGGACAGAAGAGAGACAAGGGGAGTGGTTAAAAGAGTAAGGGACGAGAGAGACAAGGGGAGGGGTTAACAGAGTAAGGGATAGAAGAGAGACAAGGGGAGGGGTTAACAGAGTAAGGGACAGAAGAGAGACAAGGGGAGGGGTTAACAGAGTAAGGAAGAGAGGGACAAGGGGAGGGTGAACAGAGTAAGGAACGGAAAAGAAATATCGAGAGATTTAAAGAAAGATAATGAGGGAGGGACATCAGAGGTGAACTAGTTGAAGTGGCAGTGGTAGGAAGTGTGAAAGGGACGAGGATTTGTTTGGGACATTACAGATAAAAGGGAGGGAGGGAGGGGGTTCTCTCTTATATTGAGAGGTATATAATATACCTCCGTGCAATGCTTCGAATTACAGTACTCCGAAGACTTATATTTTGATAGTCATTATTATCATACCATCAGAATGAAATTTTATTTTGACTATTGGATTTTAAAAAAATACATAACTAGCCCCAGTGGTCAAAGAAAATGGCAGAAAATTACCTCCCTTTAAAGAAAACGTATTATTACTACGCATGTATTTATCTTTAAAGAAATGATTAGCATTTTATAAAAATTCTGAAATAAACCAAAATGTTTCAGATTTTAAGCACTGTTACACTTATAACTCAACACTTACACTTAATTATAAACATTTCATCACTTTTACTTCATTTAGATCACGCCTTTTTTTCATGTTCATAGTATCAGATAAAAATAGTAAGAATATCTTTCGAAAATAATGGTAGCATTGTATTGCTAAAGATTGAAAAACCATGATTTAATTACTGTGTGCCCTTTCTGTAAGTCGACACTGGTACCTTGAAAGTTAATCAACGATGATACCTTGAAAGTAAGGCAACGATGATACCTTGGAAGTGAGTCAACGCCGATATCTTGAATGTGAATCAGCTATGATAACTTGAAAGTTAGTCAACGATGATACCATGAAAGTTAATGAACGATGATACTTTCAGAAGGTAATCATGTTGATACCATGAAAGTTATTCAAAGATGATACCATGAAAGTGAGTTAACCATGATACCATGAAAGTTAATGAACGATGATACCATGAAAGTTAATGAACATACATGTACTATGAAATTTAATCACAATGATACAATGAAAGTTAGTCAACGATACCATAACAGTCAGCCAACGACCGTTTCATAGAAGCTGCTATATAATTCAGTCAAAGAAGTTACATTAAATTTCAGACATAAATGTAACCATTTAAGTCAGACAACTATAATTAATATTACCGTTCCTGGCCATACATTCTGCATCCTGGAAACATTGAAAGAAACAGGTCTTTGGAGACTAATTCACGAGTAACAGAAAAACATGTCTATATAATATTGTTCTGGTAATTAAATTATCTGGTGTTAGTGTGTACAAACAGGAGCATTACATCTGGTGGTTGTGAGCTAATATTGAAACCAGACATGGTTTACTAGTAATTATTATTGAGTAAGTTCTTCTTCGAGCAGAAGTTGTGTCTATGGACAAATCTATTTCATCACGCTCGGGGTTTATTCCTGGGTTTTCAACTTGGAGGATTTGTCCCGAAATGGGGACATTTGGACATTTTCCTGAGGACACAAACTGAGCTATAGGTCTGAAAAAATGTAATTTATTGTATTTTCTGGGTAAATGTATATCCAGTGTCCATTGACCGCAAAGACTCTTTATATCTGGGCCACAATTTTCATGCACACAGGTAATTGTCAAGAAGAGGAAGGGGCTGTGTGTCAACCAACGTGTCAGAAATTCGAACAATCTCGGTTCAGGAGACATTGTAATTTCCTCATTCGTATTCGGGGACACTTGAGGAAACCGGTTGAAAACCCAGGTATTAAACCGATTTGTGGACGTGAGTTGATAAAACTTGTGATGCATATCCTTTTGGAACCATGTCCTTCTTTGGACGTGAATTGTTTTGGTTGTCATTTCGGATGCATTCGCTCATAACCATCGCCTGTCCTGAGGACTGTGTTCCGTTTCGTGTCAGGTGCAAAGAATTAGCTTTTGTTGTCTTTATCAGAAGATGAAGATGCTCTCTTTTATAAGGAAAGTGAGATGCCACTTATCGTGTTTTAGGATGTTCCAAAGTTGTTCACATACTTCAGTGATTCGGTAACAAGACTTCATCAAGGAGCAAAATAATTTACCTTGTAATTTATGTTCTGTTTATTATCCACATATCAATAACATAACAATAATATTGAGATAAATATTTATTGACATAATGATGTTTTATTGTTTATTTTATCCCTTGTTTATTTATTTAACTCATAATTTGTTTATGATCTGTAAAGTGTTGATTTTTGGATATGATTGATGTTTGAAAGCGATCTACTATTTAGTGAATGCATTTGATAGATTTTTTTTGTTTCGCTTTGTTTTTTCTTTGTTTTACCTGTCATGTATGATCTGACGAAATTCTTCATTTAATTGCGTTCAATTGAAATTTTTACCCAATAGCGTCAAAGGTTGTTAAAAGTTATACTAACCAAACAAACACTCTATATCAAAATTGAGCTGAAATGTCAAGTATGATCAGTTAGGTAGGCTTTAAAAGTTTGAATATCTTTTCATTAAAACTCGCCGTTAGTGGTAATCTTTGACTTTGAAGTAAAACTAGACCATCTTAACCCGGGGGATAAAAACTCTATAAAATAAAGTAAAGCACTCTAACATCTTTATCAACTTATATCTTTTACATTTTATAGATCTCGACTCTTCTCAATAAATATGATAAATGGTTCCTGCTTATCTTGGAATTCATGTAAATACCAAACTAATTGCAGGAATATAAGAACCATATTGGCTCTGGGTTGTTAAATAGATAAAGTGGTTAAAGACAACAGCTTTAAAAGTTTCCAGTTCATTAAGAGAGATATCTGGATTTGACCAGTTCGTATCTTAAAGATATCAGAGTACTTAAATGTCAGATTATATAAGAATATAGAAAACTTGTTTTAACTAGATATACTCCAAATGGTCCATGGCAAAATAGAATTATAAATGTAGCCAACAGAGATTTGAAATAAAACGTCACACTATAACGTTCTAGTCAACGTTCTCCGAACGTTTCAATCGTTCAAAATTTAAGCGTTCCAAACCGAGGATGACACATTATGCGTGTGTGTAACGCACGAGGAGCGTGTTAAAGCGAACCATTAGCGTGTGCTAACGTGCCACAGGCGTGTGGCGAACGTTTTGTCAACGTTTGGCGAGCTTGTTGAGCGTGTGACTAACGTGTAAATAACGGCAGAATAGTGCTTTACTGGCGTGTGCGCTGGGGAACCGTTCAGCGGTCGTTATCAAGTCGCCAGTGAGTCATTTACTGCAAAGCAAACGATAAGTAACAACCATGTATCGTTAGAGTAACGACTGTAACGGTGGCCGAACGCGTGCTACGCTCGTCGAACGTTAGTAAACGTTCTAGGAACGTCCTTAAACGTTCTTCAGCGTTTAAGGGTGTTAATTGGGCTATTTCACGTTATGAAAAAATGAAATACGTATATGAAATAATGATTTCTTGGGACTTGTTGTGCATTTGTTGATGATTTGGGGTCCTTCTCGATAGTTTAAGGTTGATTTCATATCTATCAGATTTTTTTTAATGAGTTGACAGCCCTTTCAAACATGTCATAAAAATTGGACATTTCACACCTTTGATACAAGTTTTAAAAAATGTGAATGGATCAATCTACATCAAACTTGGCACAATTACATTGCCGAGAAACGTACAGAGCGATTTTCCAAAAAAAAATATTATTTTGGTGGTTACCATGGAAATACGAAAATTTACGAAAATTTACACGTAGGTACGGCAAACATTTTCCAGGGGTCAAACAGATTCGAATTTTCGAAAAAACTCTCTGTACGTTTCATCCTTATTGAATAAGCTTTCAATCAAGATCAAGATCGTAATTTTCCAATAAAAAATGGCTGAGAAATCTTGTACCAACCGGGACACATTTTGCTACTTTTTCCTAATTTTTTAGCAAAAACTAACGAAATACCTAATTTCTTTTCGGTTTCTGTCATTCTATATAGTTTACAAATAAAGTAATAATAATTATCTACAATCTGAGCCCAAAAATAATAAGTAATTCGCAAAAATTCCATCTCGTGTTCTTTTTCTCGAACGCTAGCCCAATCAATACCCTTAAACTTAAATGTTGGAGAACGCTCGTCTCAGTGAAAATTTGTGTGCATGTTCAAAACATTTTTTTTCGGACCAGCGTTCTCCGACGATTAACGACAATCACCAACGTTCATTGGCGATAACACAACGTTATTCCAGCGACCATGAACGACTTCCAACGTTTCCTTAGAGAAATGTTGTCTAGAACGTCATGGTGTGACAGGGGCATTAAGACAGGAAATTGGAAATCCCGTTGTATTTGCTGAAGGTACAAAAGATGAACCAAAAAAGTTCGTTTAGAATCGATAATATATGAGAGTACCAGATGAACCAAATTAGATAAATGATAAATAGTTATATGTCAATTGAGTATAATAGACGATGGATGGGAAACGTGGTAAATATCAATTTTCACAATAGATGTGGCCATTTTCTATGAAGCTAATTACATATTTGATGATCATCATCTGGTTTTGGAACATTATGGTATTCTGGAAGTTATTTCCTTTCGATTGGTTTTTAGACAGAAACTCTATAAGTAGAATCTGAAACAACAATCAAAAAGAACTATTCTGAACGAAACCTACAAAAATTAAATGAAATGGAGTTTTACGTCCTGCTTTTCTGCACCTATATGGGCTATTGAAGACGGGCAAACGCCATGCAGTGTGCAATGAGGAAGATTTTGCCATGCCATTGTCGATTTCCAACTATTGAAGGATCTTTAACGTGCACAGCCTGTAGCATACGGGGCCTCGGTTTAATGTCCCATTCTAACGACTAACGAAAAGGTTCTACAAGTGTCTCAGTAAAAAATAAAATGTTTCGAAAACCTGATTGGAAGAAATATAAAACTCCACCATCGGGTTCAAATAAACACCAAAAGAAGCACCAAAGAGGGATTTGGAGGTACCATTATCGGCATTAGATTAGACCATCTGCCATATATCTTGGATTTTCAAAATTTTCAAAATTTTCAATTAGTTCAGTTTTGGGAAGCGGAAATGATTTTCATATATACCTTATTGGTCCCAAACATACAATTTTTCGCAGTTTTTTCACCAGTTGTACCCATTTATAATTTTAGTCAGACTCGTCCAATGGTTTTAACAGTAATACATGTATTCAATTAATCTAAGAACATTACGTTACTAATTCCTTAATTTGGCCTTATCCACTCAATTGCGTAATTACCTGATAAAGCGTCTAGTTTGCTATCTTGTGATATTTATTATAAACCTTACTCCACCTTTATATCTACTACAGCAACATGTTTCTTTACTCGTTTAGATATATCAGGCTGTTCTGACCCATATGATTTATATTCCCTGAAACTAACGTCTTATTCTATATAGTCTATGTGAATTTAATTGGATAAATTCAATAGCAATTCTGTAAATGTATTTATGGTATGAAATTGGCTTCGATTAAGTTTCCATGTTCAAGTTCCAGTCTCAAGAGTGGACCGTTCTGCAGTCTCGATACATCAAAAGTAGCATTAAGTCTTGCAGGCACTTAAGTAGAATTAAGCCCAGTTACAGCACAAGTAGGGTATCCACAGTTCCAGGAAGCTCAGTCACCCATGAAACCTCTCATTTAGTGCATTTGGTTCGGCTGCTAGAAATGTCAATTCTGATAAGCAGTGTTGCATGATTGTGAACAGACATTTAAAAATTCGAAATTCTTCGTTATATGCTTATTATTGTTCAACAAGTATTAATGCAACAAGTTAGGAGTATGGGAAATCCAAGATCAATGCGCGTTTCGTACACGACCCGACATTATAGTACTTGTAATATCATTTAATGTGAAGCGTAATTGACTACGCAGATGGTATAATGTATGATAACCAAAATACATCTATCAACCAAGGGCATGGATTTGTCCAAAAAATTTTGGGGACGAACTAGTATGGTTTTTACATTCCAAGAACGTCGTGGAGCGCCAAAGGTCATGGCTCAGATTTGGATGTGTTTGGATGTTGACTTCGGGATTTCCGACTCTGATTAATTCTTAACCAAATTATGTGGTGGAACAATACCTCTTCTGCCATCCTCTCATAATCTAAGCCCTTGCTATCAATGTGTATTTAATTTATCTCATAAAACTTTTCTGGTGAGAATAAAATTGTTACTTGACGTTGCAGCAGGACTTTCATAAGAAAGAAAAATAAATTGGAAAACAACTTTATCCTTAAGTGAGATATATCGCTCTTTTATGTTTTAATACATGGATATTAAAAACACCAGATATTAGATCTATTTAAATTTCTGGAACATAACAATAAATTATTTTAACTGTTTCTTCTTGTTTCCATGAAATGTTATTTCATGTCTGTAGTAATTGAATAGTAATATATCTAATAAGTATTGGAAACACACATCATAGTAATAAATTATTGTTAACGCGCATTTCTTAATATTTTTTCACACAACTACTAGTATTCGTCTTATAACAAATATAGGTTAAGAAAAACAAATCTGAAAAAAATGAATTCAGCAACTGCAATATAAAACATCTGGAAAATTCTGGTCAATCCATTGACTGACCTGACTTAAGTCATGGTTATCACCAATTGTTGTCAGATGTTTACATTCTGATTTCTAGCTAATTCGGATATTATAATGGTCATTCTGAATCTACGATCATTTGCCATTATACTGGAGTGGCAGTTTGAATAAAATAAAATGACTTCATACTGATGAGTAATTGATGTAGTAAGGTCTCTGAATTTCTCGTCAAGAGTGGCAAGATACAATTCTATGGTGTTGACCTCACTTTAATTTCCATTGAGTTAATGGGCTCTGTGCTGCACATACAGCCTAAGAAAATGACATGGATATTGTAAAGCATCAATTTCTGTTGCTTCTTTGCAAGTAACTTATGTCGATTCATATACAGTTGACCCTTTAAAGTTAGGTCATTCGAGATTACTGGCTTGAATATTGTGCAATTGATATGGGATGAACAATTCAATGTCTGCTGAATTAAGTTCAATATAGCAGGTTTGAGTACATTTGAGTAAATAGTTTTACCCACTAATCAGCTCCGCAGCAAATGTCGTCTGGTATTCCATCAATTCAGACAATAAAATAAGCAATACGGCACAGTCTAAGTGACAAGCAAGTACATAAAGACACCATTTAGACTGAATGGTGATATATGATGTAGTTGGCAAGTCAATATTGAAATGAAACTGGAGTATTATTGACAATGTTTCACCAGAGTATGATGTATTGATTCTAAACTCAGTCAGGCTCAATAATATAATATAGTTTGATTACAAAATCCATTTTAACAACAGCTTTTTAAACTGACGATGCATATTGCATATGAAATATCAGGAATGCATATTTGTATTTATTTACTGTCTGGCTGATACCACTTTTCATTATGATATACTTACTCATGCATGATTGATATAATTCCTCATGTGAAAAGTTCATAAGCTGATAGGCCTACCTATGTTTCGTCAAAATGTCTTTTTGGATTTCGAGTTTCGTTTTGCGGTTCGGATCGTTAGTACATGGTTTCTTTATTCTATTTTCAAGATCACTTACTGACGATTTACACTAAGATCTTCTCCATATATTATTCTTATAGATAAGATCAATGCTACTCTAAATCTAATTTACTCTACTACTTCTTACTCTTAAACGCCTTGCACCATGAACTCTTAATCTTCACTAGAGTCATCGCTTCGTCTTTTCTTTTCTAAATCTTCACCAAACTCTTTCAACCTTCAACCAATAACTACTTAAACTTCCAATGATTTACTTATAATCTTCATAAAGTTATGTTCTCGTTCTTAAGAAGATTTACTTCCATGGAAGATTTACTTCCAATCTTCATAAAGTTTTGCTCTTAAACTTCAGAAGATTTATTTATAATCTTCATAAAGTACTGTTCTCATTTTTCCCTTTAATATCTGCTTCTAATCTTCTTAAAGTTTTACCATCAATTGACCGAAGATTTACTTCTAATCTTCATGAAGTTCTGTTCTCATAGTCATTCTTCCCATGCAAAGAATACTTCTAATCTTCATTAAGTTCTGCACTCAATCTCTCAAAGACTTACTCACAATCTTGATAAATAATGTTGTATTTAGAGATATTTTCCCCTGCTCTGCTGGTTATCGCAATTAATATTTCACCCGCTTTTTAAGATGAAAAATAAACCGTAGTAAACCATAGTAAATGTACTTGCATATGAAAATTACTATTGACTTAATTCGGAGTTACTATTCAGCTTGCCAATTTGTCCAGTATTCTAAATAAAACATACACTCAAAACTTTTTCAGTAGGCTATGAACCTAGTTTATTTACTAGGCTAATAATAAAAATTCATTATAAAGTTCATTATACTCAACACGTACTAAAAACATACCAAACACCTACTTCATTATACATGAGTCGCCCATTTTACTATATTATACTATCCTATTTAGTCATGGTTTTACTAAATAACTAAATAGAATTCAAGCATCTCATTTGGAAATCAAATATCTCTAATGGGAGGCTTGAGGCAACTTTGAGCAGTATTCGTACCTTAAAGGGATTATAAAGAGGTTTTCTAAACTTTGTATGTGTATCTGGGACACTGATAGCATCAATTTGCGCCATTCCAATTTCCATTCCGACGTATATGGTTCTTGCAATTCCACTAAAACTACCGTGTTTTATGACATCACCCGCACTGATCTACATAGATGGATTAAAACTAACGCGTTTTATGACAACACTACTAGTGATCTACCGGAAGTTACTCTTTGCTCGATAATAAATTTGGGACTAGTGGCCATATATGTCACTGTACGACTGACTTAGTCATTGGTGCCTTCATCGAGGTCTTAACTCTTGATCCACTCAACTTTGGATATTGTGGGCAAAACTTGGCAAAGGGTATCAGAACACCTAGGACTGACTGACTGAAAAAAATTCTGTTACACCGAATGATCGAATACCTTTCGAGATGCAATACCTATTTGTTTCTGCTATTTTTATGATAGACCAAACTGTGGAGTAATAAATAGCGGTTTTTAAGTTTAGATATTTCTCGTTTGTTTTGCATTTTTTTCATTCATCACATTTTTTCCACTTTTTGCAAACGTCAATGTCTCGTTTCAAGTATAAAACATAAGGCATTTAATTACTCCACCTTTGAGAGAATGATTGTAATATATGACCTTCGCTGTAAGGCATTTCATCATGATCAATATAGGCGGTATAGAAACCTGACTAGCGAGAAATGGTATGTACCAGCCTAGAATACATTATTTCATCTCTCAATACTGTTGTGATGTTGGAGCTTTAAGTGAATTACGTGGTAGTGTTATAAAAGTAAGAAATAATTCCTGTTTTTCTTCTACTTCTACTGGCAGGCATTATCAGGAATGTTGATGCCAAACCATATTGTATTGTATGTATGTATGTGCTAAATAACAAGTGGATATAGGTATACTAGGTCGTGCTATAAGTGTCTATCTCTGACTGAATATAGTTCGCTATTGTCATTTGCATATCATACTTATAATATACACAGGAATACAGTGACATTTAAAAAGGTAAGACTATTGTTTTTGTAGCATATCAAAGCAAGCTAATTTAGCAATTTTAATAGATTCAGTTTATATTGATCGAGCCATGAAAATATTATAGAATGTAACATATGTTATAGTAAACATTCATGGCCGAACACAAATAATTCAATTTGGTTAATGAATTGCTGAAACAGCATTTAAATCACTCTTGTGTCGATTGGTGGAATGTCGGTTATTTAGCTACGTGAGTGGAAATAGTTGCGCGAGTATGTATTGAGACAGACATTAACGTTTCGATAAAATTACAGTTTATGAGGTTGTGTATGTTGAATCTTTGACTCAATGACCACAAGGATCTGTCATTTTACAGATTAAGAATTGTACAGAGGTTTTCTAGACTGATAGCGTGGATTTGCACCATTTCAATTTTCAGTCAGACGTCTGTGGGTCATGCAATTCCATTTTAAGGTTAAGAACCTCATTACAATCCTTTTAAGTACTTTGTTTGTCACTGTCAATTTTGATAGATAAAATACTAAATTGTCTATTTTGTGATTGCATACAATAAATGTTAAAATTATCATAAAATATTAGACAAAAGCTGTCATTGTGGATCTGTGCATAAAATCGCCATAGGCACTTAATAATTGTTGCGTTCTCCGCCGGCATGGAGTCTTGATAAATGTCATCTATAATATTATAAATATCACTGTTAAAAGGAATTTTTTAAAAAGATATTAACTGCGTATGATTTAGACTATAACTGTTGAAAGACCATTGCTGCATGTATATATTGGTATGTAAGATAAGTGGCTCCTATATACTGCATACAATTGCACCCAGATGTGCAGCTAATAGTTAAGGTCATGATGAAAAACTCAACTAAACATTCATTACCAAGAATTGTGTTAATGCATAACAGACAATAGGAAAAGAATAATATAACTGCACCTTTTCTTCATCTGATTGGGCACTTGAAGATGTGCAATGCCAGATCTGTTGCATGATTCCCTCTTTTCGGTTTGCTACTGGCAAGATATCTTGGCAATTTTGCCAGTTCCTAAGACATGCATTACAGACGAAACTCACTGAGCCACTGTCAAGCCTAGGTCATTGAGACATCTCACCTTCATGATCAGGTTTTCTGAGAGCAGTACATCACTCTGCCAGAAACAAACTGTGTTAAAGTTCTGATTTCAATATTTTTAAGGCGTTGAAAGCAAGCCAGTATATAAAAACTCCGCTTCCAATGTCATTTGGAATGAGGTGAGGGCCGATATTTTATTTTGAGCAAGACTAATTGAAATAGGTTGTCTGAGTAATTCAGTCAATTATGAAAAACAAAATTTCGGGGGATAATTTGGGTCCTGAAAATATGTAAATAGTCATCTGATTCAGTACAAGAAATGGTTGTTCGAACGGGTGCCCCTTTAAGTCATATTTACTATGTTTTATCATTCTTGTTCTCTATTGACTTGAGTTCTGACATTTCTGTGGAATAAGTACTATAAATACATTCACTCTATTAGATGTGACATCACGTTCTAGGATAATGGTAAAGACTAGTTTATTTATAGACTGAGAAAATTAATTTACCTTCAACAGGTTGTTACTGAGTAGGTGACTGGCATATATACAAATATATGTCAATTTTTTCTAGATATCTGTTTAACAGTAGAGTATAACTAAATGTCAACTTATTCTAGATCAACTTAATCTAGATATATCTTTTAACAGTAGATTATAAATACATGTCAACTTATTGTAGATATCTCTATTAACAGTAGATTACAAATACATGTCAACTTATTGTAGATATCTCTTTTAACAGTAGATTATAAATACATGTCAACTTATTCTAGATATCTCTTTTAACAGTAGATTACAAATACATGTCAACTTATTGTAGATATCTGTTTTAACAGTAGATTATAAATACATGTCAACTTATTGTAGATATCTGTTTTAACAGTAGATTATAAATACATGTCAACTTATTCTAGATATCTCTTTTAATAGTAGATTACAAATACATGTCAACTTATTGTAGATATCTCTTTTAACAGTAGATTATAAATACATGTCAACTTATTCTAGATATCTCTTTTAACAGTAGATTACAAATACATGTCAACTTATTGTAGATATCTCTTTTAACAGTAGATTATAAATACATGTCAACTTATTCTAGATATCTCTTTTAACAGTAGATTATAAATACATGTCAACTTATTCTAGATATCTGTTTTAACAGTAGATTATAAATACATGTCAACTTATTGTAGATATCTCTTTTAACAGTAGATTACAAATACATGTAAACTTATTGTAGATATCTGTTTTAACTGTAGATTATAAATACATGTCAACTTATTGTAGATATCTGTTTTAACTGTAGATTATAAATACATGTCAACTTATTCTAGATATCTCTATTAACAGTAGATTACAAATACATGTCAACTTATTGTAGATATCTCTTTTAACAGTAGATTATAAATACATGTCAACTTATTCTAGATATCTGTTTTAACAGTAGATTATAAATACATGTCAAATTATTCTAGATATCTCTTTTAACAGTAGATTACAAATACATGTAAACTTATTGTAGATATCTGTTTTAACTGTAGATTATAAATACATGTCAACTTATTGTAGATATCTGTTTTAACTGTAGATTATAAATACATGTCAACTTATTCTAGATATCTGTTTTAACTGTAGATTATAAATACATGTCAACTTATTGTAGATATCTCTTTTAACAGTAGATTATAAATACATGTCAACTTATTGTAGATATCTGTTTTAACAGTAGATTACAAATATATGTCAACTTATTGTAGATATCTGTTTTAACTGTAGATTACAAATACATGTCAACTTATTGTAGATATCTGTTTTAACTGTAGATTATAAATACATGTCAACTTATTGTAGATATCTGTTTTAACAGTAGATTACAAATACATGTCAACTTATTGTAGATATCTGTTTTAAAAGTAGATTACAAATACATGTCAACTTATTGTAGATATCTGTTTTAACAGTAGATTACAAATACATGTCAACTTATTGTAGATATCTGTTTTAACTGTAGATTACAAATACATGTCAACTTATTGTAGATATCTGTTTTAACTGTAGATTATAAATACATGTCAACTTATTGTAGATATCTGTTTTAACAGTAGATTACAAATACATGTCAACTTATTGTAGATATCTGTTTTAAAAGTAGATTACAAATACATGTCAACTTATTGTAGATATCTGTTTTAACTGTAGATTACAAATACATGTCAACTTATTCTAGATAACTCTTTTAACAGTAGATTACAAATACATGTCAACTTATTCTAGATATCTCTTTTAACAGTAGATTACAAATACATGTCAACTTATTCTAGATATCTCTTTTAACAGTAGATTACAAATACATGTCAACTTATTGTAGATATCTGTTTTAACAGTAGATTATAAATACATGTCAACTTATTGTAGATGTCTCTTTTAACAGTAGATTATAAATACATGTCAACTTATTCTAGATATCTCTTTTAATAGTAGATTATAAATACATGTCAACTTATTCTAGATAACTCTTTTAACAGTAGATTACAAATACATGTCAACTTATTCTAGATATCTCTTTTAATAGTAGATTACAAATACATGTCAACTTATTGTAGATATCTCTTTTAACAGTAGATTATAAATACATGTCAACTTATTCTAGATATCTCTTTTAACAGTAGATTACAAATACATGTCAACTTATTGTAGATATCTCTTTTAATAGTAGATTATAAATACATGTCAACTTATTGTAGACATCTCTTTTAACAGTAGATTATAAATACATGTCAACTTATTCTAGATATCTCTTTTAACAGTAGATTACAAATACATGTCAACTTATTGTAGATATCTCTTTTAATAGTAGATTATAAATACATGTCAACTTATTCTAGATATCTCTTTTAATAGTAGATTACAAATACATGTCAACTTATTGTAGATATCTCTTTTAACAGTAGATTATAAATACATGTCAACTTATTCTAGATATCTCTTTTAACAGTAGATTACAAATGCATGTCAACTTATTGTAGATATCTCTTTTAACAGTAGATTATAAATACATGTCAACTTATTCTAGATATCTCTTTTAACAGTAGATTACAAATGCATGTCAACTTATTGTAGATATCTCTTTTAACAGTAGATTACAAATACATGTCAACTTATTCTAGATATCTCTTTTAACAGTAGATTATAAATACATGTCAACTTATTCTAGATATCTCTTTTAACAGTAGATTATAAATGCATGTCAACTTATTCTAGATATCTCTTTTAACAGTAGATTATAAATACATGTCAACTTATTGTAGATATCTCTTTTAACAGTAGATTACAAATACATGTCAACATTTTGTAGATATCTCTTTTAACAGTAGATTATAAATACATGTCAACTTATTCTAGATATCTCTTTTAACAGTAGATTACAAATGCATGTCAACTTATTGTAGATATCTGTTTTAACAGTAGATTATAAATGCATGTCAACTTATTCTAGATATCTGTTTTAACAGTAGATTATAAATACATGTCAACTTATTCTAGATATCTCTTTTAACAGTAGATTATAAATGCATGTCAACTTATTCTAGATATCTCTTTTAACAGTAGATTACAAATACATGTCAACTTATTCTAGATATCTCTTTTAACAGTAGATTACAAATATATGTCAACTTATTCTAGATATCTCTTTTAATAGTAGATTATAAATACATGTCAACTTATTCTAGATATCTCTTTTAATAGTAGATTACAAATACATGTCAACTTATTGTAGATATCTCTTTTAACAGTAGATTATAAATACATGTCAACTTATTCTAGATATCTCTTTTAACAGTAGATTACAAATGCATGTCAACTTATTGTAGATATCTGTTTTAACAGTAGATTATAAATACATGTCAACTTATTGTAGATATCTCTTTTAACAGTAGATTATAAATACATGTCAACTTATTCTAGATATCTCTTTTAACAGTAGATTATAAATGCATGTCAACTTATTCTAGGTATCTCTTTTAACAGTAGATTACAAATACATGTCAACTTATTCTAGATATCTGTTTTAACTGTAGATTATAAATACATGTCAACTTATTCTAGATATCTCTTTTAACAGTAGATTACAAATACATGTCAACATTTTGTAGATATCTCTTTTAACAGTAGATTATAAATACATGTCAACTTATTCTAGATATCTCTTTTAACAGTAGATTACAAATGCATGTCAACTTATTGTAGATATCTGTTTTAACAGTAGATTATAAATACATGTCAACTTATTGTAGATATATCTCTTTTAACAGTAGATTATAAATACATGTCAACTTATTGTAGATATCTGTTTTAACTGTAGATTATAAATACATGTCAACTTATTGTAGATATCTCTTTTAACAGTAGATTACAAATACATGTCAACTTATTTTAGATATCTCGTTTATCAGTAGATAACAAATATATGTCAACTTATTCTAGATATCTCTTTTAACAGTAGATTACAAATACATGTCAACTTATTTCGGATATCTATTTTAACGGTAGATTACAAATACGTGTCAAATTTTTTAGATAACTCTTTTAACAGTAGATTATAAATGCATGTCAACTTATTCTAAATAACTCTTTTAACAGTAGATTACAAATATATGTCAACTTATTGTAGATATCTCTTTTAACAGTAGATTGCAAATACATGTCAACTTATTGTAGATATCTCTTTTAACAGTAGATTATAAATACATGTCAACTTATTCTAAATAACTCTTTTAACAGTAGATTATAAATACATGTCAACTTATTCTAAATAACTCTTTTAACAGTAGATTATAAATGCATGTCAACTTATTGTAGATATCTCTTTTAACAGTAGATTATAAATACATGTCAACTTATTCTAGATATCTCTTTTAACAGTAGATTATAAATACATGTCAACTTATTCTAGATATCTCTTTTAACAGTAGATTATAAATACATGTCAACTTATTCTAGATATCTCTTTTAACAGTATATAACAAATACATGTCAACATATTCAAGTCTATGTATCTCTTTTTAGTATTTATTGCCTTATTTGTTAAAAGGAGTTGAGGGTCCGGAGTGTGTTCTTTAAAGGGATATGTTCATCATTCATTCAACCAATAATCTCAGAATCTGGAATATTATAGCCAATTTAACACGTAAAAACACTTTTAAAAGGTTGAATAATTCCCTTTAAACTGAGTGTTAAATGTTTCAAATATTTGAAACTATGCCAACTTAATCTTTTAATTCTGTTCTCCTACTGTGCGGCATTGAAGATGTAGGCTATGTACATCAAATTTAACAGGGTAAGGAAGTTTGGTTTTTAATGAGTATTTATAAATGGCCATAGGTTTCTCTGCGTGTCTGAGGTGATGAAATAATATTTCCAGTAAGTCAGATAAATTTGCATGACGAAGGATACTAAATGTTTAATCGGATGTAACTTATGTAATAATGTAATAATTTGTCGTTTAATCGGATGTAACTTATGTAATAATGTAATAAATTTGCCGTGGAATATTGATTTGATGCAAAATATAATGATTTAAATGATTAGGTCGTAGATCTGACCATAGAAATATAAGTTTATAACTTTATAATCTAACTGACTGAATATAAAATTTAATAACTTAGCCAAAAAAGCAGGGCTGACACGAAAATTTACAAGAGCAGTGTGGATATTGGTTTAGCATCACGGTTTTGTTGATTTCCATGCTGAAATGAAAGTTAAATACAGTGTACTCTGTCATTTCCGACATCTGAGTACTACGACATTCTGCGTAATCCGACATCTATTCCTGGTCCCGATTGAATTCCTTATGTCAGTTTAAAAAAACTCTTAGTATTCCGACGATCTGTGTATTCCGAATTACGACACTAATAATTGGTCCTGATGTATAGTTCGAATATTAAATTTGACACGAGATGTTATAAGTATCAAAAAAGCTTATAAAAAATATTATAATCTACGATTTTTTAAACTAATTCACGTTATAGTCATCTCGCTCAAGTGTTCATAATGGAAGAATATTCAATTGAAAAAACTATTCCATTACATGAAGTCCATTTTATTTCTCAGAGCTAATATTGATATTGCTAAATAATCCATTAAAATAATCTAAACTGAGATTCTACCAACCTTCTAAATATTAAAGGGATTGTAAAGAGGTTTTCTAAACTTTGTATGTGTATCGGGGATACTGATAGGATCAATTTGCGCCAATCCAATTTCCATACCGACGTCTGTGGTTCTAGCAATTCCACCTTAACTAACGCGTTTTATGACGTCACCCCCACTTATCTGCATAGATTCAATAGTAGCTTTCGGTAGATCAGTAGGGGTGGCGTCATAAAACGCGTTAGTTTGAGTGGAATTGCAAGAACCACAGACAACGTAATAGATATTTGAATGGCGCGGATTGATGCTATCAATGTCCGCGATATACATACAAAGTTCAGAAAACTTCTGTACAGTCCCTTTAAGATACACGATGACCTTGTGGGAAATTCATTACAACATTTATCTTCCGTCCCAAGTTGAACACATTGATTAAATGACAAGAGGCTTGTTTTTATTTTCATGCCCATTGCTGTGAATTATTGCTCTTGTGTGTAATTGTACAGATCTTGTTGATCAAGGTCTATCAATGATTTAGCTAAGTCAAAACAACTGCGAGAATCCTACATTCGATAATTCCATGCTTTGGTTCATGATTGATTTTAACCCTTTTTTTTTTTGTTCCTTTACTGTACACATCAGGATAATCTTTAAATGAGAAAATTAATGAGCTCGAAGCTTCCTTAAACAAAATATCGTCTTTAACTAATTAAGAGACTGTGCTTGGAACAATAACACATTTCTGAGGTCGGAAACGTAGCTTTCTACAATCAGATGTATACCTTTCCGAAGTCAGAAATGTCGTTTCCTGAAGAGAAATTCTGTAATTATTAAATGCGTTTTTTTTTTAGATCAGAAATGTATCTTTTTCTAGTCTGAAATGTAGCTTTCTCTTGTCCGAAATGTAGCTTTCTCTAGTCCGAAATGTAGCTTTCTTTAGTCCGAAATGTAGCTTTCTCTAGTCAGAAATGTAGCTTTCTCTAGTCAGAAATGTAGCTTTCTCTAGTCAGAAATGTAGCTTTCTCTAGTCAGAAATGTAGCTTTCTTTAGTCCGAAATGTAGCTTTCTCTAGTCCGAAATGTAGCTTTCTCTAGTCCGAAATGTAGCTTTCTCTAGTCAGAAATGTAGCTTTCTCTAGTCCGAAATGAAGCTTTCTTTAGTCCGAAATGTAGCTTTCTCTAGTCCGAAATGTAGCTTGCTCTAGTCAGAAATGTAGCTTTCTCTAGTCAAAAATGTAGCTTTCTGTACTCAGAAATCTAGCTTTCTGTAGCCATAAATGCGGCTTTTTGAGATCAGAAATGCAGCTTTTTCAGATCAGAAATGCAGCTTTTTGAAATCAGCAATGCAACTTTTTGAAATGCCTCTTTGTAAAGTCAGAAATGTCTCTTTCTTTAGTTGGAAATGCAGATTTCTGTTGTCAGAAATGTAGCTTTCTGTAATCAGAAACGTAGACCAAGAGTAGGTTTAAACTTTTTCATGAATATGTTGTTAACCTGAAAACGGTTTAGTTTATTGGTTCATTTCGTTTTTCATTGTTATCGTTACCATCAGCTGTGTATCTACTGTTTGCAATGAACCTTCTCTCGGGAATTGTATAAGATCTCTGTAGGTCTATTGATACATCATAAGATTATAAGAAATATGTTATCAAGTAAACTATCTAGCTAGAAAGATACCACGTCCGCCCAATATGAACTCACAATCTGCTGGCATTATAGTTATTAGGTCAGTGTGGTCAGTTAGTCTATTCTAGAACATTCCACAGTTTAATGTCAATAACAAAACCACACAAATTATTATAGAACACAGAACAAAAATCCATTAAACTTATTGGCCCTCAGGAGGAACGCTTCAATAGACGGAACACATGTCTGTGATTCTCATTGGTTGAAGTATTATCGTTTAACCAGTGAAGATGAAGTATCTTCAAACCAGTTAGATCTGCCCACCATTCCAGGTGGCCACCAGATACAAACCAACAACACCTGTGTTTGTGGTTGTATACTGTATCTATAATATGGTTAAACTGTTTCGATAGTAATCTAATAGTTTAAGGTAACACCTTGTTTGTTATCTGGTCTTATGGAACACCTTCACCAGACATAAATATTAGAACACAATGTTAAATATTTAACCTTCAAATACTGCCCACAGGCATGACTAAAACAATCATGATTAACGCCACAAATATCTGTTATTGATAACATTTTTGTATAAGCTAGCCAAGAATGGTATATCATTAAAAAGCCTACAAATATACCTGTTATGTAAGCTAGGTTTTGGGGCTTAAACTTTGCAACCAAGCCAAAATGATAATGAAATGAATGGAGTTTTACGTCCATGCAATGTGGGAAATTTTGCCAGGACAGCGGCATTAGCCTGCTCTTATTTTCGATTTTCAACTGTCGAGGGATCTTTAACGTGCACAGCCAATAGCACACGGGACCTCGGTGTATTGTCCCATCAGAACGACTAGACGCTTTTTCCATGTCAGCCCCTCCGACCTGCATCACTGAAATCTGACTGTAACTAATATTCAGACAACTGCCAGTATCCTAGAGAATCAAATTGTTGGACTTTTTTCCTTCTATTTAAAATTTGCTCAGATTAGAGACTTCATGATATACTGAAATTTGCTTGTCGAGTGTAAGAAATGCACAATATAACGTCCCCTAAAATATTAGAGTTTTTTATTGCATATATTCAATTATCTAGTCAAGATAAAATAAACATGTCTGAAACTTTGATTGAAATATCGCTGTTCTGCAAATTTATCTTCACGTCTGCTGATCTTTCCTTCTGATTTAATCACGTTCGTACTAAATTTATAGCTTGGCTATCTAAATAGATGAAACTTTCTAAATGCAAGTCGTGCACTCGATTTGTTTACATCATACTTGACATTTCCTTGAAAAACATGTGCATTATCCATTAATTTCTATTTCAATATCATTTTTCTTCTATTTCAGATAAAGTCAAACAGCAGTTGCCAAGGGAACGATAATAATAATGGCTTCCTTCCGGTCTGAAATTCACATTCCAATAAAAAAGGATGAATTAGATTTTCAAGACAGACAAATGCAGAGGTGGGGTGATATGGAATCACAAATGGAACAGAGAAAGCGTGCATGGGAAGGTGAATTCGAGAAAATGAGAAAGGACTTTTTTACCTTAAAACCATCTGAGAAATTGGCGGGAAATCGTAGAGACAGTTCTCAATTTGATAGTTTAAAATCATTCTATGAAGTTGATAGCGAGGGAGTAACAAAATTTAAAGTCAGATTTGATGTGAGTGAATTTCAACCAGAGGAAATACAAGTTAAAATGCACGATAATAAAATAGCTATCCATGCTCGACATGAAGAGAAGAATTCTTCGTCACAAGTAAGTCGAGAATATAGTCGACAAGTCGACATTCCACACGACGTCGATCAAGATAAATTGCAATGTTTAATGAGTAAAGATGGTATATTGTGTGTAGAAGGGCCTTTAATACAACAATCCATTTTAAAGCAAACTGTTCTACCAATAAAATCCGATGCTCCTAGATCTTTAGATGTCGCAACACCGGTTAAAAATCCAATCATAACGGAAGCTGACGGTACCCGGAAATTACGTCTTCAAGTCGACGTCGGTGAATTCAATCCGGATGAAATCATCGTGAAGACGATGGAAAGGAAGCTGATAGTCCATGCTGAACACGAAGAGAAAACACAAGGACGAACGCTGCATAAGGAATTCAATAAGGAGTATGATCTTCCCGAGAGTGTGGATCCTACGACCATTTCCGCTTATATCGGGGATGACAAGCATTTAACAATTGAAGCTCCCTTAAAACCGATTCAGCAACGTAAAGCATATTCTGTTACCCAAAGTCACGATGTGAAAAAGGTGGTTGTAAGCAAAGATTCGTCAGTGACCATCACTGATGGACAAAATAGGCCAATGGTCACAATCAGTGTACATAGACGGTGAACGTAGTGTTGGTCAAGATCAGATCCACTATAGACCCTTATGAAGCTTTCCTTTTGAACTAGTGCCCAGTGGTTTATATCGGACTAGAGGCATGGTATCAGACCGTAAAGGATTTGTTAGGACAGTGCAATATTGAATGAATGATTACAAAGAATTGTTTCAAGGCGGATTTTGGAATGAACGCCATTAATTGTAGTTTTGGACGTTTAGGAGTTATGGACGCCATCTTGAATTATTGACGCCATCTTGAAATATGCTCGACTGGTTAAGTGGTTCTGTTTTGTGTTTAAGCTACAATATTACACAAATTGTGTTGTTTAACATAATATGCCAGTTAAATATTCAATGTTTTATGTTTTCTCTGGAATGCATTGTGTTCTGAAATATTTACTGCAATAGCTTTTAATGAATTTGGCAAGCACCCAGTAGTTATAAAAAGTGAAATTTACTGCTGAGTGGTTCTATTCTATATAATGCACCTCCATATCTTATCGCACCTAAAAAATTCTAATCTTTAAAATAGTTTCAAATCAGTTCCATTTGTGAGTTGCCAAGGAAACCAGATTGTGTGTGTATATTTATGGAATGGCAATTCGCGAAATAAATTGGTGCTTGAGGGAAGTTCACATAAGACAAGATAAGAAAAAAGAAAATTCTGTGTATCTTGTAAAGGATTTTGGATAAAGGTACTTGATCTTACCGGAGTTACGAGTAACCTTATTACACGTGCTGAACACTCGAATAGGCGTCATTTAGTCCCTATAACATTGGATTATCATTATCAAAAAAATAGGTGATGTCTATTTACCACATGTTACAAAATCCAAAGTTGTTGTTGGCAAAGTCCCGACTTATTTGGAGGTCTAGGTGTTCTCGATATAGATTAAGATAAATAACGCTATTCGAGTAATGACTGAATAATTTATTCAAGAGATGGCAGAGAACTTTTCTGAACTTTTATGTGTACTGTTAAACATAGCCGTAGGGGCCCACAACTCAACAGGGGGGCAGATCGACTTATAGCCCGAATTTTAATGATATTTTGCCCGATTTTGTGGATTTTTTTCCAAGAAAACACAATATTTGGGAGGGCAGCTGCCCCTCCCCCTATGCTCCCCTGTCTCCTACGGCTATATCGTAACCTCTGATTGTCCATAAGGACTTACGTCCATAAGGACTTAGCATTTCTATGATAACAGAAACCATAGATATCTGAAGGAAAATTGGAATTATAAAAAAGAAGTAATATATGACCCTATACGCTACACTAAATTAAAAAATATGTTTTCCAATTTTCACGGGTATCAAAGCATAATATTAGAAGTTGACTTTTTTTATTACCGAATAATATTATGTTACTAATAATGAATAATTGGTAAAGTAATGATGTAAATTGATATTTTTATCCACCACGGAAGTTTGTTGACGTATTCAGACGACATACCTTCGAGCAGATTAATGATTTCAAAATGATAAGGACACTCAAATTAATGACGGGAAAGTCCCTTAAAGCGATACCACCTCTTAAAATGAACAAAAAAGAATCAAATTCTTAAACTTGGCCAATAAGAGTATATATTCATCAAATGTGTCTACAGAATATAAGCAGAATCTAAGAAACCATAAAAAAAGTAATTTTCCATAAAGTTACAGGTTATTATTGAAAAACGCTTAAAAACGCTTAATATCTCGTATATCTTGTAGTAATTATAATAATAAGGTAGTTTTCTGGATTTATCAGATTATACAGTATAGTTATGACACCAGACAAGTTGCCTTATGATTATAAACTCTTATTCAATTCACCAAGTTTGAGAATTTTGTTTTTTGGTCATTCTAAGAGGTAGTATTGCTTTAAAAGAATGCATATTCAGAATGTTTTGACCAACATTCACGATTAATTTACTAAGTGGCAATGTCAGTTTGTTCTTAATACTGTTTTGTACGACTCGTCAAAATAACTTTGGATAAGTACCAACAGGCACAGTTTCTGTTATATTTTAAGATGATTCAGACGATATTTTTTAATCTGGCAACGAATGAGAGTATTACTTCCTACTTTATCTAATTTAACCTGAATGAACTTGATCTATATTTCCTCAGCTTGTTACCTGAAGGCATCACATTTAAATGTTTATAAAAATTGTTAGATTCAAACATATTATATACATTTGTTGAACACAATTCTGCCAAATCTTCAAAGCTATAGTTTCTCTTTTTGGAGTTTTGTTTATCCGACATCTGCTATCATACTTGTTGGAAAGTATAAAATTATTATTGTGCAGTTTTATTTAAATTCGAGCCAAATACAATACCTCAAAAGATACACCCAAATATAATCGTAAGACTCTGTCTATAATTAAAACTACACTAACTAGATTAAGATCAAGATCATGTCTATCATCAGAAATAGGCTACAATAAGATCATGTCTATGATTATATTTACAGCAAGATCATGTCTATAATTACAACTAGTAAGATCATGTCTATAATTAAAACTAGTAAGATCATGTCTATAATTAAAACTAACTAAAGTAAGATCAAGATCATGTCTATTATCCGAAATACGGTAAGATCATGTCTATTAATGTATCAATGGTCTATTATCATGTCTATAATTATAAATACTGTAAGATATTGTCAATAATTATAACTACAGTAAGATATTGTCTATAATTATAACTTCAGTAAGATCATGTCTATAATTTCAACTACAGTAAGATCGTGTCTATTAATTATATCTACAGTAAGATCATGTCTATAATTATAACTACAGTAAGAGCATGTCTATAATATTACTTACAGTAAGATCATGTCTTTAATAATAACTGCCGTAAGATTATGTTTATAATTATAAATACAGTAAGATCATGTCTATAATTATAACTACAGTAAGATCATGTCTATAATTATAACTACAGTAAGACTATGTCTAAAATTAAAACTACAGGGAGATGATGTCTATGAATTACAACATCATTTTGATCATGTCTATAATTATAACTACAGTAAGATCATGTCTATAATTTCAACTACAGTAAGATCATGTCTATAATTATAACTACAGTAAGATTATGTCTATAATTATAACTACAGTAAGATCATGTCTATTAATTATATCTACAGTAAAATTATGTCTAAGTATAACTACAGTAAGATCATGTCTATAATTAAAACTACACTAACTAGAGTAAGATCAAGATCATGTCTATGATTAACAATTATAACTACAGTAAGATTATCATATTTAACAATTATAACTACGGTTAGATTATGTCTTAGATAATGTCTGTGTTTGTGTTTATAATAAGAACAACGGAAAGATTTTTTTTGAATAAGTGTTATGTTAAAACACAACTGTTAAATAGTTGTACATTGATGTATAATTTATTTGAGAATATGAATGTTGTTGTGTTGTATAATTTATTGAATGTGTATTTATTTAAGTTTAATTGTTGTGAATTGTTAGCTATTAATATTTATTTTATTGTTGACTGTGTTGATGGTCAATTCATCACTTATGTTTGTGAAACAGATACCAATAAAATTAAAGAACTTTGCTGCTCTTCTGTTCGGATAATGATAATGGGTCAAGTGTGTACATGGACGGGTTAAGATAATGGATGACCAACAACTGATTAACTGATTGTAACGGAAAGTTTCTCGCCTGAATTTGTGAAGTACTCCTGGGCAATATTTATGAACACCTGTAGACATCGGAAGCCTGGGACATCTTCACCAATATAGCATAAATCCAAAATGGCCACTGGTAAATTCTATGCATACATAGTGTTTTGCAGAGATTGTGATAGCCACTATGTATGAAAATCGGAATTAAATTTGCATTTGAGTGATATTTGCGCTTGAAAAAGGAGTGCTTGGATTAATTTTGATATATAATTGTCTGTAAACTTTAAGATCGAAGGAACAATAAAAGGGGTTCTGAAGATGTTTTAGCCCTTGTATGTTTGACACTTATAGCGTCTTCAATCGTGATTCCTATATACAACCTTTTTACGGTTTTACATTAGCAGCATCGCTGTTGATCTATTAAAAAAGTACGGTCACAATTGAGAAGTGTAATTATCCCTGCCACACATACAAAGAAACCTTTAACAAATACCTTTAAATCTCTAAATTAAAATACAATCCAGGTTTTAAATGGAAGATAAAACTACTAATTTCATGTAATCAAAATATCACACAAAACATCACGTGGACTGAAAATAATATGTCTTTGATATTTGATTGAAATCAGGCAATCTGCTTCTTCATGACTTCCAGACGATAAAAAACCATAAAAAACTGTCGTTCTTGGTATTTTATGACGAATAACAGATAGAAGGCAATCTAATGATTATTCTACTGTCTTGAGCGATTAGGTCCCGTTTCAGCATCGTATTCAATTACTTTCTACTATTGATTGTTGGAAACTATGGTAACCCGCTTCCTGCCTATAACATAATTTATCTTTCCCCAGACTTACTGACTAGAGTTCTTACCAAGCAGCTGACGCGTGTTTCGGGAGAAAAATCCTCATCAGGAACGCTCTTGAAAGGGGAAGAGGTTATTAAAAATATTGGGCTGTAGCATTGAACAGGAGCCAAAGTCTAAAACAAGAATGTTATCAAACCGTCCCATGCTTCACATGTTTCGGACAATCAATCCTCATCAGGAATACTTTTTTATGAAAACTAATGTCCGCGCTTTGATATGCAAAGAATCAGTGTGTACGAAACGCTTGCTTGCTATAGCCTAATCTACAGGGGTGGACTGGGCCGCATGGCTACATGGCTAAAGCCATGCGGGCCGGTGTGCACGGGGCCGGTTTGTGAAAAATGACAAAAAAAAATATTTATATTTTGAAAAAAAAAAAAATTGGACTTATAGGTCTACTCAAAATTTCAAAAGAAAGTGGCCGAAATCCGCTGGAGGCGCTCGGAAATCATCTTTATGGCAGTCATTTTTCAAAAAATTTTTGGGGAGGACCCCTTAAGCAGTGGCGGATCTAGGGAGGCGTAGAGCCTAAAGGTCATAAAAATTTTCGCCTCGCTTCGCTCGTCTCAAATTTGTACATACGTCCCCCCCCTCTTGCAAAAACCTGCATCCGCCCCTGTTAAGACCCCTACGCTCTGGTGGGCCGTTCAATGGAAAAAAAAACCATGGCCGCTTCACGACCCCAGTCCGCCCCTGCTAATCTATGAATCCGAGGTTTGTTTCCAGACCAGGTCGTCTTAGTAGGCCTACCTTCAGAATGTTCAACCCAACTCATCTTGATGATACAGGCAGATCTAATCGTTTGAATAATAAAATTACCTAGATGTGGTTATAATATGGCAGACCGCAGATCGGCTATATACAGCTGTAGTATGCATCATCATATTGTAATAAATACGCAACAGATGGAAGATTTCCTTTGCCTAAAAACATGGTCTAACAGCTGTAGGAATATCAAATAAAAAGTGGTACATCTAAATCTAAAATTATAAAGGGAGCCGAGGTGGCTCACTATCAGGGGCGGATCCAGGATTTTGGAAAGGGGGGGGGGGCGTATATCCAATTTGTTTCCGAGGGAAGCGAGGCGAACATTTTTTGGACTTTTTTTTATGGCTTAAAAACATAGAATAAGTATAAATTGTACTAATTTAACGGTTTCTGACGTGGACCATGTTTGTTTTATAGTAAACGTTAATGGGTTAGACATTTTTTATGTCGTATTCTCCCCATTCTTAAAAAAAAAAAGAAAAAAAGACAAAGTAAAGGGGGGGCGTACGTGTACCCCTGGATCCGCCACTGACTATAATCTAACTTAGTAAGTTTACGGTCTTCATATCTATCATTATTAGCCACAATCGAAGTAAAATAGTGGTTAAGAAAATTTGAATTTTTTTTTTTTGGTGTAGGCAACCAATATTCTACACTATGATCGGCTCAATAAATTAATATTGATGTATATGAAGTAATTATACAAGAGTTATTTCCCATGGACTAACAATTTAGCATATTATGACAGTTGTTCTGGTTAATTAAAGGTTCTAATCTCAACAGGGTTGTTGAATAAAGTCATTTTTACTGATATTTTCAGTCGGCATAGCATCTTTTATCTGATGAAACGCCATTCCGGCGTAAATGTAGCCTGTTATATGATTTTTCTTTATACAGTTATACACAGTCACAAAACCTTGCAGTATCTCTTTAAATTGAAATATCTCCTACCGACCATTATTATTGGTTGACCCATACCGACCTGAAGTCATTCTTACCTGGCGACAAATGGCGGCTGATATTGATGTTCTAAACATGTGTAAATGACACTGGTTTTAGGTCAATTATCAAATTGAGAGTAATTATTTTGACACGCAAGTGTCTTCTTGGTGTTTTAGAGAATTTATTTGAACTGGTTTGAATTTATTTGACAGCAACATGTTTGAGAAAAGTGTGAAATACCTGTCATTTTTCGTGATATTATTTGTGATAACTTCTTTGGTATGTGGTAGAAAAGTCAGTTATTGTCATTGTTCAAATAGAGAAGATTGTTATCGAATGGCTCATGATAATCCAGTTGATAAAGAAGTAAGTAAAATTGGACAGTTTTGATATCAATTTTATATTTCAGTCAATGTTAATTCTGAAAAAGGCTGCACACCTTATAGTAATAATAATAATAATAATAATATCTTTATTACAAAAGGATAGAAAATTAGGCCATACATTATCGATGGGCATCAAAATAATCCTGAATACCCAACGATAGGCCTGTCTTCCATTCTGCCCCTTATAGACAACACAACCATTAACACATTAACTATATTTTATGGCTCAAATTATACCAAATATCATTCGCTTCATGTTAAAGCAAAGGGTATTCTGGACCCCTCCATCATTTCGCACTCGGCATAGTTTGAAGAATTTAATGTTGCAAGCAAAATCTCTGCTTTTTTTCACCTTTCCTTATTCTTATTCTGCTGCCTATATTGATTTGATTCGGTAGTTTCATTTATGAATCATATTCTTTTCATTATGGATTAAGTATTGTATTAAGAAATATCTTTAAGAACTTGGATGCAGGAGGAATGCTAAGTTTATAAATTTAGCAGAGAGAGAGACCCTTTAGCCTAGACTGCAATTCAAAAATTGCTTTGAAACTTTTCATGCATGCATAATAAAAGTCCATTATGTAGGATGTATTGTGATGTATGAATTATTGAATAATAAAATAGTAATATAATGGCCTATATAAAGTTCACTATGTATGACTTTGTATGAAACAGGAAATATGATCTGAGTACATGTACATAGATCATATGATACACCATCTTCTATTGTATCCTATTTAAAGATATGAGTTTAATTTTTTATTAAGGATGAATACTTAATGCAAGTGCAAGATTAAAGGGATACTCCCATTTGTATTAGTTTTAGAACATTTTACACTATTATTGAACTTGATTCAGTGGCGTTTCTACGGGGGAGTCAGGGGAGGTCATGTCCCCCCCAGAATTTAGGTTTGCCCAGTCTTGGCCCCCACATTGAAATTTTGTATAATGTTACAAACGGATACCTGGTGCACCCCACCTAAGATTCCTAGAAACGCCACTGACTCGAATAAGAATCTTCAAAAGTTACAAGATGGCTATAGCAAAGTTCAAAATTGGGAAAACAAAATGACTAAAACTCAGTAAAATAGGTTTCATGGGTTTATAGACCACTCTGACATTGATTTAACTATATCTAACTAAATAATTTGATAAGACTTCGGGCAAGTTGAGTACATTAGATCGCTTAAAGTGGGATAGGCCTCAATCTAATTAAAATAAGATTACATTTCGTTTCGTTTTTTTTATTTTTTTCGTTTCATTTTAATCTAAGTATATTTATAAGGCGAGTGTGTTTTGGTAAAGTCTATTTCAACCAATCAGAAAGTGTCTTGCAGATTGCATGTATATATGCATTGTGGGATAACGAAACAGAAAGTGAAAAGACACAGTACCGGTAGTCCAAATTATGACATAATACGAAACGATCTTGTAAACTTTGTTCTGATTGGCGCAATTTAAGGGTTGCATGTGTTATAAATAGCTTATTTTGTCACCAGAACACGCTTTGTAGATCAGTGGGGGTGACGTCATAAAACGCGTTAGTTTAAGTGGAATTGCAAGAACCACAGACATTGGAATGGAAATTTGAATGGAGCAAATTGATGCTATCAGTGTCCTGATACACATACAAAGTTGAGAAAACCTCTTTACAATCTCTTTAATCTCAGAATCATGATATTTTGTGTTGACAGTAAAAGTGTTCACAGCTCATATTCAAAATTCAATCCTTTAAATTGATGTATATCAGCATCAGCATTTGAAAGTCAAAAATATCATATATTAGTGAGAATATGCATTATATATAAACTCATAATAATATAGAGAAATTAAAACAAGTGTTTAGTTCAATGAGATTTTGTGATTATTCTGCAATTTTGGTACCTTTGAAGGCTGTTGACATCTTTTAGACATAAATTGACCCTTAAAAATTAAAAATGTTCCTATTTTTAAGGCCTACACTATTCTGTCATTTAGAGATTTCATGCTGACATACTTGTACATAACATGTCATGGAATTTGAATCAGTTCGCATATGAGTCATTATTTATGATAGATCAAATTATGAATACGATTTAAAACAGATAGTTTATTTTACATTTTAAGGTAATAAAAGCCATAATGATGTTTTGCTTGTTAATGTCCCTATGTTTGCTTTAATATCTATTTATGTGTTTGTAGATTCTGTAGAGGTTTTATTGACATAGCTCTATCCGTACATGATTGAGATTAGCTTAAAGCGATACAACCTCTTAGAATGAACAAAAAAATAAAGTTCTCACACTTATTCAATCAGACTATGTCTCACTATGTATTCATCAACGATGTCCAAAGTATACAAACAGAATAAAAAAAAACCCATAAAACTTTGTAAATTTCCATATAATTACAGATTATAATTGATAAACGCCTTAAATTTGATTAAGGGTTTTTCAAGTATTGTAGATAAACATTGTTTTCTGGATTTATCAGATTATTTAGGTAATCTGTTGTATAGTTATGCAACCAGGCAAGTCCCTTGATGAATATAAACTCTTATTGATCAAATTTGAAAATTTAGATTTTTTGTTCATTCTAAGAGGTGGTATTTCTTTAAAATACTTAAATATAAGCTTATTATTAGTTTATTGTGAAATGGCTCAGTAAAATTAGTCATCTAATGTTTGCTTTGAAGAGATTGTGAAAGGTTTTCTTTACTTTTTATGTGTATTGGGTAGACATAGATAGATAAGAGGATAGTATATACTTTATGCTCCTATTTGCATAATTTTTTGTCTAATAACCCTATAATTATAAAATGCTTAGACATTGTAAAGAGGTTTTCTAAATTTGTATACTGTACAATGTATCTGAAACACTTATAGCATCAATTTGTCTGTGGTTCCAATTATTCCATCTAAATCAGAGGCAGATCCAGGATTTAGAGAAATGGGGGGCTCTAGAATATAACGTGCTTCAAATTCAATGGCACCACGAGCGCTGAGCGACAGATTTTTAAGGGGGTTCTGACATCAGTCGGCCAAAAATAGGGGGGTGGGCTCGAGCGGGGGGGAGCCCCCCCCTCCCCCCCACCCTTTGGATCTGCTTCTGTAAATTAAGTACCGTAGTTAATGACATCACAAGTCACAAATATCTTCTGTGATACCAGTATATTTGCAAGTTTTGACGTCATCCAACATTTAGCTCATATTATGCTTAGCTTGATTGGAATTGCAATTGGTAATTATCTAAATCATATACTTGAAAATTCCTTCAATTGATAGTTTATAATGCCCGTCAGGCACTATCTAATACATGTAATATTGTATGTTACCAAGGTGAAACAACAATAATCTATATACTGTATTATTGTTATTGTATTGATCCAAATTCCAAAGTAGAGAGAAATAGATTAGTATACATTTCTATATAAGCTTACATCCATTATAGGAAAAAGCTTCTAGTCGTTCGGATGGGACAATAAACCGTGGTCTATTGGCTGTGCACGTTAAAGATCCCTCGACAGTTGGAAAATCGAAAATAAGAGCAGGCTAATGCCGCTGTCCTGGCAAAATTTCCCCTCATTGCACACTACATGGCGTTTGCCCGTCCTCAATTAGCCCATATAGGTGCAGAAAAGTAGGACGTAAAACTCCATTCATTTCATTTTATTTACATCCATTATAAATACATTTCTTTTGAATCATTGATAGATTTAAAGGAATACTACCTCTTAGGATGGATTCAAAATCTACATTCTTAAACTTGGTCAATAGGAGTATAATATTCATCAGTAAACTAACTTGGTGTCATAACTATACAACAGATTACCTGTATAATCTGATAAATCCAAAAATTATGAAAAATTGCCAAGTTTTATGGGTTTAATGAATTCTTTTTGTATACTTTTGACATTGTTGATGAATATATACTGTTTATTATTGGCCAAGTTTAAAGGGACAGTCTGAATTTTTTTTAGATCAAAAATTTTTTTGCTCAAATTTGTGAAAACTTTGCACCAAAATCTGTAACTATGTGCCCTTTAATGTATCTGAAAGTTTTAACTAAAAAAAATCCAGCCGTTAATTTTTAAACGCTAAAAACATGCTAAAATTTTTAAAAACCTTGCGATTTTTTTGACAATGGAAACTTTTTTCAAAAAAGCAGAATGACCCTTTAAGAACTTAATTTTTTTTCTTAATTTAAAGGGATATGTTCACTAACCGTTCCACCAAAAAACTTTTAGTCTTAGAACCTGGAAGTTTTTAGCAAATCTAATCCATAATAATGTTCACAACTCTCCCTCAAAAGATGTCAGTGTTTGAAAGTCAAAAATACGACTCGTCGTTTAGTAAGACTATGACTTACATCGAAAACACAAATATAGAAAATGAAAGATAACTGTTAAGGTAGGGGTATGATTGAAGGGATTGTGCCATTTTTGGGCAGTTCTAGTAAATCTGAAGGCCATTTACATAAATTCAAGGCCCAAATCGATCCTCGAAAATGCTGAACTTTCCCCTTTAAGAGGTTGTATCACTTTAAGTTCAAATGAATCTGAAAGCAACAGACTAATTATGTCTCACTGACATTATAAAAATCATTATTTTTGAAAACAATATAGTTTGTAGTTTTTTTTACCCAGCCTGTCAAATGGCTCCTACCAAGTGTAACATAATAATGTCAACCATTTTTAATTATTTATAATATAACATACAGAAATGAACGCTCTGTCAGGCTAAGTATTCATGTATATCAGGTAAAGAAATGTTAGCCATTTGTGCTGAATTTTTGTACTCAATAGAACAGGCCTTCTCAAATGGCAGCCCAAGACACCCTTGAGAATGGCCCCTCAAGAGTGACCCCTTCCGCTAAAACGCTCTGCTCTCTATGCTAGCTAAACTCTATTTGGCCCTTATATTTTTTAGCATTTGGCCCTTTACAAAAATTAATTGAGAAGGCCTGCATTAGAACTTAATTTCAAGGGATTGTAAAGTGGTTTTCTAAACTTTGTCTGTGTATCGGCAATCTAATTAAAATTAAATTACATTTCGTTTCGGTTATTTTTTGATTGTTGACTCCATGTAATCTAAAGACTTGTATAAGGAGGTCATCTTCAAGTGACGAAAATTTCAGCCAATAAAAAACTACCTTCAAGATTGCGGGTCTATGCATTCATATGCATTGTGGGAAAATTATGACGCAATACAAAATATTCAAATATAAACGGTGTTCTGATTGGCAGAGGGGTGGCACGTGCTATAAATAGCTTATTCGTAACCAGAAGATGACCTCCTTATACAAGTCTTTAGATTACATGGAGTTGACAATCAAAAAATAACCGAAACGAAATGTAATCTAATTTTAATTAGATTGGTGTATCGGGGACACTGATAGCATCAATTTGCGCCATTCCAATTTCCATTCCAATGTCTGTGGTTCTATGGTTTGTGGTTTTATGACTTCACTGACAGTGATCTACCGGAATAGATATTGATATCTATGCAGATCACTGTCAATGATGTCATAAAACGCGTTAGTTTTAGTGGAATTGCAAGAATCACAGACTTTGGAATGGAAATTGGAATGGTGCAAATTGATGCTATCAGTGTTACCGATACACATACAAAGTTTAGAAAACCACTTTACAATCCCTTTAAGGATAAATAAACCTTATTTGACATTTGACCTCTAACCCATCAGTTTAGTCAAACGGTCTCCGTGAAAGTTACGCTGGCGCTCTGCAACATATCACGGTAATGAACGGCGGCCATTTGACCGGACTACATCAATGTTATCACGTAATCTCGTGATTCTGGTAGTTCAAACATCAGAGACGGGTCATTCGAGGCTACAAGTATTTGTAAACAAATAACACGAAAACAAACAGATATGTATTTAAAATGATGATAAAATGCGTAAATGGTGAACAAATAGTCACTACGTAGCATTAAATGCACGAGCAGGTGTCAGAAAATTCCTCCACAGATTCTATTGCTATGAACTATATCTATGTCGCGACGTTACAAGCAAGAAGTAAAGCGTCAAAGTAAAGAGTCTCGCGCATGAAAACACAACGAAAAACACCATTCATTACCGAGACAGATTATGGTTTACGGAAACTGCCGAGGATTGCCGATTGCAGTTTAGTAGCTCATGAATTTATATCACGTGTATATGAATAATACCTATCTTAATGTATAGGCATATACAGTTATTTAATGTTATTGATCCCACATGTCGTTTTCTTGATCCCCTCTACTTGTTTTGTTGGGTCGAGATGATACCTTCAGATTTTCAACCCTTTTTTCCCCTGTCAGTGATGCAGATCGGAGGTGCTGACATTGAAAAAGCATATAGTCGTTCGGGTGGGACAATAAACCGTGGCCCAATGTGCTATGGCTGTGCTCATTAAAGATCCCTTACAGTTGGAAATAAAAAATAAGAGTAGTCTAATGCCGCTGTCCTGGCAAAATTTCCCTTGACTTCAATGTCTGTCCTCAATTAGCCCATACAGGTGTAGAAAAGAAGGTTGTATAACTCAATTTCATTTTATTTCATCTTTACCTTTTTTGTTGTTTTCAAGCAATCATCCTTATTTAGAAACAGGACAACAATAACTGTGTTTCCACTTTTTCGCGTTCAACAATTTATCGGGGCCAAATGAATGCAAGCTTTCATTTACTCAGTGGAAACTCAAAAAGTCAGCTTTTTTCTCGTTTGGCAATAGGGAGCGCGTGCTGCTTATCGTTAACTAGTAGAATAAAGTAAAGTCTTGTAGATTGCGTGCTGTCTATAATGTGTGACTTTATGATTGAGACCGAAGTTGTTCGGGAGCCAGAAAAACTCAGTGTAAACGCAACGTGTTTGGCAATAAAGCTTGCTTCCTTCACAATTCTCAGTGGAAACGCGGTTATTGCTTCAACTTTGCTACAAATTGAATGAAAGTAAATCAGTATGGTGCATGACAACAAAGTGTAGGATTATTAGATAATTTTTATACATTGTATATTTCCAGGTGTATGTTTTGACCAATGGTAGTTCTGATTATAACCAATGGAATTGGGGTGCAGTGTCTGCTGTCATAGCAACAGAAAACTTTAAGGATGACTATACTTTGATGTGCCTTGCTCATAGTAAACAATTGAAATATGGATTTATGGGTATGTATATTTAATGGATTGACTTGAAATTGTTTCACTTGAATAGTTTTTGTAAAAGTAGGTCATCATTTTTCCCTTTAATTTTTTAATCGTAATATTGAAGAAGGATGGATAGGGGGCCCAGACAATCATGTGTTTGAAACTTGGTGACTCTATTCCCAGCCTTTGACAGCTATTTGGACACATAGGACGGGGGGAGATTCAGGGAGATTGGGAATTTTTAACACCTTGCACGCGCAGTCTTATTTCAATGGCAAGCTACGTATTTTTTTTCTTGGAAAACAACTTTGATGGACTCACATATGTGGCCTGTATATCATAGGGATGGTGGTATGATTGAGCTACAAAATCATCCATCTTTCCAAATATATCAAAGTTTTGTGGATTTGAGGTAAATTAAAAGTGCAGTTCGATTTATATTACAGTTGATGTTGTGGTATCCAATAATCTGAGTTCCACTAATCCTCAAGTTAAAAGGTGGGATGAAATAGTACGAGCCCGAGCAGCTACGACATTATCTGATATTGTTATTGTTAATTTGATGCCGTTGTTTATAAATACCGAACTGAAATATTCTAGTGATGACCTGGTAGAACTAATGTCTAACTTACATAGTCAACTACATATTAACTCGGTAAGTCATAATTTTTTTTTAGATAGGCCTACTACTGACTTTGGTAGAATTTGAAAACTTAACTAAGTGCCTTTCAATTGAGCCCAACAATAAAATGAGTAGGACAAATTTGATGACCCAATCCTGCATAATAAAATTGATTTGTTTGAAAATTTAGAAAAAAATCCTACTTAATTTTTATTTGCATCATGGACACAGATCATTGTTCCATTGCCATTTTCAGTCACATGCCTATGGCTTTGCAATTCCACTAAAACTTTTAAGAAGGTTTAAGCTTTTGCAGTAATGACATTTTTAAACGCTTAGTTTACCTGATACATTATGAATCTAATGTTTCATGCCCAAAAACATTCAATCATTATATATAGCTACTTGTAAAGTTTGCAATCTTTTTACTCTTAGATGGTGTGTTTGAAAAATATTTAAATTTAGTTATAATTTATGTATATATTTCTAGGTTGATTGTGTTGTTCCATGGAAGCCTAAATTTGTAACTGGTGAACAAGAGAGTTTGACTAGTAGACTAGCACCTTACTGTGATCATTTTATACTTAGTCCTGATAGTTATATGGATTTAGAGGGTCATACTTGTAAAGCTAGAGCTACATTGCCTATTACTAAACTTGTCTTAGGTAAGTACTGTAACCAGTATGTTAGGTGATCTAACATGCAATAAAGAAACCAAATACTAACAATCCGAACCGCAAAATGAAACCTGAAATCCAAAAAGACATTTTGACAAAACATAGGGAACAGCTTATGAAATTTTCACACAAGAAATTATATCAATCATACATGAGTAAGTATTTCATAATAAAAAGTGGTATAAGGTGTCTAGAAGAGTAAGCATACCCTGTCTGGCTCCCCACCCCACCCATTCTAGCTGTTAAACATACACAAAACAAACTACAAAACAAAAACATGAAGAAAGTGCCAAACAACTTTATTGACAAAAACAACTTCTATTTTTTTAGGTGTTGATGAATATTTGTCTGATGGTGTAACAAATGAAAAACTTATATTAGGAATACCATGGCATGGTTATGACTATACTTGTAAAACATATAATGTAAGTGTATTTATGAAATCTCAATATATTTGAAAAAAAGAAAGAAACATCTATATTTTACAAGGATAACGACTTAGGTTCCTTGCGTATCCTTTCTCCCAGTTGGTCCTTGGCCAAACCTCTTAGCATTGATGATTGCTTTAGTATTGTTCCTTAGAGAAACTTTTTTTTTTGAGGCTTGAATAAAGCAGCAGTTGGAAATTATAATGAAATGGTGTGCAGTGTGCCATGATGGAAACTTTCCTTGGACATCAACATATTTCTTTCGAGGAATCTTTCATATGCACAGCCTTGTAGCTCACTGTATTTTAGGTTTTTTGTTGTATAGACGATTTTTCCTATGTCAGCCCCTCTGACCAGTGTTGAAAAATATGAAGGTATTATGCTTGAATTGAACCTTGGACGTTAGCCAACACTCTGAGCCAATGCAGTTCTCAGCATCAGCACAGATTTTCCCAGATTTTGATGGGTTAAATAAGGGGTATGCATTATACAAGCTTGCGCATTATATTCAGAATTATACAGTATGTCTATTTCTAAATGTCTTATAATTATATATTGTAGAATATTACCCAGACCTGTATGTTAGACTATATTTCTAACACTACAACCTGTAATATAGCCAACAGAACTAAACTAGCATTAGGTAACTTTAATATGGATCCTACCAAACACCATGTTAAACAAGACTGGAGTGACTTATACAAGGCGCCATTACATTCTTACAAAGTAAGTCTTTTATCATATTATTCTTTTATAGTTGATGTACATGATATCAGATTTTAACCTTGATGCCAGGGGCCTTATTCTCATACTTAACATAGATAAAATCCAGATTTTTATACGCCCTCATTTCTCTATGAGGAAATATAATAATAATATAATTTTGCGGAATTGCATCTGATGTAAAGTTTTATTAGTCATTTTAATTGTTAGAAGCAAGCCTTTAAATTACATACTATTTGAATTGGTAAACGTCTTGCTCATATTAAAAGTGTCCAAATTAAGCACTTCAGATCAAGAGATGCCACCATCTTGGAAGGACTGTCTGATCATATCAATAGTCTTACCTACAAAAACTGAAATTATATGACACTCAAAGAGTTATAAGTTGGTGAATGCTACTATTTATAAGCGTTCCAGGAGCTCTTGTAGCGTTACTATTAGTATTCGCTCCACTAATACAGGGTTTACCCAAATTGATTTAATCTAAAGCTCTGAGAAGTAATATCTTTATCTTTTGTTTATAAGACATATAGAAGTAGGAGGATTACATTAAAACACTAAGATATATGGATATATAAATTCAGAAGTAGTATATCCATATATCTTAGTGTTTTAACCTTTATCCTTGTAGGATAATTCAACAGGTGTATTAGTACCTCATCAAAGATGGTTAGAAGATATTGAAAGTTTACGAATCAAATATACAACGGCTAAAGATCTATTTTTAAGAGGTAAGCTAGACAAAATCTCTCAGTGTAGGCCTACAAGGCTGCAAGTAGTGTACCTTCATACTTTAATGAACTCTCCACTTTTAGTCTCAGAACCTGTTTTTTTTTTAGCAAATCTAATCCATAATGATGTTTCAAACTCTCCCTCAAAAAATATCAGCGTTTGAAGTAAAAAATACGACTCTTCGTTAAGTAAGACTATGACTATAGAAAACATATATACACCAAATGATAGATAACTGTGAAGGTAGGGATATATAACTGGAGGGATTTTGCGATTTTTGGCAGTTCCAGTAAATCTGAAGACTATTTACATAAATTCAAGACCCAAATTGACCCTCGAAAATGCTGAACATTCCCCTTTAAGGTACAGGTATAATTGAAGGCATTTTTGGCAATTTTAGTAAGTCTGAAGAGTATTTACATAAATTCAAGGCCCAAATCGATCATTGAAAATGCTGAACATTCCCCTTTAAAACAAGATTTTATTATTTATTACAGGTATTGCTATCTGGACTGGTGATGATATGACCTATTCTAAATTAGACTATTATAAAGTTATTAATGAAGATATGTGGCAATGGATATTACATGATCTATTAGAGAAAGGTCTAGTTAAACCACGAGATCATACTACATATTATTATGCTAGTAAGTTTATGTTATATTTTGTAATTGTCCAAAATTATACAGTAGACTTATTGATATTGCCTCTATCAAAGGATTCAGTCAAATTGGCTTTTGAATTCATATGTCTTCACTACTCGTATCAACTTCGGCACTAGACTAATGGCTAGATAACCTCGTATACTTTAAGGTAGTCGCCATATTAAATAAATTATAGTTCAGCCAAAAACAATAAATCTTCAGAGAGTGTCATCAACTTTCGCGGTAAAAGCGATCAATCAAAATCGATCTACAAACAAGAGTTATCTTTTCCTGTCCAAATACCGGCAAGATGGCCGCCTGTAATAACCGAGTCATTATATAGTCTCAAACAATGACGAAGGTTGAGCTGAATGATGTTTTCACCAAGTTCATAGAAGTCTTCATAAAAATAGACAGTACTTTAATGATGTAGTTAAGTGATGTATTGACTATAAAATATGTTTTTCTCTGACTATTGGATATGAAGATACAAAATTAATAGTTTTACGGTTACCCTGAGCAGATTTAGCAGCTCTTGGCCAAATGGGTTTTTCTAGAGACCTCACAAAAATGCTCAAATGATATTGAGAATAGGTATATTACAGTATTTGAATACCAAACTGGGCTTTCCCTACCTGATCCCACCTTTATTCAAATTCTTTCTCAGATTTAGGAAATCCTATTTTTTAAAGAATTCAAAAAATAAAAAGTGTGAGGCCCCAGGTCTCTCCGCAATCTAATTAAAATTAAAATACATTTCGTTGCCAGGAAGGTTTATAAGGCGAGCGTGTTATGGCAAAGTCAATTTCAGCCAATCAGAAACTACCTTGCAGATCGCGTGTCTATGCATTGGGTTGCATTGTGGGAGAACGAAACAGAAAGTAAAACAACATGGCAGTCCAAATTATGACATAATACGAAACGTGCATGTAAAGGTTGTTCTGATTGGTGCATGCTATAAATAGCTTATTTCATCACCAGAACACATTCGCTTTATAAACCTTCTTAGATTATATTATAATGAGTCGAGAAAAAAAATAACTGAAACGAAAAGTAATCTAATTTTAATTAGATTGGTCTCTCAGGCCCCCTTCTTTTCTCATTATGAGCAATTTTGTTCTAGAAGCTAACAATTTTCTTTTACATTGTAGATACAGTGACTGCAGTGGCATTAAGTTGTTTGTTTGGAGGTTTATTATTGGGTGTTATATTTACGTGTATTGGATTCAGAAGGATGAAGAAAACTAGACATCCTCCATTCCAGAAAGACAGAGATCAACTACATGTAGATGATTTCCATGATGAAGATCTTAATTTATAAATTAAAAATATTGGGGCTGTTGAATTCAAACTCTTTTTTGAAAAACTTTGTCAAATTCTGTAGTCACATTAATGTGTGCAATATTCTTTTAAAACTGATTTATTTTTATTATTTTTTTGGTGGAATTTCATTTGCCATTTATAATCGAATGAAATTTTTGTGAAATGCTGTTCAAGGTCATCAGATTATCCAACCACTCAAATGCTGAATTCAGTAATCAATACTGAATTCTAGTATTTATTGTTGAACTATGACTGAGAGAGCATTTTGTTATTGCTTTTGATTGGTTAGCATAAAAATAAACTGTTGATCTTATTAGGTCAAAATTGGACTAAACAAGATTCAAAGAAGAATTTGTCAGAGCATAAGTTTGAAGTGAAATAACCCACAAAAAAACACAAAAACTCATTATCTAGATTGGCATTACTATTCTATTAGGCTCTACTTAATGACTGAAATCAACAGCCCTAATACGGTTCTTTTACTATATCAAGTTCTCAATTGTTTTAGTTGAATCTCACCTATGATATACAACTTTGAAAAATGCCTGTTCTGTTACATTTGGAGAGTTTGTGTTTCATTTGAAAAAATGCATTTAAATACAACTATGTGTACACTCTAAAGTGGTTCAGGGTCCATTGTCAAAAATCTAAGTTTGTAGGAAAAGTAAGCACAAAGTTCAAAAACTTTTCAGTTTTTGAACAACAAATTTGTCCATTTTGTTTTTTAATTGAAATTTAAGGTATACAATTGAGAACTTGATATAATAAACTATGTAACATGTATCGAAAGTCCTAATTATTGTTTTATATGTATTTAGCCTATATCTTTTTATTTTTATGTGCCCAATTAGTTTCTTTTTAGTTGATGTATATAGTTTTTATAAGGGAAATATTATAACGTCTGTCTTAATAAGCTCATGAACTCCTAGAGTCATCTCCCTTTCTAAGAAACATTTGCAATGGAGACATTCAACATAAATTTTTTTAACAAAACTTTGTGGTAGGAAATCAAACCTGGCCTGAATTTCTCAACACATCATAAGAATTAAATTTACCATTACATGTACATGTATATGTGATTATACATGCATACTGTGTTTGGTTTACAGGATAAAGAATGCAATATATGACTCTAGGAGATGATGTAACACACAGGGCCTGGTTATATGAAATTGTTGATATTTTGCCCTTATAAGTGTTAGCTAGGATTTACTAGTATGTGCAACCAAGTATTTGTTTGTTTTGATACTTGAAATAAACACATTTTGATGGATGTGCTTTGGCCCAGCATCCTGGGCTAGCCTGTAAAACATGTTGATATGGATCCCAAGCTGGCCACTATAGCCAAACTTCCTGGTCTCAACATCAGGGTAGACAAGTTACTGGAAATGACCCTTTTTCCATGAAAACATGTTACCGTTAATTCAGGTAAATCATCCCAAGCTGGCCACTATAGCCAAGCTTCCTGGTCTAAACACCAGGGGAGACAAGTTACTGGGGATGACCCTTTTTCCCCGTAAACACGAAAGTTTACCGTTAATACAGGGAAATCATATAAATTGATGTCGCACCCAAGATACCTGACAATTAGCCTAGGCCACATATTACCAGGCCCTTAGAACCTATGCACTTAGATTATACAATATTTCCATCCAAACTTAAATTAATTATGGGCTCAATAGCTTTTCATTTGACTTGAGAATATGTTAAATTGCACCAGAATATATTCTGTCCTATTTTGTGTGTATGTTTTCATTATGTTATCACTGTTTTTTAATTGTCACTATATTCTAACATTCCATCACATAACTCACATAACTCAAGAATTAATGATTGGCTTAGATTTAGTTTGATAGAAATAGTATATTATTTGCATACACTGTTTGAGTAGCACAATCAATTGAAGGTGACCTTGAAGGGAAATTGTTACAAAAAATGTTGCATCACATGCACATGCATGTAGTAGTAGGTGTTTTTGTCGGCCGCTTCGATTTGGTAGATAAGCTATTTTGTGCAATTGTGAGTCTGTTTACCTAAACTGATTTCGTCGATTTAGGCAATTTGATTAGATTTTTCCAAGATGGCGGCATATGGAAGTTGCTAATGTAATCAAAATAGTGGGCGGAATTTTTGAATTTTGCATTTGTAGACCACTGCTAATCTAAACCAAATTGCATAAAACTAGTAGCAAAACGAAACAAAATCAAATTGCCCAACAAAAACGTCTAGTGCAATTTATAAGTCCAGATAGCAGACGTTACAATATCTTGTATGGTATATAGCATCATATCATTGTCAACTTGTAGATTATTAAACTAGCCAATATCTTGGCATTATGTTAGTCAAAAACTTGTAATTTTAGTTTGTATTTAGTAATTTTTTTATATTTTAATGTTATTTTCACCAAGTGCTTTGTTTATATCTGATGCAGTAACTGGAAAAAAAATACAGCAGTAATACATGTAATCCAAGAATTTTGAAACATTTCCAGTCACCTGCATTTTTTATGATTTGCACATAATTTTAACACTATTTGCACAATCATATTTTCTTACTTTTTTATCTTAAACTTTTCTGACATATCATATTCTGACATTCCTGGCATCTATTTTCATAAGTAGTCTCTATTCTGACATTCCTGGCATCTAATCTCATAAGTATTCTCTGGTGATATAAAGTGATTCTGTTTCTTTGCCGTTAAAATTCTAGAAAAACTTGACCAAATTATGACATCACTATTACGAAATCTTTTTGTGCTATTTCACAGTGATGTCTGATATTTCTGGAATTTCAAGACATCAGAAAGAAAAGGAAGAGTGCAATACAAATGGCATTAAGCAATTGTAAGCAAAATATAACACAGGTTTATGGTACAACAATCACTGGTTAATGTTTTATTGAACAATTCAATGTATTTCCCCTATATTATGTGCATGAAGACGATAGGGGAAACTTTTTATATGCATCAAAATTTAACCAGTAATTTTTGTCTCGAAATCCTTGAAACAAACTGTTGATATTGGTGGTCGAAATGGTAGAAGGCACATTGAACACATGTTGAAATATGTAATTTGCTCCGATATTGAATTTTGTGACATACTATTTTGTTTGAGGCAGTACTTATACAATTTTCATTCGCTGACTGTCATATTTTCAGAGTCTGACAAGGACATGTTGATGTATATTTGTAAGAATTTTTAATGAGATCGGTTTATCAATAGCTGAAATACTTCCCAACAAAGTTGTGCACAATTTTTATTGAGACACCTGATATTTCTGAATTTGAACAATATAACCACAATGTTTTAGACATGTATAGGACTATATTTAACATATATTGTTATTGTTTATTGTTGATTTAGTACTCTATATACAAATTTAGTATTACTGATATCTTATACTGGCAAAAGGTGCATGGAAAGGATAAGTATTATGCTCAATTGGTTTTATTTATCAAATATATGGTGCAAACTTTTCTTAAAATAATTCAAAAGGATCATCTTCAAGATATTGAATAGGTTTTTGGAATTGCTAGAACCACAGACATCTTATTGAAAATGGAAATGGTGTAAAATTTAGAAAAACCTCCTTACGATAAGTTTATTTCTTTAACGCCGTTTTGGAATTATGCTAATGATTCTTTATATAAAATTTTAATAATATACAATTTGCTCATGATTCTAGGCACAGAATCTTATATTGTCCATTTTGTTATAAGGTCTTAACGTTCAGGTAATTATTGCTATGCTTCAGTTTCTCTGTCCATTGCTAGTGCCTTAATGGTTTATTTTTGATAAAAATTGTATTGACTTTTTGGAATTGTTTTTTTTTTAACTGAAAAACAAGAAAGAATAACTTCAATCTTATGCCTATTTTTATTATGTTTTAAAAAGAACATTTTTTCTCGAATTTTCAGTCTGCAATTAACAGATTAAGTAATGCAAGATTGCTTCTATATGCTCTTGATATCACTCTTTGACTGAGAATATCAACGTGAAGTTTGAATGCCAGTCTGGCCTAGATTAGAAATAAGTTTTCGAAATTCTGTATCCTCAATTTCTTGTCATTATTATATTCATGGTGATTTTTCTATCTCAATAAAGAATATGATATATTTTGTCCCAGTATATATTCTTTTAGATATTTTATATATTTCTCACCTAAATTGTGATATCACCATTGTTTATATCTAGATTTTTTATTCTCATTATTAATGTTGTATAATTATTAAAGTTGTTTGCCATAATAAATGTTTGCTTCAAGTGTAACAAGTTATTGTCATTGCCTTTTACAGCCCTACAGATAGAAAATGGTTCATGGATTTTGACTCATTAGTGTTGATTTGCTTCAAAATTGTTCAAGATAGTTAAAGGGATTGTAAGGAGGTTTTCTAAACTTTGTATGTGTATCAGGGACACTGATAGCATCAATTTGCGCCATTCCAATTTTCATTCTGACGTTTGTGGTTCTAACAATTCTACTAAAACTAATGCGTTTTATGAGTCAGTGTCCCTGATACACATACAAAGTTTAGAAATACGCTTTACAATCTCTTTAAAGCTCTTTCCAAAGGTGTCAAATGTGATACTACCCCCTTTAACTTTTAAATAAACCATATACTATTTTCTAATACAATACTTGTAAAAACAACATTGTTGAATTTGTCAATTTCTAAAACTTTACCAATTGATTAAATTCTCATCAATAGCAAAACAACATAGAAAACAGTAAAATCTTTATTTAAACTGTGTTCTGATTACAAGGCTGACTTACATCATGATTTGATATAATATAGGTGGCAAATGACTGGTTAGTTTTAATTATATGCCACTATTTATTTCTCTGCTGATTTGAACTAATTATTTCACTACACCTCCCCTGTTCAACTTATTTTATTGAATGTCCAGTAGATCCAATGAATCGGCACAAGCAGAACTAACAGTCAAATGCCAATAAAATGAATATTTGGAATGTCACCATCACTGTATTCTTCAGTCTTAAGATCTGGGCACACTGATATGAAATAGCACATTGAAAGTTTTAAACAATAAAAATGGTATATGGTACAGATATCAAGAACATGGTACACCATCTGACTATCTGTACAAGTTATCTAATGGCTGTACTAGTATCCTCTTCTTGTTTCATAATAGTTAAAATTTGTTGAGCATATTCACTTTCCTCCTGTAAAGATGGAAGAAAAAAATGTCATTCTCATCTTTACCATGTGGGTAAATTTGATTTATTCAAAAGAAGACTTTTACATGGCATCCAAGATTAGAACCAATGATCATCACCAAGCAAATGAAGTCATTTAAAAATTTCCAACTCTAACCATTTGTGCAGCCCGAGTCTTAACTTTGTATGTGTATTGGGGACACTGATAGCAATAATTTGCGCCTTTCAACGTCTGTGGTTCTTGCTATTCCACTAAAACTAACACGTTTTACGAATTTACTACCAGTGATTTGCACAGTTATCAATGGTAGCTTCACGTAGATCACCAGTAGTGACATCATAAAACGCGTTAGTTTTAGTGGAATTGCAAGAACCACAGATGTCGGAAAGGAAATTGGAATGGCACAAATTGATGACATACAAAGTTTAGGAAATCACTTTACAATCCCTTTAGACTTGTCAACTAAACTAACCTGAAATTCTTCTTTGCCTTTCAAGAAGTCTATTCTCTGTTGTAAGAAGTCTATAAGATTGAACTCTGGGTTTTGAGCAATTTGTTTAGATCGTTGATGATCTGTGACTAGTAATAAGAGAGCATTCATCATATGTTCATGTTGTTGATTGTGGTCTTGTTGTACTAATCCTATTAATTGTTCTACCATTCCAATATCACATAGTGTATCTGAAATAACATAATACCAAATAAACCATATATAACCTGTGTGAACCATCAGAAAAGGATGTAAAAATCAAAACAGCCTTTGCAGCAATTTCATAGTATGGCTCATTAGATAGCTAACCTGAATTATATGTAAACAAAGGATCAGCAAGAATCAAGATATCATAAACATTCTTTTCATCATTTGTTTATAGTATGACAGCACCATTACACCGACTTCTGTTTTTGTCAACATAGTTAAGCACATAAATGGGCACAATTCAATCATAAACACAAGCATTTGTAGGTCTCACTTTTCATCATCCTTTTTGCATAAATAAGACAGGCAAACGACATTCCAATAAAGGGAATTTGCCAGGAATGCAGCATAAGGCAAAGTCTGTGGCACACAGCGCCTCAGTTCATTGTCCCATTTGATTGACTTTTTTCATGTCAGCCCCTCAAACCTGCATTACAGATGTTAAACAAATAACTTTTAAAATCACTTTAAGAAAAGGTACATACCTTTAAATGCAGGATTACTTGTGCACATGCCACGTAACATAAATGATGCCTTTACTTGTAATTTTTCAACATTGGTCTGCATTGCTCTCATTAAGTAAGAAAATCCATTGAGTTCTGCAAATTTCTTCTGACAATCAGGATCATCTCTGGATAAACCTGAAATAATAATTCAAAGCTTATCATTTTGATGTATAGACATGACCATATGATTATTAATGGAAAAGTCTATAATAAAGGGCTTTATTCAGGCTCATAGCTTTTCTTTTCCACTTCCACAACTTAGGCCTACAATGAAGCTGTCATAGGTTGGTATTCTATTTACAACCAACTTTAGTGATCTCATGGAGGTGCTCCCTTGGTTAACTATAAACAGGTTCTATCTGCTACAATTATGGTGTTTTATTGAATGTCTGGTTGATTCCATGAATCCAAAACAAGCAGAATATATAAATCTGGTGCCATCATGAAGTCATACCATGCTGTACAATGTAGAATGATTCGAATGTTGTACAATTAATTCACATCCTTACTAACAGAGAATGAAACAAAAAGAAACTTACAAGATAAAGCATATAAGGCTTTAGTTTTAACAGTATTGTTAGAGTCTGTATCTAACATTTTCAACAACACAGGCATTAATTCATTTTCTAATACTGCTTTTTGACAATATGGATTATTCTGTACTAATTCTGCTATAACTTCTAAACAATTCCATCTTAACTCTGCCTCATCATGATTTAATATTTGTGGAAATATTTCAAATCCTCCTATCTTGTGAAAATCTAGGAAGCAATAAATAAAAAAAATTAATCTCAAAAATATTTTCCTTCAATTGCAACAGTGAAACCCAATGCTGTTGATTTAATTTTTTGCCAATCGCACCTATTTCACGACATGTGAAATATCACTTTGACCACAGTTTAGAATATATTTTCCAATGGGAATATTTTTTAAATACATTGCCATCCTCTTGGCATTAGTCTCTCATATTTGATCTGTGCCAAATTACAGCTGGGTCGATTGCAATAATAATTTGGAATGACAATCAAGCTCATCAGACTCGCACACTGATCAAGATTAAAACCCTGGTCCACCATTTGTTTGACCAAACAACCATGATTGTGATATTTGGTAAAGATTTGAGCATGCAACCCTGATCCATTAACAAGAGTTTTGTTGATAATCTACTTACCAATAGCAAAATCTATTTGACCGCACCAATCTAATATTTCTTCTAAAGCACTTAATTTTGTATCTACACCATCTTCAGAATCATCAGTATTTTTAATAACATGAATACAGGCTTTCATTCTTTGTACTGGATCTGTATTTAGCTCTGACAAGGCTTTCTCTAAAAATTCTTTTCTCTGAAATTATAAATTATACATTTTACAAGCATATTAAAGAAAGCTTTATCCATCGCATAGTCCTCTGAACATGTCCAAAATTATTTCATAGATTTTTTTATTTAGAACTAACAGGTCAAAATTAGCCATTGCCCATTAGGCCTACCACCAGCCAGTCAGTAGTTATTTTGTCATAGCATTGATAACATTTATTTAGACCTACCTCAGGATCCATTTGAGTTATAACTTCTTCACCACTTTTATTTGCATTACTTGGATCAGCTATTTCACTAGAAATCCTCAATAATCCCTTCATATCTTTAGGAATCATTCTTCTATCACCGCCGTCTGCCATTTTAACTTCTTGTTGGTTTCTGCAATGCAAAATTTTTTTTTATTTTTATCAACCTTATAGTAATATAATAATCAATATGTCAAAGAAAATGTCTTATATTGTATGATGGTTTCTACCTTGGAATGTGCTAATCAATCTGGAAGGTTCTAGAAACTAACTTTCTTCATTAGGCTATTCATCCTTTCCAAAATTAGAATGTTCTAGAAGATGAAAATGGTGATTCATAATGTTTCCAGTTTAAACAAATGACAAGTCTTTTTCTGTCACAATTCAGACATATTTTCAAACTCCGTGAATATTTCAGAAAAATAAAATACTTACATAATGTTTTTCTAGACAAGATTAAAAGCAACAATAATTTATTTTTCTTTATAATAAAAAATACAATGTGGTTTACCGGAAACAAGACTGTTTGTACCTCCAACATTAAAAAATGAATTAAGGGGAAATAACTAATATAAACCAAGACTACAAATAATTTTTAGCTCTTGCAATTTCTATGCCAATATAATAAAGTGTCCATAGCTGGCAAAGTTAATAGATTTTGTACATCATTTACCAATTTATTTATCAGTAATAAACTCAATTTCCGGTTTTCCTATACAATATGGCACCCTGTAAGCCTAGGCTGTTTCAACAAGACATATATACCCTCTCATCACCTGCTTGCTTATAAGACCCCACTGACAGCAGCTTGCACCTTGAGGTCTGGTCTATGTTGGTTATTTTAAATAAGGTCAAGTTAAATTTACATATAGCTCAGTTTCCAGTGGTTAATTGGATATATGAAAGTTCCAACACAAGGCAAGAACATAATGGTCATGTATGCAAAAGTTAATCTGTACCAACTCTTAAACATTTGTATACATGACCCTCAACATAAGATAAATTTTAATGTTTTTCCTTACTGCAGTTTTCTTACATCAAATAGAGCCTACTTCAATGGTCATACCCATCTTTTTTTTATATCAGAAATAGGTAAGGTAGAAGTTTACTGAATAAGAAATAATAGTCAATTATCATTTAAAAACAATGTTTATTACATGAGTATGAGCTCATACAATACATGTTATATACTGGATAGCTACAATATCATAATAATATTAATAATAATAATAATATAACCTAAGTTATTCGCTAATCAATAATAGAAATAGATCAACACCATTTTCTACAAACTGGGACAACATGACTATTTTAACCCAAATTTCTTTAATTTCATCCATTACTACCACAAGTAATTCTACTGAAAAAAGGTCTGAAAATTTTGTCCCATGAAATGCAAGAAAGTAAAATTTTTATTGATCCAATTAAGCAAAACTGCTACTCACAAAGCAAGTTGTAACCATAATTTTATTTCATCTACTTACAATAGAAAAACCGAGCATAGGCTACACAAAAATAAAATAATCCATTTAAGTTCTCCACATGCAACCAAAAAGTATTACATTTTGGTGGAAGTTGCCTTTAAAGTCTTGCCTTAATTAATATGCAACCATTTGATATAGCCTGCTTTTGCACCAATTTAACAATTTGTTTTAAATAATCTAGCATATACAATATAACTCATCAATAAACAAAAACATACGCAGTATTTATCAGGTGGATAAAAATAAACATCAACAAAAACAAAGCAGTATCAAACATCTTTCAAATCAAAGTCTACAAAACCTTTATCAATAGTATAGAATGTTTTTAAAGTTATAATTTTCAGTATATCATTCATTTCACGAGTGAAGACAGGCTAAAATTCAAGAGGAATCATACCCAGCACGGCACGCATATGGCCCATTTTGTGCCTTATCTCACGCAAGAAAGGATACGAAACTTACACCTCATACATAGCAATAGAGTCTATTTCTAATTATTTTCAGATACCATTTTTATGTCAAATGGACTAAAAATATTGTTTTCTGTTGATATAGATGAAGTCCTACTATTTTAATAAATATGCATATATTCATTTTGGTTTGATATATATATCTATATAAAAATTGGTTTTGAAAGATATTCTTGGCAATAATTCACTATTGCACAGAAGAAATAGAAGAAAAAATATACAATTTATCTACAAATAGCTTTTTGAACTAAAGATCAACCCCACAGCAACAAAAAACAAATGTTTCTAATTGCTACCATAATTAATATAGTTAACAATGTAATCAATCAATGCCCTTAATAACTATAAACATATAAATATTAACAAATGATTTCTCTATAACACCAACATAGAGAACTTATTGAAAATTATGGAAGGGCATTACTGCCATAATATGGAGTGAAAACCTCTATTTTTTCTTGCAATCTTTTATGAAATCCAGCACTATATTTCATGAAATAATTGTCTTATAAGGATGGCAAAGAGGTTTAATAACCTAAATATGGATACTGTTAGCATTTGCACCTGTTTCTTGTAACTTCACCAAAACTAAGCGTTTTATTGCGTTAGTGTCACAAAGACCCTTTTATATTTGCAGCTTTTTCTAATACACATAAAAAGATTAGAAAACCTCTTAACTTTCCCTTAAATTGCAGTAGTTTTTACCAAGGAATAAAAATTTAGCACTTTATAAAGCACATTGAAACTATTTTGAATTTCAACCAAGAACTTTAGAAGAAAGCTTTATTTTTCCAATGGTGCTCTAATGCATAAACAGTATAACAAAAAATTATACTTATTGCTATTATTTTTTGGATGGTAATCAAATTTGAAAAATGCAAAAAATAAAGCTTTAAGCGTCCCCTAAATAGAAATTGTAGCAAAGTTTTGAAAAGGCAGTTATCACACTAGAGACCAACATTTATAAAGAATTACCAATTTTCTAATCTAAAGTTACTACCATGACTACTGTAAAATTCTTCTAAGACAATAACCATAGTACCTATACTAATTTTCTAACAATTTATAATATATACGTCAATCAAAGAAAGACTGAAATAGGAATGCTTTTAAAATTTTATTAGTTAGTTCTCTTTCGTTTGTTAATGACCTTAAAAGTATGGGTTTCATAAGTTACATAATATTTTCAATGCACTGCGCATTCTACAAGCGGCAAATTCTTCACACCAAGCTTATCAAAGAATGTATTATTAACTACAAATGCATCAAATAGTTATAAAAATTTCTGATACTTTTCAAACCAAATGCATATTTCTTATACTTGTATATGAAATTCTTAGACTTGTCTTACACTGTTTTATATTTGCATACAAACTTTTATGAATTCCTTATATACTTTTATGCAAATTTCATATATCTATATGCAAATTTTTATACTTGTATGTGAATTTCATTTACATGTAAAATCTAAATAAGCAATGAATCATTTTCTGGAGTAAGGTTTTTATTTGAATCAAAGATTTTTTTCTTCAAAAAATGACCCATGCCATTTTGTTATGTTGATTATGAGTGCAGTGTATATTATATACTAAGAGTGGAACTGATAATACTATGAGTATAATATATGAATTATCTAGTGATTCTCACTATAATCAATGCTGTGGACATCCTGATACCTTCGCTTTTATCCTAACCATATACCTAAAAATATGATGGTAATCCATAGTAATTTTTCTATGTCAAATTGAAACCTTTCCTAGTATCAATTTGAAACTTTTCTAGTATCAATTAGAAACTTTTCTAGTATCAATTTGAAACCTTTTCTAGTATCAATTTGAAACTTTTTCAGTATCGATAAGAACATTTTCTAGTATCAATTTGAAACTTTTCTAGTATCAATTTGAAATTTCTTTAGTATCAATTTGAAACTTTTCTAGTATTAACTTTTAGTAAAAACTTTTCACGATTTGTAAGCTAGTATCAATATGAAAATTTTCTAGTTTTAATTTTGAATTGATACATTTGTTCATCAAGCCTTATATCAATTGCAATGTCCACAGCATTATAGAACGCACAAGTTGTCTCTATTTATAGTAACTATTATTACTAATATATTAAAACTGAGTTTCCAATAATTCACAGATTGTTTTTGCTACTATATCCTTTGTTGACCTTACAGTTAATCTGTACATCTACAAATAGAAAATAACATAAACATTTAATCATTGTAAAGTTGAGCCAAGAAGAAATGAAAGTAGGTTTCAATCTTATTTTCTCCCAAATAAAAGAAGACCTGCAATGCTATAAAGTGTGCAATGAGGAAAATTATGCCAGGATAGCAGCTCAAGTCGAAGGATCTTTAACATGCAGACTAATAATGTCCCATCTAAAAAACTAGACACTTTCTTTCTGATGTCAGCTCTCTGACCAGCATCGCTTAAAAGTATGGTTAATGAGTGTGAAATTAAGCAAATGTTGTCAGTCCAATGACAACAACCAACTTCTCCTGATTAGTTTACTTACCTGAACTTGTTTATTAGGTTCTAAACGTATTAATACTCCAGTTTGTGCATTACGGGTATGTATTATGCCAGCAGATACAAAATTATCTGGATTAGGATCTACATTCTCTAATACACTTGATCCAAAACCAAGAATCTGTAAAAACACAAACATCCTTATTCAAAAATTTATGATACACAAGAACAATAATATAGTGTCATAGAATTGCACGATCCCCCCTTTATCTAATTTATGAAATGGTTTGATAGAAAGTCAAATTCCACTTTTTCCAAATCCATAACCAGGGTTCGAATTAATTTTTTTATATGCATAGCAGTTTTTTGCTCTATGGGACATAATTGCATAGCAGTTTATAATTTTGTGGAGCAGTTTTTTCTCTGGCAGTTGCAAATGTATAGCAGTTTTTTAAAATGCTCTCTAAGGGTGTGTTTTGACTTCATTTTAGTGTTTATATCAAGATATAATGTGTATCCTTCGAGTAAATAATACGCACCCCGTTCAGTCGAGAAAAAAAATACAGTTGGCAAAACGGACACACCATAATTTTGAGTGCTAAAATATCGTTTATTCCTAGTATATTTTATATAAAATGCTTTCCGAATGTGTTCATTTTTAGTGTTTTCTATCAATTATAAGGTACATCCCTCGTCGAGTAATTCTGGATAAATCACCGTAAATCATAGGCACGCAACCATTCACTCGAAAAAAAAACCCAACAAGTTGGCAAAACGGAGACACCATAGTTTCAAGTGCTTATACATGTAATAGTGTTAATTCCAGGACAGTGACTGACTCTTCCTTACTTTTGGCCAAGATGTGGGTTTTTCATAATTCATTTTTGAATCTTCAAAAAGTACGATATTTGTATGTTAATTATAATCCCGTGACATTGAATCTAAATTGACAAGGTCGCACGCGTATGAATCTCCAGGTGACAAAACTAACCGATAATATTTATGGACCGATACATTTCTAGACTCAGTTTGAGTTACAGTTTTTACGGAAATGGATATTTATTGGCCTGCAATTATTATGTTACGACCCAGCTCTAATATATGTAATTATTTCATGATTCATTGCCGTAAGTTTCCTTTCCAATATGGATGAAATAGGAAGCCAACTATGTCGTCTGCTAGGCCTATTCACTTCGTCTTCAGTATTACATGTATACGCTTCCTGAGTCAGCACGATCTATTAATAGTAACAATCCTTTTTTTCTGTGTCTCGGGGATAATAAATCCAAGTCATCCGATCGTAAAATTTTAACTGAGTTTCGTTTATATAGAAAATACTATGTATCGCAAAAAAACTGCTCTACTGACTAAGATTACATCGCATTTTGCCGAAAATTGTATCGCAAACTGCGATGCGATACCGGTTATTTCGAACCCTGATAACTCATAATTACATTCTACTGAATTATGGCTAACCTTTGCTTTAGATGCTTCTGTATCTTGAGGAGAGCTTGCTTTAAATATTTTCTGACATTCTTGTTCTGGTCTACAATGATAAAAGAATTCAAGATTGTGATCACAAAAGAAATATAACAATATAGAAACAATCTTAAGATAAATAGTAAAAACAGCCATTTGTTGTATAGAAACAACCATAAGTTGTATAGAAAAAATCATAAGTTGGATAAGAACAACAACTATTAGCTGCATGGAAATGACCATAAGTTGCATGGAAACAAAAATAAATTGTTTGGAAACAACCATTTGTTGTATAGAAACTATAAGTTGGATAAAAAACAACTATTAGCTGCAAGGAAACGACTATAAGTTGCATGGAAACAAAAATAATTGTCTGGAAACAACCATTTGTTGTATAGAAACTATAAGTTGGATAAAAACAACTATTAGCTGCATGGAAACGACCATAAGTTGCATGGATAAAATGCATGGAAACAATCATAATTTGGTTGGAAACTGGTTATGAGAACCTGTCATTATCATAATATCATGCTTGCCAGTTACCATTGTGGGAGAATGAAACAGAAAGTAAAACAATATGGCAGTCCAAATCATGACAAATTTTTTTACTTTCTGTTTTGTTCTCCACAATGCATAGACACATGATCTGCAAGTCACTTTCTGATTAGCTGAAATTGAATATTTACCAGAACACGATCGCCTTATAAATCTTCTTAGATTACCATGAGACGAAAAAAACAAAACGAAATGTAATCTAATTTTAACTAGATCGGCCAGTTTTGGGCTCCAAATAGACTGACTTTATCAGATACTTACTGACTTAAAGCCTTCCATCGTGTAAAGAAAGAATCAGCATTCATCTCTGTTGGTTCCATAAATCTATTGAGTAATACAGGTAATTTGAGATGTAATTTCTGGTTAGCTCCACTATAGGTAAAACTAATATTTAATATTGGTGACTGAGTAAATTCTGATATACATTCTACTTTATACATCTGTTGTACCTGGGCTCCGCCTTCCATCACAGGATCTATCTCTTTCTCTTGGATATTTATTTGTGAGAAAATGTTAAGGAAATCAATCTATGATGCATACATCAAAGCGTACATGTTCATGGATGTAACCAAATGAAATGAAATAGAGTTGTACAACCTATTTAACTGCATCTGTAATCCTAATTTTCCCAGCCCAAACGACAGATGATTTTTCCACATTCCCCCCCATCACTCGTATCAACTTTGGAACTAGACTAGATAACCTTGTATACTATGCGAATATTGAATAAATAATAGGTCAGTCAATCACAAACATTTCTTCAAAATCAATCTCCGAAAAAGGGTAATCTTACATTGTCCATTTACCAGGCAAGATGGTCGCCTATCATGGCAGAATCATTATATAGTCTCAAACACAATGACGAAAGGTTGAATCCAATGATTCCCCCATCTGTCTGCATCCAGGAAGCCTGGTTGAAAATGACTATTTAATAAAGGATATGAGAAGATAGTTGACCAGGACAAGAGATACTAGCTGTTAACTGAGTAAATTGGAATGATGTTTTATTGCCATAAAATAGACCAACACGACCTAAATTCTGACGATATTCAGCTTTCACTCCAATTTGTAGAAGATCATTTTCAAATAATACTCCATTTAGCTTGCACACAAATCTGGAAAAAAAATTCAATTTGAAATTAAGGAAATGATATCGAGTTTTATGTCCAATTTTATGTAAAATTCAAAAAGTCATGCAGTGTGCAATGAGGAAATCTTACGAGGACTGAAGCATGAGCCTACTGTTTCAATTCCTGACTGCTGAGGTATCTTTAACAAATAACGCATGCATTTTTGTGTAGTTCTAGTATTTCTAGAGGTTATTTACACATATCCAAGGCCAAAATCGACTCTAGCATATGCTGAACATTCCCCTTTAACTACAAGAAACTATGAATATAAACTTACTTCAAGAAGTTTTCCTCTGCACCTACAGTTAATCCTGATGCATCTAGGCCATTAGTAGTACCACCACCAACACTTGGTAAGGGTCCTCCTAGTATATCTACTAATAAATCACCACCACCACCTGTAGATATACCACCACCTCCAGTATTAATACTAGGTACTGTACCATCCATATCTAATCCTAATAAATCAGCTGAACCAGAACTACTTGGTGAAGAAATCTGCAAAAGAGATGCAAAATAATTTCAAATATGCTGTAAACCTACATGGATAATGGAAATGGTGTTTTAGTCGTACATTTCTGCTTGTGTTAGGGATAATCATAGAACTGAAAGGTAGGGAATAATAACACAAGATTTATGCTTGGCACGCATGCGTTGAATTTAGGAGACACACTTAACTTTGGGTTTCTACAAGAAGTCATAATTTAAAAGGCATGTTAATAGCGATCTAATTTGACAGGAACATCCAGTCTCTCTGCCACAGTATTACATAGAGTCAACTTGTCGCTAAAGGATAAACTAGGTCAACCATGCAGTGTACAATGAGAAATACTCTCCCCAAACAGCATCAATAGCCTACTCTTATTTTTTATGTGCAACTGTGAAGAGATTTTTAACATGCACAATCTGTAGTACACATGCCTTTAGTTTTTTGTGCCATCTGGACAACTAGATGCTTTTTCCATGTCAGCCTCTCTGACCTGCATCATGCACAGGGGGAAAGATCAAAGAAACCGGTAACCAACCTGTAGAGATGGTTGTGGATTAGAACTAACAGTAGTAGAGTCTGAATTAATTTGAGCAGCTGGCATTGCTTTAGGTTCTTTTGTTGTCTCTGTAGAATTTTCAGGTACACTTGATGGTTTTTTCTTCTTTAATTTGGCTAATATAGATGATTCTCTTTCTGGGAACGGTGGCATTTCTTCTAATACTGTTGCCTATAACACAAAAAGTCACATTGATGATCGGATTTCGTGGTGGATATACTTCTGCTAATAGTAGCTTTAGACATTTTAAATATATTTAAGATTGAGAACTGACATTATAGCAAATATCTAGGTATCAGTATTCTGTTATAATCAATTTCTAGTTAGTATATTTTTTTAGGTTTATACACCAAATCAACAAAGCCAATGCAAGGCAGTCCCTATTTACTTATATTTCAAAACAGGGCACTTTTAGTGCTCCAGTCAAATCAACTTAATTTCAATTTAATGATAAAATCAGATGACTTTATTTCTTAAAATTTTGATTTTATCTTTAAAGTTATCAGAAACAAAGTCTGATGGTTGTGAGACTAAAATGTTATTGGTCAAATGAATAGTAAACATATCCCTTTAAGATAATTTTAGTGCTCCAGTTAAATCAAATTAAAATTCAGTTTAATAATCATTACTTCTGACTACTTTATTTTTCAAAATCTGGATTTTATCTGAATTAAGATGCCAGATAAATAAACATATAACTTACTAAAACATCTGCTGTAGCTTTAGAGCTAAGTTGTAAATATTCTATTGATCTTTGTTGTAATTCAACATCTGGATTCTTCATGTTATTTTTACTACCCAATACCTAGAATATAAACAACATTCACATTATTCACAATGAACATGGCATTTTCATTGTCATTTCCTGTCCTTTATTGTAAATTATCTATATCATGTCACCAAACTAGATGCATACAATTAGGGAATTTTTTTTTATAAATTCTCTGCCATTCAAGAGCATGAACAAATTTCTTGAACTGTGTCTTAATATTTTTTAGCAAATACCATTTTTGAACGTTATCTTGATCAAGAGTCATCTACAAACATTGTGTAAACAATCTTTTATTCACAAATATATTCAAATATTCATTATGACAGGCCTTCTCAATTAATTTTTGTAAAGGGCCAAATGCATGTTATGAAAAAAATATTAGGGCCAAATAGAGCTTAGCTTGCATAGCAAGCAGAGCGTTTTACCGAAAGAGTTCACTTATAAGCGGCCTCTCTTGAGAACATCGCGGGCCCATTGGCCGCCATTTTAGAGGGTCTACATTATGATAAAAATTTGCCAACAGTGCTCCTTCTCCAATATACATAACTCTGTGGGTAATTTTCCCAAAGTCTTAAAGAATTACTGGTATGTGTTATATAAAGTCAAGGATGTACTTACATCTTGTATTTGAGGTTTAATCTCAGGGAATAGATTAATAAATTTAATATAAGTTGATAATAATAAACCACGTGTTGAAGGACTACATAGATGATATTTAGAATGTAATAACTGAAACTGTACAATAGGGCTGTAATAAAAACATAAACATCATTTATAACATAAGAGTTTCCATGCAGATATTACTGATGATGTTATAATAACTACATGCATACATGTCATAGACAGCCTAGAAATTTCCACTGTGTATTTTTGTTCAATAGTTAAAATCCAAATTTTGGATGCCAAAAATTTGACACTACAAAAGCATATTACCTCTTTTCATTTTCAGTGTATGGGCCTACAAACTATTTCATTACTAGAGTCCCTCTTCTACCCACAGGAGTTGCAAGCAGAGTACAAATCTGGAAACTCTTAATTTCCTCGGAAGGAACTTGTAAGAAACTCCTATGTTTAAATTTTTTGTGTTGTGTTTAAGTTACTTTGGACCTACTCGGCTTGCAACAGGTAGGAGAGGGCTTAAAACAGGATTTTGATGAAAATTATTACCTAGATCGAGGATCACCAGCAATAAGATTACCAAATTCACCCAATATATAACCACCAACTTTCACCATATTTTCATGACAGGCTGGAGCTTGTAATGCTTCAAATACAGTTTTAGCAGCATAGCCTTGTACATCATCTCTATTGATAACAATCTGTATTACTCTATACCATACCTAAAATATCATTATACCATATTTAAATCATTTTGATCTGTCATAGCAATTTGACAGATATCAAAAAATGTTTAAAGCGATTGTAAAGTGGTTTTCTAAACTTTGTATGTGTATAGGGGACACTGATGGCAAAAGTTTGGGACAATCAATTCAAATATGCACACTAAACATGCAAATATATATAAAGATGGAATGTTTTTGGGACATGGTACAAGCAATAGACTCTTAGTTATTAAAGATATTGTTAAGAGGTTTTCTAAACTTTATATGTGTATCGGGGACACTGATAGAATCAATTTGCACCATTCCAATTTCCATTTCGATGTCTGTGGTTCTTGCAATTCCACTAAAACTAATGCGTTTTATGATGTCATTGACAGTGATCTACTGGGAGCTACTATTGATATCTATGCAGATCACTGGTAATGATATTAGGAAATGTAAGTTGACAATTAACATAATAAATATATAATGTAAACAATCCTTACCTCTTCACTAACATAATCTCCTGCTATTCTAATCAAATTTAATATAACATCAACATACCACGTATAATCTACAGCATATTTCTCAGCTAATATAGCAACTTTTAATACCTATTAAAATATATCATTGCCCTAATATTAAATGTTATCATAAAGATAAACCAATTCGAAAAATTTCCATATTCCATATTACCATTTTTAAGTAACTTTAAGAAAAAAATATATCATTCTTTGTCATTTGAATAACAATACAAAATGAACAATATCAGCAAAGTGGACCCTCTTAAAGGGATACCAAGCCCGTCTCAGGCAATTGAGCTGCTCTGCATTGCTAGTGGTACAGGTTACATGGTTTGCTAACCATCAAGAGTAGTGGTTCCCAACCTGGAGGCCATGGCCCCCTCGCATTGTGTAAGGTATGTAGTTGCTTGTGGTCAAATGCATTTGGCCTCCCGATGACGAGGAGGCACAAACCCATCCCTTGGGCGTAATTTCGAATTAAACAGGGGGCCAAGGCTCTAGGAGTTTCATGAATTTTGGGCCACGGTATGAAAAAGGTTGGGAACCACTGGTCTAGAGAAATATAACTCACCATCTCTTCTCTAATAGAGTAATCTGCTGTTTCTAAATATTCTAACATTTCACCCACTATTTCTTCAGCATTAGTTCTATCACACATAGCATATAATAAATCTACAGCTCTCTGTCTTACACTTACATCTCTCTCAGTCTACAATATAAATATATTGAATTAAATACGAATAAGAAAATAGTTTTTAATGTGACCTAGGGATTGTCTTGCAGTGTCTACTGAGAAATGGATTGCAGATAATTTGAGAGCTCCATTTCAGCTGTCCATAGAAATTAAAGATATTCATACAAAAAAAAAATTTAACGAAAGAAAGAAACATCTATATTTTACAAGATAACTTAAGTTCCTTGCAGATCCTTTCTCCCATCTGGTCCTTGGCCAAACCTCTTGGCATTGATCTTTCCCGGATTATCCATACCCATTTACAGCTGGGTGGACTGGAATTATGAGTGACGATGACTTATTCAAGGTCATCGGACTATCACACCCTGATCGAGAACCGAACTCTCAAACATAACGACCCTCATTTGCTCGTATCCTAGCAAATGATGTCATTTCATTATTTTGGTTCACGTAATACCTACCTTAAGAGCTGTTATAACTGTATCTTGATGTTTTTTCACTGCCTCATGAGAAAATTCTGATGTTGCTAATAAACACATACTTTCTAGTGCTAGATACCTACAAATATATATCAACATTGAAACATTTATTCCTATAATTTTTCAACCCAGTTTTCCTTATCAGTGATACAGGTTCGGAGGGGCTGACATCAGTCTAATTAAAATCAGACCCTAATTTCGTTCGTTCGTTTTTTTTTAAATCCGGTTTTTTAACCACTACATTTGGGTCTGAGAACCAGGCGCGGCAACAGCCGTTCACGTTAACTTTGACCTAACCTAAATGACCTTTGTTTAAACCAATCAGATCTTTGCCCTCTCCCGCGCTGGGATTTTGTTCACGAACAATAGGTGCATTCTAGGATTCCTAAGTGCTGTAGACTAGTTTATCAGGTCATGTTTATCAAGGTAAGGTCAAAGTTAACGTGAACGGCTGTTGCCGCGCCTGGTTCTCAGACCCAAATGTAGTGGTTAAAAAAACGGATTTAAAAAAAACGAACGAACGAAATTAGGGTCTGATTTTAATTAGACTGGGCTGACATGGAAAAAGTGTCTCGTCTTTTAGATGGAACAATAAATCAAGACCCTGTATGCTATTGGCTGTGCACGTTAAAGATCCCTCGACAGTTGGAAATTGAAAATAAGAGTAGGCCGATGCCGCTGTCCTGGCAAAATTACCCTCATTGCACACTGCTCATACAGGTGCAGAAAAGCAGGATGCAAAACTCCATTTCATTTCATTTCATTTCATTTATTCATATAGCATAAAAAATATTTTGCTACACTGAGAAAAATATTCAAATGTTTCTCTTTTACAAATGTTAAAACAAGTGACTTCTAAGCAGGATAAATGCATAGTATACATACCTAAGATTTGTTTCTTTATGTTGTAAAAATTGTCCCAACTGATTGCAAGCTCTGACTAGAAGATTAGGGTCACTGTCCATATGAATAATAAGATTAATTGCTTCAAATAATACAGCATTTTTGGCATTTGAATGTTGGACTTTCTTAGATTTTGGAGGTTCTTGTGCTTTATTTAAAATAGTTTCTAAACATTCGGTTAACCTTGTTCTTACACTTGGATCCTCTGAAAAAGAAACCCCAGAAATATCAAATTAAAATTCACTTCTTAAAACTAATATACTCAAAAGGCAAAGTATTTTAAAAATGGCTGATAAAAATCATAACACAAATGATCATTTGCTTGATAATTTACCAATATATTGCATAAGGCATACAATTATCATAAATAAATTGGTTAATAGCAAGAGGTAAAAAAAAATGTCACAGCATATTTCATGGTAGAGAGACATCATAAAATTCTTAGTTTTAACGGAATTGCAAGGCCGACAGATGACCGATTGAAAATTGGAATGGTACAAATCAATGCTTTCAGTTTCCCTGATACACATTATGTTTAGAAAATCTCTTTAAATACCCTAAGTAGATAAAAAATTTGTTTTCTTACCAGGTGGAGGATAATTTTGTAATAAACGAAGTAATTTAACTGATAACCATGGAGCTGGTACAAAATAATATGTATAATCTTGCAAATCAGTATAAGATGATGTTACAATCTGAAAATATAATATTCAAAATATATAACACAAGTATATAATGAAAAGAAACATAGCCAGCTACTTATTAAGCTGGGGCCATTTTTGAAACGATGTAATTAACTTAAGTATGACATCATTATCATAAATACCATTCAAGTCAAATAGCGTTTTTCCAACGTTTTTTACATGACTTACAGCAGGCCTTCTTAAATGGTGGCCCGCAACGCCTTTGAGAATGGCTCCTCAAGAGTGACCCCTTCCTCTAAAACACTCAACTCGCTATGCTAGCTAAGCTCTATAATTGGCCCTTGTATGTTTTTTTTTGGAAAATTATTTACAACAATTAATTGAGAAGGCCTGACTTACAGTCATCAAACAAGATATTAAAATGCAAAATATGTACCCAAAGCAAACACAGGTAAAATAAATCACACCATAACGTGCAAAGTGTAGGTAAAAAGTCCAAATAATTAACATCATTATATCCCTTAAACAATATCTGGAAATTATATGTCTTCATAAACTTACTCGACTAAGTCTGGAGACAGCAAGAGAAACACAACCCTTATATTCTTCTGGATTTTTCTTTACTAAAGTTTCTATTAAACTAGCAGCAGATGTAACTACTCCCTGAAAAATAATAAATGTGAAGACATAAATGACCCAGGCAACCCTTCTAGAACAGCCGATGACAGTACTGTTCTTGATATAAATGTAATTGAAATTTTTCATCATATTTTTTTACAACATTTTTTGAGGGATTTTTCTGTGGCACACATGAACTGCTTTAAGCTAGCTTTTCCTGTTCGGCAATTTATGGGGGGCAAAATGAAAGCTAGCTACTCAGTGGAAACACAAAAGCTGCCTTTTTCTCGTTTTGCATTAAGTGGTGCACGCTAGTAATTGTTAATTTGTAGAGTATATGGTAAGTCTTGTAGAACGTGTTCTGTCTATAATTTGTGACTTAATGATCAAGGCTCAAGTCATTGGGGAACCAGTAAAACTTAGTGTAAACACAAAGTTTATTGAGTTTATGTCTTGTTTAACCTACCATATGTTGATCATTTAATAAATGTATAATTCTAGATGTCCATTCTCCCATCTGTAAATCTGGAGCTGTTCGTAATAATCGTAATAATGTTAAAGCTGCACTCTGTTTTACAGAATCAATAGTATCTCTGTAATTTAAAATAACATTATATAGGTAAAACAATTTTAGGCATATCACTTTATGAATTTAGCTCAATTTTTATCACGTTTAAGTATCATTATGACTGGGTCATGATAGGGTGTCATCTTGCCCGGAAAATGGGCAAGAAAAGATAAAAAAAATTATTGCATGAGGAGATTAGACTCTATATGCAGAATGATTGTGATTGGTTGAATTATAATTAATTCAATATTGCGATCTTCGTATAGCATAATTATGAGGTTATCTAGCACTCTAGTCTAGTTCATTCATTGAATGACAAGTATACCAAAAGTCAGGTTTCAATTCTGAAGAGGGATACAGGTAACTGAAATTGAGCTTTATCAACAGGTAAATGAATTGAAATGAAATGAAGTTGAAGATATTACTTTTATACTCCTGTTCGGTTTAACGAGGATGGGTAACCACCATGCAGTGTGCAATGAGGGAAATTTTGCCGTGACAGCGGTATAAGCATACTCTTATCGATTGCCAACCATCAAGGGAACATCACTTACCCAGAAACAAGTAATGAAGGTATATCTATACTCAATGACTCAGCCATTTCTCTACTACCAATATTAGCCACACATTGTAGAGCTAATGTTATATGTATTGGATTACGACTAACTAGATCATTTCTAATAGACTGTATAACTAACTTCATTAAATCATTACTAGCACTAATTAGTACCGATATAAATAAATAACCCTGAAAATAAACAACAATAAAATTATTACAAACTGACAAGAAAAATATCTGCCACGTTTTTTAACATCATGTCACTCTCCAACCATGTTTTTGAACTAAATACCTTCAGAAATTATGTTTTGTAATCATACATGTGTTCAGGTCAGGAGAAAAAATCAGGAGATTGGGGTAAAATAGCGGGAGACTTTATCAAAGCATGCAAATTCATGAAATTTCAAGAAATTAACACTTTTGACAGCATGGCAGTAGCAATAACTGTAGACTAGAGGTTTCAGAATGGTACTTGCTCTGTTCTACTTATTCTTATACTGCAATTTGTAATTTGTTGAATGTGTATCAGAGACACTGATAGCATTAATTTGGACCTATCAAATTTTCAATTATTAGATATCTGTGGCTCTTACATTTCCACTATAGCTAGAATAAATTTTTGTCAAAAGGTGCTGAGCTTTTAGTTCTAGTCAAATAACAAGACCCTTGTACAATTAAAAATAGCGATGCCCCATCGTAATACGCCCACTTTTGTAATGGCAGCCAAGTCGTCCGGGAGGTCGACAAGAACTATCAGTAAATGAAACATCTGTATAAAACCGCGCAATCAAGAATGTTTACAAAATTGAACGATTTTTGAGTGTTTACAACTACAAGTTAACAAGGGCAATAACCCATGAAATAGTTTTCAATTCGTCTGATTTTCAATAGGGTTTATCCTTGGGTGATTACAAACACTCACAGCAAGTTTCATAAAAATCCACCAAGAAACCAGCTCTCTATCGTGTCCACAACTTCGAGAGAGTAACGGGCTGAAAAATTAACGTGTTTTGAAGAACAAGGGCAATAACTCATAAATTTTTTTTGAGGTTTCTGATATTCAATAGGGTTTATCCTAATGTCAATACAAACACTCATACCAAGTTTCATCAAAATCCATCAAGAAACCAGCTCTCTATGGTGTCCACAACATATTTTCAAAAGCAAGGGCAATAACCCAGGAAATATTTGTCGATTCATTTGATTTTCAATAGGGTTCATCCTTGGGTGATTACAAACACTCACAGCAAGTTTCATAAAAATCCATCAAGAAACCAGCTCTCTAACGTGACCACAACTTTGTTAAAGACTGAAAAATTAACGCGTTTTAAAGAGCAAGGGCAATAACTCATCAAATATTATTTCGATGTTTCTGATTTTCAATAGGGTTTATCCTAATGTCAATACAAACACTCATACCAAGTTTCATCAAAATCCATCAAGAAACGAGCTCTCTATGGTGTCCACAAGATATTTTCAAAAGCAAGGGCAATAACCCATGAAATATTTTTCGATTCGTCTGATTTTCAATAGGGTTCATCCTTGGGTGATAACAAACACTCACAGCAAGTTTCATCAAAATCCATCAAGAAACCAGCTCTCTATCGTGTCCACAACTTAGTTAAAGGCTGCAAAATTAACACGTTTTAAAGAACAAGGGCAATAACTCATCAAATATTATTTCGATGTTTCTGATTTTCAATAGGGTTTATCCTAATGTCAATACAAACATTCATACCAAGTTTCATCAAAATCCATCAAGAAACGAGCTCTCTATGGTGTCCACAAGATATTTTCAAAAGCAAGGGCAATAACCCATGAAATATTTTTCGATTCGTCTGATTTTCAATAGGGTTTATCCTTGGGTGATAACAAACACTCACAGCAAGTTTCATCAAAATCCATCAAGAAACCAGCTCTCTATGGTGTCCACAAGATATTTTCAAAAGCAAGGGCAATAACCCAGGAAATATTTTTCGATTCGTCTGATTTTCAATAGGGTTCATCCTTGGGTGATAATAAACACTCACAGCAAGTTTCATAAAAATCCACCAAGAAACCAGCTCTCTAACGTGTCCACAACTTTGTTAAAGGCTGAAAAATTAACGCGTTTTAAAGAACAAGGGCAATAACTCATCAAATATTTTTTCGATGTTTCTGATTTTCAATAGGGTTTATCCTAATGTCAATACAAACACTCATACCAAGTTTCATCAAAATCCATCAAGAAACGAGCTCTCTATGGTGTCCACAAGATATTTTCAAAAGCAAGGGCAATAACCCATGAAATATTTTTCGATTCGTCTGATTTTCAATAGGGTTCATCCTTGGGTGATAACAAACACTCACAGCAAGTTTCATCAAAATCCATCAAGAAACCAGCTCTCTATCGTGTCCACAACAATTGTGGACAGACAGGCGGACAGGCGGACGGGCGGACGGGCGGACAGGCGGACAGACAGGGGCGACTACAATATACGCCCACATTAATGTGTGGGCGTATAAAAATTTTAAATAGTTAAAATCAAAGGCCATAACAGGAAAAGAAATGGTATAGAATATTTCATATGTTGTTTCTAACTATCATTTTTTATTTTAGAAAAGAAATTCACCATGAAATACGAATATAGACGTAATTAAAAAGACACTACAAAGAATTCATCAATAATTCATATTATGTTCAATTGTCTTATTAACCAGTATTTTCTTATCATGCAACACAAACAGAATTAATAATATTATACAAGAGGCATGTAACTATAAAAGATTTTTTTTCTTAAAACTATATTACAAGAAATGTGGAGAAAAATTAGACGTTTCCACAAACTTTTCAATTTTCTGTTGATTGTTTTTCTTTCAAAATTCTTCAGCACCCAGGGACTTGATTTATTGTTCCTTTTATCATGACTTACTAGAGGTTTTTTAAACTAGAGGGGGTAAATTGGATTGTAAAATTCAAGTCACACAATTGAACCCTATGAAATTTTTTGATAACCTAAACAACAGGTCATTTGAATGGTTAAATATCTAAATTAAAATAGTTTTTGTAGTTTTAGAGGGGGCAATGAATTCACTTACAACTCTAATAATGGATGCCATTGCATACACTACTGTATAATAAACTTACTATTTGTTTTTCTGTATATTTATTGGAGCTAAGAAGATTAACAGCTTCCATGTGACCAAAATCAATATCATGTCCCAATAAAAATATAAACAATAATTTACACACATATTTCTTCTTCTGATAGCCATCTAGTGTTTTATCACCTGTTAAAATATAATATACAATATACAATATATCAATATCAATATAATATAGGTCCATTTGACTCATTTCAATCTCATTATTTTTCAAGGTATTTTTATGAAATATTACCTCTTTGAATGAGCATAAACTTTAATTCTCAAACTGGGCCAATAACAGTAATTCATTAATTGTCAGAATATTATAGATCCACAATCTTATGCTAATTAAATATCCATAATTACAAGTTATTATTGAAAAATGCTTATATAAACGGCAAGTGTTTTTTAAAAATTATCATTATTTTAGAATTTTTTTTTTTTGTGCAATGTAAGAGGTAGTACCGGTAACCTTATTCCTTTTAATAAAAAGCATTGCAATGGAGTGTGCAATGATGGAAATTTTGCAAGTACAGTATTCTTTCTCTGAAGGGAGATTTTAAAAAGCACGACCTGGACCTGTAGCTGTACGTAGTTAAATAAATGGCTTTTTTTTTCCATTTCAGCTGTTCAAGACTAATTGTTCAGTATTGTTGTGAGTAAACAATATCAAGTGTCAAGTGACAATATATGATATGATTAGATTAGCTATCACTCATTATTTTTACTAATTACTTCTCACTATCTGACAGAATATCAATTTATATTAGATATATATCACATATCATTTAGATCTATATTATACTTCAATCATGAATATTATGAATTAGCCACCTGTGTGTAATTAAATATCACAATTTAGGAAACCCCTCCCCTTTTTCAAAATAGCTTTCAAATTGCTTAGGGTCACTTGCCAAACTCTACTCAGCCATAGAGCAGTTACTTAAAGCATTATAACTCTTAAGTCAGGGAAGCAAACTTCTTGATTCAATGTTTTAGCACAGATCTTCAAATGTTCTGGCTCAGATCTTCAATAGTTCCAGAAATTTCAATTGGAACCTACCTTTAAATTTAGATCTAATATTAGCCAATTCTTTATTTATCCTCTTGATTTCAGCTTCTTTACTTTTACCTGAAAATATATAAAGTTTTCATGAAAACTATTTATTAATAAACTCTGTGCTCATGTTTCTTGAAATCATTTACAGAACATGGTAGGAATATGTTTCAGAAATGTTGAAGAGAAAAAGTTCATTTGTTTAAGAAAATTGGTGGGCTATTAAGGACACGCAAAAGCCATGGGGTGTACAATGAGGGAATTTTGCCAGGGCCTTCTCTTATTTATAACTGTCAAGGGAAACAAAAAAAAATTGAAAATTGTAATTGGTATGCAAGTAAAGACCAAATCACATGAATTTACTGTTATTTGTGCCCTAAATCAGCTCAGTTTGAAAATTTAGTAACAAATCAAGAGAGAAAATTTTTTCTTTATTTAGATAAGTTTTTCTTTATTTAGATAGGCTACTTTAAAATCTAAAGGACAATTTCCTGACCTGGTGGGTATAATATGCCTCAATTTCTTAATGTCAGTATGGTGGTCAGAATGAAAGATAACAGACAAGACAAGGTGTTCAAAAAGTTTTACATCTTACTTTGCTACTAGACAGATCATGCTATTGCAGTATGCAATGAGGAAAATTGTTGGACAAACTGTAAGTACACAGGGCCTTGAATTTTTTGTCTCAACCAATTGACTTATAAAACCCTATTATCTTGTCCTATCCAATCATATGACTTAGATAAGTGAAAAGTGTAAATGGGAGGAAAAGTCATCTTGAATCAAACTTCAGATCGAAAGTTAAAGGGATTGTAAAGAGGTATGTGTATCAGGGACACCAATAACTTTAATTTGCGCCATTGAAATTGAAATGGAGCAAATTAATGTTATCAGTGTCCCTGATACACATACAAAGTTAAGAAAACCTCTTTACAATCCCTTTAAGAGAGCAAGTGTCTAACTCACTGAAATTGTACTTTGAACAAGTCACATCTGAACTGATTGAATGGTATTAAATAAATCAATAAAAAAACTCCACATTCAAATATTAGATAATCTGTTTTATTCTATTATTAAATCAATATTGAGCTTATTTGAGTTGTTGTTTATAAAATAATAGTATAACTTCAAATCTATTCATAGCTTTCTTATTGCATTATTTAACTAAGTGGACAGTTGAAGGGATTGTAAAGAGGTTTTCTAAACTTTGTATGTGTACCTGGGACACTGATAGCATCAATTTGTGCCATTCTCATTTCCATTCCTACTTCATGGTTCTTGCAATTCCAAATAAACTATTTAAAGCGTTTTATGACGTTACTGACAGTGATCTACCGGAAGCTAGTAATATCTATGCAGATCACTGTCAGTGACGTCATAAAACATGTAAGTTTTAGTGGAATTGCAAGAATCACAAATGTCGGAATGGAAATTAGAATGGCACAAATAGATGCTATCAGTGTCCCAGGTACACATCATAAACTGGAGCTATAACTCTTACTTCTAAGTACCTGTTTAGACTAATGATGGCCTACCATGTTATGCAATATGCCACGGCCTTCTTTTGAAGATGAAACATGTAAGCTTACAGACTGTAGCACATGGGGCCTCATCTTATTGTCCCATCCAAACAAATAGACGCTCTTCCAACCAACTAACCAACCAATGACTGACACGGAGAAACAGAGTTGAAAGCAAAAGAATATTTTCTGTGGCAAGACATGTGAGTCTAATGGAATGATACGAAAAAACAAACACATATTTCTCATTATAAAAAAAGACATTTTCTTTAAAAATAATTACAAAGAGCTGGAAGAAATTCCTAATCAATGAAAATTTTGTTAAAAAACTAAAAAAGTAGAAGAAATGCCTGCAAACAAATCAATTATTACTGAGTTAACTCAATCATTGAGAAGATGGCTGACATTTTACATTATTCCCTTAGGCCATCTTTCACTTACTTCTGATATTTATCTTACTGAAATAAAACATAGATATAGAGACATAGATTGCAAGACATTTTATTTAATAGACCTATTAATTTTTAAAACACTTCATGAATACAAATTTATAGACAAATATGTCAGTTAATAGTCATAGTTAAAATACAAAGTTTTCAAGGTATATGATCTGATTGGTACATAATATATTCTTTTACAATTAATGCTTAAAGGGATTGTAAAGTGATTTCCTAAACTTTGTATGTGTATCGGGGACACTATTAGCATCAATTTGCGCCATTTTAAATTCAATTCCGATGTCTGGGGTTCTTACAATTCCACTAAAACTAGTGTGTTTTATGATGTCACTGATAGTCATCTACTACTTGATCATGACAAAATAATTTTCTTCAGTACCCGGTATGTCATTGGGATCTGCTGTGACTCAATGAGTTACACGCTTGAACGCTAACCTGAAGGTCCAGGGTTCAAATCCCAGCATGGGTCGATAGCTTCAGATTTTTCAACCCGGATTCCCCCTGTCAGTGATGCAGGTCGGAGGGGCAAAGATGGAAACATCTAGTCGTTCAAATGGGACAATAAACCAAATCCCTGTGTAAGATCCCTTGACAGTTGGAAATCGAAAATAAGAGAATGCTGTCATGGCAAAATTTATCTCATTGCACACTATAAGGCGTTTGCCCGTCCTCAATTAGTCCATACAGGTGCAGAAAAGCAGGACGTAAAACTCCATTTCATTATTTCATTTTTTCATCTCCAGTACATGTCACTTAAAAATATAACTATCTGTTCTGTCATGACTACAAGGAATATCAGTGGAATGACTAACATTAGACAAAAGAAGAATGAATCATCAGAGAAGATAATGGCAGGGTAAGTGTAAATGTAACTGAGTATTAACAACCAGAATATGACATCATTAACCATTTCATCAAGCTTAATGAAATGAAATTCTACTTTGCTCTTCTTTGGGATAACATGGAGAAGATGGATCATTAATGGCACAAAATGGCTCAGATATAAGCTTATAACTAACACTAAATCTTTTTCATGTCAAACTTCATATGTATACAAACACTTACAAAGAAAAATTTAAAGGAAAGTTTAGTTATAGTAGTTTTTTTTTCTTTCAACTCTAAAAGCCTGTATTCCGGCTCCATCTTCATTTTACGATGTATATACCCAACAACCAGGTAAACCGGCCGTTGTTAAGTGACGTCATACAACGTTAACATAATACACTTTAAGACATATGCTTATTGCTGGGAATTCAGAGTACCGTATATAACGTTTTAGCCAAAATAACGTCAGGGTTCAAAGGGCTAAAAACTAAATTTACATGATATATAAGCCTATTCAGATCAAACATGCTGAATGTTCCCCTTTAAGCTGATGAGACCTTTAACAAAAAAAATTCTTTCAGAATCCTGAATGGCAATAGTCACTATCCTTAGCCATTAGATATTGACTTTTTTTTAGATTGTCAAAAGGAAGAAAGTGATGTTTCAATTCAAGGTAAAATTTGCTGTTGGAGTATTAATTTATAGAAAGAAAATAGTAAAAGCAAGTGTTGTCAATAAACCATTAGTTAATAGCTGTATCAAGATAAATCTAAATGTAATTGTATTAAACACTACGGTTCTAATAGGAACTGGTGAAAACATCCTGTTGAATCTACAGTTCTAACTAACTAGATTTATAATCAATAGCTATCTTATTCTACTATCAACTAACATTACAATGCTTCATTTAATATCATCTATCTTTCTGTTATATTGTAACTTTATCATCGTCATATACAATATGGTGAATATCAAAGTTGCCCCATCTTTTAACAATCTTGCTACGTCATATGTTTTATGACGTCACTACAAGTGATCAGCATAGATATCAATAGTAGCTTCACTGGTAGTGACATTATAAAACACTTTAGTTTTAGTGGAATTGCAAGAATCACAGATGTCGGAATGGAAATTGAGATGACGCAAATTGATGCTATCAGTGTCCCCGATACACATAAAAAGTTAGAAAAACCTACTCTTTACAATCTCTTTAAAGTAAAACAGGATTAACAGTCGTGAGAAAATAACTGAATTTATATGTGGCAGTGTGTTTTTATCAGCAGAAAATTGAGGCTCAAGATAATAAGAGTTTGTTCAGATACAAGCTGAGCAGGACACTGCAGAGCAGAGCAGTCGAAATAGCAGCATTAATGTACAGTAATAGTATTCAGTGTACAGATGTTCAGCTGTTAACACTGCAAGCGGAAAAACGCAGCACGGAGCAGAGCGATGCGATATGCTCGGAAAATATGGGTGTATTTTTCCCACTCGCAGCTAATTTTCCAAGAAAGCAAAACATGAGCAATTGACATCAGTTGGCTGTGCTCTCAGTCTCATTGATTGATCAGACCTCCCTGGATGCTGTTAGTTTTAGCCATTGAAAACATAACTGCTCTCCGACTTAGCCAGTTGCAATGTTGCCTGAGCCCACATTTAGATTGAAAAGTTAACAAAATTCAGGAAACAACTTAATATTCATAGCTTGATTGTGTAAATTTTATTACCATTCTTATCAATTTAGATAAAATTAATCAATATCAACTAGTCTTAAATTAATTCATTGTTGGAATCGCCATCATTTGTAAATATAGGATGATCACAGACAAAATGCCAGAGGCTATATAAGCAATAAAGAAATCAAGCTATAATCAAGATTAGCTTAGCCTATATATTACATTGGTGGTTGGGCTAATAACAGATCAGAAGAAAATCAATATTGGAATAAGTTGACAGCTCACAAGATGTAGAAGATAATTTATTCCACAATGCCGTCTAAAACCTATTACAATAACTTTGTTCAAGAATATTATAGGAAAACAAGAGGAAGAAATCCAATTGCTTTTAAGACCTGAGACTTCATTAGCATAAGCTGGCTGTTATTGGAATTTAACATGTTTCTTGTAGTGTACACAACTTGAATTTAACAATTTCCTCAAGTTTTTTTTATTTCATCATTTGCATTTTTATAGAAATGAAATGACCTGAAGTTTTACGTCAAACGAACACCATACAGTGTGCAATGAGGGAAATTTCACCAGGACAGCAGCATTAGCCTACTCAGCATTTTTAGTAACAATTTGGTAATAGCCTCTAGATGGAATTTCTTTCTTTTCCTTTATATATATATATATGTCAACATTAAAACTCCAAAATAAACATGCAATTTTTTTTTTTTTAAATATCTGAAAGCAATACTGTCAAGATTTCATAATATATCTAAATCAAGTGAATAAAAATGAAAAATCTGAAGAGCTGGAAAGAATGGAAGAATCAGTTACCGTCGCAAATTGATGCTATCAGTATCCCCGATACACATACAAAGTTTAGAAAACCGCTTTACAATCCTTTTAACACTTGCATTCCTTTGAAGGAAACAAAAAGTCATTGGAAGCATGTATGTATAAAGGACAAACATTTATTGTAAGAAATAAAAGAAATCAAGTAAAGAAATTTGGTTTAACTGGCTGAGATTTATTATTGATTGTTTACGACCTTTACAAATGACCTTTCTCCAATGTCTATAGTTTCACAATGTTGGCGAGTATGAAGACCAACAAATTAAAAGAACATCAGAATAATTTCAACTTCTGTCAGTTTTGATATGTAAGGTATGATAAATTTATCAAACATGGCCATAATTTAAAACTTAGATTACACATATGACAAGTATTAACAAGGGTAACAACATCACATCAGGCATTTTTGATGGTCAATTTGGGTCTTGAAATATACATGTAAATAGCCTTTAGATGTGCTGGAACTGCACAAAAATTGCATATCCCCTTTAATAGTCTGAAACTTGCTGACTCTTTCCCAAGCCTCTGACAGCTATTTGGACCGATATGGCTTGGGAGAGAGTCAGAAAAACAAGTTTTCGGGGCCCAGCTTTTTTGACTCTCCCCCAGTCATATCTGTCCAAATAGCTATCAGAGGCTGTGGAAAGAGTCAGCTAGTTTCGGATTATTACCCCTTTAAGTATACCCCACCCCCCCCCCCCCCCCTTGTCTTTCAATCTCTGTAATAAGACAGTCTGATTTAACTTAAACATGAGTCATATTTTTGACTTTCTAATGCTTAAATTTTGAGGGAGAGCTGCGAACAATATGACTGATAAGCTTAGCTTAAAAATAGGTATGATTGTCCGATACAGTAATGAAATAAGTGAATGTTACCCTTTAAGAGCATTGATTAAGAGGAGAGCATTTGTCATCTTCATAAATCAAGAAATATGACTAATTCTTATCTCTATCTCACTATGAACAGCAATTGTATCATTTTTCAATATACCCGGTAATTGTAATCATTATTACATGAATGACAACAGACTTAGAAGTGATGATCCTTAAAAAAACAACTTTCAACCCCTATCACCTAAGATCTGGGTTTTCAACTTGGGGGACATGTCCCAGACTGGGGACATATATGGACATTTTCCAGGGGACACAAACTGAGCTGTAGGCATAAAACATTGTAATATTGTGTATTATCTGGGTGAATATGTCAGCAACGTATAAAAAAGAAAACTTAATGTGACTTTATCAGAATTGCATGTTTTCGACAACTTCCGCTGACAGTTCAGGGGACATAGTCATTTTCTCTTGCGCAAATGGGGACACTTGAGAAAAACAGGAACCTAAGACAATAGTTTATTGCAAGACTACAAGTCCACTTTGAAAATTCGTATAATGTTACATACAGATACCTTGTGCTGATAGACCCCCTCCTACCCCCCTGAAAATTATTTGACCCCAACTCAATCTAATTAAAATTAGATTACATTTCGTTTCGGTTATTTTTGATTGTCGACTCCATGTAAAGACTTGAAAAAGGAGGTCATCTTCTGGTAATCTAATTTTAATTAGATTGACCCCAACTCAGCCCATCACCTTAGGATTCTTAGTAGAAACGCCACTGAGTGACAGAGCCTTAAGATCTAAGGTCTTAGTTGAGATGGAATGTTACAATACTCCTATTTTATTGAATGTAAGCTACTTGTGAAATATTTTTCATGAAATATGTTGCACAAGAATGGTCTGACTACAGGAATTGAATGTAAAATATCAAAGAAACTGTTTACTTACAATTCCTAATATCTGATATAAAGACTGCCAGTCCTCGCATGCCATCTCCCTTTACTGCCGGCATCTTGAGGTGTCAAAACCTGGAAGAAAAAAAAACAGAAACATTTTTACAATCTGTACCGTACAAAAGTAAATAAAAGATCTAAGAAAGTAAGCTAAGTATTGCAGCTTTTACTTAAATTCAAGTTTTGTTGACAAAATATATATCCAGTACCGCAAGAAAATTCACTATCCAGATACCCTCAAGAGAAATAGAAAGAAACATTGAAATATTACAAGGACAACACCTTAATAGGCTCCTTAAAGTGGATCCTTTCTACCAGCTGGTCCTTGGCCTTTTCAGATGGGTTTACAATTCAAGGACAACCTGATTGAGATCTGAACTCACAACCACCATTTTCTTGATATAACCAAGCAAATGACATAATGATTGTAAAGAACAACACTCTAGAACCTATTAGCAATGTTCTACCCATAGAATACCACATCATGTCCAAACCACACCCCCATTTGTAATACTTCCTCCAGGCCGTGGTAAGAGAGAAAAATTTTGTTTTCATAGCTCAATATTGTCCAACCAAATTGGTCCTGCAGTATCGGTAGCAAAATTTCAGCCAGTCAAATCACTTGTTTGCGAACGTAAACAAAACAAAAGCAGTGTGTTTTAATTCAAATAGACTATACAGAATTGAGTAAGATTTTCGGTAAAGAATCGAGGCTAACAGAAAATCAACATTGTAAATTGGAATATTTATTAGCTAGAAATAATTTTATATTTTGTTTACACGACATTCACCCGATTGTAATTTCTTTTCTCCTAAACCACGATCTTATTGGTCATATATAAATAGCGTCAACCACATTTCCACGCCCATAAAATGAAGTGTGGCTTAGTTTAATACGTGTTAACAAGACCATGTCAAAACCCGTATTTGTGATATGCTGAGAATCCCATAGATTGTTAACTTAAATGCACAGGCTTCTCCCAATATGTGAGAGGCTGAGAACACTATGGAACCGTACTTGAAATTTGATCTTATTAACCTACAGAATTAAACTATACCCTGTAAAACTTGCAGTGCTCTAACTTACGATTTCTTTAACCATCAAAGCCTAAGCTAAAGCAAAAGAAACGCTCCACAGAAATTGAAAAGGAGGAAATCACTGCATGACTTCATTTAATTATGTTCAAGATAAAGAATTACTGTAAATCTATAGAGTTTGATTAGGTGTGTGATTATGGAAATACTAATGTTTTGAATTTTGACATAAGTTGCAAAAGATTGCCAAAAAAAAAATGTTTTAGTTTTATGATATTTGACAGGGACGTCACATATTTATATTACACTGTCAACATCTCACAGACATAGTCACAAACTTCCTGAGACAATAAGAAAATATATCTCTAAGTACCACAAGAACGATATCATCCACATTGACAGATGCTGTCTGTCAGATTTATCTACAACAAGCTTACAACTACAAGACACAAGTCCCCCCTCCCCACCTCTAAAAAAACAAAAAGGTGACACTCGCGACGTCAACCGGCATTACTTTACAGTGCATCGACACACAAACGTTGCTTGTGTCATGGCTATACAGCGAGTCAAATAAATTTGGGTTTAGGTCATGTCGTCAATTATTCTTACCCTTAAAGTGGGAGAGAAATATCACCAAATTAACGTCAAAAGTAGATGCATTAGCTACAAATGGCCGCCATTAACATGTAGGTATCAAAACGAGGCAGATGGTACACCCACCACATGAAAATTAAATGAAGGGGTATTTTCAATTTAATTCCATTTCATTTTTATTGAAAAACTTTCAGACATTGATAATATATAACAAGAATAATTATCATTTTATTAATTTTTATTTGTACATTTTGGTTTGAGGCTTTATTACGTCATCGCCTTGGCAACGGAAGTAAATATTCCAAGATGGCTGCTGAATTGTAATTAAATTTATGTCAGGTTTGTTTTCCATGATTTTTTCTATGTGTTAGTGTAATATTCAACTTTTATGCTTTGAAATATATTTGCCGCTATGGTGATTTCTTTCAAAATGTCAGTTAAGATTAAGAAATTCAATGTTTGACTAATGAATTTTTCATCTCACTGTGCAGGTGCCCGGTGGTGTCTTTTTCACGTTTGTTGATTGTTTTATTACAACTTCTGAAGTGTGCTGATAATAGATCTATTCCTGAAATTTTGTTAATTACTTTTTTCAAAATTGGCATGAGTAAAAACAAATTTTTAAATGATAAGGGTTAATTAATATTTCAAAGTATGTTTGCTGTCCAAATTAAAATATGGCATAACATAAACTTGATGAAGTTGAACTAAAGAATTACATTTTTCTGTTATTTTTTTTTATATGAAATGGAATTAGAATATCAATTCTAAAAAAAACAAAACCAGTTGTCCGTAAAGTCAAAGATCGTCATTGTATGGGTTGATGAAAATGCCAACCAAAGAAGAATTTGGTATATTGCAAAAAAACCCAAAAACAATTACAGTAAATCCTGTGGTTGTAGTATAATACAGCTTAATGTCTAAATTTTATCTATCAATATAAGATTACACTTTCTGAAAATACAAGGATGACAAGTCCAAACAAAAAAAACTAATACATGGTTGGAACATATGAATACACAACACATAGATAGGGCTGGGCGATATACGGGTATCGCGATAAATACCGGTATAGGAATTTATATCGTTAGTAGTATCACCTGAAATAAAAATACCGAAATATCGCTATATCGTGATTATATGTAATTATCATGATATATCGTCAAATTTTGGTCAAGATAATGTCATTTTAACAGTTTTAACACATAACTTAATACTTTTAGATATTTGAAAAAGATGTGTTTTTTCATGCTATTGAAGATTTGGTTGTTTTTGACAGATATTTACTGTTTTTCTTACATTTAAGATTTTTTGATAGAAAAATAGATTTTGTTTCAAAAACTAGTAAAAACCCTTCTTAAAAATATCGCGATATATATACCCATATCGTGATATATTAATGATAAATATCGTGATATCCACTTTAACCAATATAGCCCAGCCCTACACATAGACGCCAAAAATGAGTACTAAGAAAATAACAATTACGGTACCAATAGATCCTCACAATGGATAGAAATCTAACCCAATAAAATTTACCCACATCAGCACCTACCAAACCTAGTTAAACCTACTTGATAGTAAACGACCAAACGATCTACAAACAAAGACATATTTGAGGTGGTCTAAAAGCTTCCAAGCAACAGACTGAAGATCAGTAAGAATCAATAAGAAAAAAAAAATAAACATCATGACCTCAAGCCTGTATATGCATTATAGATAAAATTTTCTGTATAACATTTTGTACGGTATTAGAACAACTAATTTCTCTCTTCAGCGAATATAAACATCACAACATGCCGATGGAAAGCAGATCACAGGGGTCAGTTCAACGACCAATGTCAGCCTTTAACAAAGCTGATTCAGATATAGTTAGTTATGAAGATTTAATAGTTGCTCAATATCTTGATGATCTGAGAAGAACACGACATGAACAGAATAAAATTAGAGAACACCAGTAAGTTTGAATTCTTAGAAAAACTTCAAACATTTTGATATTGAAAAATGACAAGATGGTTGATTTAAGTTTTAAGTAAGCTTACACCTTCGAAATTCTAACATTTACGCATAACGCTTGAGCTGAGCCTCCCTTTTTCTTTCAAATAAATCACTTTCTATTTGTCATAGAGTCATATGCTTTTTAATAGGCTAACCAGATATTTACATGCATGCACATAGCAGAACATTTATGCAGTATTATTCAAAGACTTCATCGCTTTGCTTATAATTTTTCAGTCAATCTAAACAAGAATTTGGCTCCTATTTTAAAAGCAGTTAAATTGATGATGGATTTGAAATCAAAAGCATGTCAATAACTCAGGCCTTCTGAAATAGCGGCCCACGACACCCTCAAGATTGGTCCCTCAAAAGTGACTCCTTCCGCCTAAACTCTCTGCTCGCTATGTTAACTAAGCTATATTTGGCCCTTATATTTCATTCATGAAATGCATTTGGCCCTTTATGTCTTAAGCTTATATCTTTTTTATTCAAATTTTAGAGTTCCAGTGTCGCCTTACTCACAAAAATTTCCAACAGCGATTTTTCCAATGTCTAGCAAACGCATGAGAAGACGACCATTATCTGCTTCTATGGTAGGCAGATCTAAATTAACTGGTAAACCAAAAATAGATCTGAAATATATTGCTGATCATTCATTATGGGACCCGACTTCACCACGTTCTGATAAAGTTGTACCAGTCAAATTAGTCAGACCAGCTAGTGCACCTACTAGACATAGAAGGTAGGATTACTCAGCCATTTGTATTATGTTTAATTTATTGTGTATGCATTCATGTATAAATTCTCAATGGGAGCCGCAGTGGCTCAGTGAGTTAGACGCTTGCTCGCTAACTTGAAGGTCCAGGGTTCAATCCCGGCATGGGTCGTGATGATACCTTCGGATTTTTCGACCCAGTTTCCCCCTGTCAGTGATGCATGTTGGAGGGGCTGACATGGAAAAGTGTCTAGTCGTTCGGATGGGACAATAAACCAAGCCCTGTGTGCTATTGGCTGTTCACGTTAAAGATCCCTCGACAGTTGGAAATCGAAAATAAGAGCAGGCTCATGCCGCTGTCCTGGCAAAATTCCCCTCATTGCACACTGCGTGGCATTTGCCCGTCCTCAATTAGCCCATATAGGTGCAGAAAAGTAAGACGTAAAACTCCATTCATTTCATTTTTCTAAATTCTCAACAACACAGGCTTGAGATGGAAATAGAAGAGTCACAGTGAAGGTTGTGAAATTATCAAGGCCTGTAGCCACAGCAACAGGTTACTGTCCCATTGAACAACTACATGCTTTGCAGTATCTGTGACCTGCTGAATAACTGATATGTAGCAAATATGGTACATCTACAAACACAATGCAGACACAGTTCCATCAATTTTTTGATATGTCCATATCTGAGAAATTTGTGTTTTCTACCATTATCTTGATAAAGAAGTTTGATTGCAAAGATGGCAAAATTTTCCTTGTTGTAGGCCCTACATCTTGTGACATTTTAAAGTTCAAAATTTTCTTTCACTTCATAATCCTTAAACTTAAATTAATTTGTCTTTCAGACCTCAGTCAGCAACGTCTTCAGTTTATTCTTATAGTAGGAGAACACGGCCACCTTCAGGTCGTAGTAAATCATTATATAGAAAACAACCTCATACTATAAGAGTCAGTGCCTATAAAAATGGTTGTAAAGATACGGCAGTGAGAGGTGCTGCTAGCAGTATCAAAATGGTTAGTAGTCTTCTTATATATATTTTATGTTTGATAACTGGTTAAAATTAGAAGAATACTGTCATGGAATAAATTTAATCTGTCGCTGAAAATTGGGAAACCTCCATATCCATAGCTTTTTACCTAGAATAAAAAATTTATTATGTGAAACCTTATGTTGATCCAGTTTATTTCTTGAATAAGCTTATATATTCATATTCAAGGTTAAAAAAACCGAATTTGTAACTTTAAGGGATTGTAATGAGGTTTTCTAAACTAAGTGTATTTTAGTAATTTTGACTTAATTTTGAGTGTTTCATGACATCATATATTGCAAAATTGCAACAGTTTAAGTTGAATTGCTGGAACCACAGACATGTGATTGAAAGTTTGAATTTTGCTGATTGATGCTGTCAGTGTTCCTGACACATATAAAAAATCTATAAATACATATTATAATCCCTTTCAAAAATTTGAACATTTCCATAGTAAATTTACGGAAGTCGCACCGAATAATCATGTTTATCTTTGAATTTCAGCTATTAGAATTATTAACAGATAAATTAGGTTTACCATTTGCTGGTAGAAGAATATTTTTAGAAGATGGTATAGAGGTATTTGAAGCATGTGATATACCACCTTATTCTGAAGTCTTTATATCAATGGGAGAACCATATAAAGATCCTGATGCCCCAGCTAAAAGTAGGTGTTTTCTCATATTTCTTAAGTGTATATTATTGTATGTACTGGAACTTTGGGTTGTTGAACCTGTCATCAAAATCTTCTAAAGAAATAATGTTGATCACTGATGATTTTTTCAGGAAATTTAATTCAAAGAAATGGAGCAACATGGACATTAACTGGTGTTAATTTACCTGAAGAAGGAAAAAAGAAAACAACTAAAGCTAAAATATCTAAACGTATGAGGTAAAATGGCAAAAAGATATTTGGACGAAATTCAAGTTTTAAACGAAATGTAGGCCTATGACTACAGGTTGAATATTTCATGGTTGTGATGTGCCAAATGTTCTTTTTAAAACAAAGCTGTCAGTGAGCACATATTGCCTTGTCTGGCAAACTATCTTTATATAACTTCCTTAGATATAGTCAACTATTGATTGCTTTACCAGCTTTACCAAAGATCATTGGCTATCTGCACAGTACGTCTTTTAGTATAGCAACATAGAATCTTTCAGTGTCATCAATACCACTCGTAATTCAACATTTGATTTTTATGAGATTTTGCACCATAACTAGAGTAATCTTTATTTTTAGATCATTGATAGATAAAAAGAAAGTAAGAATATTAGTGTTTAAAAATGGTAATGGTCATGAACCAGCTGAAGTTGTAGCAGATTTATCAGATAAAGAAAATGTAAGAATCATAATTAATTGTACTTTTACAATTTACATATTTGAAGATTTCGATTGGAACACCTCTACATTCTATTCATATAATTATTAGCATTTTCATTTTATTAAAAATGAAAATAAGAAAACCCATCTTTAAGATTCAAATATTTATACTAAGGCCCTATACTAGATAACGAGAAATCCGAAACTGGTTTGGTATATCAGATTTGTGTTGTAAATGAGTGTAAATTTACAGGCAATTAAACAATTTATACAATTAGGTATTTGAGTGTTTCCGCAGGGTCAGCAAATTTAATCCGACGAATTCGCCCTAGGGGGCAATCACTGATTCGATATCCGAATTTGGATTCAGGGTAAACAAGTGACATAGATTCGGAATCCAGTTTCAGATTGGTAGTAGGGCCTAAAGTGAATATCATGCATTTCTCATTGATCGGGAGTGATTATAACTCTGTTTCTCTATAGTTTTTAGAAGGTTGTACAGGAAGATTAAATCTAACATCACATGCTAGGTTGTTATATGATTGGGATGGTAATGAAATAACAGATTTAAATGACAGTAAGTTTACTTGTTTTACAATTTAGTTAGCATAATAGGACAGTGATATTACATGTTTTATATATATGTGTATATGAGAATTATGTAGGCCCTAACGTTAAACCAAGACACATGTTACCAGCTATTCAAGGTTCCCAAACAGTTGAAAATGTGTAATGAGTTAGTTAATGTATATATCTTATTTCCTCAATACTTCACACTTCATTTGCCATAAAAGGAGCCTAAGGAGTGAGTACCTACACCATAACACTCTGATCAATGTTCTCCAAATGTTCTAATGGCTCAATTTTCGAGCGTTGGATACATCTAAAGTAATTTGTGTGTGATTAACGCATCACTTATGTGTGAGTAACGCATTAGCAGCGTAAAACAGCAATCAAGTAAAATTCCCATGAAAATCATTTACACAACGACCAATTTGTCAACAGTAGACACGTACTTTGAGTATGTGACTAACCTGGATATAACGACAGAAGAGCGTTTGGCACACTATATGACATTTCACGCAAATCACATGCTGTGTGTTGGTGATTGGTCGCCAGTAAGTCGTTCACTGCAAAGCAGACAAAAATTTTATTTTGGAATTATGTAAATGTTTTCTAAAAATTAATTTATTTATTTATAGCACCAATGATGGATGATTGTTTACAGACTGGTGGAACCCCTGTATTAGGACCACTATGGGTATCAATTGGTGATGGTTTTAGTCCGTCTGGTGCCAAAGATTTCCTCACTCAGCTACTGTCAATTATTAAACGTAAATTAAAACAGGCTAAACTTTATAAATCTGAGGTAAGAATTACCGAGTTTTCCCTATTTAAGCTGGTCACTTAAAAAGCAAGCATTAAAACATCTAAAAGATTTCTTAAATTTTTTACCCCTACTAAGCTAGTGACATCATGTTCATTTAGTCAGTTGCTGAATATTTTAGAAACATATTGAAAGGATATCTTCACTATTTGTTCGATCAATACAGTTTTTGGTCTCAGAACCTGGAATTTATCTTATATAATCCGTAATAATGTTCACAACTCTCCTTTGATATCCCTGTGTATCCATAAATATAAGCATTGGAAAGTCAAAAATAGGACTTGTCGTTTTGTAAGACTGTGCTTTATAGATAGAAAACACATTTACAGAAAATGAAAGATAAATGTAACGGAAGGGTATAATTGAAGGGATTGTGCTATTTTTGGGCAGTTCCAGGCTATTTACATAAATTCAAGTCTCAAATCGATCCTTGAAAATACTGAACATTCCCCTTTAATATAAACTTAAGTTCTTCAAATTACCTAATACTAAAGGTCTTGAATCCAATTAATGATCTTGAATGTATTGTAATGCTGTTTCCAATGGCATCTCATTGACAAAATTCTTTTAGAAAGTTTGTTTCCAATGTTTCGTAAGAAATTGTGAAATTTGATATACCATATGTATCTTTTATAGGTTGAGGCAGCTCTAAATGATGAAGAAGTTAAAGATAAGAGTATAAAATCTATGAATCCAGATGAACTATATGATGCTCAGGCTAAGGTTGGTCACATTCTATTTATAACAATTTCATTTTTTTCATTCTTTCAAAATGAAGTCTTTTTTTTTTAAGTTTATTTTACTATAAAATGTAAGCTTATATAATAATAATAATAATGATAATGCATTTGTATAGCGCCTAATTTCTAGAAAAATTCTACTCAGTGGCTCTGAGTATCTCTGTCACATTTGATATTCACATGTAAACAAGTGTCTTGAACAATTCAACCGAATTAGAGTCTTTTATATTCTGTTGTAGCCTATTCCATAACCTTGGTGCTGCAGGTATTGAGGTTAAGACATTATACATCTTAAATCTTGAAAAATAGTGCTGCATTAGTATTTGGGTACACTTTTGCATTTCAATTTGAACCAATTCGACTTCCTGTGGGAGTTTTTGTGATAGTGATGTCATGTCTATTAAAAGTTTCTAGAATTAAAAGACCCATAAATGGAAAACAGAATTGTGTGAAAGGACTGATTAATGTAACTAACTTTTCATAAAAAGACTAGAAAACCCCTTTAGAATCCCTTTAATGTTCCCTTCAATAAAAGATATTATTTATCTCTAGGCTGAGAATGATGTTGACCAATATAAAGAAGTTTATAGTAAAATAAAAGGAAGATTAGAAAGTTTAGAAGAACAACATCAACAAGAAGAGGTAAATATATTGACAATGGTGGACTCTCCTTGCCAGTTTTTAAAATAACTAAGGACATTGATAAGTCCATTTTTTTAGCGTTTCTAGTAAAAAGACAATACTTTGGAACAAATTCAAGATTTACTTTATACAAAGATTAATATTTGGTGAAGTCATATGATCTCTTTAGTAACTTTTGCTCTTTTTTGTAGGCATATGGAGCTAAATATAGAATGAATCATATACAAGAAATACCTTGTGATAGTCGTATAGTAGGTCCTAAAGGTTTACGTTTAAAGGTAAGGAATATATTTTCTGTAATTTGGAAAAGCATAAAGCGTTTTTGCGGGCCGATTCGATTAGGTGGATTAGCTATTTTGTGCATTTGTGAGACAGTTTTCTTAATATGAGGAGGTCCCAGGAGGTGGTTAAGCGGTTCGATTAGGCTTTTTCAAAGCTATTGTGATCACAATAGCGGCCTTTCATTGGTTGTCAGCAGAGGCAGCCATATTGCCCAATCGCTTATTTGAATTTCACATTTGTGGACCACTGCTAATCTAAACCAAATTGCACCAAATCGTACTACAAAAACGCCTACAGATAGTAGAAAAAAATATGACAAACGCCATAATTTGAGACAATTCCCTCCTAGCTGTGTTAAAAAAAAAACTGCTTCTTACATTTTTTTCATTATTTCCATGCAGATCTATCAAGTATTGTCCTAATAATTGTTTTGAATGTTTTTAGGTTTATGAAAATGGTTTAAATGAAGGTGATCATGTGTTCTTCTTTAATTTACGTGAAGGTATGAAAGGTATCCATTCCCAAAATAATCTTCTATTAAAAAGAGTAAGTAAAAATTCAATTCTTTACACATCAGCGATACCAACTCTTAAAATGAATAAAAAAATTAAAGTTCTCAAACTTTGCCAATAAGAGTTTATATTCATCAAAGGTGTCTACAGTACACAAACATAATCCAATAAACCATAAAACTATGTAATTATCCATGAAATTAAAAACATTAGAACTCTTAATATTTTGTATAACATTCGAATGCCCATGATTCTGTACTAAAATATATGTTATATACTGTACATGATTTTCCAGCTTTTAGATGAATTATCAGCATGCCATTGGACACAACATACACAAGCACCAAAACTAAATGCTGTAGCTCAGAAAATATTTGATAAATTTGGACATGAAATAACTAATGTTTATAAACTGGAATATGATCAAGAAATTTGGTTGTCATTTGGTGAAGCTTTTATAACACCTTTCAGTAAGTATCTTCTACTTAACATGACTCTATTTCAAAATCATCCTTGAAATCATTGAATTGAATAAAATATGGAATACAATCACTTTATTTCTTTATCACGTTTCAACAAGATTTCATCAGTTGATATCGAGAAAAGATAAGTGAAGAAATTGAACAAAAAATTCAATTTAAATAGGTTTCATTGTTTGTTCTTAAAGAACTTACCTCTTAAAGAACTTACCTGTACTTTTTTAGATAATTGACATGCCATTGCAATCAGCTGAAATTTTGTCATGTGTTAGAATTATACTGTATCGTAAAAAGTGCATGCTAATTGATGTTATTTATTTTGGCTTTCGGAACCCTAGAGATTAAGCTATTCCATTGTCATATGTTACTGGATATGTTACTTTGATCTTTCCAGCTTATTGTATATCAGCAAGTTTTGATAAAGCTAAGAAAATAGATCAAGAGGGTGTAGATTATGTTATTAGAGAACCTGTTATGGCTGAAGAATCTACAGGCATTGAATCGTAAGTATAGGCTAGTCCTGTCATTAACCTACCATGTCTTGCAACAACCTATATTTAGGGTTAGCTTACCGATTAATCAGTTTTAATCAGTTGCATATTGTCTTTCACATATGCAAAATTCGCATGTTCCATACATATCAGAATCTTTCTGTCAAGTTTCAATAAATAGCTCAACTAAAGAATATTGCTTGTTATGAAAGCAACAGATAGATGTAATAAACACTCTATTCCTTTATTAAAGTAATATGATTTTCATCTGTCTCTTTTTGTATAAACTGAGTTGCAAGAGTGAACCTCTGTAGGTACAATGTTAAAAGAAATTTGTTTATTTGTTTCCAGACACAGTCAGTGGGAATCTACTATAGGATTTCCTATGTTATATGAACCTAAAATGGACTCTGTTTATCCTGATCCAGAGAGAGATAGATATTTAATAGAAAACGGTCTCTTAGATGGTAGAGCTCATTATTTAATACATAAAGTAAGTCTTATCTTATCTTATATCTTAATGCAAATATTCCCCCATTGCACACTGCATTGCCTGACCTTGTTAGTCTCTAAAGGTGCAGAAAAGAATAGAGGAAAGCTAAATTATAAAAAGAAAATCTCTTTTGTTCGGATGGGATAATATACCTAGGGTCTGTGTGCTACATGTTGATTACGTTAAACTTCCCTCTACGGCTAGAGTTAAAAAATTGTAGGATAAAGTAAGATGTGAAGTTCTTCAAGATTTATCTCTCATGTAACTTTTTTAATTACAGGAAAAAAGAGATAAAGTTTTATACCCAGAAGTTACGGCTGATGAGAAAATAAAGAGAACTTATAATAACAGTCAGATATGGTTAATATCTAAGGTAGGTTAATATGTCAGAATGCACCTATTGTATTAAAAATGTTTTCATGTTCGACCTCCCGTTTTTCAATTTGTATCCCAGTCCCAGAAGTTTATTAATCCAAAATACAAAACTCACCAATAGGGCTTGGCATTGATTACCAAAATGAGATTCATTATCAAAGTCAGGCTACCGATCCATAATCAATTAATAATCAAAATATTTTAATTGAGAAATCTTCTAATCTTCGTCTGTTAGTTTACGTTTTTGTACCTGAATGTTTGTTATTTATCAATATCAGGTATCGAAGACAAATGAAACTGAAGTAACGTCAAGAATTTTATATGATCAACATGATAAAATTGGTTGTGACTTGTTTGATAATTGTGTAACAGATAATGTTACAAAAAAATTTGACTATGAATTTTAATCGATTATGATAATCGATAATCAAATTAAAAATGTGTAGAGATGATAATTGATTATTTCAATTTTTTGACCCAGACCTACTCACCAAGGGAACTATTATAATAAAAGGAGATATTTTTAGTTTTCTATTCATGTTATCACAGTGTTAACAATTTTTTTTTGTGGATTCTAATTATGTTTCTCTGTATATTTCAGGCTGGGTATATATACAGTAAATCTATGCCTCAACTATGTCTAGGTGTTTCTGATATTAAAATAGAGGGTAAAATATTTAATAAAGATATCCCTATAGAAGGTTCAGTGGTTACTTTTCAAAAACGTCAAGTACAAAATCCTGACCAAATATGGACATTTAATAATGATGGTACTATTTCACCACAGGTAATGGTAACCTTTTCTTTTCTCAGACGTTGGGAACTGCTTCAGCTTAGTGAGTAAGGGGTTTACTTGATTGTTGATCGTTAACCTGAGGCTCAAGTGTTTTTTCCCAGCCAAGGTGACCCCTCCTAATTTCTTTTCAAACGGATATATACCCTTGTCATTTAAACCAATCGGAATGGTTCAATTAGAGAAAATGTATTTTCCGGATAAGGCTATAAACTGAGGCCCCATGTGCTACAGGTTGACAGTTGGAATGAGAAACAATAGCGCTGTTCTGACAGAATTTTCCCCATTGCACATGGCATGGCATTGCACTTCTTCATTTCCATCATTTTGCTAACTGTTGATGATTCGTACCTAGTTTTAAATGGTTATAATAAGGATTTTACATATTTATGGGTTGATTGATTTTAACCTTCATATATCACAAATCTATTTTGACTTTGTGTCTGCTATTTTAACTTTTATATTTGAGTTAATTTGAGCGTTTGAACTAAACTAGAAGAATAACGATGAATTTATTTTAATCTTATTTCAGTCAAACAGTGGTATGAACCTAACATATATTGGTAGTAAAAATGGTGATGATGAATCGTATGAGAATAATAAACCAACTGGTACACTTTCTGGTCAAAGAGTATGTTTAGTAGTGGCTCAACCTTTACCTAAAAAAGATGCAGTTAGTCAGAGGTAAGTCATGGCTCCAGGAACAAAACTAAGGCCCTACTCGTTTACACCCAATCTGAAACTGGATTCCAAATTTGTGTCCCTCGGTTACAAAGATGGTTTGCACCGAATCCAAATACAGATTTTGAATCTTTGAATCTGCCTGGTAGGGTGGATTCGACGGATTCAGTATGACGTCATACAGCAGAAACTTTAGTCAAATACGAATTATTTTACAAAATTAATCTGGTTTCGGAATTTTTGTAAATTCACACTCGTTTGAAAGACGAATCTGAGGTACCAAACCAATTTATCTTGATTGTTGTCATTATGTAAAAATTGTCATCATGATGTTCTTCATATTTTCATCATTATGATGTTCAGACTGTCATCATTATGTTCTTCATATTGACATCATTACAGTGTTTGATTGTCATTATTATGTTCAAATTATAATTATGTTCAAATTGTTATTATGTTCTTCTGATGTTCTTTTGAGCTTGATCATTGATCATGTGGTTATATTATACTAACAAACTGGGTATTTTGAAGGTGTTGCCTTATCCTCTATTTTATTTGTTATAGGTTTTCTCTAAAACAAGAGAAATTTGAGAATCTTGGTCAATGGAAGTTTACAGAGGCCAGTAATCCTGAATTTAACAAATTAGCTTATTCATGGCCAGTAAAAGAAAATGGAGAATTAAATGATGTAAGTATATTTTATTTGTAAGCATCGGTCAAAAATATAGTCTTGAGTGTGGTTGAAGAAGAAACTTACTTGGACATTAGTGTCAATATGGATGCACCTCAAATGCATTGCATTGTTTTTCAAATTTGACTAAATCTTCCAAAGTGGCATATGACAAGTGACATATTTGGTTTTAGACCTGTCCATTAAAGCCGGAATTATAACAAACGAAATCTTGAGCACCACCTTAGTATGTATTTGATGGTATCGTTTGAATAATTTTAATTCTTTTAAATTATAGAAATACGATTGGCCAATGGAAGGATATCTGATACCAAATGCACCTCCAATCAGAAAAACAGGACCAAAGGGATGTAAGTAGTATACAATCTGTTTTAGAGTTAATTTGTCTTCAATTTTTTATTTTAAAAGCTGAATTAGGATTCTGTAGTTTGAAAATAAGCCTCTGTTCTGGCAATATTATCTTATTGCAAGCTCCTTAGTGCTAATATCTTGATTTTAATAAGCATGCATTTAATTTATTTCTGACTATTGTCCTTGCAGATTCTCCATTAAAATTAATGGCATTAAAGAATGGTGAAAGAGATAGAAGTATAGCTATACCAATTGTAGCTCCTAATCTGTCTATGGTATGTGATTTTAATGATCATTTGATTCTTTGTTCAAACTTCAAACTAGGCTTGTGGAGATGTGACTCAGAATGTCCAGGGTTCAGTCCTGGCATGGACCAAGATGATACCATTTCAACTTGGTTTCCCCTTTTCAGTGATGCAGATCGGAGGAGCAGGCAGGCAGTTGGTAATGCGATAAAACATGGCCCACTGTATTACGGGATGTGGGAGTTAATTTAAAAAAAGAGTAGGCTAATGCTGCTTATTGGCAAAATTGCATAGCAGTAGCTGCTCTCATTAGCTGAAACAAATGCAGAAAAGCAGCATAGAATATGCTTCAAATTATATCAAAACTTTTTTCCATTTGATTGATACTAAAGTTAGATTGGAAATAAAAAAATGAGATACATTATTTCAGATGAAAGAACATAAGAAGAACAGTAATAATGAAAGTGATATAGATTTTCAACTCCACTGTACAGATCTAACTATACAAGAATTAGAGTTCAATAGAGTAAGCTTCTGAATTCTTTTATGTATTTAAAGGGTGCCTCAGAGGCTTAGTGGATTAGATGCTTGATCTTTTAACTGAAAGGTCCTGGGGCCTGTTTCTCAAAAAGTCTTACAATTAAAAATTGTCTAAGTGTGAAATTATTCATTGCAAAATGCTAATCTTACAATAAAATTTATCGTAAAAATATTTAAGAAATAGGCTCAGGGTTCGTTCAATCCTGGTATTTGTTGAAACAATCACTTTGGATTTTTCAACCCTTTACCCCCTAGCAGTTAGGCATGTCGGAGGAACTGACATTGTTAATTTGTAGATTTGTTCAGATGGGTCAATAAACTGAAGCCCTGTGTGCTATAAGCTGTGCACATTAACGATTCTTCGACAGTTGGAAAGAAAATTGCTAATAAGAGTAATCGAATTATGCTCTCTTGGCAAAATTTACCTCATTGCATACTGTATGACTTTTTTCCTACATCATTGTACAAACCATTGATAGACAAGTAAGATGTAAAACTTCCGTTCATTTTCAAACACATCAGTGACTTGTAACAAAACACAAACAATATATTACGGAATATAACACACTTTTTTAATAAAGTTAGGCACATAACGTTTCAACACAATATACACAGAGATGACGACACATATATATTGTGTTGAAACGTTATGTGCCTAAATTTATTAAAGAAGTGTGTTATATTCCACGATGTTGTCTTGTGTTTTGTTACAAGTCACTGATGTTTTGGAAAATGAACGTTAGTTTTATATCCAACTTGTTTATCAATGGTTTGTACAATGATGTAGGGCAAAAGTCATACAGTGTGCAATAATAGACTACTCTTATTAGTGATTTTCCAACTGTCAAGTGCTACTTGCTTCTACATGTTATATATCTTACAATAATAACAAAATATTTTTAATGTTAAAATAGTCATATATCTTATATCAGTGATTTGATTCAATAAGAATGTTGCCATTAATATTTTTTTTTATTTAGTTTTTAGACTCCTGTACATCCATATTAAATCTGCCGTTTGCTGGTCGAAGATTGTTTGATGAACATGGTGAAGAACATTTCTCACTACGTAAAATAGAACGCGATCAGTTAGTTTATATTTCTTGTGGTGAAAACTGGACTGATCCTAAATTAACTAAAGAAGAACAACAGAAAAGATCAGTGTTATCTCAGCTAACTCATGATGTGGCTAAAATTGAAAGATTTTGTGCTTTACGCAATCCAGAAAGTAAGTAGATTAAATTTGAAGAGATAATGTGATGTAAGAATGAAAAGTAAAAGAAACATCTATATTTTACAAGGATAACATCTTAAATTCCATGAGGATCCTTTCTCCTAGCCTGTCCTCGGCCAAATCTCTTAGCATTGATCTCTCCCGGATTATCCGTACCCATTTACAGCTGGGTTGACTTGAATTATGAGTCATCAGACTTTCACACCCTGGGGCCTTATTCTCGAAAACTTAACTAAGATAAAATCCAGATTTTAAGAAGTACAGTAATCTGATTGGATAATAAAGTTATATTTAAAATTAATTTTAGTGATTGACCAATCAGATGACTGGAACACTAAAATCATTGTAAGTTAAGTTTTCGAGAATAAGGCCCCTGGTAAGGAACCATGCAGTTCTAGTACTTCTGAACACTTGCTGAAAAGTTGGACATAAATATCCATTCAATTTCATTTCTCTACGACTTTTAAAAAACTATTTACATACATATTCACAACCCTGATCATTTCCCGTAAATGCTGACTATTCCCATTTCAGCAAGCACCATTCTTAAGCAAACAGGGCCTCGGATTATTATCCTTTTGAGCCACAATGGCTTCCTTGTCAAACTCTGCCCACTTCAGTACTCTATGATCTTTTAAGGATTGTATTGTGTTAATGTGTGGGTAGAATAATGATTTACAATACTTTATTTCGATGTTATCTCATACATTCCATCTCTACGCATGCATGATCTTTTCACCCTTAATCCCACCTCAAATCGCCCACATATAAACACCACAGATTGAACTTTATTTGTATTATTTTCTAGAATTTGTACTGGAAGTTGATGGTAGTCTGGTACCTAATTCTAAGATTATAATAAATAAAGAATATGTTAAATCAGATGATCTACGTCTGTCACTTAATCAATCACAGGAAGTGACATCAGAGACACTAAATAATCAACAAGCAGAAACAGAAGAAGCAGAATTAGAGGAAGATCTTACTAATCTGTAAGTAACTTGCTAGACTTACATGGTGCACCTAAATCTGAAATCTGAAACTGAATCCTCTTTACATGTACCCAATTAGCTCTTGTTCATTTCCATATGGAATCCAGCTAAGATTGATCTTTAAATAGCATATTGACCTTTATGATTATCAATAACTCCAGTTTGCTTATTATGTAGTACAGGCCTTCTCAATTAATGTTGTTCCAAAGGGTTAAATGCATTTTATGAACAAATATAAGGGCCAAATAGAGCAGAGCGTTAAGCTTAAGTGGTCACTCTTGAGGGGCCATTTTCAAGGGCGTCGCGGGCTGCCATTTGAAAAGGCCTGATAGTATTATTTTGACTAACTGAAGATTCAATGATGGTTTAACATCAACAATAGTTTCTATCATGGCAATCTGCTGGTATGATCATATATCACTCATTAAATTCCAAACTGTAGTGTGTTTTGCTTCCTATACGGAATAAGTATGGATATTTCAGAAACTTGCAGGTGTGCCATCATCCAACACTTTGGAATTGCTAGAACCACAGACCTCTGTTTCAAAAATTGGAATGGTGTAACTTTATTCTCAAAGTGTTCTATATACACATACAAAATTTAGAAAACCTATTCACAACTCCTTTAAGTGCATTTCGTAATGGTAACCATTTGTTTACAGGACAGCTAGAGAAAGAGCTAGGATCAAGTCAGATAAGAGACTAAATGCTTTAAAATGGCCGTGGGAGAGATTAGTTAATGTTACTGAAAGTTATGAATACGAAGATCCTGAAGCTAAGAAATATACTGATAAAGAAATGTATGAAAAATATAAGTATGTTATCACCTTTTTCACTTAGTATTAGATAGCATGTCACTTTCTCACATAAACACAACTTAAAGAGATGCAACCTCTTAAAATAAGCATCAAATTTAGAATTAAAGATTTAAACTCAGGAGGGATAAACTAAGCTGTCTCATGTTGCCATGATACTCATATTCAAAGGCATTTTTCTTTCATATTCTTGCTTGATGATCTTGCTGGTGTCCTCAGTGGCTCATTAAGTTGTGCTTGCAACCCCATTATATATCAAGATAATACCTTTAAATTTTCAACATGGTTATCAAAGATAATTAGCAGATGGGCTGATAGGTGTGACCAATAAAACAAGGCCAAGTGATTCAAAGCCTGCACAAAGATTTCTGTAAAAAGCCTGCCAGCCACTTTAAGATATGTTGAATTTGTGTCAAGTACGTATAAATCTACTTGCTTTTCAAAGGTTTTGTTTATTACAGGCCAAAACCATCCCCAAGATGTCCAAGAGATATTCTGCAGACATTTTCTTATGAAGATGGTTATATTGCATCAACAACCAATAGAAATTTAGTGTTAGGTGTCAATGAACAAGAGGGGCGTGTCAGTGAAGTTTTATTGGTTAAGAGAATGCCTGATGACATCAATCAAAAATGGATCATGACACAACATGGGTATGTATAAAAATGAACTTCATCTCAAACAGATTTAAAACATGGCTGATTTAATGTTAAGTCTTGTGACATGGTGAGCTTGATGCTTTCACTTGACCTGTTCCAGGTGTTCTGTTCTGAACAAGCTTTCAAGTTATGCTGGAATTGTTCTGGAATTGTTTTGGACAGGAAGTGGAAAGTTCTGTATGGAACTAATATCTGAGTAGTTCTAGACATGTCCTGGACAAGAAATGACTGCTATCATTGCACTGAAAAGCGGTTGCAACATTTTCCGCCATCTTTATTTCATCACAATTCTCCCTGCTCCACCTCGCTAATTGGGACAGAAAATCTTTGTCCGGAACAGTGTTTCAGTTCACTCAAGTCCACTTCCGACTTTTGGACTATGATTCGTGCAGACCCCAAGTACTATGGGATTGAATCCTCCTAAAGGTTAACATAACTCTTTTGCTACTGCTAGCGCTTCCAGAAGTCAGTTCAATGTCATCTTTCAACTCCTATTAACTAACCAACAGTTTGAATGAGGACTCTTGATTAATTGATTTTACCAGTTAGTCTGAATGCAGCTCTGGAATGACAGATTCTGATTTTGTTTAATAAAATCAGAACCAGATTTTTCCCCACTGTTGACAAAATTTGTTTCCGTTCACTAATAAAACTGCAATAATCTGTATGTTTTATTTTCAGTGAAATTCGATCCAAACTAAATCAACAGCTAGTATTGACTGTGTCCATGCCTAACTTAGAAAATATAAAAGATGAACATCCCATGACATTTGTTGGTTGCCCGGTAACCCTGCAGACCAGACGTACAAATCAATTTGGTAAAGCACATCAACGTTGGTATTATGATGCTGAATCTGGTCTCATCAGAGCCTTTTATACTGAATTACCTGATAAAGGTGGGTATAAATTACACATGCCCAAATAATTTCTTCATACATTGTTAGAAAATAACAGTGCAATATTGCATAAACTTGTACTTGAATAACAAAATAACAGTATGGGAAGAAGGGTGTTTCTGTTGTTGATGGATGACAGATGATAAACTTCCACTTTCAGTAAATAAATATTGGTAGTTGCTAGTTGTTGGCAGTCTTGGTATTTGGGATCAATTGAATGATTCTTGAATTGTTGGTTTGATTGTTGAGAAATAGCTGCTAGCTTTGGAAGCTCGATTATTTATAAATCAGTCTAGATATTCTTTTCATTCAAAGTGCTTGCTCTGTTCTGTTTGGGAGCTTATAATAAAAAGATCCCCCGAGACAGAGTGAAATTTTCTAAAAATATGTTTTGACTATTTCAGAAATAACGGCTGCTAACCAAGCTGATGTTTGTACGTATGCTATAGCTCAATCAGTTCAGATAGATCAACCAGTAAGTAAACAATATATAATTTACAAAAAGCCTCTTCTTTGTTTTGGGAAAGTTTGGTTGCTTTAAACCAGTGGTTCTTAACCTTTTCATACCGTGGCCCAAAATTCACAAAACTACCAGAGCTGTGGTCCTTGTTCAATTTGAAATATTGCCCAAGGGGTGGTTTTGTGCCTCCTCATCATCGGGAGGCCAAATGCATTTGACCACAAGCAACTACAGACTTTACACAGCAAAATATAGTTAAATAAATTTTGGGCTAGTGAAAAAATTATATACATCTTCATCTGTTCTATTACCTTATTATGGGCTCATTTCAATCTTAGAATTGCTATTAGCTTTCAAAAAGGAAATATCACTGTCCTTAAGTGATGGTAGAAATATCAAGTTTTGTGTTCAGTTGGAAGAACTTTTTTTCAGATCGTATTTGAAACTATCCTGCCTTTTTTTTTTAAATTATATCTATATACTATGTTATTGTTTATTTGTAGGGTTATTCTGTAGAAATTCCACTAAGAAGTAATAATAATAACCAATCTAATACAATGGAAATTAAAGTATGTATATCATGTGCTAGAGCCATGAGAGGAAGATATAAGATCACTAAGTTAAAACCTAATACACCATTCTCTTGTGCCATGGGGACAGGTATGTATTCTATTTTACTCTCCATTATCAAAAAAAGTAAATGAGACAGAAACATCGGAAGTTTGGAACATTGCTGTATTTTGATTTTACTGGCCAATATGTCTTTTAGTCTTTTATTTTTTTACTGTAAGGTAGTATTGTGTTAGCTCAGTGTCTTAGACGTTTGTTTGCTAACCTTATGATCAAGGATTCAATCTTGGGATGGGTTAAGATATATTTTGATCTTTGTAACACCCTTGTTGATGATGCAGGTCAGATGGGCTGTAATTAAAAAGCATCTTCAAAGATAAACACAGGCTTCAAAAATCTTGCCTAATATCTTGACGTATGTGTGGATCAAATCAAGAAAATCAACAAATTTTGACTGAAATCCAAATACTTTTCAAGCATTTACTGCAAAAAATAACGCATAGTTTTTATTACCTCTTTTTGATTATAAACTGTCTTTTCAGCAAAGAAATTAAGATTAAAACAGATTGGTAGTCTACGATTGTTGAATGGTAAAGTTGATTTATCAACACACGAAGCTGAGATAACTCTCAGTAAATGGCAAGACAACCTGGCCGAGCTGCGTGAAGAAACCAATGCCTCTACAATAGCTAAACATATTAGTGGTGTTAAAAACATTAAGAATTGTAAAATCTTAGCATATAAAAATGGTGAAGGTAGACTACGACCTGGTGAAATTATCTGTGGTTCGAGTATTCAAGGGGTGAGTAATTCTCGTTTTCTGCTGTAATTTTTAATTGTTGATGTTTCATTTATTTGTATGACAAGATTAAAGCTAAACAAGAATGTCTGTTTCAGTTATTTAAGGGTATTGATTGGGCTAGCGTTCGAGAAAAAAAACACGAGATCGAATTTTTGCGAATTACTTATTATTTTTGGGCTCAGATTGTAGATAATTATTATTACTTTATTTGTAAACTATATAGAATGAAAAAAACCGAAAAGAAATTAGGTATTTCGTTAGTTTTTGCTAAAAAATTAGGAAAAAGTAGCAAAATGTGTCCCGGTTGGTACAAGATTTCTCAACCATTTTTTATTGGAAAATTACGATCTTGGTCTTGATTGAAAGCTTATTCAATAAGGATGAAACGTAAAACGAAAATTCTAATTAGTTTGGCCCCTGAAAAATGTTTGCCGTACCTACGTGAAAATTTTCGTAAATTTCCGTATTTCCATGGTAACCACCAAAATAATAATTGTTTTGGGAAAATCGCTCTGTACGTTTCTCGGCAATGTAATTGTCTACATTTATGCCAAGTTTGATGTAGATTGATCCATTCACATTTTTTTAAACTTGTATCAAAGGTTTGAAATGTTCCAATTTTTATGACATGTTTGAAAGGGCTGTCAACTCATTAAAAAAAATCTGATTGACATGAAATCAACCGTAAACTATCGAGAAGGACCCCAAATCATCAACAAATGCACAACAAGTCTCAAGAAATCATTATTTCATATACTTATTCCATTTTTTCATAACGTGAAATAGCCCAATTAACACCCTTAAGTTAAACAATATCTGTTTCAGTTATTAAATCAATGTATGACAAGATTAAAGTATAACAATGTCTGTTTCAGTTATTAAATCAATGTATGACAAGATTAAAGTTAAACGAGAATGTTTGTTTCAGTTATTAAATCAATGTATGACAAGATTAAAGTTAAACGAGAATGTTTGTTTCAGTTATTAAATCAATGTATGACAAGATTAAAGTATAACAATGTCTGTTTCAGTTATTAAATCAATGTATGACAAGATTAAAGTTAAACAATGTTTGTTTCAGTTATTAAATCAATGTATGACAAGATTAAAGTTAAACAATGTTTGTTTCAGTTATCAAATCAATGTATGACAAGATTAAAGTTAAACAATGTCTGTTTCAGTTATTAAATCAATGTATGACAAGATTAAAGTTAAACAATGTCTATTTCAGTTATTAAATCAATGTATGACAAGATTAAAGTTAAGCAATGTCTGTTTCAGTTATTAAATCAATTTATGACAAGATTAAAGTAAAACAATGTCTGTTTCAGTTATTAAATCAATGTATGACAAGATTAAAGTTAAGCAATGTCTGTTTCAGTTATTAAATCAATGTATGACAAAATTAAAGTATAACAATGTCTGTTTCAGTTATTAAATCAATGTATGACAAGATTAAAGTTAAACAATTTCTGTTTCAGTTATTAAATCAATGTATGACAAGATTAAAGTTAAACAATGTCTGTTTCAGTTATTAAATCAATGTATGACAAGATTAAAGTTAAGCAATGTCTGTTTCAGTTATTAAATCAATGTATGACAAGATTAAAGTAAAACAATGTCTGTTTCAGTTATTAAATCAATGTATGACAAGATTAAAGTTAAGCAATGTCTGTTTCAGTTATTAAATCAATGTATGACAAGATTAAAGTTAAACAATATCTGTTTCAGTTATTAAATCAATGTATGACAAGATTAAAGTTAAGCAATGTCTGTTTCAGTTATTAAATCAATGTATGACAAGATTAAAGTAAAACAATGTCTGTTTCAGTTATTAAATCAATGTATGACAAGATTAAAGTTAAGCAATGTCTGTTTCAGTTATTAAATCAATGTATGACAAGATTAAAGTATAACAATGTCTGTTTCAGTTATTAAATCAATGTATGACAAGATTAAAGTTAAACAATTTCTGTTTCAGTTATTAAATCAATGTATGACAAGATTAAAGTTAAACAATTTCTGTTTCAGTTATTAAATCAATGTATGACAAGATTAAAGTTAAACAATGTTTGTTTCAGTTATTAAATCAATGTATGACAAGATTAAAGTTAAACGAGAATGTTTGTTTCAGTTATTAAATCAATGTATGACAAGATTAGAATTAAACAATATCTGTTTCAGTTATTAAATCAATGTATGACAAGATTAAAATTAAACAATGTCTGTTTCAGTTATTTAATCAATGTATGACAAGATTAAAGTTAAACAATGTCTATTTCAGTTATTAAATCAATGTATGACAAGATTAAAGTTAAACAATGTCTGTTTCAGTTATTAAATCAATGTATGACAAGATTAAAGTTAAACAATGTCTATTTCAGTTATTAAATCAATGTATGACAAGATTAAAGTTAAACAATGCTGCTAGAAGATTGTATACTGAAGATGGTCAAGTCATGTTAGATATTGATGATCTCATAGAATATGCTGTAGAGAATTATAAAAATTCAGTGGTAGATAGATTAGAAAAGATGTTGAATGAAAATGGAGAAACAAAAGGTAAAGGTAACTGAAAATTCATGAACTTTTTGATAATCACATTTAAATGAAGAACTTGATGTTTCTGTGGTGTTCTTCACTTGTCATTTGTGATCTAACAAAGTGATTAAATCCAAGATTTTCTAGTTCATTTAAATATTCACACAGTAATCAATTAACTATTTTTCCTACTGAATGTTGGATTATTCCCAGCCCAATTAAGACAGTGTTTTGATAGGTTCTGATGGAAAGTTTTGAAGTTTTTATATGGTAGCCATTTTGATTTCCTTTTCAGATGCAGAACCAGAATCTCAAAGTAACATGAATATGATTCAAGAAAGAAACCCTATAGAGATGCATTCGCAACTACAACGTGCTATGGATCATATTGAACAGGATGAAGAAGATGAAAGAGGAGGAAATTCGGAACGTGGTGGTGATGGTACAGATTATCAAGAAAACAATATGGCCGACAATAGACATGAAGTAGCAGACACACAGAATTTGACAGATGCAGATAATTTAGTTGAAAGACGAGAAGGTTAGAAATATTATTGAAAAAATTATTCCTTCATAAATAACATGATTCTTATTTACAAGAGCTGATCAATGTTCAAAATCCATAATAAGTGGTGAAAATCCACAATAAGACAAGTGTCAAAGCTAATGAGTTTTCTGTTTTTTTTCAGTTGACTCCAAAGAAGCTGAGAAGATTGCCAAAAGAAGAAATGAGCTACTGAACACCATCAAGTTACCAACATTAGATTGTATTTTACGTTATCCTATAGAAATATGGGTGTCTAGTGGAAAATCTTTTGTTCCTCCTGAAGGTAAGGTCTATCTATGGCAGAATGAATGAACACTTCTTCAATTGAATTTGAAATAGAAAGCAGAAAGGGCAGAAAACAACAACCCCATTATTCTACTTAATTTGAATTCTGATAAGCGCACAGGCCTCATTTTTTGGTCTCCACAGAATGCTTTTCAAATTCCAACTTATGACTGGTAAAAAAGATGTAATATATCTCAACCCAAAGCAGACTGGGTTTTCAATTCAAATACTCAACTGAGCTACAATAGCCACCATTGCTGTTCACTGAGATATTACATCTCCATGGTTCTTTAATAAAGTAAATTTTTGTTTTAGTTGTTGAATCTAAGGAGACCAACAGAAAGAAGAAAAGAGCATTTAGAGCTCAAGTTTCTCTAGAATTAGATATAGAAAAACATGTCCTGAGACAAATGAAAGGTATGTGTACTTCAAACTCTTTATCTGTGGCTCATCCATTTACTTGTCCAAATTGACAAAATTATTTTCAAATAGACAAGGAATTAGGTGTTCCAGAAAGGCAAGAATACCTTGATTGTCTTTTTTTTATTTCAAACTCTTTTTTTGTCTCATCCATGTTATACTTCTAGACAAAGTATTAAAGGGGAATGTTCAGCATTTTTTTATGGTAGATTTGGGCCTAGATTATATGTAAACAGAAGTACTAGAACTGAACAAAATTCACATAATCCCTTTAATTATACCTCACAGGGTTTGAAGGCTTAAATTTTGAGAGAGAGTTGTGAACATTATTATGGATTAGATTAGCTAAAAAATTCCAGGTTCTGAGACTAAAAGTTTATTGTTTGTACAGTTAGTGAACATATCCTTTTTAACCAAACCTGTTTTTTCAACTTTAGGTCGAAGATTAGAAAGTCAGAAACCAGGAGAATATAAGACAACATTAGATAGTAAGAAACCAGTAGTTAAAGAAGGTAATTGGGAAGAACCTACAGTAGAGGAAACTATTAAACATAAAAATGTATCTAAACTAGAGGTATGGATAGTTTGTATTTTCTCTCTTCAGTGTAATATCATTATATTTTCAAATATATGGTAGCCGTTGTGAAATTATATAGATTTATATAAAACAGGCCTTCTCAAATGGCAGCCCACAATGCCATTGAGAATGGCCCCTCAAGGGTGACCTCAACTAAAAGCTCTATTTGGTGCATATATTTTTTTAGTAAAATGAATTTTGTCCTTTACAAAAATTAATGAAAAAGACCTATTAGATTATTTCCTTAAATTCTGTCATAAATTATATAGTGTTTGAAATCAAGAATTGTGTTTTGGTCCTGAAAAAAAAGCTTTATTTCTGTAAACCATTTCAACTAACTATTTCACAAATTATGTTATATATACCCATCTGTGGTGAAGTAACTGTTTGTTACAAATGACCAAGTCAACATGATGCACTTCAAGTTATTTTTCTTGGGAGTTCAGGTTTTATGATGTTTTATTTCATTTACACTTAGGCTCTATGGATTAAGCAACAATTTTAAACTGTGTTGTTCACTTTTTTATTTTATATTGTATATTTGATGATTACAGAGCCATCTAAATGAAATACGAAATAATCAGAAGACTGGTAGTAATGCTACATTAAATGTTAGAACAACAAGAAAACTCTATCATCCTCCTTCTAATGTAAGTAGACACTCCCCAGAAGTCAGGAACCCAGTTTCTCAAGCGGTGCTGTCTATTGATCAGATGAGACAATGAACTACAGCGTGCTGCTTGATAATACCACATTTAATGTCCAAAGCTCAATACCCACTAAATTCTACCCCATTTTATGAAACTAATCTCTTTAGTTTCTTTGAACAGTGCTTTACATAAAGTTCTTAATTAATTTCTTCAAATTTAACACTGTTGTTGCTGTTTATGCAAAAAGTTTGATTTAAAGTCAATTTTCTACACTTCAAGGAGACTTTTGAAATGTTATTTCAAATTTTGAAGCATTTAAACCATCACTATTATAGATTCGTGTAATGGTGTATCCTAATGGTGAGAGTTCAGATAGAGCTGTATATATGAATGCTGAAAACCTAGAACAGATATTGGAATTCGCTACCTTGAAACTTAATTTGTGGAAGAAAGCAAAACTTATTTTTAATGAAGAAGGAAAACAGGTACAGGAAAATAACTGATAAATATAAAGTATAAGTTATATTTACAGATTAAAGATTTTAGTGATATCAGTAGAGATGAGTTATTAATAATGATATATTATATTTACAGATTAAAGATGAGTTATTAATAATGATATATTATATTTACAGATTAAAGATTTTAGTGATATCAGTAAAGATGAGTTATTAATAATGATATATTATATTTACAGATTAAAGATTTTAGTGATATCAGTAAAGATGAGTTATTGATAATGATATATTATATTTACAGATTCAAGATTTTAGTGATATCAGTAAAGATGAGTTATTAATAATGATATATTATATTTACAGATTAAAGATTTTAGTGATATCAGTAAAGATGAGTTATTGATAATGATATATTATATTTACAGATTCAAGATTTTAGTGATATCAGTAAAGATGAGTTATTAATAATGATATATTATATTTACAGATTAAAGATTTTAGTGATATCAGTAAAGATGAGTTATTAATAATGATATATTATATTTACAGATTAAAGATTTTAGTGATATCAGTAGAGATGAGTTATTAATAATGATATATTATATTTACAGATTAAAGATTTTAGTGATATCAGTAAAGATGAGTTATTAATAATGATATATTATCTTTACAGATTAAAGATTTTAGGGATATCAGTAGCGATGAGTTATTAATAATGATATATTATATTTACAGATTAAAGATTTTAGTGATATCAGTAAAGATGAGTTATTAATAATGATATATTATATTTACACATTAAAGATTTTAGTGATATTAGTAAAGATGAGTTATTAATAATGATATATTATATTTACAGATTAAAGATTTTAGTGATATCAGTAGAGATGAGTTATTAATAATGATATATTATATTTACAGATTAAAGATTTTAGTGATATTAGTAAAGATGAGTTATTAATAATTATAAATTATATTTACAGATTAAAGATTTTAGGGATATCAGTAGAGATGAGTTATTAATAATGATATATTATATTTACAGATTAAAGATTTTAGTGATATTAGTAAAGATGAGTTATTAATAATGATATATTATATTTACAGATTTAAGATTTTAGTGATATCAGTTAAGATGAGTTATTAATAATGATATATTATATTTACAGATTAAAGATGAGTTATTTAATAATGATATATTATATTTACAGATTAAAGATTTTAGTGATATCAGTAAAGATGAGTTATTAATAATGATATATTATATTTACAGATTAAAGATTTTAGTGATATTAGTAAAGATGAGTTATTAATAATGATATATTATATTTACAGATTAAAGATTTTAGTGATATCAGTAGAGATGAGTTATTAATAATGATATATTATATTTACAGATTAAAGATTTTAGTGATATCAGTAAAGATGAGTTATTAATAATGATATATTATATTTACAGATTAAAGATTTTAGTGATATTAGTAAAGATGAGTTATTAATAATGATATATTATATTTACAGATTAAAGATTTTAGTGATATCAGTAGAGATGAGTTATTGTGTATATCAACTGGTAATAATTATAAACCACCTAAAACATTAACACAAGATATAGAAGTGAAAGCTAATTGGGGTCGTGCTAGAAAACAATATGGTCCTCAGGCTACAGATATCAGAGTTTATCCTAATAAGAATGAAAGAGTTGATGTAAGTAGAATCAGAACGCAGAGCTCAAATATAACTGAGAAATGTCATTGGTTAAAATTTAAAATTTTTTTTTATTGTGAACCTTATCAGTTGCAATTCACATTGGACATTCAGACTTTGTCTAGCAGACTGGAATCCATTAGAGGGAGTTTAAAGGGATTGTAAAGTGGTTTTCTAAACTTCACTGATAGCATCAATTTGCGCCATTCCATTCCCATGTCGGTGGTTCTTGCAATTCAACTTAAACTAACACGCTTTATGACGTCCCCCGATACACATACAAAGATTAGAAAACCACTTTACAATCCTTTTAATAAGTGCTTTACCAGTTGGTAAAGGCTCAATTTTAGCTGTCTAAATCACTAGAATCCTGATAAAGGGAAAAATTAAAGGATGTTAGTATTATTAACAGGAATATTTGTCCACTGGTACAACACAATATCTTGCATTTGATGAAAAATGCAATTTATATGGAAACCTTAAAATATGAATGGAGAATCAATGCAATTTTCATAAAAAAAAATATTTGCTATGGTTTATTAGGAGAACAGCTTGAAGACTTTTTTTATTTTCATTTTACAGGTTGATCCATTTGGTCCCCCAGAATTAGCACTACCATCAACAATAGGAGAAGAATCAGCTGATAAACCAAAACGCAAGAAGAATTTAAATTAATAATAATTGGTTATCAGTGCTTTAGTCATTAATATTCGGTTCTTTAGAGTAAATCATTATTTATTATTGTTATATACAAATTCTTTATGCAAAAATTACATGTAAATTATATTTTTTCTGTCTTTTAATATTCCATCCATCCATCTTTTAAGAAGTCTTATTTCCACAAATTGATCTTAAATAAGAAATTCCCATTGTTTTTTATATCTATTTAATTCACTTTACCTTACTTTTAAACTTATATATTATATATTGTGATGCCTTCGTTGTAATTTATAAGTGTTAAAAAAGTATTCATATTAATAGGGTAGTACAATAAAAACTGTCTCATATATTAGTTATAAACTTTATACCATATGTTTGCTAATATAGTGCGCATGTATGTATAATGTTGTACATGTAGAGTTGAATAAATTATTATTTTGACTACTTGAAGCTAAATCCAATAATCATGTATTGAAATGAAAAAAATCACCAAATAAACTAAATGTTATCTAATGTTAAGAAACGAAAATCATTCACCCAAAAATGAATAATGATCTAAAAAAAACCTTGATTGCAATCAGATAACAAATGCCTTGAATTATGATTTTTGTTATAAACACTAAAAAAAATATTTTTCGTGGATTAAATAGTTCATATCCCTGTAAACTTTATAATGGTAATTTTGTAATGATTAGGAAATTATAAAGTAAATTAGTCAACCGTTTTTAATTATTAATTTTTATCATTTTAAATTGATTAAATGCACTTGTTACGATAATGATAGCACTTATAGATATTTATATATATATTTTAATCTTTCCAAAAATCTCAGTAAATTTTTTTTTTTGAAAATAGGGAATGCTTGATTCTCATTTTGGAGACAGAAATAAAATAATCATTCCTCTATCAAACACTCAATGTTGTATCCGTCCTTTTTTGTGATCTTTATATTTTGATCTTTAATAACATTGTGATCGTTATATTGTGATCGTCATGCTGGAATCATGATATGCCAGATCTTTACATTGTGATATTTGTCTTATGATATATTACTAAATTTTATATTGTATTTAATTTATTCTTTGACTTTTTTTCACTATTTCTACCTAGCCTCTTTTTTATCAATTTAATTGTTATCAAAATGTAATCTATTCATCACATTGATATTGTGATTTAAAAATATACTTTTATAAATTAATTCTGTTCTTATTTCTTAATCAAACGAACTCGCACCCCTCTTCTCAATTTCCTGAACCAAAGCATGCCCAGATGCCCTCCCTTACTAGTGACACCAGAAATTCAATTAAGTTCAAGGTTCATCCGATAATTTCGGAAGACAGAATTATTGTCCTTCAGCAGTTATTAGCATCTATTTAAAGGAAACAAACGTGGGTTGATTAGAATAGACAACAATGAATGAAAGTGCTGCTTCTCTTATGTGACGCAACGCAAAAATTAACCCAGATGGCTGTTGACAAGAAAGGGCGAGAGTTGGTGACGGGAAGCTTTTTTGAAACCTCATACTGTATTATTATCACAACCAACTCTTAGTTTACAAATTTATTCAAATCTACTTATCCGAAGATCCAGCCCTTAGTGTGTGCCTTTTTTCTAAGAGAATCAACATAGATCCATTCCATGGCTCTGTAAGGGGACAGCAATTTACAGTAGTGCATACCAGCAAATGCTGCAGGGAACGCATCTACTTTACTAACAAGAGCAGTTGATTGAAAAGTTACATCCGATGAAGTCTCTTTCCACGATGCACTAGACAACACCCATTGTATACCAGTACCGAAGACTTTATCATTAGCAAACTTCATTGCTCGTGCTTTTCTGTCATTAAATCTCTTAACAGCTAACTTTGATGAATTTCTTAAAGCGAGAGCCCAAGCTGCCTGAAATTATAAAATAGTGATGTTATTATAACGCCCAGTAAAAATCAACTTCATGCAATTCTTAACCAATTTTACCATTATTGTACCATGACAAGAGAAATGCGTTCCAATCCATCTTATAACTGAGTGGTGTTCTGATAGCGTCGGTTGGATTTCAACAGTATCAGGATGTGTATTGGGAACTCGTATTTTATTTGTATCATTTCGTCATCACTACCAAATGTGTCGGAACATTCAAGAAGATACAAATCGTATTTAACTATATGAGACCAAGGAAATATCATAAAGGGGTTCAACGACTGACTGAATCTAAGAGCGACTGGCTTCATCTGTTGAAATTAGTTGCCAATGATATTCTTGGATCCGATCAGTCGTTGTCTTCAGATTTAATATGTTTTTCAATTTCCAAATTCAATGAGTATTGCCCCTCTGCACCTCCAGCCCGTACGTCTATGCTAAGTGTATCTACCGACCTTATTGATATCCAAACATGTTATATTAGCAGAAGATGATGGTGGTGTATATCCTTTAGGTAATGCCTTGTAAACAGCATCTTTACTTTTTAATTTAGCATCAAGTGAATCTGGTGTGCTCATCACGGTTGATACATCCATCAAATTGTTGGCGTATGATAGGTGAGCATGGGTATTGATGGACTCGTAGGAAGAAGCTGTTTTCACCTCTGGTTTCGATTCGATAAATGATAACTGAGATGCTTCTTTATTGGTAACCTGAAAGAGTCATTATAATATTTCAGATGGAAAACCTGGCATTCAGTGACCAACAAACGAAACTGTATGGTTCTTACATGGATATACAAGCAGGGGCGCCGGAACCACGGGGGCAGGAGGGGCGGAAGGTTCTCTCGCTTCGCTCGGTCACATAGTGCCCTTTAAATATCACAGCTCCGCCCCCGCCGCTAACATTTCATTCCGTCGCCCCTGTATACAAGCATTTTGAATAATATTTCATTATACATGTATTACCATTTTAAAACGGTTATAATATTTTACTAAAGCCCTCAAATTACACTGTTCAAAGCCATTCTTAATATGTGTCAATTTGGACATTACGACGTTTATTCCAGACGTTTCAATCAGATTAGGCGTAAAACCGCACGAAGATCTACTTTTCAATTGCACAAGCCGTATTAAGTGAGTAAAAGCCTTACCTTGAGTACAGATTTATCAAGACCAGAGACTAGATATTGAGCTGAAATGGTCCAATTTGAAGATCCCTCTGGATTGACGTCATTTCTTTTCATGTTCAACAATGGCTGTAAGAGAAATTGGTTTTGATTTTAAGCTGGCGTTTCAAGTCTCAAAACTATCGAAAAAATAATTATCATCAACATCAACTGCAACAGTGCAACATCTTCTAAAATATATGCTTATTGATGTAAAATACAGCACGGTGATGACGTCGGACAAACCAGTCGTAATGGTTATCATGAGTGTCAGTCAAGTCCTTGGGCTGGACAAGGAGGCAAGAGGTTTTCCTACAATAATTCGGAATTTCAAAGTTACATAGTCTTGTCTTCTTGTCATAGTCTTGTCTTGTCCAGTTTTGTCTTCATTAGCTGCATGAAAGTTACAAACAAAATTTCATATCCGAACTGTAGATGGTAACATTCTTACAATAAAGGAATCATCTCAGACAGTGAATCACATACTTGGAAGAAAGAATCAGTTCTGGCATAAGCTTCATCTAATCTGGATTTAGCAGAAGTCAGTGCTGAACCAGGAGTTCCAATAGATGTCACCATAAAATCAGCAGTATTTTTAGATATCAGGAGATAAGCTGCAGTGGCACTGATCTCTGATGCCAAATCATAGTTCACTACGTTTGATGGCATGGTTCCTGATGCAAATTGACCATGATTGACTCCTGTCATTATGATAACTGGTGTTCTGTATTTAGCATCATTTCTTTTGGCAACATCACCTTTAAGTTCCCTGAAGAAAATGCCATTTATTAGCTTATAAGAGGCTAGGGAAAGAGTCAGCAAAGTTTCGGACTAGCCTATAATGTTGATATATATTAGAACATATCCATTTCTTGGAGTAAATACACGTTAATATCCTGGGGTATTGGTAATATATGTTTTTGGAGCATAGATTCAATAAGCAGAGTCCTGGCAGCATGGGTCATAGACACCAAGCCCTTAGACCGTTCATACACTATACGTCCAGGAAGTAAAGGCAATATAAGTCAAGTCTTTGGAGCATAATTATTTCATGCACGTCATTGCCTTGAATGATAATATTTAGTATACGTCACGTCCTTGATAAAGCATACAATAAATTCTCATGTATGATAAGTTGTACTTACTCAAAAGTATCTGCTATTCTAGTACATCTAGTTAAACCATCTAGATCACCGGATACAGTTAAAACTGGTACTGGATAATCAGCTAGTTTATTACCTTTAGTCAGATAGGACGCAAATAGAACTATACCCTTTACTAATTTACTGTTACTTTTTCCATAATTACCAACAAATACACCTGGAATAAATAGTCATATGACATAAAATAATCACGATTCTCCTTTTAATAATGACGATCCGAGCTGCAAATCTACAAAACCATACTGGCAAATCAGAAAATTGGCAAATCTGTTCTTCGTCTTTCAAAGGTCAATTGACAATTGCAGTTTATAGGACCCAGCGAATTTATACAGGCCCTGCTTCTTATTAGTCATTGTATGTTTCATTTGCCTTGATAAGGGAATGAATTTTTTTTTAAGGCGTTGGAATAATTGAAGGGATCCCTCTGGCGCTCTGATCTGGAATAACAAAAAATCGAGCTTACCTCCTAAACTATGACCAGCTACAAACACGTTATTTGTTTTCATTCCAGCTGCCTTTATCTTGGACACAGCCTGAGCTATAGCACCGTCCAACTGTAGAGGATTGGGGAGGTTCAATGGGAAATCTTCGAGTAAAGCGACCCATAATTTTAAATCAGATGTTTCTTGGATGTGTCTTGCTGGAAAAAGTACAATCATTCCTTATGTAATCTGGTTTCCAACAAAAAGATTTTGGTATAAAGGTCCTACTAAAAAAAGCCTTTTTGAAATTTGACAATGTTGTCAGAAAACAGAATTATTTCGAAAAATTGGCACCACTTATGCTGAGATAGATAACAATCTTTGGTACTAAGAGTACTACTAGGACAGTGGTTACCAACCTGGGGGCCATGGGGTGTTTGTCAGGGGGCCATGGCACATGAGGATGTATGTATATCATATCTTCTTTAGCCCAAATTTTATTTAACTATATTTTGTTGTGTAAGGTCTGTAGTTGCTTGTGGTCAAATGCATCTGACCTCCTGATGATGAGGCTCACAAGACAACAACCCTTACGCTATATTCCCTATTTTCTCTAGTTTGGAATAGAACAGGGGCCATGGCTCTGGGAGCTTCGTGAATTTGGGCCACAGCTTGAAAAAGGTTGGGAACCACTAAGACAACCCAATTTAGAACGAAATCATACCTAATGGTCTGTAGGCTCCACCTTTAATATCTGCACCAGGAACAATAATTAAAGCAGCATCAACACCAGAAGATTTTAATGGTGGCAGAATTTCAGAAGTAACAGCAAATACTGTAGCAACACTTCCTAACAGTAGTGTTACCTTTAAAAAATCCATGATGCTTGCTCTACTATCAACACTAAACTAACGTTTGAACTTTATCAGTCATAAAGCTTATTTGCAAAGTCATTTGGAGATAATCTCACAGAAAGATAAGCTTCAGTAGGTCAAATGTCAATTTCACTTAACCTTAAATGTGTTGTGTAATTCTTGCCAAAAGGGCGAATAGACCGCCGCTAAATGCTGCCGAAATCGAAATTCATCCTTTCATGGTCAATTGGGGAAACACTCAAATCGCATTTTATACGATACGATCCAATATTTCCAAATGTATAGCTAAAATTCATATTTATCACGATCTGAGAACAAATCATATTGTATATTTTTTTCATGAGAAGTCTTGATTATGACTTGGATATGATTTAGAATTCCTTGCAAAGATCGAAAAAGAGAATATGCAACGGAACATTTTGAATTTTTATTAAATTTAAAATTTAAATACATGTAGTAACGTTTTGTATACGTTTTACCTAATATTACTTCAAGGGAGCGAACTCACTGTAATTTTATTTGACCACTGCAACTACTTATGAAAATATTTGAAATCCAATTTAGATATTGGCCTTATCAATTCTGTGAAAAGTATTGGATTTGATGACAATAAGACACAATAAGTCTTCGGAGTACTGTAATTCGAAGCATTGCACGGAGGTATAACGAATACCTCTCAATTTAATAGAATACCCCCTAAGCTCCGTTCCTTACTTTTTCTTCATACTTTAACTGTCAAGTTACCAATATTCATACTTTAACTGTCAAGTTACCAATATTCATACTTTAACTGTCAAGTTACCAATATTGACTTCCCTCTTTTCATACATTCCTTCTTCTTATCCTCTTTAATTCTCCCCCGACTCTTCTTTAATTCTCCTTTATTTCTCTTATCTTCTTACCTCTCTATTTCCCCTGTCTCTTCTTCTTACACTCTCTATTTCCCCCGTCTTCTTCTTACTCTCTCTATTTCCCACTGTCTCTTCTTCTTACCCTCTCTATTTCCCCTGTCTCTTCTTCTTACCCTCTCTACTTCCCCTGTCTCTTCTTCTTACTCTCTCTATTTCCCACTGCCTCTACTTCTTACTCTCTCTATTTCCCACTGCCTCTACTTCTTACTCTCTCTATTTCCCCTGTCTCTTCTTCTTACCCTCTCTATTTCCACTGTCTCTTTTTTTTACCTCCTTACTCTCTACTCCCCTTGTCTTCTTACTCTATCTACTCCCCCTGTCTCTTCTTACTCTCTACTCCCCTTGTCTTCTTACTCTCTCTACTCACCTTGTCTTCTTCTTATCTCTCTACTCCCCTTGTCTTCTTACTCTCTCTACTCCCCTTGTCTTCTTACTCTCTACTCCCCTTGTCTTCTTACTCTATCTACTCCCCCTGTCTCTTCTTCATACTCTCTCTACTCCCCTTGTCTTCTTACTCTCTCTACTCCCCTGTCTCTTCTTCTTACTCTCTCTACTCCCCTTGTCTTCTTACTCTCTCTACTCACCTTGTCTTCTTCTTATCTCTCTACTCCCCTTGTCTTCTTACTCTCTCTACTCCCCTTGTCTTCTTACTCTCTACTCCCCTTGTCTTCTTACTCTATCTACTCCCCCTGTCTCTTCTTCATACTCTCTCTACTCCCCTTGTCTTCTTACTCTCTCTACTCCCCTGTCTCTTCTTCATACTCTCTCTACTCCCCTTGTCTTCTTACTCTCTCTACTCCCCTGTCTCTTCTTACTCACTACTCCCCTTGTCTTCTTCTTACCTCTCTACTTTTGTGGGCTATAAAAACATTGAAGAACAATGGAGAGTTTAACCATTTAGGCTACTGTAATTTTTTTACTGATACTGGAGTTTAGATTTAGCTATATAGAAACCTCAGATGATCCCACATATTATGTGATACCATCGTACCATGCCAGAGTGCTCAAACTAGCAAGCTTGTGGGTTACGTATAACGCCAACGACAATTGTACACTCCAGATAGAGTGCTCAACAAGGTATGAACCAAGGAGCTTATCTAACTGCAAACAGTACCGTTTCGACCTTCTAGGTCTCATCAGTGCAGTGCAGTGCTGATACTGGAGTAGAGGTTTGGCTATATAGTCACCTCAGATGATCCCACATATTATGTGATACCATCGTTACAAAATATTATCACCATGACTTGACAAAATTTGTACAATTCAATGGAACATGAAAAACCGGCTTTAGTGAAGTGAAGAGAAGTGAATAGTTATGAAACTTACATAAATATGCCCTTTTAAGTGCAAACTGGTTAATTTAAATTCGTGTTGACTAATTTATGAGTCAACATTCCAAAAACATATAAACTAATGCTCAAAAGAAAGTACCCACTTTTTTATATTACAGTTAAATTTTCAAAAGCAAATAATAAAGAGTTAAAACCACTTTGATGCCTCTGAAAACGGTCAGCACAATATTTTATGTGAAGAACAGAAAAATAAGTGATGGAATCGCACTGAGGGCGTTGCCAATCACGTATCTGGCATTGCCAAATTCTCAAGGCCCAATGTCAAGCGTTGACGCCGGTGTCGAATGCGCTCTGCAGTTGGGTTCCCTTAGTCGCCAGGACACCGAATGTCACAGAATTTCGTGCAAAACCAGAATTTGTTGCTTTTTGTTTTTTTCGCCGTTTGCTTGATTCGTACGTTCACTTTTTTCATATTTTTTTGACATAAAGTATTGTGTTGACCGTGTGTGAGATGCATCGCAGTGGTTTTATCACTTTATTTTTACTTTTGTTAATTTTAATGCAAAATATACAGGTGGGTACTTTCTTTTAAGTATTAGTATGTTGGTGAACATCTAATATCGGTATTTATGAAGACGTTCCATTATTAAGTAGGAGAAAAATGACAGTGCCGGTACTTTCAGACAATTGCATGGATACTCACTTTAATCCATGTATCTATTTATAGTTCATTAAAGGAGAATGTTCACCATTTTCGAGTATCGATTTGGGCCTTGAATTTTTATATATAACATTCAGATTTACTAGAACTGCTCAAAAATCGCACAATCTCTTCAATTTTACCCATACTTAAACAGTTATCTTTCATTTTCTGCATATGTGTTTTCTATATAGGTAATAGTCTTATTAAACTACGAATCGTATTTTTGACTTTCAAACGCTGATATATACAGCGGGGATCAAATATACACGAGGATTTGAAGGCTTAAATTTTGAGAGAGAGTTTGGAACATTATTACGTATTAAATAATCTAAAAAATTTCAGATACTGAGACTAAAAGTTTTTTGGTCGAACATATCCCTTTAAAATGCCTTTCACCTGTGTTTCGTTAGTACATGACTCACTCTTTATAATGTTCAAAATATGATCGTAAAATAAGAATATGAATGATATAGCATAATATTGACATAAAACATTTAAGTACAGGTTTTTCTTTTTACGGTTAGCCTACTACCACTACTAACTTGATTAGTCCGAAACGTTCTAACCATTACATTGAATACTAATTTGTACAGATATCAACTGTGTGGATAATCAAGGCAATATGAAACATTTTTGTCCATAATCAAGGGCGAATATCCATTGATAAAGAAGGTGGAGACAATCTATTTAAAAATGTAACAGTGCATGAGCGAAAGAGGGTGGGAAGGGAGTAGGCAGAAGGACTTCCCATCTATTTTTTAAAAACTAATCGCCGAAAACTAATAAGTAAATTCTATGAATTAGATATTATTTAATACTAAGAATAATGCAGACCAGATCAAATAAATTTTATACCTATGAAATTAGTATACATGTACTTATAAAGCATATTCAATTCAAGATTATTGAACGACAAAACTATTTGCCACCAAAAATAGTGGGGATCAACCATATTATTGTGTCCCCACCACTTTTTTCAGAGGTGGGGACCGGTCCCGGTGTCCCAATCCCGATCTGCGAACATGTTCATAATGCAAAAAAAACACCTTTTTTTAGACTTTCCGATTCGGGATATCTAATGAAACATCGCAATCACCTAAAAATGAATGAAAATTAATTTCGGTTTTTCATAATTATGTACAGATCTATAGAGATATACTACTTCTGCATTATTACATACTTCGTTCCGAAACACATACAGGTAACGTTATCAAGTAAAAAAAAAAAAGATCTATAAAAGGGATATCGAAACACAATAAAATGCCTCATATCCCCTCATTTTTAGGAAAAAGGCAACTCATAAAGATTAAAGGTGTCGGTTTTTGCCAGTTTGTGTAAGACTGTTTCGAACTTTTTTGATTTTTGATGCGCTTGAGTAATTCGCTTTGTAGGCCTATATGCAGTACATAATTATGTATGTCTATATACTATGCATTAGACTTGTTTCTAGAAAAGTGAACTATAACGAATGTGAAACATTGTATTTATAATGTCATACGGTAAAAGGTAAGTTTTAAAGTTTATTCCATATTTAACCATTGACTATGTTTTTATGTACATGTAGTTACGTTGCCGAGATTCGCCGATTGTAAATGTAGTAAACGTAGCCGTAGGCAAAATGTTCAAGTGTTCAGAATAAAATCGTCGGATTATTCAACCCGAATTCTGTTTTCAATGAGGGTTTGACTAGTGTCTAGTCGTTCGGATGGCACAATAAACCATAGTAAAATGCATAGATGGCAATCCATATAGGCCTACACATAGTAATAATTCAATGGCTAGACTTAAAGCGAGGTCTCGTGTGCTATAGAGTGTGCATGTTAACAATTTCTCGACAGTTGAAAATCGACTTTAGAGTTGCTGTACTGTTAAATTTGCCCTGTTACACACTGCATGGCGTTTTCACACCTTCATTAGCTCAATCAGGTCAATGACATGTGTTCATGCTTCTTTCGGTCTCAGTGAAGTATAAACACTCCTTATCCTACACTAAACTCTGCCCTTCTGCCCTTCCGTCCAAGATGTCTCATATCTTTTATATACGTCTTGGCCGAAATCAGGAAGTTGTATCTGATTTCATTATAGCCTAAACCAGGATATTAAAATCCATTGTCATTCATTCATGACCTAGTATTATTTATTTACTTCATATTGATTTCGCAATAGCCTACACTCAGCCTAGGGTAGAGTTGTTTATATAGTAACTATATGATTGAGAATTAACTTTACATCTAATTACAGTATGGCTGTTTCAACGTGTTTGTTGTTGACTGTGGTATTATCCTGTGTTTGTGGACAATTAGAATGGGAGAGATTAAATGACGGTGTTGGAATAGCACCTAGTGCTAGAGGTAGTATGGGGATTGGTTATGATCCAGGAACTAATAAGATTATAGTATTTGGTGGCAGTCCTGGTCCTATGAATGATACCTGGATATACGATTTGACTACAAGTAAGTCAAATAAACAACAGATGGCGTTATACAATTTTTTTATTAGATATTTCCTCGTATAAGATTGTGATTATTAAGTGGGGGACTACAATAGCCCATACGAAACTTCGCATCTTTCCTAGCTCCGTATGTGTCGCAGATAAAGATAGGTAGAATTTCTCTGTTGATCAGAATGACAATGTGGCGTTCTGAATGGCAGAAACCTCCTATTTTATGAAACGAAATATCATCCTCAGTCTTAGATTGTCTTTAGGTTGATGAAAATAATAACTTATAAAAATAAATAATAAATATAAATAAATTATTTGGAAAAATGATTTTACAGAGGGGATTTTTCAGTCCGAAAGTGAGTCAAGTGGAATTTTTAGGAGGGAAATGTGGTTATTAAAATTAAAAATTTCTTAACGTTTCATTTCCATATGGACCCAATGCCATTCTAAGACACATGACATGCAACTGAAAAACATATTTTTAAAATTTGTGACACGAGAGCAAAAATTCAATTCTGAATCAATGTGGCCAGAGAGTAGGTGAAATAAAAAAAACTTAACATAATAACACGATAAATATGTTGGTCAATTGTCAAATTTCTAGTGCTCACACGAATAGTCGAATATCAAAATTCGAATCCATTTTGGCGAATATTCGAATCGGATTTTACCATTCGATTATTCGCATATCTAATAAATAACTTGATGAATTTGTTTAAAGTTATAACATTGCGCTATCAAATGCTCCCGTGTCAAACTAAAATGGCGGATAATGCAAAAACAAGAACAGAGATGTTTGGAATACTGTTCTAAACATGAACCAAACACCAAGACAACTTGCAAGATGACTGCAAACTACAATATTCCGTTTAAAAATTCAACTTCAAAGTTGCTGATTTGAACTATTATCAATAAAAAATCCCGATAGGTTAGCGAAAAACAGAAAGCCGATAGCTCAAATTGAACGGTGTTGACACAAGACAAATCGGACCAGGTTGTTTGTCCCCGAATTTCATAGGCCTATTTATCATTTCGGAATCGTAATACCATTTTTAAAACAGTAGATAATCAGTTTTTTAATGTTATAAAAGATGATTATAAAATGTAAACATGCTTTGATATATCATCGAAAGAATTTGAAACATAGATCCGCCGGGTCATATTGTGTAGAATCATGTTAAGTGGCACTGCCGGATGTTATGATTTGCACACGGATTCTGAACACATTTTTGACCTTTGACCATCTCCTCCAGCATGTCAAAACGAAAGTAGAAAAATACTGTTAATTGATTTGCTGTTATAAATAGCTATCTTTATTGTCCAATCAGATTAAGGAACGTTCGATGGTCTTTTTTCTGTGTTTATTTTGTTTCATTACGATAGGATTTTAATTGAAAAATTTAATGGATTATTCATTGACAATTATGGCTCAGATGCTACAAAAATGTAAATAATCTCTTTAAAAACGACATTTATTATCCCTATCGAGTTGTTTACAGTTATAAGCCCATATAGCAGCTGAGAATACGACAAATTTCGGTTGTAAATAGCCGTTTTTTCAATGCGATTTTTTAATGCAAAATATCGTCGAATATTCGAATGCAAATCGAATGATACTGTCGAATAGTCGAATGGTAAAAATCACCATTCGTGTGAGCACTACAAATTTCAAGTTTAGTTTTCGCAAACCCTTCACGTGAGGCTTGCCAGTGGCGTTTCTAAAGGGGGGGGGGGGGGGGGGGGATTTAGGCTTGCCCGGTCTTGCCCCCCCCACTTTGAAATTTAGTATAATGTTACATACGGATACTTGGTGCTGGTAGACCCCCCCCCCCCCCTGACAATTATTTGGCCCCAACTCGGCCCCTACACCTAAAAATTCCTACAAACGCCACTGAGGTTTGCACATTTAGTTCCTCAATCCTTAATATATGGATTCTCAATCACGATTTCAATGAATGTCCCCCATAAATCAGTCCCCATTTGTACCCCCACCCCAGGCTTGCTGTGGAATCAAATAATATAGTCTAAATTGTAGACATATGGAGAGAGGTGATTGTAAATGGACCTGCACCTGAAGCAAGATTCAGTATGGTATCTGGTGCTAGCAATAGTTTTTTCTATATCTCTACTGGGGAAGGAGCTAACAAAGTATTCTTTAATGATATTTGGAGATTTAATATAGTGTAAGTAATAGCCTATTGCTGACTTTTTATATAATAGCCAGCTTTCACGAGTTTCATGGCGTTTATGCTCTTTGGCCTAATTGTCAGGCATTTTGAAACGGCATAAATGAGACACATACATTTTCGACCTCGTCGACAGGTAAAAAAAGAGTAATACAGCTAAATTGGCAAAAATAAAAATCAGACACAGAAAAGTGTGTAACATTTCCTGTTTCATATAAAGTACTGTACACACTGAAAATATGTTCGTGTATACAGTTCGGTTGCTGAAATGCAAATGCTATTGTCGAGTTTTATGAAATCAGAATTTTGCTAAAAATCCCATGATCTATCCAAAGTAATGTGATGTCAACTAAACAAATGAGATTCATAATATATCAATATATACCAAAACGAATATACAGGAACAAATTCGTGTTGCCCAGGTTTGTTACTGAATGATATAGAAAATTTTGTCAGTTTACAAAGCTTAAAAGGCCATTCTGCTTTTTTGAAAAAGTTTTCAATATCAAAAAGATCGCAAATGCTACCTGAGAGTATTTTTAAAGTATCTCTATATCTTCTTGATCAAACTGAATTTGGTTTTAAAGGGTTAATTACAAACAGGGAGTTCTTATTGTTAATTACGCAATTTGACCTAGTTTTGGTGTTTGCCCTTTGAATGGCTCAATATTTCTAGCTGAAACCTTTTAAATACACAAAAGGGACATTTCTCTACAATTAGGCGTTTATTTTACTCAAATCCGTTCAGTAGTTTGCTATCAGCGTCCAAAAATCCTAACGCACTTAAAAACCTTACGTAAGGTTTTTTTTTTAAATTTTAGCATGTTTTTAGCGTTTAAAAATTAACGGCTGGATGTTTTTAGTTAAAACTTTCAGATACATTAAAGGGCACATAGATCTTGGTGTAATGTTTTCACAAATTTGAGCAAAAATATTTTTTGACCTAAACAAAATTCAGACTGTCCCTTTAAATCATGATATATAAACTAATTGAAATGTTCAATTAAAACGAATAAACTTACAACATCATTAAAAGTGTTCTAATAGACACATGACATTATCTATTTCATTATAAGATATAAGTTTGTTTATTAAAGTGTCATAAAATACCACATTTACAAAAGTATGAGACATAAAATTTTCACATTTACGGTATGTAGCCATTTCTGGCCCACAAAAGACACTACTTATTATACAGTATATAAAATAATCATACATATTTTAAAAAATATCACATTTAAAAATCTTTAAAGTTAAACAGTTAAAACAAAATAGATACATTTAAAACTATCATAGCACTAAAAAAATAAAATAACCAGAAGGATGAGTTTAACAATGACTAAGTTACACATCATTTAAAAAGAGAGTCAAAAAACGACGTCTTTTTAGTAGCTTGTCTAAAAATGATCCTAGTTGTTGTTGGATTTGCTCACAATTCATTATAATACAAAATTGATCATTTATACTCAACGTGTTAAAATTTATATATAAATCGTTCATTTTGTCTACAACTTTAGAACGGAGATCGGCATATGCTGGGCATTCAAGGGTAACATGAATTTCATTTTCAATGGACTTATTTGAACAATATAAACATTTTCTATTTTCTAGGGCTATGGGGGGTTTTTGATATCGACCTGTCTCAAGGGCGATTGGAAAAGAACCACTTCTCAGTTGACAGATGTGACGTTTATGAAATCTGGGGATGTGAGGGTTACTTACATAAGCTTTTGGACCCAGCGTTTGGTTAAATTTCCTGTATAATCTAAGTTTATTTCCATTTTTATTATTTTTGTCATCAAAAATATCACGACACCATTCATTTTCATCATTTTCAGTTATTCTTTGCTTAGCAATAGAAATTACATATTTAATGCTATGGTTAATATTTCGTATAATGTCTGATAAGTGCATTGAATCAATAAAATTTGTAACCTTATGAAACCAACCTTTTTTCCTACGTTTCGAAAATTGGAATATTTTAACAAGAAATCTACTTTCTTCAGTTCTGTTAAGTCTACATAGATATCTCAAACATTCTAATTTTTGTTTGGAGTAACAGCTTAGCCAACCCAAATCTCCACGTGTGCTAAGGTTTGACGTGTTTTTATTTACCCCAAGGTAAAATTTGATAGCTTTATTTTGAACATTATTGATGCATTTGAAAGATTTTGAGCCCCAGATCCCTGCACAGTAGAATAATATAGGTTCTACTAATGATTTGTACATTTTAAGAAATACATTATAATTCATACCACCAAATAACTTAAATTTTGTACAGACTGCTCCAAGGGCCCTATGCGCTGCTTTGGATAATTCTAAAGCAGTTTTGTTCATGTCAAGGAATTCATTAAACCAAAGGCCGAGGTATCTATATGAACTTGCATATTCAATAGTTTGACCTGCACAACGAAACATATGACCTGACAATGGAATAGAGGGAGTTCTGAAATGGATCATCTTTGTTTTGCTGCTATTTATATTCATTTCCCATCTTTCGCACCAACTACTTAAGGCTGATAGCATTTCATCCATGGATTTTTCATCCGGTGCAAGAAGGACAATGTCATCTGCGTACAGCAGAATTGATAACTTTAGACCCTTTTCCAATTCTATGCCACAATCAAGTTCAGATATTTCGTCAGCAAGGTCATTTATATACATAGAAAAAAGGTTTGGGGATAAGAGACAGCCCTGCTTCACGCCGGTGTGTATTTCAAACCATTCGGTATTTTGATCATTTATTTTGACCCTACCTTTCAGGTTAACATACAGGGATTGTATGGCGTCGAGAAAGGGTCCTCTGATGCCCAACCTTTGTAATTTTGACCAAAGTAAACCTCGTTGGATTCCATCGTATGCTCGCCTCATGTCAACAAAACAGACAAATGACTGCTTTTTACCGATTTTCCTGTCATTTAGAGTGTTATATAAAGTGAACAAGTGGTCCATGCAGCTTCTATCTTTTCTGAACCCGTTTTGGAAATCTGATAAAATCTTATTTGTTTCTAGCCATTGGGTTAACCTTGAATTTAGAACATTACAGTAGACTTTGCTTGGTATAGAGATAAGAGAGATACCACGATAACTTAAGGGGTCGGTTTTATCCAACTGGCCAGATTTCGGTATGGGACTTATCACATTTGACGTCCACATGTCTGGGACTTTTCCTAGACTAAAACATATCGAACATATTTTATGTAATAATTCAGCCGCACTATTGTTCTTTAGGATCTCCGATGGAATCATATCAATACCGCTTGCTTTATTGTTTTTCAGTGCCGATATTGCCTTGTCCACTTCGAGTCTGGTTATAGGCCCATTGAGTTTGTCACAACATAAATTAGCACTCGATTCGACGTTTTCATTGAACTCACTGTTACTCGGGTTATTAAATAATCGCGAGAAATCCCTTTCCCACTTATTAAGGACACTGAAGTTGTCTGTTTTCACAGTTCCGTCACATTCGGTGATTTTCATTGGGATAGAGTTCGTTCTATCATTTATGATACCTATTCTGCCAAGAGTTTTCCAGAAGTCGGAAGTATCTGGATTTTCGCACATGTCACTTAGATTTTGGATTTTCAACTTCTGATACTTGCGTCTTACTTTCCTATGGTGTCTTTCAAACTGTTTTCTTGCTTCACAATAGTTTTCTCTAAGTTTTCTTTTTGTCACATGTGAGGTCGAGAAGCGCCACTCCTTTTCACACATTTTAAAACTATTCCAATAAACTTGTAACTGGTCGGTCCAGTATGGTTTTGTTGTTTTCTTGGACTTCTGATGTTGTGCAGTATTCTTTTTTATGATGCGTGTAGGGATACGCAACTCCATTTCTGACTTAACAAGAGTAATAAATTGGTCGTACATAGAGTTAATGTTATTTGATACCAATATTTCGTGTTCCATTCTGTCAATTGTTTCTATTGTCTTACGGCGTGCTACTGGATCAAGTAGGAAGTCGATGGGAGTTTCTTTAAGAATAAACCTTTTCTTCGGGGATTGCACTGGGTCAGGGTTTAGAGCTACCTCGTTCTTGATCTCCCAAAGTAAAATCGAATGATCAGGAATAGAGGTGGGATGATATCCAATGTTTGATATAACGTCACTTACAGGAAGAACCTTGAAGGATTCTACTGATTCAAACTGGCCGTGAGGGACACACACATAATCAACAACAGATTTGCCACTGTTACTGAGACAGGTAAAGTCATTTTCTCCCATTCTACCATTCAACATTGCCAGATTTGAGGACACCAGAAAATTTAAGAATAAATCTCCATTATGGTTTATCTGAGTATCCATAGTGTCTCTCAAAGGGACGTTATCCACACCTTCTATAACGTCAGAGTTTGTGCCACACCTCGAGTTAAAATCACCACAAATGTAAATATGTCCCATGTTTTGAAAGCAGTAAATTTGTTTCAAAAGGTTATCGAAGAAAAGTTCAGAGTCGTTTATTCGGGTTGAGCCTTCTGGGGGGAGGTAACAGACAGCTATGCACACAGATAGGTTATCAGTCGGCCTTGAGAGGTGAATCCATAGAATGTCTTCTATACTAGAATCAAGAACACTTATTTTTATGCCACTATCTATAAGTTTTTCCTTTATGAAGAAACCTACCCCTCCGCTTCCACGTTTAGACTTTTTATGTATTGTTTTTCTGTTATGGCCGAACCATTTGTAACCTTGGACAATAAGTTGTTGGTTGCCTATAAGGAAGGTTTCACATACCCCAAATATATCACATGCCAGGTTTTTGATTACGAGATTTCTAAATTCGGAATTATCATTCGGTTTTGTAGAGAAACCTCTACAGTTCCAGCTTCCCAGTTTAATTGCAAGTCAGTCTTTCTTGGCCACAAGCCTACCCCCCCTGACAACATAGTTTTGTTCTTTACCGATTTCTCTGAGCACTGTTCGGAGATTAAAGTTTTGTCTACGTTGATCAGCGGTTAAGTCATTTTCAATGTAAATATCTTTGAACAGTGGTGAGTTTCTGAGTGATCGTTTCGCTTTCATGATTTCAGATTTCATTGTTTCATTCGATACACTGAACACTACTAAGCTCGGTTTTAAACTTGGCCTCTGATGATTTGGTTTACGACGTTCTATGTGAGTGATCTGAATATTACTCAGTTTTAGTTCACCTTTTAAAATTGTTTCAACTTTGTCTTTTAAACTGAGACCCCCCACCCCCTCATCGTTTTCTTTAAGATTTCTTACTATCAAATTTAACCTTCTATCTCCTTCATTTTTGTCATGAATATTGTTTGTACACTGTATGGATTGAGCAATGTCTGTATACGAATTTTCAAGGGCAGAAATTTTTGTGTCCACGTCAAGTTTCAGTTTTGAGATGTGACTTTCCACTAAAATGTTTGTATGTCTTTCTATATTTCTGACTATTTGCTCCTCAGATTTTTTCATTTCGACTTTGACTTGTCTACTAAGGGTCTCCACAACTTTTTTGGTTATATTATTCTCAATATTTTCTTCCATCTTATCAATACGTGAGTTAATTTGTTCACCAAGGTTTGCTATCATAAATACTATCTGATCCATTTGTATCGTTATTTGTGACAATATAGATTATAGAGCATTGAGGTTTCATAATGAAATGTTATTATGTCTCCTTATAACATATATTTCTATTTTCTTCCAGTGCTGAGATTTGGGAGAAGCTTCCAGCTCCAGAAGGGTGAGTATTATTATAAATTTAAAAGACTTTCTCTTAATATAAAATGACAATATACATCTTGAGCGATTCTAATCATTTTTATTTTAAAGGGGAATGTTCAGCATTTTCGAGGGTCCATTTGAGCCTTGAATGCAAGTAAATAACCTCCAAAAGTACTAGAACTGCACAGTTATACCCCTACCTAAACATTTATCTTTCAATTTTTGTTTTTTTTTATATAATGCATTGTTTCACTTAAGTACGAGTCGTATTTATGTCTTTCAAACGCTAATTATTTAGGGATTTGAAGGCTTGAGACTAAAATGTTATTAATTCAACGGATAGTGAACATATCCCTTTAGGAAGGAAATAATCTTCTCACAATAAATTTTATTTTTTAAGATCAATTGGTTCAATATGAATTTAGAAAAGAAAGATGGGGAATAGTTCACGAAATATTTTTCACAGTGATAACTTCGTTATTGTAATTTGGTCACAAGCATAAAATGGTCACAGTAATATGCTCGCAGGAGAAAATGGTCACATTATTTTGTCCATGAAATACTTTTGACACAATTATTACATAGCATATAATCTAAACATTTTGCAATCTATCTTACAGTGTAGCGCCAGAGGTTCGATATGGGGGTGTTGGTGGAATATTTGCTGAAGGCGGTGATGAGTTTTATGTGAACATGGGTTTTGCTGCTGTTCGATACCCTAACACATACACTTACAATCTTGCTGAACAGAAATGGAGATTAGGTATTTTTTCGATACAATTCAATGATACAATTTAAATGATACAATTTCATTATACATTACAATTATACAATTCAATTATACAATTCAATTATACTTTCAATTATACAATACAATTCAATTATACTTTCAATTATACAATTATACTTTCAATTATACAATTCAATTATACAATTCAATTATACTTTCAATTATACAATTCAATTATACTTTCAATTATACAATTCAATTATACAATTCAATTATACTTTCAATTATACAATTAAATTCAATTATACAATTCAATTATACAATTCAATTCAATTTCAAATTTCAAATCCAAAACTAAATCCAAAAACTAATCAATTTCAAATTCAAATTAAAAAATTCAAATTCAAATCCAAATTCAATCAATAAATTCAACGTAACATTTTTCTTATTCATGTATTTCTATTTTTAAAATCTATTTTTCATTAGTTAATTAAAATGACAACATTTCAGATAACTGTGGAAATTGTAACGATTATGATCCAACTCATCCCCATTCTCGTTGTTTACATACTGGTACCATGATATCTAAAGATGAATTTATACTGTTTGGTGGTTGTTCAGGGTAAGTATAGAATGTTTTTCCAACTTCATTATATCTGATTGCCATAGCCCAGTGGTTCCCAACCTTTTTCAAGCTGTGGCTACGAAGCTCCCAGAGCCATGGCCCCCTGTTCTATTCCAAACTAGGGAGAAATAGTGAAATATAGCTCAAGGGTTGTTGTCTTGTGCCACATCATCAGGTCAGATGCATTTGACCACAAGCAACTACAGACCTTACACAACCAAATTTAGTTAAATAAAAGTTTGGCTAGAGAAAAAATTATATACACCCTACTGCACCATGGCCCCCCTGACAAACACCCCATGGCTCCCTAGGGGGCCATGGCCCACAGGTTGGGAACCACTGGCCTAGCCTAATAATGTGCGTTAATTCACTGAAGATAAGAGCATTTAACTCTACATCTATATACACCCAGGCTTTGCCTTATGTTCCCAACTGCATCTGGAACATGCTGTTGAAAATATAATATCGCACTAGAAAAGTGACTTTGTTTAATTCCGTATTTGTAAGATTGCAACTGAACTAAAATCTGTGTAGTTCTTTCTTAATTCCTCTATAGCATCAGTGTAATTAACTCTATTTAATCTGTTTTTTAATTTGTAGTGGAGGTGGAACTGGTGGCCCCTGTCCTGCAGGTGATTCCTGGAGATATAATGGTAAATCTAAGACATGGAAACGTCTTCCTAATTGTGCTGCTCCAAGGTATTGTTAACAAATTTTAGCTGGACATTATTTACGTATTTATCAATAATCAAATAGAGTTTTAATTTAATCCAAACGGTAAATGTAATCAAATCTTGTTCAAATTTGAAAGAGATAAGTCAGAAATGGTTACCTTTTATTTCACTTTACAGAACATATGGTGCAATGGCCATGTTGCCTTCATCGTTGAGTAAAAAGAGAGTTGTAATGTATGGAGGGGGAGACAAGTCAAAAAGTGTTATCCATGTAAGTTTCATATTGTTAATATGTGTACTGTTTAATTTTTGTATGCTGTCTTTAAAGGGCGTATATGCAATAAATCTTATTTTATCTTATCTTATATTTCATCTCATGTATAACTTTGAGTTTTTACTCCATTAAATTGTCTGTAATACAGACATAAAAGCAACAAGATATGACGTTTGATGGGCTTTTCCGAAGTCAATCACAAGACACATCTTTTCCCCATTGATTTTTTTATTTTGATAACCATTTCAATTTTATTCACAGAGATATTAGTATTTATGTTACAATATTTGTAGACTGAAGGAATACAAACCGACCAGGTTGCAGTATTTGATCCTGACACAGATGAGTGGACAATCAGGAAAACATCAGCTCCAGTAAGTAGTCCTGGTTTTTGTTATCTATAGTTATCCCTTTTCTTTATCACTTCAAGTAGCCAATTTTCGATTTGGAAATATAATAACAAAGTCTCAACAAAGAATGCAAAAATCTAAATAATAATTTTGAAAATCGCACCGATACAGTGCTATTGGCAAATAAATTTCAGCTCCACGCAAATACCATTCTCTGTACAAATCTTCATAGAAATTGGCAGTACGATACGATACGATAAAAGTTAATTTGACAGCTATACATTTTCCCTGGATTCATTGTTTGTGTCCAGTGAAGATTAGCCTTGTCGAAGAGGGTGAACTGATTTGAATTCAAACCTAAAGAACTTTTCCAGAAAAATATTGTTGATGGCTTTTGAGAAAGTCTTGTTCAGTGAGCTCATTACTTGCTCCAAACTCCTTGAGTTCCTATAAGGAAAACTTGAAAGTTACCTCTGTCTCCGCACCGGATTTTTGTCAACAAAGTGGATGTAGCTCTTAGCAATAACAGAATGAGTGATTCAGTTTTGGGACAAGCAGTTCTAGGTTTTGTTCCTGGTATAACAATATTGCAAATCAAATATAACCTGTGTAATTTTGTACCAACAAAACAATATTGATTTCTTTGTTTTTAGAGCAACAACTATCCTTCCAAAAGAAATAAAGCCGGCATGACGACAGCACCAAAGGGTGTTTTCATGTTTGGAGGCATTAGGTAAACATTATTGCTTTTTTAACTCTATTTTAGTCTCAGAACCTGAATTTGTTTAGATAATCGAATCAGTAATAGTGTACACAACTCTTCCTCGAAATTATAACCTTCAAATCCCTGTGTAGTCATGATTATCAGCGTTTCCAAGTGAAAAATACGACTCGTATATAAGTAAGACTATGCCTCATATAGAAAAACATATATACTGAAAATGAAAGATAAATGTATATGTAGTGATATAATTAAAGGGATTACGCGATTTTCAAGTACTTATTAAGATATTTACATAATTATATTCAAATGCCAAATCGACCCTCATTACTGCTGAACATTCCCCTTTAAACCCTTGTTCTCGTAGTCTACTCATATATATTATCATAAGGAGTAATTTGCGCACTTTTTACCTACTAATAATCTAGAATGTTTTTTACAAATTCATATTTAGTTCAACAGCAATGAATGATTTATGGATATTAAAAGGAACTGCTGATAATGTTGACGATGGAGAGAAAGTAGACTGTACATCAAATTTCATAGACTACATTACAATTCATGGCATATTCATGGTAGCAGGATGGGGTGCCTTACTTCAATGGGGTGCTTTTATTGCCCGATATATGAAATTTAAGGATCCGTTGTGGTTCAACTTACATAGGGGTTTTCAGGTAGGCTATAATAAAAATGAAATGAATGGAGTTTTACGTCCTACTTTTCTGCACCCATATGGGCTAATTGAGGACGGGAGCTATAATAAAAATGCGTACAAGCAAAACAATTCCGTTAATCAAACATCTCGTCCAGAGCATGACAAAATCGGGTGCAATATTTATATAGTAGTATAGAAGTATGTTGATTTTCCAGAAGAATAACCGAAATTAGCTTTCTGTATTTTGTTTTTATCTGTGTTTTTATATCTCAAAGATGAAAAAAACGAGAAGCTATGGCTTTACAAGTTTCTTAAATGCGTACACATTTTCTTATCAAGTCTTGCTTAAAGTGAGCTACAGCGTTCAAAGTTGTCGGACGAAAAATGAGGATGTGACCACGAGATAAATACAAAACTACAGAAATTCCTTTTGGTACAATCGGCCATATCACATTTCTTGTTACAAGCAAATGTGACCTACTACATGTATTTTGAAATGCTTTATTTAAGGTGTCTGGCTTGGTGCTATCTATCTGTGGATTGGCATTTGCTGTAGTATCAGTGCCATTTGACCATCTTAAGTTTCCCCATGCTATTATTGGTGTGATTGTAATGATATTGGGTATTATACAACCTATTAATGCCGTTATGTGAGTATTTCAATCAATGATTCATTCTATGATCAATTTTGATAGCTAATCATCTTGCTTGTTCATCCAAATTTTCTAACGATTGACATCAGAATAAGGCGATGCTGTGTATATATATAATACACTGACTGAGATTAACTCTGAGAAATGGTTTTGGTTGGTTAGAATAATGGACGAGGAAAGGGTGTCAAAAATGCCGTATACTTGCCGTACTCAGCTTTGTTCATAGATTATTGATGGCACAAAAAAAAAAATATCACATAAAGAAAATGAACAAAATGATGAATTTTTCCTCACTGTATTCGTTTTCTCCTTTCAGTCGTCCACATAAATCACCAGTTGGTCAGGAGAAATCTCTACGGCGTAAAATCTGGGAATTTATTCATCTTAATTGTGGTAGAACTGCGTTAGTGCTTGCTTTGATAAACATTTCTTTGGGTGTATTATTGTCCATCACGGCAATCCAGAATTGGATAATCTGGTTCGTGTATCTTGCCATCCTTGTTCTTGCCTATATAATAGCCGAAGTTGTTAAGTGTATTAAGGAGAAAAAATCGGACAAATCAGATTCATTTAACCTAGAACCGAAAACGTAAAAATAATATCGAATTCATTATGATGATCATCTTATTCTCCTGTGATAGTTCCCTATAGGTCATTGTCAGCAAAGATGAGTTAGTACATTAATGGAGTAGGGTTGGGTAGCCCGCTCGCAGTACTTGCACTGAACTTTGGCTTCAAATTTTTTTTTTTTTTTTTTTTTTTTTTACACAATTTTTTTTTCGCAATGTACTTAATCACTTGGGGATGATATGTCCATTTAATACACATGTACTTGTGAATATTACGATATTGTATATCCTAAATCATACTCTGTCCATCAATTTTTTTTATTTTTTTTTGTCTATTGTATCTATGTTAAACCATGGGCTGGGTGTGAGACAGGACCGTCGTCACTCGTGGTATTGGGCCTAATTCTGACCCATGTAAAATAAAGAGTTTATTATTATTATTATTATTATAGTAGAAGATGTTTTTGACCTTTTTAACGAGTACCGGCATTTTCCTTTGTCAGCAAAGTTGAGTACCGGTGACACTTCATTATTAATTTTCTGTTATTAAAAAAAAGTTCTATTTTAAAGTGTACAATCCGAAGATCGAAAATCGCAGACTAGTATAATCGAAAAATTGCAGACACCAACTGAAATCCACAGGCACCCTATATATACTTAAATCCCCTATATTATATTCTAGTTGTGGTCTGCGGATTCTAGTTTCATATTTGGGGTCTGCGATCTTCGGATTATATACTACCATTCTATTTAGAAAATCAGAATCAAAGTAAAGGCTATAAATCTCTTCGATACACAGCAACACTTTTGGTATAATGTTAATAGGGTAAATCCTTTCTCAGTCCTTTTAAGATTCCTTTTATTTTTGTATAAAAAAAGACAATGCCAAGATCTGAAATAAAAAACTAGATTCGATAAATACTTACTCAACTTACTTTTGCAAATTATTTCTATCTCCGTTTATATATTTATATTTTTTTTACCTTTTTTTTGGTATATTGATATGTTTCATTGCTAAATAGCACTTACAGATATCTATTGTTATTTAATAATTGTTATGAACAATGCTTGTGTATATAGACCTACATATTAAATATATTTTTTACTAATGTATTTGTTATCTCATTATGTTCTGACGATCTTCTGGGTCAATGTTCTGTCTAATAAGTGCTCAACCAGTTTAAAGTTAAAGTTAGTTTATTGAACCACATACAATTAAAATATATACAATATATCAAAAAAGGGTACAACATTAAGGTGGTATATGGTTCAGGGTCCCTCACAAAGGCCAATATTGGCTGCAGCGCATGAGAGACTATTTACACGGTTGCTTTTTCTATCAAGTTAAAAAAATCAGGATGAAACATAAAATTTGATTTTAAAAAATCTGAAACATTCGTGAATTGTGAATATCATTTTTGTTTTTCATTTTTGACCAAAATGATACGTCTGAACCTTTTTGCACATAAAGAAATGTTTTTTAATTAATTTTTTTTGTCATTTTATTAATATAAATTCCTGAATTCGAAAATCGAGTATCCGAAATCAAATTCAAATTACCTCCCTTTGACAACACGCACACTTTGTTGAACCATAGAAATGTATAAGACTGGAAGTCTGAGTCTTCTCTTAGTCTATTGATCTTCCGTTTAAATTTATGGTTGAACGAATTTCTACTTGGGGGTCTTTTGTTAACTTCCGGTGTTAAGGTAAACAATAACAAAAGAAGTTAATTTAAAAATTATCACAGAAAATTTAATTTTACAACGTTTTTGCAACTGTTATTTCTTGATTTGATATTTTACTATCAGTATATATTTTCTAAAATGATATAGGCCTATAGTACTGTATTAATGACCTCATGCAGTGAGTTTTTAATTGATTGTTTTCTTTCATTCACATATATATTCAAAATATGATTTTCAATTATACACCATTTGTTCAAGGAAGACTTTGAGTCCATAAAATGACTTTTCCTTGGAACATTTTCACTTGAAATTCACCCATGCCCATAGGCCTACTATTTTCGACTGCAAATTCCCTTTTGTTAAATCATATTTCCAAATATTTAATTTTTTTTATAGATTCATTATTAGACACTACAAATAATATGCAAATGTGCTGATGGCTGATTGTATAGATGGCTGTCCAGCAAAACCAAATTGCCCGACAACTAATAATGCTAAAATGCCCGACAACCAAATATATTTGCCCGACAAGTCGACCCCCACCCAACCCCTAATTTTAAAAACTTCTCGCCATCTGCCTGATCACATCATTTCCTTCATGAAAATCACTGGGGGGTGGGGGGGGGGGGGGGTGGTGAATTGCCCCCCCCCCCCCTACACCCCCAGCCCGTACGCCTATGGTGGTTGTGGACTCTTAATTTAATGTGTAGGATGTTTTACAACGATTATATGATAACAGGCACCTTAAACATTCAGCAGGATTTATATTCTTTCTTATACAATTTTGAACATTCTAACTTTTGTTTAGGAATTTGTGATCTAGCAGTTTAATCATATTTGTGTCTGGACATTCAGTTGTTGATTTCAAACTACCGGTACTTAAAACACTTAACAAGATGACCTTTTTTTTTTAAAGTTTCCCTACTATGCTTCCACATGCAATTATGTCTCTTTCATCACTGTCAATGCCTTTGACAGAATTCTCTTGAGTTTGACTTTGAAAAAAATATTAATGTGAATAAGTAGCCTACTTTAACAAAAGAAAAATTAAAGAGTTTCTTTCAATTTGATTTTTTTTTTTTGGAATTTTCTCAACAATACTGTCCAAAGAAGAATCAAGGAAATAATTTCCAATTTTTCTCAGCATTGGACTTTTGTTGTGGTAAGGATGTGATTACAAAATTAAATAATTCACCAGATAATTCATTATTTAATTCATCTGGAAAAAATATGATAAAAACTGTGTGATAAAAACTTATTTTTTGTTAGATTTAGATATAATGACAGATACAATATCAGAGGGCTGCAGTGGGTCAGTTGTTCTTTAACCCAAAGGTCCCGGAATGAGATGAGATGACTACTACAGATTTTTTACCCCTTTCCCGCAGTCGTTCAAATGGACCAATTAATGGAGGTTCTGTATGTTACAGACTGAGCACGATAAATATCTCTCGAAAGTTGGAAATCAAAAATAAGAGTAGGATAATGACACTGTCATGTAAAAATTGCCCAATTGCACACTGCATGTCATTTGCACTGGTCCTCATTAGCACAAATTCTGCAGAAAAAACTATATGTAAAACTCCATTTCACTTCATAGAATTTATTTTTATCATATTTGATAATTCCAAACAATAACTGAATATATATATTGAACATCATACATATGCAAGAATACAAGGCATTCAATAAAAATCACCCATTTACCAGTCTTCGTGAATATCTTACTAGATCACAATAAAAAATAAAATTCAAGTAACAATAAATCAAAAATAAACTATATTAACTTGAAAATAAATTACAATACATCATAATAAACCTATTCACCAATAAGAATTTTTTTTTTAATCATATTAAATTTTGGTTTATTATTAATCATACTTTCATTAAAGGGATATGTTCACTAACTGTTTGCCCAATAAAATTTTGATCTCAGAACTAGGAATTTTAAAGTTATTTTAATCCACAAAAATGTTCCCAACTCTGCCTTGAAATTTAAGCCTTCAAATCCCTGTGTAGCCATAATTATTAGTGTTTGAAAGTTAAAAATACGACTTGTCGTTTAGTAAGTCTATGCTTGATATTAGAAAACACATAAACACAAAATGAAAGATAGTGGACCACGGCCAAATACGCCTAACGAAAAAAGTCTTTAATTTAATAAGGATAAAACTCAAACCTTTCGATTTAGGTCCAATAACATCCATTTTAAGTTTCAACAAAATTGGTTGAAAACTTAGATAGTAATAGCATAATTATTCAAGACTTTGGGGCAAGGGCAATAACTCTGCTACTAACGGTCGAAAAAAGCTCAAATTCGAACTTGATCTTTGTTTTCTAAATATGTATATACATACCGAATTTCATTTGATTCCATCAAAAATTCTAGTTTTTAGAGCGCTTACAAGCAATTGATGTTTATAGAAGCACTTGCTGTAGGTAGACAGGGCGAAAACTCCTCAAAACTGATGAAAGAGGCCTAAATTTTGAAAAAGCTTTAATTTTAATCAGAAAAAAATAAAACTTTCTCAAACCTTTCGATTTAGGTCCAATAACATCCATTTTAAGTTTCATCAAAATCGGTTGAAAACTAAGAGAGTAATAGCATATTCAAGATTTGGGGCAAGGGCAATAACTCAGCTTGTAACGATCGAAAATAGCTCAAATTCAAACTTGATCTTCGTTTTATGAATACGTATACACATATCAAATTTCATTTGATTCCGTCAAAAACTCTAGTTTTAAGAGCGTTAACAAGCAAATGTTGATGGACAGATCAACGGATTTGGGGCAAGGGCAATAACTCTGCTTCTAACGATCGAAAATAGCTCAAATTCGAACTTGATCTTCGTTTTATGAATAAGTATACACATATCAAATTTCATTTGAGGGGTATAATTGAACAGATTGTGTGATTTTTGTGAAGTTCTAGTACTTCTGGAGGCTATTACCTACATTTAAGACCAAAATCAACCCTCGAAAATGCTGAACATTCCCCTTAAAATTAAATATGCTTCGGAAAACAGCAATCAAAATGGGTAGCCTAGATATTGGTCTTATTGGACACTTTTTTACATGACCTTCTTCTTCACTTTTCTTTATTGTTGGAAAAAATTCCACATTCTCAATAACCAGGAATTCCTGAAACATTCACAACATACAGTAGTCTCATATTTGTCATAATAAACGAAAAAGATCTCAAAGACTCACACAAGTACACAATAACTCAATAAGTTTTATTAAACAGTAACTTAAACTCAACTGCGGGTAACCAACTCAGGCTACGCTTTATCAATCACGAATCTCACAAAGAATAACATTTTTTATCGCTATTACAAGGTGGCAACTCGATTATAGGTAAATTAATTTTGTGAAAATGTTTTAAAATAAACAGAATAAGAAAATTTTCATTTATATCTTACTTCCAAAATAACATCAACAAACATCATTTCAATATCGTCTGCCATTTTGCAGAAAGAGGAAGTTATGCGAAAACCCTCATATTCAGCGCATGCGTGCCAAGCATAAACTATTTATTTATCCTTCTTAGCATTCCCTACCTTTTATTTCTATGGTTGAACTACTCTGTATTTAATTGGTAGTATTATAAATACTATTGGTTTTTTGAATTTAATGTTTACAATATCGATGTGTATTGAACATGAGTTTAAATGTTGAAAATCGATGTGGAAAGATTTACTAATAAATGAAATAGCTATATGTAAAAGAAGTATCAATGTAGGCCTACATACGCAGTGCAAATTGCAACTTACATCTCTGATAGTTTTCGAGCTACAGCCTGTCAAAGATTTTGCTTTTGGCTTACTCTCATCTTGAAAAAGTGAAATAGCACACTCAAAAATAAAATGACCATAACCTCGAAAATTTTGACCCTAGAGGTATAATTTTTGTGTAGAATACAAATTTAACATTCCCTGTCTATTTAAGGCGAAAACAGACAAAGTTGATTGTTTCAAAGTTTCAAGAAAATTGATTTTGAAGTTTTTGAAGTTTTGGAGAGGAAAACTGCACTAAATGGCGTTTGCAGGAAGTTGGAATCACTAAAACTGCTCTGGCACCAAGACCGTTTACGTTGAAGGAGAAAATTACAGCTGAAGTGGGGAAAGTGTCATGATTTTTTTTAATATCAATGTTACATAATATGCATCTTAACACGTGTAAATCATTAATTAATTCACAATCGTTTTAATTTGGCAAAAGTTACAGTTTCATTATTCATGTAGCTTATTGCGTAAAGGAGGAAATAGAGTACATTTTGATTATGAAAACGAAATAGGTGTAAGATACAAAAAATGAGAACTAATGTCTTCTATGCAATTTTGAAACAATTTCTTTTTAAAATTTTACGAAAATTTTGTCATAATATATCGTTGGCTTGAGGCCCATAAGTTTAAAAAGTATCTTAAAAATCAATTGACTTTGATAATTAGAGAAAGTTGTACAGTTAATTAAATTAAGATGCTAGAAGACTGGTAGTTAAAGGGATAGTAAGCTTTGCAAATTTGTGATAGACTAGAATAAAATAAACATGTTCAAAAAGTTTTTATTGGTGTTCGTACTTTACTTCGTCTAATATCACAATTTAAAGTCAATAAATTACAAATCATGGAGGCCGCCATATTTGCTTGACGCGTTACGTGACATGACAGGGGAAATAAAATGTAAACTAAAATGAAATATAAACTTAACTGAAATAAATTTCGATTGGTAGGCCTTATTAATTTAAAAACACTACTGCCCTTATAGGCCACCATAGTAGTACAATTGAAGGGATTGTGTGATATTTGTGCAGTTCTAGTACTTTTGGAGGCTATTTACATATATTATAATTCAAGGCCTAAATCGACTCTCGAAAATGCTGAACATTCCCCTTTAACGACAGCTGTCAGGAAATAAACCAGGATAAAATATATTTAACATATCCACACCATGTTTCTTGTTTCCGATCATTCAATATTGAATTATTACATTTATAAATTATTTATTATTTAACACTTATTTCTAATTTGATGCATTTTTGATGAACTGTATATGAGTTATCGACTTTGAAAAAACTTGGTGTGATCATGGAAATTCGAAGAACGTTTTTTTTTAAGTTATTGCCGTTGACTTTTATTCTTTTGATATAATAGCATTTATGTTACTAATGTTAGTAAAATTTTTGAGTTAGATTTTTTAAACTCAAACGCTGAAAACTATAGAAGCATGGATATAAGGTTTTAATTTTCTTAGACAAAGAAATAAATCTTGAAAAAACCCTATAAGTTACTTTGGTGTATAGGCCTATGGTCTAATCTAAGGACTAACCATAATGTTTTACAAAGGCTTTCTTTACCTTTCTATCTACGACGTGACGTCATCATCTCGCATAATCACGAACCATAACGTCATCAATGGCGGCTTCCATGAAAAGTGAATTTTAGCCGAAAATCGCTAAAAACTTTATTTTAAGGATTTGTGAAATTTTATCGCACTAGGGTAATATTTAATTGTCTATTTATTGGAAAATTCGGATATCGTTATAAAACTTACTATCCCTTTAATGTTTTCAACTATTATAAACATAACTACGGATAGTTGAGACCAAGACATTCTAAAGATTCTATAGATCTAAAAGTCAAGGTCATGAGATACAAATAAAAAAAAAAAAAAAAACAATTCTTCAGTTTTAGATAAGGTTAAAAGGTTTTGATAGAGACAAAAATAAAAAAGAATTGCCGCAATTATGAAGTTAATTGAAATACGATATCTACATGATATACCTTACTGCAAAAACAAAGGAATAAAATTGTATTGATGATTTAAAAAATTATCATTATAATATTGCACTACAAACAAACGAATTGATACACAGGACTACATAATTGTAACAATAATTAGATTTGGCTTTGCTCCTTGGGAATATATAAGAACAGTTCCTTGGGTTTTGGATCATATCCAAACATTTCAAAGTCATCTTGATAATATTGAGATAACTTCTCTAGATATTGTTTTGGTAAAGATTTATAAGCATCAATCATAGCCTGTTTCTTCTGTTGTTTTAACATCAGTTTATTTCGAGGTGCTGATTTTAAGACAGAGTGAATATACGTTATCATTTCTGATTCATTTCGTGGTATAATTGGATTAAAACTGATGTTTGATGGTATGTGTCCGTTTAGTTTTAAGAGAGTCCATATTCTTTGATTAAAGTCACTTTGTGAAATACAATTCTTATGTCTATAATTCATATAACTGCGATAATAATCCTTAACAAGCATTGAAATTTCACTGCTACTATGGTCTGGCTGGTTGTTCATATAATAATTCAATACTTTATGTTGTCCTACAGACTGGAGAAAACTGTCCCGGTCGCTTGAAAAGCTCTCTATTTTTCCTACAAATTGCGGACGTAAAACACAAGGGTCGCATAAGTTTACCATGGGTTTCCAATGTTCATTGGCTCCATTTTTACTATTAGATATGACATATTCTATAAATTCCCTAAATGTTATATCATGAGCACATTGTGTTGTTTTCTCTCTTCTCTTAACAATAGATTTACCACCATCATCTCTATTCCAAAAGTCAGATAAAAAGAACTTATCCAAATAAGTTGCCCACAGTCTGGAATATGGATCACGAACGAATATAAAATTAATTGCCTTCTTCAAAAACTTATCATTTGGGTTATTGACGATTGGTGACTTAATGTGTACGGACAACCTTCCCATACTTAATGTGGAGTCATCTGATATGTTTCCGTTTTCGTCCATCTTCGACATTAGTAAGTAAATTTGTTTCCAGAATGTACACCCACATTTTGGGAGAATGCAATATGCTAAATTTGTTCGTTTATCATAGGTAATATGATTCCTTGCATGAAATTTTGGGTTTGTATTTTGGCAAACATGTTGAATACGATTTAGTCGTTGTGATTGGTCGTCGACAGAGATAAAATCTCTTGATGTTTCCTAAGGAATAAAAAAATTGTATAAAATGAAACGTTTCCTGTTTTTAAAGGGCCATTCTGCTTCTGGAAAAAAGTTTCCATTATCAAAAACATCGCAAATTTTACCTGAAAGTATTTCTAAAGTATGCTTATTGTATTTCTGAATCTTCTTGATCAAACTGAATTTGTTTTTAAAGGGCTAATTACAAACAGGCTCACATACGACATTTTAACTTTTTATTTTAATTAAAAACTTGAATTTTCACCTAGGTTTTTAATTATTTATTTCATGAATTATCACCTAGGTGAAAATAATTTTTACCTAGGTGAAAATTAAAGTTTTTAATTATTTATTCGTTGAATTATCACGAAAATTATTTTCACCTAGGTGATAATTCAAGGAATAAATAATTAAAAACTTCAATTTTCACCTAGTTGAAAATTATTTTCACCTGGGTGATAATTCAACGAATAAATAATTAAAAACTTCAATTTTCACCTAAGTGATAATTCAACGAATAAATAATTAAAAACTTTAATTTTCACCTAGGTTTAATCTTCTTAAAGGGTTCATCAATTTCGAGGGTCGATTTGGGCCTTATGTAAATAGCCTTAATAGGCTCTTGGCTCTGAATATAACATGCTTCAGATTAAATCTGGTCACCTGACTTAAAAAGTTTTTAATTATTTATTCTTGAATTATGACCTGGGTGAAAATTATTTTCACCTTGGTGAAAATTAAAGTTTTTAATTTTTTATTCGTTGAATTATTACCTAGGTGAAAATTAAAGTTTTTAATTATTTATTCGTTGAATTATCACCTAGGTGAAAATTTAAGTTTTTAATTATTTATTCCTGGGTGGAAATTAATATTCACCTAGGTGAAAATTAAAAGTATTTGTATGTGAGCCACCGTAACAGGGAGTACTTATTGTTAAATAAGCAGTTTGGCCTAGTTTTTTTTGTCTGGCTTAATAATAGCTTGATATTTCTAACTCAAACCTTTACAATACAATAGTCAAGACATTTCTCTACAATAATGCCAATCGTATATACGTCGGCCATTTTCTATCAATAATAACCTCTTATGCAGATAGAAGAAAATCTTCCAATGCCAATGGGCGGAAGGAGATTACGCGATAAAAAATAGTTCTGTTTATGAGTTGTTAGTTACCTCCCTTGCACATTATGCTTATAGATAGGAAAAGTATGGATGTCAGAGACTTTTCAGATGACGTCACCAATAGAGACAAAAGTAGTGCGATTTATCCGCCTGATGCATACGAGGTTATTATTGATAGAAAATGGCCGACGTATATACGATTGCAATAATGCCCCGGTTTCACATAGACGAACTTTTGGAAACTTCGTAAGGATAGAAGTCGGTTGTGTCGGGAGTGTCGGAAGTAAATCGGGTCAAAAATGCTCCTCTTCCGACACTTTGGACAACGCTTTCGATCAACAGCCGACTAACAGCCGACCAACAGCCGACTAAAATTTGGCTCTCACGACAACCGTTCAGACATTACGAATGTCGTAACGACATTTCCAACTGCTGTTACGACATAAACGAATTAGAAGCGATTTTCATCAGACTAAACCAAATTTGTTACGACTGTCCTAAAGATAAATCCGACTGTTACCGAATGCTCTAAGGACACATAAGAATGCCCTTACGACACATCTTCAAGATGATGTTCCTCGTAAAAGAAGACACAAGAGACCGAACACCCTCACGACTGTTCAGACTATGCTTACGAACGTTCAGAATGCTATTTCGACCGCAAAAAAAGCCCTTCAGATCAACAGCCGACTAATAGCCGACTTGATTCCGACTAATTTTTAATTCGGACGTGTCGGAAGCTTCCTACAACTGTTTTGAACATTTCAAAACAGTTGTAAGAAGCTTCCGACACGTCCGAATTACTTCCGAATTTTTGCCTCGTCTTCCGAACTTCCCGACCTCTTACGAAAGTCTTCCGACTACCAAAATTCGGATGAAATTCGTGAGAAATTCGTCTATGTGAAACCGGGGCATAAGGCGTTTATTTTACTCAAATCCGTTAAGTAGTTTTTATCAGCGTCAAAAAAACATAACACACTTAAAAACCTTACGTAAGGTTTTAAATACTTTAGCATGTTATTAGCTATAGTTATAGTATCGTCGTGTCAGCGAGGTGAAAAATTATTCAAGCATGGAAGTCAGGAAGGCGGAATAAACATAGCTGTTTCTTAGATACTTTAGAACAAATGAGATATATATGTTGTTTTGTTTATATACATGTAGGACCTATTAGGAATATAGTTTGCAAAGATATTTTTTCAAAGAGTACATTTGTTGAAAGGGGTTTGGCAATTTGCTAACTTACCTTATTTGAGGAAGTAACTTCCGATGTATAATGTTCAGTAAATTTAACTGAAAAACAGAACATGATAAAATTGAAATTAATTGTTTTGAAATAGCAATATGTAAGAATTGATTACAATCAGTATAGCCTACTTTTAATTAGGCTGATCAATGAAATCTTTCCAAGTATAATTGAAACGTTTTCATTTATCAAAATGTTACGGCTGATAATTCTCATTCTACATGGCATGCAATTATCAGTTTAATAAAAAATTTAACACTTCAATAATCATAACAGCTTCAAATATGGCTGACATTAGTGAACATCGATATTTGTTGTATGTCACGCCATTTAGTAAAGACATGTTAAGTTATGATTACAAAATAATTTTCATTTCATAACATAGTAAGTTTAACAAAATTCACAAAATAATAAAAAATTAAGCATCTCAACAATGAAAATAAAATCAAATGATAGACAAAGGGTAATATAGGTCCAGTATTTTAATTGAGACCGTGCTGGATTAAGTAATTAGGTAATCTCTAAATTTGAAGCTGATTAGTAATCAATGACAAAAGATTTTCACTTGACCATTGTTCATGTCTTCATTCATGCTTGAGTTTTAATGAAAAGAACCTTTAATTGATCAGGGGCCTGGTTTTCGAAAGTATCGTAAGATATGTCTTAAGATATATCTTAGGACACATTTTATGACTATCTTATGACCATCTTATGATATGTAATAGGGTGTAAATCAAAGCTGTCTTACGCAAGGTCATAACTAAGATGATCTTAAGACTGTCATAAGTGAAGACAGTTTTAGGCTTATTCTGTTCTTAACGTGATATCGAAGCTTTACGTTGAATATAAAACCATTATAACTTTTGTGATGATCTTAAGTCATGTCGCGAGGTGTCTTAAGCTAGGCTTATGTCGGCTTGCGACGCTCCTCGATTGTCGGCAACTGGCAGATCCAGTCAGTTGCCGCAACTGTCGGCCTACGGTAGGCTGACAGTTTCTGCCGACCTGAGTTGGCATACGACGCAACTAGCCTCCATGCGACTGTCGGCAACTGAGATCCAGCCAGATCCAGTGAGTCGCGCATGTTCTACTCTGGCCTACGAGATCCAGGTAGTTGCCGACGATCGTAAGCGATCGCAAGCGATCGTAGCGACCTGGGGCCTGGTTTTCGAAAGTATCTTATGACTAAGACGTGTCTTACGATGGTCTTATGACAGGTCATAGTCGTAAGATACGTTTCCGAATACAGCGGCAACTGGTTTTCGCTAATCATAAGAGCGCTCATGTCGGCTGTGACTGTCTACGACTCGTTCAGTTTTCGACGGTCATGTAATACATTTCAATATGGCGGCGCCCATGAACCTTCACGTTGTAAGTTTTTGTGTGTTCATTTTTATTTTATTTTTAAAGTTTTGCAACGCTTTCTTGGTACTTCGACTACCTGTAGTCATATTTTAACCCCATATTTCGAGCTCTTCCGGCCATTCATCAGCCATCTTGACTTGAGATACTAACGCATTAATTTACGACCCAAAGGGAGGACTTTGCCCCATTACTAAGCTTTATATAGAAAACACATACAGAAAATGAAGGAAAAAATGAGGGATATAATTGTAGACATTATGAGATTTTTGTGCAGTTCTAGTACTCCTATCTAGAGGTTATTTACATATATTCAAGGCCCAAATCAACTCTTCAGGCCCGTAGGAACAGGGGGGGCAGGGGGGGCATCCGCCCCCCCCCAATAATTTTGACATTAATGATTGAAGCAATACAAAATTTTTTTTTAAAGATAAAACAAGAAATTAGTGGTATGTTGTTAGGGTCAATGAAAGCAAAATTGCTTTATATAGGCAGGAGCAGATTTGAATTCTGCACAACCCCCTTGAGAATGAGTTTTTGCACATTTTGCCCCCCCCCAATATGAAATTGCTTCCTACGGGCCTGCTCTTTAAAATGCTGAACGTTCTTTCCCTTTTAAACTGTAATCGACGCCATATTTGATTTCAACTATTTCAACTCATTAATATTGTCAGGAGCTAAACGGTTTGTAATATAACGCAAAGGGTATCTTGAGGTTCATCCATTAAATTTTTAATATAAATATAGACTACTTAAAAATTCGTCAAAGATTCCATGCAACCAGTACAGCGTCGCTACTATTATATCAAAATGAAAGAAATAAGCAACACACTCTCGGATCAAATGGACGACTGCAGATTTCGACCATTCCGAGAAGATATTAAGAAACTACTGGTAGGCTACATCAACGGTTTTGAAGAGCGCTTCGTTAACGAAATTAAATTGACATACTTACCAAGACTTAGCATCCCCCAAATCACCATAATGAACACTATTATATTATAGAAACGTGAACGGCGTAATGAAATCCTTGGAAATTTCATTGTATGTTTTTATTAAACTCCTATACCGTATACACACAAATGAAATTCTGATATCATATAACAAAGTGATTAATAAATGCAAAAGTGTCTGTGTCGTGAGAAAATAACCTATAATGCATAATTAGAGTTATTGATTTTAAGTTTTGTACCGTTAGGTCTATCGCTTTATAAATATGCATATAATTTAAAAAAAAAAACATATTCATAAATAAAGTTATAATTATACACAGTTACAAATGGTAGTTTAATATGTCGCTGAGTGAGTAACTTAAGGTCCAGGGTTTTATTTTAATCATTGTGGGGATCCAACTCTTGAATTTTTAGTCGGCGAAAATAGCTTTAACATGGAAAATGTCGTTGGAATGGGATAAAATTGAATAGACTGTAAATGTACAAACAAGATACTGGTTACTGGGCATTTCAAAGCAAGGATGTGGAATTAAGAGGGGGGGGGGGGGGTGGTATTGGAGGGGGGAAAACGAACTCAGAAGGTAGGGGGGGGGGGGGGGGTGTCAAGGGTCCCGCCCCCACCCCCCATAATTTGATTAGAAAGAAAGATGTTTTTGAAGAATCAATGGTTCGTGTATCTTGCGAGCCTCAGTGTGTTTATTGCGCAAGCGGAAGTCACGTGTCATATCTTCATTGTTTCAACAGATAGCGCTTGGTGAACAACGAATATTTACTGATCTCACAGGTATAATTAATTTATCCTCTTTTAGACCTTGGTGGTCAAGATTTTTACTAGGCTTTGGTAGCCAAAGTTTGTTTATGCCCTTGGTGGGCAATGAATGGCTTAGGTAGCCAGATTTCCTTGGTGGATTGTATACTGAACTGTCTATACTGAGTATTTATCAGAATCGAGGTCAACCTATTTTTGCACGTGCATGGAGTATGATTGAATGTCGGATGTTTTCTATTACTGTTTGTGATTTTGCTCTATTATTTCTAGTTATAGGTATGGTTTTGCCTACCGTCTTACGCAAGAAGTGTTCCTTGAGAGGCAAAAACTTGGTTCCAACTTTAAAAAAAATCAGAAATGCTGCTGTTCCGAAGGAGTATGCTCGTATTACTAAAGATAAGAAAATTGCTGAGATTGACCTTACAGAGATTGAAGATCTGGTATTGAATTTGACAGGGGAGACTCTACAGGATATCTTGGAGATGTCTGGCAGGGATTATAATGTCGAGGAGGCAAGGTTGTCTTTGCACTACCTTGTGTTGGCGGCCAATGAATATGGTCAGCCTGGCCAGGAGTTGTCTCCCTCTGTTGATCAGGTATTAGTTCTTGTTTATCTCTTGAGTGATCTTTAAGCCATGTATATGGATTTTAGCCATTCTATTCATATGTTGACGTTATGATTTAATGTTTTAATTGTTGGTATGTCTTCTTCTAGGCGAGTGCGAGCTCTCAAATGACAGACTCAGAGATGGATGTCAAACGGTCTCCGTGAAAGTTACGCTGGCGCTCTGCAACATATCACGGTAATGAACGGCGGCCATTTGACCGGACTACATCAATGTTATCATGTAATCTCGTGATTCTGGTAGTTCAAGCATCAGAGACGGGTCATTCGAGGCTACAAGTATGTGTAAACAAATAACACAAAAACAAACAGATATGTATTTAAAATGATGATAAAATGCGTAAATGGTGAACAGATAGTCACTACGTAGCATTAAATGCACGAGCAGGTGTCAGAAAATTCCTCCACAGATTCTATTGCTATGAACTATATCTATGTCGCGACGTTACAAGCAAGTGGTAAAGCGTCAAAGTAAAGAGTCTCGCGCATGAAAACACAACGAAAAACACCATTCATTACCGAGACAGATTATGGTTTACGGAAACTGCCGAGGATTGCCGATTGAGATGGATGTAAGACCAAAGAAGAGGGCTCGGCATGACAATTTAGAAGATAGAGTGGATAACCTGGAGCGTGGTAATAAGACTAAAGTTGTTAGTGATGTGAAAGAGAAGGTGAGGAGTTTGTGCCTCCAACAGGAGCCCAGTGTTTCCCTTATTTTATTGACTTTAGATGAGCTGTCCAAGGCTGCCAGAAGGTCTGATGATGAGGATGCGAACATGTTTGAGGAATTATACCGCCAGGCCAATCTCCATCAGTCCAAGCTTAATGTGGCAAATTTTTGTTTGTCTGTCCTGGGGGGAAGGGCGACCGACGTAATTGCTAAAGCCATTTCGAAATGCTTGAAAGAGTCTGATACTGGCGGGGAAAAGCAGAATTTGTCCCAAGAAGTTAGGAGTATCCCGCCAAACGCACCGGGCTTCTACCCTAATATGCCTTTCCAGTTTGCCGTCCCCACTGGAAATATGCCATCAGGACAATTCCCTTCTATGTACACTTCCCCTTATTACAGCCAGTTTGGGTATGGTAGAGGTCTTAATTCAAGTCGTGGAAGGGGAAATGGCTTTAGACCGCGTGGTGCATGTCTTTTCTGTGAGAGTACTTCCCACCAGGTTAGGGATTGTATCAAAATGAAGGAGGCCAAGGGAAAATAAAAATCTTTGGCTTCAAACTTTCTTGATGTACATGTATATATTTGTTTTGGGATCCAACGCCTTTTGCCCAGGAACTCAGATTCCTAGTGGATTTATTCACGTGGGTTGAAGGTGGAGGACTTCCTATCTTTAAGTTTGATCCATGAAGGCAATAATTTTTTGTTTAGTTTACAGTTTTGTCGGATATGAAATTTGAGATACCATCATGGGAGACAGAATGTGGCTTCGACCCTTTGGATGTTGTTGTGCGGGAAAAACCTAGATGGATCAGACTTGGAGGTAGTATTCCTTCACCTTTAACCCATTCTCCGACAGCAGAGGAGGTGTTAAAATTTGATTGTGAATTCGATATAGATCAGCTACCCTTGCGCGATCCAGATTTCTTTGTTTCTGGTCAAATTCATGATTGTTTTTCTGACTGGTTCCATATTTTGGAGGGATCACCTATTACAAATGATTTGTTATTAAAATGGCTAAGACATGGCGTTGATGTTCTGGATTTTTTCAGACCTTTTAAGGGAAATTTTAAGGGAAAACCATACGATAGTCCAGTCCCACCAAGGAACTTTTTTCATAATTCTGTATCATGTAAAAAGCATGTTAATTTTATTTGTAGAGAGCTTCATAATAGGATAGCTACAGGGGCGATAAGAGTGTTAGGCAGGTTGGGTGAGTGTGATTTGCCAAAGGTGATTATGCCCTTAACAGTTGAGCCCTCTAAACCCAGGTTATGTCATGATGAACGGTATATCAATTTATGGGTAAAGGATTCTCCTTTTCATTTGGAAACTTTAAAGGATGTACATAGAATGGTCAATCCTGGGGCTTACATGATAGCGTGTGATGAGAAATCAGGATATGATCATGTAAGATTATCAGAAAATTCCCAAACTTACTTTGGTCTTCAGTTTGGGGGCTTTGTAATGACCTGTACCACTCTCCCGTTTGGGTGGAAGGCCTCACCTTATGTTTATCAGTCTGTTGGATTATGTGTCACGTCCTATTTAAGGCGACAATTGATTTTGAATTCTCTTTACATTGACGATAGGTTGGCCGTTTCCAATTTAACTGGTGCTGAAGGATTGTTGGAAGCGAAGAAAATAACTTATGTATTATTGGAAGTCTTAACCCGTTTAGGTTATTGTCTATCACTGAAAAAATGTTCCCTTGTCCCATTGCAATGTGTAAAATATTTGGGTTTCTATGTGGATTCTATGAAACAGGCTTATGTTCTGCCTGGTGAGAAAAAAGAAAAGTTTTGTCTTTTAAGGGATCGCATATTGGAGTCTGATTCTGTCGATTTGAAAACTCTTCAAAGGTTTACGGGTAAGTGTATATCTATGTCTTTGGCAATTCCTGGTTGTAAATTGTTTTGTAGGGAGGTAAATAGTTCCATTTCTCGTTGTATTAAAAATTCAAAATCAGTTGTGGTTGGGGGATTATTAAGACAGGAGCTAGAGCATTGGAAGTTTTTGGATACATGGCAAGGCTTTTGCAAGTGGAGATCGGAATTTCATAAAGAGTTGAGTTAACGACTGACTCGTCAGGTTATAAATATGCCGCTGTGGTCCAATTAGGTAGTGATATTGTCGAGTTGTCGGATTACTGGGATTTTGGGGACATTAGACCGATTCATGAGAAAGAGGCGGATGCGATTTTGAGGTCTCTACTCTCTTTAGGTAACCATCTTTGTGACTCCAGGGTGGATGTGTTTACAGATAATCAGGCGGTAATAGCAGTTTGGGATAGACAGGGTAGTAAGAGCTCGGGGCTGAATGTTGTTATTAAGGGCATTTTTAAGTTTGTTGAATCACATAATGTCGACCTCCACTTGAGTTATGTTCCGTCTGGTCAAAATTGTGCTGATTTTTCGTCAAGAAAGTTAACTGCGGGAGATACTATGTTGAGCCCAGAGAGTTGGTTTGAAGTGGAAAAGAAGTTTGGTCCACATACTGTGGATCTTATGGCATTGGATTCGAACGTTATGAGGTCTTCCTCTGGGAAAGTGCTTCGTCATTTTACGCCGTGTTTGACGCCTTTATCGAATGGATGTAATGTGTTTTGTCAGGATTTGCGTAGGGAGGGTAATATGTATGTCTTTCCTCCATACAGTATGATATTCCCACTTTTGTGTTTATTTAGAGAGCAGAGTGTTGAATGTTCTATAGTGATTCCGGTTTTGACACCGTTACCAGTTTGGTGGCCGCTTTTGCAATCTGTCGTGGAGGAATCGTTTCCATTAGGGTGTAGTGGTCAGCATGGCGTTGTTAAGGTACCAACTAGGAAGGGTTTTGTCTTGGATAGTGTAGGGCTCAGGTTCCCTTTACGTGTGTGTCGTATTTCCTTTAGATAAAGTGGTTTTCTTCTTTGTTGCAGGGTGTTGGAATAGATATGGATACTATAGATAAGAGATTGCAAGAGTTGGATACTTGGGCTTCTTCTTCATCTGGATTTAAGAGGTCTCAGAGTTTGGAAAATACTCTTTTTGATTTTTTGAAACGACTGCCTGGTGTGGTGAATTTGAGTAATTGTACCCCAGATGATATCCGAAGGTTCTTAGTTTGGAAAGATTCTAAGGGTAAGACTATTGTCCATGGAATTCATTGTTCTTATCTTTGTCAGAAAGGTTTTTCAGATTGTTCATGCCCTAAGCGTTTAGCAGCTGCTACGGTAGAGAATATGGTTTATTCGCTAATAAACATTTTTTATAGACATGGTTTTGGTAGATCTTGGAGTCCTATTTCTTGTAAGGGTAATCCGGTATGTGCGAGTAGTATAAAGCAGTATGTGAAATTTGTTAAGGAGGAACAGGCAAGGGCTCATATACTACCCCGACAGGCCAAACCTATATTCTTGACTAAGATCAGAGTTATATCATTATATATTATTAGAGAGTTGTCGAGGCCCGATTTGTCCTTGAGTCAACGTTTCGTATTGGCCAGAGACCAAGCTTGGTTGAAGCTACAATTCTTTGCAGGTGATCGTGCAAGTGATTTGTCTCTAGTTGTGGCGCAGGAGATAAAAATTTTGAAAGATCAGTCAGGTTTGGTTTTTCAACACACTTTTGGTAAGACTTTGAGGGGTAGTAAAGGGAAGTCAAATACTTTTGTAGTAAAGAGATGTGAAGATGAGGTAATTTGCCCAGTACGTGGATTGGCATATTTTCTTAACTTTGCCAAGAGGTGCTCTATTGATCTTATTAGTGGTTATCTTTTTAGGAAACTTTCTGATACAGGGCGTGTTTTGGACGCACCAGTAAGTTATTCCGTGGTATATGAGAGATTGGGGATGTATCTATCGATTTTAGGGATTCACGAAGGCGAAACCCCTCATAGTTTCCGATCTGGTTGTGCTGTCACTATGGCACTCTCTGGGTCTGTAAAGAATTCAGAGCAAATGATGCGCCATATTGGGTGGTTTGCGACCTCTAGTGCGGAGTATTACAGTCGGTTAACAACCTTATCTGATTCAAGTATAGTTGCATCAAAGTTAGCTGGATCGGCAAGCATGTCTCAGGATATTGAAAGGGAATATTTGAATAACGCGGATTTCTCTATTTTGGAAAGGGCTGTTGTGTAAGTGGGGAAGAAATTATATTGATGTGTAGGGAAATGTTAACAAGTGTATCTTTGTATAACTTTATAACTTTTATGTTAATGATTATGTATGCAAATTTGTATGTATGAATAAACCACTATGCATTATTTATTTGTTTTGAGTTCTGGGAGGAGAGGTAGTTGCCCCATGGCCAATAAGGGGGGTTGCTTGTTGTCTGCTGGGTGACCCGAATGGAGGGGTAGTGCCCATAACTTAACTGTATGCTGGAGAAATAATCTCACTGGGGATGGGTGCAGAGCCTCAGTGTGTTTATTGCGCAAGCGGAAGTCACGTGTCATATCTTCATTGTTTCAATGGATGGCGGCTTGGCTGATGACTGGAATCAATACATGATTGATATGTCAAGGGACAGTTCCGTTGTGTGCGGTGTGTTAGAACACACCCACCCCACCCTCCCTCTGAACATTTGAGAAGACGTTCTCTAGTATACATTCCCCTCATTGTGGGGTAGTGCCCATAACTTAACTGTATGCTGGAGAAATAATCTCACTGGGGATGGGTGCACATCCTTGTTCTTGCCTATATAATAGCCGAAGTTGTTAAGTGTATTAAGGTGAAAAAATCGGACAAATCAGATTCATTTAACCTAGAACCGAAAACGTAAAAATAATATCGAATTCATTATGATGATCATCTTTTTCTCCTGTGATAGTTCCCTATAGGTCATTGTGAGCAAAGATGAGTTATAGTATAGACATTTCACACCCAGATAATTCCCTCCCGGACAATTCCCGCCGGACCAATTCCTATCACGACATTTCGCACCAGGTTGATTTGCATCAGGACAACTTCCACCCGAGACATTTCACACCCGGGCACTTTGCACCCAGGACAAATTCCACCAAGGAAAATTTCCCACCGCGACATTTCACACCCGGGCACTTTGCACCCAGGACAAATTCCACCTAGGAAAACTTCCACCCGAGACATTTCACACCCGGGCACTTTGCACCCAGGACAATTTCCACCTAGGAAAACTTCCACCCGAGACATTTCACACCCGGGTACTTCACACCATAAAATGGACGACTGCAGATTTCGACCATTCCGAGAAGATATTAAGAAACTACTGGTAGGCTACATCAACGGTTTTGAAGAGCGCTTCGTTAACGAAATTAAATTAACACGGTAATTGATATACTTACCAAGACTTAACATCCCCAAAATCACCATAATGAACACTATTATATAGAAACGTTGTGAACGGCGTAATGAAATCCTTGGAAATTTCATTGTATGTTTTTATTAAACTCCTATACCGTATACACACAAATAAAATTCTGATATGATATAACGAATGGATCCAAATCTGATTGTACAAATCCTTAAAATCTCGTAGTCATTTATAAGGTAGAAAAGACGAATCTTATATATCTAAGGATGTTTTACGTATATAATATGTCCTTTTTCATGACTTTAGTCTTTCTAGAACGTAATTTAGACCGTAGACTTTGTAGAACGCAGAACACGGATTTGTAATCTTTGGAACATCACCTCTGGATCGTATCAACTGAATCATAATCTTTAGAACTTCACTACTGGATCGTATCAACTGAATCGTAATCTTCGGAACTTAAACATTGAATCGTAATAACTGAATCGTAATCTTCTGATCGTAATTTAGAGCTTTGAATATCAAGTAAATTGATTTAGACCACGTGACATTTTCTGCATTTTTTGCTAACGGAAAACCTACGCTGTCTACAGGCTGTGTACGTTAAAGATCCTTGTCATTTGGTTATCGAAATAAGAGTAGGCTAATGCCGCTAGACAAAACTCCCACTGCACAGGTGCAGTAAAGCAGGACGTAAAAATTCATTTCATTTCATTTATTAAGCCGTTTGAACGAGTTAATTATAGGTGACCATGCTATATTATTTTAAAAATTACTGGGGAGGATTAGAATACAAATTTTCAACTCGGACTAAGCTATACCATCAAAACCTTGAATTCATAGTTCCTTATGATTTCAAAATTGCTTCTATACTCTTATGAACCTTCATATTATTTGACATTCGCATGGTAGAGCATTATCCGACATATAAACCGATTCCTAATTCAATAATTTGTAAATATGTTGAAAGATCAATCAATACATTTAACATCACATGGTTTGAAATTTAGAAGCTTTTTTGTAATCGAGGATTAAGTGGGCTCTAATGAGTTTTAGAGTGGACTTTTGCTTTAAGTTGAACACAAAAGCATGCAGTATTTTCGGATATATGTGGTGATGGCATTATATATGTGAATATATATATATATATACGCGGAGGAGTAACAGCTAGGATTGACCCCTCCAGTTACCCACTCATTCATTTCCTTGACAGTGGCTGTCGCCAAGCCCCCCGCCTTACCCTTCCACCTAAAACAAAAATATATATACATGTATATATGTACTGGTCAACACCGTGATATTAACATGTCACCGAGTGTGAATCTACCTGTAAATGATGAAGAGGATCACCAAACTACCATTGACCTAGATCCCAGGAGACAGGGGGTTACCTCCCCTTCACCTCGTCAGAAAACTTGGGGGACCTAATAATCAGTGACCCCCCGCCCCCTCCGAGCAAATGGGCAAGTTTTTGTTGAGCAGAGTATTAATTTTGTAATGTACGTTAAATAGTTAATGGGGACAATTTGGCACCTAACCTAAGAACATCTAAGTCTCAAAATTTTGCGCCGCAAGCCATTCGTTCGCTTTGCGACCCATATCTACTCACAGAAGCGTCGTCACGAAGGGGCCGGGCACATGGTTTTTAACGACAGTTTATGTTTTTCAAATCTGCATACCAGTTGATATTCAGGATAGTAATATTATCTATCTTCTTTGTTCTCTATATCAAAATTAATTTAATGCTTGAAATAAAATGAAATGAAATATCATATATCAGTAGCCTACATGTTTCAAAGTCACCTTCAAATGCATGGTTACTGTGACACAAAAACGATATTCATTACTATTCTAAATACCTACTGGTTTATTTATAAACTACCTCTCTTAGACCTATAAAAATATCATCTGCGTATGTTAATTTGGATTGCAATATTAGTTTTTAAGGGACATTCTGCTTTTTTGAAAAAAGTTTTCATTATCAAAATATTACCTGAAAATATTTTTAAAGAATGCTTATATCTGTATTTTCTTGATCAAACTGAATTAAGGGTACTAATTGTTAGTTAGCTTAGTTTTGGTGTTTGGCTCGACATACCTAGCTGAATACGCAGGAGAATATTTCTCGACAATAATGCGTAACAGTAGTTTTTTTAACAGTGTCCAAAAAGCATATAGCAAACTTAAAAGCCTTTCGTAGCCTACTGTTTTTCAAATTGGTCCGATATTTTTAGCGTTTAAAAATTAACAGCCGGATGTTTTAGTTACCTAGCATTAAAGAGCACATTTCTATAAATTGTGGTGTATAGTTTTCACAAATTTAAGCAAAACGCGGAATTATGATTCAAATACATTGTGTCATATATTATCATTGGAAAGAGTAGATCGAGCATAGTAACTAATGTAAATTAGGTCACGTGACAGAGCTGTTTAAAGTTAAAAATTGCAATTTTCATAAGGCCATAAAACCGGAAGTAAACATTGGACATCTAAAATGATTATGTCATTGGGTAGATCTTGTCAAGGGCAAAAACTTTTGTTCAGGTCACTCAAGGTCAAGGTCACAAGATATGAGCCTTAAAAGTTTTGACTCTTACTGAAAATTTTAACCGGAAATAAAATAAAATCAAAAATCGTTTTGCAAAAGTCCTATGTTTCGTTAGCAATCGACTAAAGATTCCAAAGACGTTATTTGTATTCAAATCGGATGATTCCCTGATTCTGAATTTGTTCGAATATCTGCGTTATCCCGGACGTTAAAATTCCTTGAAAAGTGCCTGAAAAAGTCAGCGAAAAAGTTCTAAAAATGCATATTTTTAAAGTCTTATCTTGTAAACAAACGTTTATAGAATAAAATCCCATCAAAATCGGTTAAAAAACAGAGGTGATAATGGCAAAAATCTTAAAACACATTTGTCATACGTCATTTCCGGTTATGTGAAAATGCGTCATTTTACATTCATTCACTAACGAGCACATATTTATCGTGGGAAATCATGTCAGATTATGTGTGGCATGTGCTGATTTGGCTGGGGATCGTGACGACCAGAATTCGAAAAAAATAGTCATTATGAAAACAAAGCAGTGCTAGAACGCGCGGCAAAAAAAAACATTCTGAAAACAAAGCAGTGCGTTCGAAATCAAACACACTGCAAAACAAAAAAAATAGGCTTTTGCAAAACAAAGCGGTGCGTTGCACTGCAATTATTTAAGCATTTTTTGATTTTTAAATGCTGATTATAGTGGATTTGAAGGTTCAAATTTCAGTGGATAATTGTGATAGAAAGTCAATACGGATTAGATTAGCTTAATAATTTCAGATTCCGAGGAAAAGTCACAAAGATCATGGCTATTAAAGAAATAATGTTCTCCTGATTCACCCTCTTTCTTTTAAGTTAGAGCCTGGTTATATGGCTGATTCACCCCTCTTTCTTAGGGCCTGGTTATATGGCTGATTCACTCCTCTTTCTTCGGGCCTGGTTATATGGCTGATTCACCCCTCTTTCTTAGGGCCTGGTTATATGGCTGATTCACCCCTCTTTCTTAGGGCCTGGTTATAAGGCTGATTCACCCCTCTTTCTTTCAAGTTAGGGCCTGGTTATATGTAACGGGCCAGCCTTGTAAGCATGCGCTGTGGCTCAGTAGCCCGGGCTAACCCATCAAATAGTGTTTATGTGAATACCAGGCTGGCTCTGATAGCCGAGCTTCCCGGTCTACAAACCGGTAAGCCCGGATACTCGGGCTGGTCCGCTTTCCATATAAATACGTTTTAGTAAATAAGTAGAAATTGACTACAGTGACGTCAGACCCAAGACACTCGGCAAACCAGACCAACTTGCTTAACCGAGCTGGCCCGTTACATATCACAAGACCCTTAGATTTTACTGGTATTGATTGGTATTGAAACGTTGTTTATCATGTTTATGATTCTTTTTCACATTTTTTGCTCTCCAATATTGGGCGATTTCAAAGTTGGTGTTTTTGTTTGTGTTAGGTGTCAGTGTTGGTGTTGGTGTCTATCCAGAGCCCCAAACACCATGGCAAGTGTTAACGCCGGTTGACAACACTGGTGTAAACACGGTGTATATGTGGTCTTGAACCAAAGGCAAAAACACCAAGTCGTACCGGTGTTAACACCCAGTGTTAGTGTTACACTGGGTAACCCCATTTCTTATTGATATTTTGTGTCTTCGTAAAGTTACTTGTTAAGATGTCCACATTAAAAGGGATTGTAAAGATGTTTTTCTAAACTTTTTATGTATTTCGGGGACATTGATGGCATCAATTTTCACCATTACATTTTTTATTTCAACGTCTGTGGACCTTGTAATTCCACTAAAATAACGCGTTTTATGACGTCAACTGTGGGGAACTACCGGAAGCTACTACAGATATCTATGCAATTCGCCACAGTTGACGTCATAAAACGTTTTAGTGGAATTGCAAGAATCACAGAGGTCGGAATGAAAATTGGAACGGTGCAAATTGATGCTATCAGTGTCCCCGATATACATAAAAAGTTTAGAAAACATCTTTACAATCCCTTAAGTGATAAAACCAGCTTAGTTACCAGGGAAGACTTGCCTCTACCATCCAGACTAGTTGTCAACACCAACTTTGAAATCGATCTGGTTAAGCCCTAGGGGTTGGGTGTTTAGACGTATAGAAGGTCATGTAAAGTTCACGCGAAAAAACACTAGTTGCGGTTTAGCGCAACACCCAGTGTTAAGATGGTGGAATGTTGACACTTAACACCAACTTTGAAATTTGGTTACTCCAACACCACGTGTTACACCAACACCGCAGCTCGATTACAAAGTTGGTGTGGAAATAGGTGTAAGTGTTGGTGTCGCTTTCGGTGTCAACACCAACACCAACTTTGAAATAAGGTTACACCAACACCAGGTGTTAACACCAACACCGCTGATTGATTACAAAGTTGATGTAGAAACGGGTGTTAGTGTTGGGTTTAGTGTAAACACCTGGTGTTAACACCAAATTTGAAATCACCAATTGAATATTTATGTTTTTAAAAAAGCTATTAAAGAACTACCAAAATTATGGCCTGACTCACGTCAATAATTTTGCCATATGGTCTCCATAATTTATCACCTGTGGAAAAACAATTTCACCATATGTTTGTGTAAAAATACATTAAATTTGATATATCATCTGAATTGAAATAAGTAAAAAACTGTTTTTCAGAAATATAATTCACATTTTATCATTTAAAGGGACAGTCTGAATTTTTTTAGGTCAAAATTTTTTTTTGCTCAAATTTGTGAAAACTCTACACCAAAATCTGTAACTATGTGCCCTTTAATGTATCTGAAAGTTTTGACTAAAAAATCCAGCCGTTAATTTTTAAACTCTAAAATTTTTAAAAACCTTACGTAAGGTTTTTAAGTGTGTTAACTTTTTTGGATGCTGATAGGAAACTACTGAACGGATTTGAGTAAAATAAACGCCTAATTGTAGAGAAATGTCCCTCTTGTGTATTTAAAAAGTTTCAGCTAAAAATATTGAGCCATTTAAAGGGCAAACAAAAAAACTAGGTCAAATTGCTTAATTAACAATAAGTACTCCCTGTTTGTAATTAACCCTTTAAAACCAAATTCAGTTTGATCAAGAAGGTATAGAGATACAATAAGCATACATTAAAAATACTCTCAGGTAGCATTTGCACATGCTGAATATGACCATGTTACCTTTGTGTTTTGTGTATGGGGCCTAATACTGAACTATGTAAAATGAGGAGTTTGATTTCGATTTCTATTTTTTACTAATTTTAATCAGACTTTTCTTGCACTATTCTATAAAATTTTGTAGCTCTTTTTTAATTTTTAATTTTTGCGGCTTTTGCAATTTATTTTAAGTTTTCATGTGTGTATCAACATAATAAACAAAACTTGCACTAAAAATAACTTTAATAATTTCAAGATATTTGAATTACCTCTTTTTGCAATATGTTAGAATTTTTTATTTTCAAAAAATCATTCCAACCCTTTTATATAAAACATTTTTTCCCTTCAATTTTACATTTGCTATTTTCTAAGATAATAATTTATGAAAAAGTGTTGTATATTATCTTCAAAATTAATTTGCACCATTTTGACCAATCAGAAATGAGGAACAACAAAAATCTTTTTCTAATACAACTTAGAAAAATAGCGATGGCCATCGTTATACGCCCACTTTTATAATGGCAGACAATTCGTCCGGGGGTTGTCATCAATTAGCCCCATATAGGTGCAATAAAGCAGGACGTAAAACTTCATCCATTTCATTTTTTTTTAAATTTTTAAAATTCTAAAATAAATGTAGTTACGATACAATTCCCTCCCCCCCCCCCCCCCCCCCCCAAAAAAAAACATTTTAAAATACTGCGTTCGTTGTATATTATATCAAAACATTGACCAGTGAGAAGCGTTAAAAGAAACAATATGGTATCTTTCTAGATGTCGGTACACTGATCATGAATCGTATGATGTGCTGAGGGGATGATACGTTGTAACACAACATCGCAGACTCTCACATATCATCAGATATGGCAGCATAGTATGACCCTCTCGTGGTGTCTTACACCTAGACGATAAATGGTGATTAAAGGCTAATAAAACTTCCTGGTCATTTGAACTAATAGATATAGAAATATGAACCTTGAAAGTTTCGGTCATTACTAAAATTCTTGTTCCAGAAATATAAAGAAATCGAAATCGAAATTTAAAAATCAGTTGTCATAAGGTTGTTGGCCATCGACTAAGGATTTCATAGACACTAATATTATGAAAATTCGATTATCCCTAAGGCCCCATTTTGAGTTTTATAAAAATTAGTCACAAGAACATGGCGCCTAACATATTACTTCCGGGTCGGATTTTATTATTTATATCTTTTAAGACGAACATTTTCAACATAATGCAAAAAGAAAATTTCAAATATCTTCAAAACGCCGGAAGTTGAAATTTCAAGTTTACAAGCAAATGACGTCAAAACCGGAAGTGATATCAAAATTTTGAAAACACAATTTTGTTCGCAATAACAATGTCTATATATCTAGAAGTTTTCATAGATCAAAAAAGAGTTTCAAAATTCAGCGTCAAAAGTAAAAAATTGTAAGTTTTTAAGTGGTTATCGTGTAGAAAAGACATTACTGAAATAAACAAGAACAAATCCATCGAAATCGGTTGAAAATTGTAGGTATAAATGATGTCCGGTTGGACAAAACTGCGTCATTTAACATATAAGCCACAACGAGCAGCAATTTATTGTGCGAAATCGTGTCAGATTGAGCGTGACGAGTCCCCTTCATACCAAAATACAGAAGATAGCTTGCCAGGCAAGGTAACATACGCCCACTTCAGCAAATTTGAATATTTGAAAAAGTTGATTGCACCATCACACTTATTTGGGCTGATATTTAGATGAATCAATTCGAATGAAAACTCTAGCTCTATCGTGTACACACATTTCTTCAGTAAGTCAAGGGCGATAACTCATAAACCAACGACTAGAAACACACGTTTCCCGAATTTATCTGAGTTATTATCAAGATGAATACACACACCAAGTTAATTTTAACATTTCTTCACTAAGTCAAGGGCGATAACTCATAAACCGACGACTCAAATCTATCAAGATGAATACACATACCAAGTTGGATAAACACTCTAGCTTCTATCGCGTACACAAGTTAATTTTAACGTTTTTTCACTAAGTCAAGGGCAATAACTCATAAACTGACGACTGGAATTGCGCCATTTTCGAACTCATCCGAGATTGTATCCAGATGAATACACATACCAAGTTTCATTCAAATCGGATAAAAACTCTAGCTTTTATTGCGTACACAAGTAAATTTTAATGTTTTAACACTAAGTCAAGGGCAATAACTCATAAACCGACGACTGGAATCGGACTATTTTCGAACTCATCCGAGATATTATGAATATGAATACACATACCAAGTTTCATTCAAATCGGATAAAAACTCTATGTTCTATCGCGTACACAAGTTAATTTTAACGTTTTTTCACTAAGTCAAGGGCAATAACTCATAACCGGCGACTGGAATTGCGCCATTTTCGAACTCATCCGAGATATTATCAAGATGAATACACATACCAAGTTTCATTCGAATCAGATAAAAACTTTCTATCGCGTACACAAGAAATTGTTGACGGACCGACGGACGGACAGGGGTGACGGCAATATACTACCACATTTTTATGTGGGCGTATAAAAACGAAAAAAAAAACATAGGCTTGCGGCAAGTCTTGCAAGCGTATACGCCCACCAGCAGCTTGATAAAGAGGTAAATGTGAACACCAAAACAAACGCGATATCAGAGTTTTATGCGATAAAAATTATCGCATCGTCATTAAATTCAATAGTGCACATATTCATAATAATATTGAAACACATACAAAATATCTAAAGGATCCATGGAGAATTGTAGCCTGTAGAGTGAGCACGAGCAAAAAAAACAAACGCAATATCTCGAAAGAAAATCATCGAATCATCACCAAATTCAATAGTGCACATCTTCATAATAATATTGACACACATACAAAATATCAAAAGGATCCATGAAGAATTGTTGCCTGTAGAGTGAGCACAAGCAAAAAAACCAACGCGATATCAGAGTTTTAAACGATATCTCGGAAGAAAATCATCGAATCATCACCAAATTCAATAGTGCACATCTTCATAATGATATTGACACACATACAAAATATCAAAAGGATCCATGAATAATTGTAGTCTGTAGAGTGAGCACGAGGTAAATGTGAACGCACGGCATGACGGACCGACGGACATGGGTGACGGCAATATACGCACCACATTTCATGTGGGCGTATAAAAATGGAACAAATCATCCCTCCCCCATCCCGAAATTGACTAATCGAGAACTAACCCGAGTTCAACAAATCTTATTAGAACTTGTGGGCTCTTAATACAAACCTTTCAGAATAATTCCACGACCACCTACGTACGACAGTGGAAACTCTGCATTAAATGGAAAACTCTCTGAAAACTTAACAATATTATGTCACATAAAAGCCTGATCCATACTCAGAGTCTCCTCTTAAATTCATAAAACTGTGTAATCATTAATGATATTAATAAACTAACAATTACTTTGTAATCATTAATGAAATTAATAAACTAACAACTACTTTGTAATCATTAATGAAATGATATTAATAAACTAACAACTACTTTGTAATCATTAATGAAATTAATAAACTAACAACTACTTTGTAATCATTAATGAAATTAATAAACTAACAACTACTTTGTAATCATTAATGAAATTTATAAACTAACAACTACTTTGTAATCATTAATGAAATTAATAAATTAACAACTACTTTGTAATCATTAATGAAATTTATAAACTAACAACTACTTTGTAATCATCAATCACTCTCGTCTTGCTTGTACGGATTTTTATTGAAATAAAAAATTACAATTAATTTGTTATCATTACACACAAGTAATAAACACACAATATTTCTAGTGTTTCGTCTTAGCGGATAGGGCTAACATGGAAAAGGCTTTGAAATTGGACAATAAATTGAGGCCCCGTATGCTACAGGCTGTGCATGTTAAAGATCCCTTGCACGTGTTGGCGTTCCGGTTTTTAGGTCAGGTTGAGCATTCTAAAATGTGTTACATTTGATTCCTTGACACTGAAAATGTACGTATATCACTTAAAATCAGAGCTCTATGTTATTTAGAAGCAGAGTTATAACGAAATATAAATCACATTTTTTAACTTTACGCCACCTGGATTCCTTAATAATGTTGATTGTTACAGAGGATATAATTATAATAATAAAATCTTTATTAGAAATCCAGTTCTGTTTCTATGACAAAAAATAAAACATAGAATAGGCTTTACATATTTATTAAAAAAAAATAGAAACGAAAAATGTTTTGGAAAAAAATCGCCCCTAATGTAGGGGTTTGTCATAGCAAACGAAAACAACCAGAACAAACTACTAATACTACTGGGTGAGGTGGGAGGGTTGCGAAATTGAAGATGGCTTAAATTTAAAACTATTGAAGGTGAAGCTCGCAAGGTTGCGTACACAATTTTAACTAGGTAACGTACAATCAAACTATAACTATTGTGATCAACGGTGCCAGTCGACATTTAATTATTACGTAAAAACATAAAATATATATGTGCAAAGAAAAAGAGCATGGAATCGTATTTTACATTTAAGAAATGTACGTGATGTTATTGAAAATGATAGATCTTCATCAGGAGTACCTCAAGGATCAGTCTTAGGGCCGTTTTTATTTAATCTTTTTATTAATTACATGTATTTGTCTCTTTAATTACCAGTAACTATGAACTATTTGCAGACGACACAACAATCTATTCATCTTCTCATTCCATCACATCTTTAACCTCTTTCCTTCAATCTGAAACTGATAAAATTATTGACTTGTGTCATCGGGCAAAATTGGCCTAGTGAGCATTAAAAATTCGGGCAAGTCGGTCTCTCCCCGGTGAGTCGTAGCTACGTATAATAATTGAAAATTGCTTACAAAATGATAGGCGGTCTATACCTGGTAATTATATAGATAATTGCAAACGTTTATGAAATGTTTTGGGTCTTGTTTATACTTAAGACGTATGATGACTTTTGTAGTTCTTTTGTAAGAACACTGTCCTTAATTGTTCTCTGGAGAATAAATATATTTAAAAAACAAAAAATGTTTCGCTTGACGCAATAATCAAATTAGACTACTATTCAAGAAGTTTTTGGTTGAAAGATTTTAAGAAAAGCTTTCAAAATGAATAGTTTTTGCACGAGATGACTGCAAAACAATTTATCGCTACACGAGCATGTGCACATTGGCAATAAGTATTTTACAATGTAACTAAATTTTACCTACAACGCCCAGTTATCAAGGAATAAACGGGTCCGTGGTTCAATTTGTTTGAAACAATTTCTTTTTAAAATTTTACGTAAATATTGTCTTAATATATCGTTGGCTTGAGTTTGACTTTGACTTTGATAATTAGAGAAAGTTGTACAGTTAATAAAATTAAGATGCTAGAAGACTGGTAGTTAATGTTTTCAACTATAATAAACATAACTACGATTAGTTGAGACCAAGACATTCTAAAGATTCTATAGATCTAGGTAAGGTCATAAGATACAAATATAAAATATTAATTTATAAATATAAAAAAATCAATTCTTCAGTTAGGGTTAAATGTTAAAGGGTAAAAGGTTTTGATAGAGACAAAAATCGGATAAAAAAGAATTGCCGAAATTATGAAGTTAATTGAAATACGATATCTACATGATATACCTTACTGCAAAAAAAAAACCAAAGGAATAAAATGAAATTTATGATTTCAAAAATATCATTATAATCTCGCACTACAAACAAACGAATTGATACACAGGACTACATAATTGTAACAATAATTAGATTTGGCTTTGCTCCTTGGGAATATATAAGAACAGTTCCTTGGGTTTTGGATCATATCCAAACATTTCAAAGTCATCTTGATAATATTGAGATAACTTCTCTAGATATTGTTTTGGTAAAGATTTATAAGCATCAATCATAGCCTGTTTCTTCTGTTGTTTTAACATCAGTTTATTTCGAGGTGCTGATTTTAAGACAGAGTGAATATACGTTATCATTTCTGATTCATTTCGTGGTATAATTGGATTAAAACTGATGTTTGATGGTATGTGTCCGTTTAGTTTGAAGAGAGTCCAAATTCTTTGAGTAAAGTCACTTTGTGAAATACAATTCTTATGTCTATAATTCATATAACTGCGATAATAATCCTTAACAAGCATTGAAATTTCACTGCTACTATGGTCTGGCTGGTTGTTCATATAATAATTCAATACTTTATGTTGTCCTACAGACTGGAGAAAACTGTCCCGGTCGCTTGAAAAGCTCTCTATTTTTCCTACAAATTGAGGACGTAAAACACAAGGGTCGCATAAGTTTACCATGGGTTTCCAATGTTCATTGGCTCCATTTTTACTATTAGATATGACATATTCTATAAATTCCCTAAATGTTATATCATGAGCACATTGTGTTGTTTTCTTTCTTCTCTTAACAATAGATTTACCACCATCATCTCTATTCCAAAAGTCAGATAAAAATAACTTATCCAAATAACTTGCCCACAGTCTGGAATATGGATCACGAACGAATATAAAATTAATTGCCTTCTTCAAAAACTTATCATTCGGGTTATTGACGATTGGTGACTTAATGTGTACGGATAACCTTCCCATACTTAATGTGGAGTCATCTGATATGTTTCCGTTTTCATCCATCTTCGACATTAGTAAGTAAATTTGTTTCCAGAATGTACACCCACATTTTGGGAGAGAGCAATATGCTAAATTTGTTCGATTATCATAGGTAATATGATTCCTTGCATGAAATTTTGGGTTTGTATTTTGGCAAACATGTTGAATACGATTTAGTCGTTGTGATTGGTCGTCGACAGAGATAAAATCTCTTGATGTTTCCTAAGGAATAAAAATAATTGTATAAAATGAAATGTTTCCTGTTTTTAAATCATTACAAGTAGATAACGGTTATTTTTTCATTACCCCACTCAGCCCTATATCCCATAGTATCGGTGTCGTGTCAGCGACATGAGAAAATTATTCAAGAATGGAAGTCAGGAAGGAGAAATAAACACAGCTGTTTCTTAGATACTTTAGAACAAATGAGATATATATGTTGTTTTGTTTATATACATGTAGGACCTATTAGGAATATAGTTTGCAAAGATATTTTTTCAAAGAGTACATTTGTTGAAAGGGGTTTGGCAATTTGCTATCTTACCTTATTTGAGGAAGTAACTTCCGATGTATAATGTTCAGTAAATTTAACTGAAAAACAGAACATGATAAAATTGAAATTAATTGTTTTGAAATAGCAATATGTAAGAATTGATTACAATCAGTATACTTTTAATCAGGCTGATCAATGAAATCTTTTCAAGTATAATTGAACCGTTTTTATTTTTTAAAATGTTACGCCTGATAATTCTCATTCTACATGGCATGCAATTATAAGTTTAATAAAAAATTTAACACTTCAATAATCATAACAGCTTCTGGTTTCGGAAGTGGGGATGGTAATAGCATGAAAATACTCAAATTTAGCAATTTTCTTGAAAAAATATACCAAAATTTACGACCCAAAGGGAGGACTTTGCCCCATTACCAAGCTTTATAATATAGAAAACACATATATACAGAAAATGAAAGAAGGCATGTTTTTTGTAGGGTTAAGCCCAAGCCCAACGGAATTTTAAATTTAAGTAAATGTTATTGTTAAGTTTTAGTTTTAGGATTAATATGTATTTAATATATTTAAATCGTTATTAAAAGATCTTTACACCATCTGTTTTTATCTTTGTTTAGGGGTGTTGGATGGGGACGCAAATGAATATTAATGAAAGTAATATGTTTTGCATCCCAGCCAATCAGTATACAGTATTTTATTTTCTGTGAACCTCAGTGTTCTATTAACGTATGTAGAACCATAGAACTATAGGCAGGGAATGCCAAGAAGGACAAATAAATAATAAACTTCCGTTTAAATTTATGGTTGACCGAATTTCTACTTGGGGGTCTTTTTTTAACTTCTGGTGCAGCGTAAAAATAGATATGGTAAACAATAACAAAAGAAGTTAATTTGAAAATTATCACAGAAAATCTAATTTAACAAGATTTTTACAACTGTAATTTTATGATTTGATATGTAATGATAAGCATATATATTTCTAAATGTTATAGGCCTATGTTACTGTAGAAATAATGTAATTATTAGATTTAAGCATGAAAACCTGTTATGCCATGGCTTAAATTTAGACCTACCATGCAGTGAGTTTTACCGGGCTGAAGGTAGCAGACACTTGGCCAGCAAACAATAAGCCAGCAAACAAAACGCAATATGGTCGAAAAATGTTTAAGAAATTGTTTCAAATTTTAAACATGTCAAATCTCAAACTAGTCCATCTTTCAAATAAAACACTATCTTAGCCTTTCTCTCACATTCGTACTGTGTAAACATCAATACATTTAACGCAGAGTTTAGGTGCAGTCGGTAGCCAGTTGAATTGATGTCTGTTAGGCAATTAGGTGCCATTTTGCAGAAAGCGGAAGTTATGCGATAACCCTCATATTCAGCGCATGCGTGCCAAGCATAAACTATTTATTAGTCCTTCTTGGCATTCCCTACCTTTTAATTCTATGGTAGAACGTTCGTTCTACACCCGCCATTGTTGCAACGTGCTTTTTTGTTAACTGTTACTGAAAACCCTCCACCTCCCCTTCATACCACCTTGGTTTTTACTTGTGTATGTAGTCGTAAGGGAAAAATGTGCATTTCTAGTACTCCTATCTAGAGGTTATTTACATATATTCAAGGCCCAAATCAACTCTTTAAAATGCTGAACGTTCTTTCCCTTTTAAACTGTAATCGACGCAATATTTGATTTCAACTATTTCAACTCATTAATATTGACAGGAGCTAAACGGTTTGTAATATAACGCAAAAGGTATCTTGAGGTTCATCCATTAAATTTTTAATATAAATATAGACTACTTAAAAATTCGTCAAAGATTCCATGCAACCAGTACAGCGTCGCTACTATTATATCAAAATGAAAGAAATAAGCGACATACTCTCGGATCAAATGGACGACTGCAGATTTCGACCATTCCGAGAAGATATTAAGAAACTACTGGTAGGCTACAACTAACGGTTTTGAAGAGCGCTTCGTTAACGAAATTAATTTAACACGATAATTGATATACTTACCAAGACTTAACATCCCCAAAATCACCATAATGAACACTATTATATAGAAACGTGAACGGCGTAATGAACATATTACTTTTGTAACATTAAGGGCGTATTTTTACTTTCAAATGCAGATAATAATACACATATGGAAGGCTCAAATTCCATAATGAATAATATTCTATGTGAACTATATAACAGATGATGAATGGACCCCTTCATGAGCTAATCAGCATTTAGCAATATTGTTCACAGCTCTCCGTAGAAAATTAAAACCTTATATCCATGCTTCTATAGTTTTCAGCGTTTGAGTTTAAAAAATCTAACTCAAAAATTTTACTAACATTAGTAACATAAATGCTATTATATCAAAAGAATAAAAGTCAACGGCAATAACTTAAAAAAAACGTTCTTCGAATTTCCATGATCACACCAAATTTTTTCAAAGTCGATAAATAATAAATAATTTATAAATGTGATGATTCAATATTGAATGAGCGGAAACAAGAAACATTCCGAGAAAATATTAAGAAACTACTGGGGTAGGCTACAACTAACGGTTTTGAAGAGCGCTTCGTTAACGAAATTAATTTAACACGGTAATTGATATACTTACCAAGACTTAGCATCCCCAAAATCACCATAATGAACACTATTATATAGAAACGTTGTGAACGGCGTAATGAAATCCTTGGAAATTTCATTGTATGTTTTTTATTAAACTCCTATACCGTATACACACAAATGAAATTCTGATATGATACAACGAAGTGATGAATAAATGCAAAAGTGTCTTTGTCATGAGAAAATAAATAACCTATGATGTATATTATTATGCTTTAAGAATATGAATATAATTTAAAAAAAAAAAAAACTTATTCATAAATAAAGTTTTTTTCACTCAGTTATAATTATACACAGAATCAAATGATAGTTGAATTTGTCGCTCAGTGAGTAACTTAAGGTCCAGGGTTTTATTTTGATCTAGTATCCCCAAAATCACCATAATGAACAATATTTTATAGAAACGTGAACGGCGTTTTTATTGAACTCCTTACCGTATACACAAAAATAAAATTCTGATATATGATATAACGTATGGCGCTGTATTTGGTTCAAAATAGGATCCAAATCTGATTGTACAAATCCTTAAAATCACGTAGTCATTTCTAAGGTAGAAAAGACGAATCTTATAAATCTAAGGATATTTTACGTATAATAAATCTTTTGACGCCAAATTACGCCTGACGCGTAAATGTTTGAATGGTTCGTGTTCTAAATCAACCTATTAAGTGTTCATTCTGTATCCCCATGTGTTCAAATCTGACGTTAGGTGTTCATATTTTGACGTTAGGTGTTCAAGGTCATGAACGTGGACGCGTTCATTTCATAAACTGTTCATTTCTGAACGCCAAAAACGTCCAAAGGGACACATTTTCTGTTTTTTCAACATTAGGTGTCAAAATACGTTCTATTTAGACTACTATATTACCATCATGTTCTGAAACATGGTGTTCGATTTCGAACACCTAGGGTAGGCCTCTTATTAATAATTAGCATAGGCCAATACCTATATAGGGAAGGCCTCTTATTAGGCTAATAATTAGCATAGGCCAATATGTGGTCTATTTTTTATATATTTTTACATCTTATGCTAGTCAAGTTCTTATAAAATGATGGTCGGTTGCATGAGTCAACACCTCTGTGGGCCTACGCTCGATGGATTTGTGCATAACATAATTAATTCTCAACTGTTAAAATTGTCGTATCTTTATAAACGAGGAAACGCTACAGTTCTCACTGCATTGTACTGTACGACCTTGCAAATGAAATGTGTTTGCGATTAATGCGACCCTAGACAGGTTCCGGACCTTTTGTTGTGCTGGACCCAATTTTAAGTCGCGACTCATGATTTGAAGGCCTTATAATCAATGATATCAATTTCATTCTTATTGACATTTGCCTCTACAATAATATAAAATATGGACACAAAACATGAAGATAGCTTGCCAGGCAAGGTAACATACGCCCACTTCAGCAAATTTAAATATTTAAAAAAGTTGATTGCACCATCGCACTTATTTGAGCTGATATTTAGATGAATCAATTCGAATGAAAACTCTAGTCTCTATCGAGAGCAATAACTCATAAACCGACGACTGGAATTGCGCCATTTTCGAACTCATTCGAGATATTATCAAGATGAATACACATACCAAGTTTCATTCAAATCGGATAAAAACTCTAGCTTCTATCACGTACACAAGTTAACTTTAACGTTTTTTCACTAAGTCAAGGGCAATAACTCATAAACCAACCACTGGATTTGCGCCATTTTCAAACTCATCCGAGATATTATCAAGATGAATACATATACCAAGTTTCATTCAAATCGGATAAAAACTCTAGCTTCTTTTGCGTACACAAGTTAATTTTAACATTTTTACACTAAGTCAAGGGTAATAACTCATAAACCAACCACTGGATTTGCGCCATTTTCGAACTCATCCGAGATATTATCAAGATGAATACACATACCAAGTTTCATTCAAATCGGATAAAAACTCTAGCTTCTATCGCGTACACAAGTTAATTTTAACGTTTTTTCACTAAGTCAAGGGCACTAACTCATAAACCGACGACTGGATTTGCGCTATTTTCGAACTCATCCGAGATATTAACAAGATGAATACACATACAAAGTTTCATTGGAATCGGATAAAAACTCTGGTTTCTATCGCGTACACAAGAAATTGTTGACGGACCGACGGACGGACGGACCGACGGACATGGGTGACGGCAATATACGCTCCACATTTCATGTGGGCGTATAAAAAGTAAGCCAATTATATATGGAAGACAATATGAAAGTGTGGCAGTTGAACAGTTTGAAACATTGACAAAAACTAAAACTGAGTATTGTGGACTATTTGTAAGCAAGACCCATCCTATGCTGGCAGCTTCACCAGATAGGGTTATCAACAATGATGTTTTAGTTGAAGTTAAGTGTCGATATTCAGCACGGGATCAAATAATTACAGAACAAACTGTGCCCTATCTTTGCAATCTTGACGGAAAATTAAGTCTGAAAAGAGGCCATGATTATTTCTATCAGGTGCAAGGTCAATTATATTGTGCTGGTCGAAGACAATGCAAGTTTGTTGTTTTCTCATTGAAGGACATAAAAGTAATTGATATTTTCTATGATGATGAGTTTGTTGAGGAAATGGTAAAAAAACTCTTAACATTTTATGAGCTACATTTCAGAAATGCCATATTGCAAAAATATTTCTTTTGTCATTGAAGTAAAAAAATGAACACTTTCAGTATGTTTTTAATTATTTATTCAACCATGCTAATACTTATGAATAGAAAGTAAAGGTGTATTAATGACTTGAATAAATACCAGTTTGTCTAAGATGATAATTATTAGGAAAACTTCAATACTTTAATATAAATCAATATTGTACTGTACATGGATATTTATGATTAGGTAAAATTCTTTATATATACAATAAGATTATAATAATATGATTAAGAATATAAACATAGCTTGACAGGCAAGGTTATATACGCCAACTGGCAGCTTTGTCTTTAAACAAATATATTTGACAGTTACAGGAAAAAATATTCAACCTTCAGTCATACACCTCTTTTGAACTTTTGTGATAGTACTGAACTATATATCAAAATCCATCAAGGATTATGTATTTTAGATTTTGCTGATTTTCAATAGGGTTCATCCTTGGAAGGTAATAAACATTATTAAGAAGTTTCGGAAGAGTATTTACGGGCCAAAAATCGAACACATTTTCAAGAAAGAAGAGACAATTTAGAGTAAATATTTTTCGATTTTGCTGATTTTTAATCGGGTCCATTCTTGGTTGGTAATAAACATTAATAGTAAGTTTCGTCGAAATCTGTTAAGATTTGCAATCTGTAGAGTGTTACGCGCCAAAAATCGAACGCGTTTTCAAGAACAAGGGCAATAATTCAGAGTAAATATTTTTTTTATTGTTGATTTTCAATAGGGTTTATCCATGGTTGGTAATAAACATCAGCAAGTTTTGTCAAAATCCGTAAAGAATTGTGACCTGTAAAGTGTTAACGAGCCAAAAATCGAACACGTTATCAAGGACAAGGGCAATAATTATAATAAATATTTTTTAATTTTGCTGATTTTCAATAGGGTTCAACCTTGGGTGAAAATAAACATTATCAGTAAGTTTCGTCTAGAATTGTGCCATGGTGAGCGTTTACGAGCAATTGTGGATGGATCAGCAGATGTGGGCGTATAATAATGGATAATTAAAAGTTCAGAAACTCTAGATTTATAGTTTGCTTAATTTGACACTAAATAAAAGGATGCACATCTTTGAAGGGGAATGTTCAGTATTTTACTAAAAATCACAAAATCAATGTAAATATACTAAAAATTAGAACTTTATATTTGTATTTCTTATGTGATTTATATATAATGCATATTATATTAAAATATAATTCATGTTTTCTTATTTCTATAATGAATAGTATTTTTGTGTTTTCAAAAGCAAATAAATAAAGATTCACATGGTTTTGGAGACTAAAATTTCGACAGCTGTGAATATTATTCCTGATTACTCTCTTACTGGCTATCTTTCTGTCCTTAGTAACAGATGATCCAGACATTCTATTTTTTTTCTTAAAGAATTCTTGAATATTAACATCAACATTAGTAGGGATAAAAAGGTCTTGTACATTAAACCCCTTGTCAGCCATGATCGAGTCCCCAGATTCACAAATTGCCATTAATTTGCTTCTTTCACAAATTTGCCTATCACTGGTAGCCCCACCATAAGCATCAGACACATAACTAACCATACCACCCGGAGTTACACCTACTAAGACTTTAGCAGTATTACGATTCTTGTAAGTAGAGAATGTTCCCTGCTGGATAATAGGTTGTTTTGGTCTTTGCATAGGTATTTCAGTGCCATCTATTATAACTCTCGTTGTTGGGAATTTTAACTTAAAGTCAGATTTACTAAATCTTTTGATGGCCACCAGTCAATGTCTTTAAAATGAAAATGCATAAAGTTAACCCACGTCAGAAATATATTCATAAGCTCCTTTTCACAGATTTCAAACATGTCTGACAACTCAAAATTGCCCCTTGCAAGTCTAAGTTTAACTAATGTAAGAAAGCATTGATCCTCAACACACAAAGAAGGTTTTGTACCATAAAAATAGTTCAGTTCATCTACAACTGGCCCAAATGACTGTAGCAAACACAAAAAAGCTTCATAACTTTCAAGTCCAGTGTAATAATGGAATTTCTGTGAATCTAACATATATTTTCGAGCAGAAAAGCGCACTGTCATATCTGTTTGTGTTGCAAAATCTTGATGAGATGATTCACTAGGAACTGAAATAGAAAATAAACATGATCCATATGGAGAACATTTTAAAGCCTTTTTAAATGTGATTGGAAGGCTTTAATATGATATATATTCAGATATGTTTATCAAAAAAAAATTTATTACTGGGCAGTAAGTCTAAATATTATTCAAAATGGTTGTTCATCCAGGACAGTGTGGTGCAATAAATATTCGTACAAAATGGCAGCATGATTATATTCGCGCTACCTTACTTATTTATAGAGTAAAAACGTGGTTAATAAATAGATTAGGAATGTCGACAGTTATTTATATCTTAGTTTAATCATGTGACATTTCATTTGTCATGTTATTTTGAAATTACTACAATAAGGAAAACCATCACCTACATATCAGAAACACTGGATGTGTCCAGGACTACTGTCTGTGCAAGTTGAAAAGTTTTTTGAATTTGTGCGATTATTTTTGAGAATTGGAATAACATACAGACAGTAGGAGTACAATAGCAAGTTTTAAGAAGCGTGTAGAACGGAGAGGGTCCATAGAAAACATCATGAGAATTTTGTATGAATATTTATTGCATCGCACTGTAGGCTACAAACATCTGTGGCTTCCATGTAAGAACCATTCATAGTTTTGTATGACATTTCAATATTTTTATTTTGGGGGCAGCTTATTTGGGCATGTCATAGCTAGCATGTAATTTAAAGCCCTTCGGAAACAGATAATATTTTCATCTTTACTATTATTGTCAGTATCTCATTATTATTATTATTAAATCTTTTTCCATGATCATAAGATTAGGAATCAAAACTTTTACTTAAAATCAAATATTGTTCAATGATTAAACAAAATATGGAAATCTTAACTTACCTTCAATATAACTTATGCCTTCCTCAATACTTTCGGATTCTATTTCATTTCCGACATTTTCGCAGGTTGTCAAACATTCCACTTCGTTTTACCGCATTGCCCAACTACACAAAAACGACTTGTAAAACAAAACTAAAGGTTTCTGATGTCTTGAAACTAGGCCTACTTTATGGGAAACCCCCACTAAAGTTTATGTTTTTTTTTATTATTAGTATTATGCCTTTATGGTTCTATTAGTATAAACTTGGTTATTTATTTTATTCCAGATTTGACCATAAAACTATAGTTTATGATCCCCAAACAGGTCCAAATTATAAATGGAATGAAAATAGATGCGGGACAACAGATTAAAATATTGTATTGCCATAGGGCCTACAAGATTTTATCAGAGACCTTTACTTTTGTTTCTTTTCAATAGTCGTTTTTTTGTGAAGTTGGGCGCGATTGCGGCTAGTTTGACAATGCGGCAAAACGAACTCACCTACTCACATTTATTAATAGATATCTAGCTTACTAGGCATAATACTTGATCGACCAGACACACAATGAATGACAATAATAATAGATAGACCGTGCGGGCGTGGATGGGACAGTGCCCGTTGACAGTGGTGTGAAGAAACTGGGCCTAGGTTTTCGAACAAACAAAGCGTTGTCAGACTAATTTGAATAAAAAACAATTTATTTATAAACATAACACAGAATGAGTTACTTATATCAAGAAATTTGTTAACTCACTTTCCCTCGTTTCAGAAATATAGTCTGATGAATCAAAATGGGCACGACAGACGAGGCTCCACTTTGACGGTGTCCACTGATGTTCGCCTCGCTTCACAGCTTGAATCCATCCTTGCCGTAAAAGGGGATCCAATGGAAATTTATGTCCTCCTTTCCCTTTACACATCGGTACACAACAGTGAGCTGGCATGATAAATAACAGGAAAAATAAACGCTAGATTAAAGTTGACTTTTAGTTTTAGTACCGCCTTGAGTGTAGCAGACACAGTTACGTCATGTCCTACTTTACTTGCGCGCCACCTGGTGAGTGACATAATTCTGCCGGTTCGCCAAAACTTGGATGACGTCAAAAAGGGAGATCGTCAAGGCAGATCACTCAAATAGTCGACATTTACGATTTTTATATTTATTGTTTGTCCAAAATGAGACTTTATTTCATATCAAATAAGTTCAAAATATCTTATTTTTCGATTTCTTAAAGTATCCAGGCCGATTTTTAATCCATCATTTGTCTATTCTTAAAATAATGATGGTGTGTATTCATACGCCACAATCTACGTTGTTAGGGAAGATTTTGTTTAGCGACGTCACGGGAGATCACTCTAGAATTTTGCGTCGGTAAATGAATGCAAAATTTTCACAAGGGTTCACTGTAGCGCGTGACAATAAAATGTAAATATTGAAAAATAAACGCTAGTTTGCTAAACTGGTTCATTGCACTTAGGTGCAGGATCTGAGTTTAGCCCAAAAAATAGAAAAATAGCTTAAAAATAGCCGAAAATAGCCTCTATTTTAGAAAAAAAATAGCTAATCCTAATTCCTAAAGTTAACTGTTTGAACTCTAAAATAGCCTTGTTAGAATAGCTGCAGTCTCTATTTTTCTATTATTTTATATTAGGCTAGCTAATAGATAGCTATTAGACTCTATTTTTCTATTATTCTATAATAGCCTTGTTAGAATAGCTGTAGCCTCTATTTTTCTATTATTTTATATTAGGCTAGCTAATAGCTAGCTATTAGCCTCTATTTTTTTTATTATTCTATAATAGCCTTGTTAGAATAGCTGTAGCCTCTATTTTTCTATTTTTCTATAATAGCCTTGTTAGAATAGCTGTAGCCTCTATTTTTCTATTATTCTATAATAACCTTGTTAGAATAGCTGTAGCCTCTATTTTTCTAGTTTGAAGCCAAAAAATAGAAAAAATAGCTCAAATATAGCCGAAAATAGCCTTTATTTTAGAAACAAAAAAGCTATTCCTTATTCTTAAAGTCAACTGTCTGAACTCTAAAATAGAAAAATAGCTTAAAAATAGTCAAAAATAGCCATTATTTTAGAAGAAAAAAAAGTTTTCTTTATTCCTTAAGTTAACTGTTTGAACTCTAAAATAGCCTTGTTAGAATAGCTGCAGTCTCTATTTTTCTATTATTATATATTAGGCTAGCTAATAGCTAGCTATTAGCCTCTATTTTTCTATTATTCTATAATAGCCTTGTTAGAATAGCTGTAGCCTCTATCTTCTATTTTTCTATAATAGCCTTCATAGAATAGCTGTAGCCTCTATTTTTATACGCCCACACGATAGTATGGGCGTATATTGCGGTTACCCCTGTCGGTCCGTCCGTCGGTCGGTCCGTCCGTCCGTCCGTCCGTCCGTCCGTCCGTCCGTCAACATTTGCTCGTAAACGCTCTAAAAACTAGAGTTTTTGACGGAATCAAATGAAATTTGATATGTGTATACATATTCATGAAACGAAGATCAAGTTCGAATTTGAGCTATTTTCGATTGTTAGAAGCAGAGTTATTGCCCTTGCCCCAAATCTGTTGGTCTGTCAATCAACATTTGCTTGTACATGTAAACGCTCTAAAAACTAGAGTTTTTGACGGAATCAAATTAAATTTGATATGTGTATACATATTCATGAAACGAAGATCAAGTTCGAATTTGAGCTGTTTTCGATCGTTAGAAGCAGAGTTATTGCCCTTGCCCCAAATCTTAAATATGCTATTACTCTCTTAGTTTTCAACCGATTTTGATAAAACTTTAAATGGATGTTATTGGACCTAAATCGCAAGGTTTGAGAAAGTTTAGTTTACTCCTAATTAAATTTAAGACTTTTTCATTAGGCGTATTTGGCCGTGGTCCACTATCTTCACACATATATTGTAATTGCTTTTTTGACAAAGCCTGTTCCCCAATCCATTTCTTTATGAATAAAATATTGTTTATGATGGATACATTATTTTCGTAGGTCGATTTGCATCTTGAAAGTGAGTAATTTGCCTTCAGAAGTGCTAGAACTGCACCAAAATTGCGAAATCCGTTGTAATATACCACTTATTAAACATTTGTTTTTCTATAAAAGGCACAGTTTCACAAAAATACGGGTCGTATTTTTACTTTCAAAGGGAATGTTCAGCATTTTCGAGGGTTGATTTTTGCCATGAATATTATGTGTATAGCCCCCAGAAGTACCAGAAGTACACAAAAATCGAACGGATGGTGAACATATCCCTTTAAACGCTAATTATTGATGATACAAGTCAATTTGAACTGTGAGCAATATTAGCTGCTTGGCTAAATAAATAAAACCTTTTTCCAACAGTCACCCAAATTCACATAACTCTTCGGGTTACGGTCCCGAGTTCAATTCCAAACTAGGATAAAATTATACATTTTTCAAAGATACAATTCCATAAGGATACAAAGCTTTTTTAAAAATTGTCTATGAGGGTAAGACATTTTTTTTGGACGAGGTCGAGATATAAGAGTTTCCGTAATATATAGCCCCTCGATCCTCATCGTTAGGGAAGCACGATGCATTTGACAAAGATGCAGCTACAGACCTTACTGAGAGAAATATATTTCAATGAAAGTTGAGCTAGAGAAAAATGATACATACGTTCTCATGTCCCCCTTGTACATTCAATGACTTCTATAAGGCCATGACCCACAGGTTGGGAGCCACTGCTTTAAACTGTATTTTAATTTCAAAAGTTTCGTCACTTCCATGTATAAAAATAATTAAGACAAATGACGTACTTAGTGAAAACGTATAAAGTGGTGATATATGCATAGCAACGCATAAATATGGTATGAAGTATGACGTTTACCAATATATCGGTGAATATTATTATATATCCATTATACTGGGCCCTTAACAAGTCAATGTAAATTTTAAACAGCTGATGGGGCCTGATGACGTATTTCAATGTTAAGTCAATGGAAAAATATCCATGTTACGACCTAGTTTGGACTTAAAAAAAAAAAAAAAAAAAAAGAAAAAAGGTCGAAGATGGGGTTTCCGCATATGTAACGAATCAGAATTTCATGGCGCATCTTCTCAACACAAAATTGGGACGATATATTATCATACCGGTCTTAACGGGGTCATCAAACATTTAAAACTCTCGCAAATGGCTTCCAAGGGATAAAAATCCGGTCAAAGGCAATTAAGCTTTTATTTTAACTGTTTTTTCAGTTGTTCACAACAGAAAAATATATGCTGAAATTGATGGACTAAACGAAAGTATTTGATTTTGGAAAAAAAATAGAAAAAAAAAATTTCTTTTACCGAGGGTCGAACTCGGCTGCGTGAGACCCCGTAGGTGAGGCTCCAGCACGCTATCCACTCGGCTAGCCGAAGGTGCTGAAATGGGGCTAGGGTTAGCTAAAGTCAATGTCCTAGACAGGGGTAAACGCGTTTTTCCCTAATAGTAAACTACGTTTTGGTCAATAAATGTTTGAAAAAAAGGTCGAAGATGGGGTTTCCGCATATGTAACGAATCAGAATTTCATGGCGCATCTTCTCAACACAAAATTGGGACGATATATTATCATACCGGTCTTAACGGGGTCATCAAACATTTAAAACTCTCGCAAATGGCTTCCAAGGGATAAAAATCCGGTCAAAGGCAATTAAGCTTTTATTTTAACTGTTTTTTCAGTTGTTCACAACAGAAAAATATATGCTGAAATTGATGGACTAAACGAAAGTATTTGATTTTGGAAAAAAAATAGAAAAAAAAAATTTCTTTTACCGAGGGTCGAACTCGGCTGCGTGAGACCCCGTAGGTGAGGCTCCAGCACGCTATCCACTCGGCTAGCCGAAGGTGCTGAAATGGGGCTAGGGTTAGCTAAAGTCAATGTCCTAGACAGGGGTAAACGCGTTTTTCCCTAATAGTAAACTACGTTTTGGTCAATAAATGTTTGAAAAAAAGGTCGAAGATGGGGTTTCCGCATATGTAACGAATCAGAATTTCATGGCGCATCTTCTCAACACAAAATTGGGACGATATATTATCATACCGGTCTTAACGGGGTCATCAAACATTTAAAACTCTCGCAAATGGCTTCCAAGGGATAAAAATCCGGTCAAAGGCAATTAAGCTTTTATTTTAACTGTTTTTTCAGTTGTTCACAACAGAAAAATATATGCTGAAATTGATGGACTAAACGAAAGTATTTGATTTTGGAAAAAAAATAGAAAAAAAAAATTTCTTTTACCGAGGGTCGAACTCGGCTGCGTGAGACCCCGTAGGTGAGGCTCCAGCACGCTATCCACTCGGCTAGCCGAAGGTGCTGAAATGGGGCTAGGGTTAGCTAAAGTCAATGTCCTAGACAGGGGTAAACGCGTTTTTCCCTAATAGTAAACTACGTTTTGGTCAATAAATGTTTGAAAAAAAGGTCGAAGATGGGGTTTCCGCATATGTAACGAATCAGAATTTCATGGCGCATCTTCTCAACACAAAATTGGGACGATATATTATCATACCGGTCTTAACGGGGTCATCAAACATTTAAAACTCTCGCAAATGGCTTCCAAGGGATAAAAATCCGGTCAAAGGCAATTAAGCTTTTATTTTAACTGTTTTTTCAGTTGTTCACAACAGAAAAATATATGCTGAAATTGATGGACTAAACGAAAGTATTTGATTTTGGAAAAAAAATAGAAAAAAAAAATTTCTTTTACCGAGGGTCGAACTCGGCTGCGTGAGACCCCGTAGGTGAGGCTCCAGCACGCTATCCACTCGGCTAGCCGAAGGTGCTGAAATGGGGCTAGGGTTAGCTAAAGTCAATGTCCTAGACAGGGGTAAACGCGTTTTTCCCTAATAGTAAACTACGTTTTGGTCAATAAATGTTTGAAAAAAAGGTCGAAGATGGGGTTTCCGCATATGTAACGAATCAGAATTTCATGGCGCATCTTCTCAACACAAAATTGGGACGATATATTATCATACCGGTCTTAACGGGGTCATCAAACATTTAAAACTCTCGCAAATGGCTTCCAAGGGATAAAAATCCGGTCAAAGGCAATTAAGCTTTTATTTTAACTGTTTTTTCAGTTGTTCACAACAGAAAAATATATGCTGAAATTGATGGACTAAACGAAAGTATTTGATTTTGGAAAAAAAATAGAAAAAAAAAATTTCTTTTACCGAGGGTCGAACTCGGCTGCGTGAGACCCCGTAGGTGAGGCTCCAGCACGCTATCCACTCGGCTAGCCGAAGGTGCTGAAATGGGGCTAGGGTTAGCTAAAGTCAATGTCCTAGACAGGGGTAAACGCGTTTTTCCCTAATAGTAAACTACGTTTTGGTCAATAAATGTTTGAAAAAAAGGTCGAAGATGGGGTTTCCGCATATGTAACGAATCAGAATTTCATGGCGCATCTTCTCAACACAAAATTGGGACGATATATTATCATACCGGTCTTAACGGGGTCATCAAACATTTAAAACTCTCGCAAATGGCTTCCAAGGGATAAAAATCCGGTCAAAGGCAATTAAGCTTTTATTTTAACTGTTTTTTCAGTTGTTCACAACAGAAAAATATATGCTGAAATTGATGGACTAAACGAAAGTATTTGATTTTGGAAAAAAAATAGAAAAAAAAAATTTCTTTTACCGAGGGTCGAACTCGGCTGCGTGAGACCCCGTAGGTGAGGCTCCAGCACGCTATCCACTCGGCTAGCCGAAGGTGCTGAAATGGGGCTAGGGTTAGCTAAAGTCAATGTCCTAGACAGGGGTAAACGCGTTTTTCCCTAATAGTAAACTACGTTTTGGTCAATAAATGTTTGAAAAAAAGGTCGAAGATGGGGTTTCCGCATATGTAACGAATCAGAATTTCATGGCGCATCTTCTCAACACAAAATTGGGACGATATATTATCATACCGGTCTTAACGGGGTCATCAAACATTTAAAACTCTCGCAAATGGCTTCCAAGGGATAAAAATCCGGTCAAAGGCAATTAAGCTTTTATTTTAACTGTTTTTTCAGTTGTTCACAACAGAAAAATATATGCTGAAATTGATGGACTAAACGAAAGTATTTGATTTTGGAAAAAAAATAGAAAAAAAAAATTTCTTTTACCGAGGGTCGAACTCGGCTGCGTGAGACCCCGTAGGTGAGGCTCCAGCACGCTATCCACTCGGCTAGCCGAAGGTGCTGAAATGGGGCTAGGGTTAGCTAAAGTCAATGTCCTAGACAGGGGTAAACGCGTTTTTCCCTAATAGTAAACTACGTTTTGGTCAATAAATGTTTGAAAAAAAGGTCGAAGATGGGGTTTCCGCATATGTAACGAATCAGAATTTCATGGCGCATCTTCTCAACACAAAATTGGGACGATATATTATCATACCGGTCTTAACGGGGTCATCAAACATTTAAAACTCTCGCAAATGGCTTCCAAGGGATAAAAATCCGGTCAAAGGCAATTAAGCTTTTATTTTAACTGTTTTTTCAGTTGTTCACAACAGAAAAATATATGCTGAAATTGATGGACTAAACGAAAGTATTTGATTTTGGAAAAAAAATAGAAAAAAAAAATTTCTTTTACCGAGGGTCGAACTCGGCTGCGTGAGACCCCGTAGGTGAGGCTCCAGCACGCTATCCACTCGGCTAGCCGAAGGTGCTGAAATGGGGCTAGGGTTAGCTAAAGTCAATGTCCTAGACAGGGGTAAACGCGTTTTTCCCTAATAGTAAACTACGTTTTGGTCAATAAATGTTTGAAAAAAAGGTCGAAGATGGGGTTTCCGCATATGTAACGAATCAGAATTTCATGGCGCATCTTCTCAACACAAAATTGGGACGATATATTATCATACCGGTCTTAACGGGGTCATCAAACATTTAAAACTCTCGCAAATGGCTTCCAAGGGATAAAAATCCGGTCAAAGGCAATTAAGCTTTTATTTTAACTGTTTTTTCAGTTGTTCACAACAGAAAAATATATGCTGAAATTGATGGACTAAACGAAAGTATTTGATTTTGGAAAAAAAATAGAAAAAAAAAATTTCTTTTACCGAGGGTCGAACTCGGCTGCGTGAGACCCCGTAGGTGAGGCTCCAGCACGCTATCCACTCGGCTAGCCGAAGGTGCTGAAATGGGGCTAGGGTTAGCTAAAGTCAATGTCCTAGACAGGGGTAAACGCGTTTTTCCCTAATAGTAAACTACGTTTTGGTCAATAAATGTTTGAAAAAAAGGTCGAAGATGGGGTTTCCGCATATGTAACGAATCAGAATTTCATGGCGCATCTTCTCAACACAAAATTGGGACGATATATTATCATACCGGTCTTAACGGGGTCATCAAACATTTAAAACTCTCGCAAATGGCTTCCAAGGGATAAAAATCCGGTCAAAGGCAATTAAGCTTTTATTTTAACTGTTTTTTCAGTTGTTCACAACAGAAAAATATATGCTGAAATTGATGGACTAAACGAAAGTATTTGATTTTGGAAAAAAAATAGAAAAAAAAAATTTCTTTTACCGAGGGTCGAACTCGGCTGCGTGAGACCCCGTAGGTGAGGCTCCAGCACGCTATCCACTCGGCTAGCCGAAGGTGCTGAAATGGGGCTAGGGTTAGCTAAAGTCAATGTCCTAGACAGGGGTAAACGCGTTTTTCCCTAATAGTAAACTACGTTTTGGTCAATAAATGTTTGAAAAAAAGGTCGAAGATGGGGTTTCCGCATATGTAACGAATCAGAATTTCATGGCGCATCTTCTCAACACAAAATTGGGACGATATATTATCATACCGGTCTTAACGGGGTCATCAAACATTTAAAACTCTCGCAAATGGCTTCCAAGGGATAAAAATCCGGTCAAAGGCAATTAAGCTTTTATTTTAACTGTTTTTTCAGTTGTTCACAACAGAAAAATATATGCTGAAATTGATGGACTAAACGAAAGTATTTGATTTTGGAAAAAAAATAGAAAAAAAAAATTTCTTTTACCGAGGGTCGAACTCGGCTGCGTGAGACCCCGTAGGTGAGGCTCCAGCACGCTATCCACTCGGCTAGCCGAAGGTGCTGAAATGGGGCTAGGGTTAGCTAAAGTCAATGTCCTAGACAGGGGTAAACGCGTTTTTCCCTAATAGTAAACTACGTTTTGGTCAATAAATGTTTGAAAAAAAGGTCGAAGATGGGGTTTCCGCATATGTAACGAATCAGAATTTCATGGCGCATCTTCTCAACACAAAATTGGGACGATATATTATCATACCGGTCTTAACGGGGTCATCAAACATTTAAAACTCTCGCAAATGGCTTCCAAGGGATAAAAATCCGGTCAAAGGCAATTAAGCTTTTATTTTAACTGTTTTTTCAGTTGTTCACAACAGAAAAATATATGCTGAAATTGATGGACTAAACGAAAGTATTTGATTTTGGAAAAAAAATAGAAAAAAAAAATTTCTTTTACCGAGGGTCGAACTCGGCTGCGTGAGACCCCGTAGGTGAGGCTCCAGCACGCTATCCACTCGGCTAGCCGAAGGTGCTGAAATGGGGCTAGGGTTAGCTAAAGTCAATGTCCTAGACAGGGGTAAACGCGTTTTTCCCTAATAGTAAACTACGTTTTGGTCAATAAATGTTTGAAAAAAAGGTCGAAGATGGGGTTTCCGCATATGTAACGAATCAGAATTTCATGGCGCATCTTCTCAACACAAAATTGGGACGATATATTATCATACCGGTCTTAACGGGGTCATCAAACATTTAAAACTCTCGCAAATGGCTTCCAAGGGATAAAAATCCGGTCAAAGGCAATTAAGCTTTTATTTTAACTGTTTTTTCAGTTGTTCACAACAGAAAAATATATGCTGAAATTGATGGACTAAACGAAAGTATTTGATTTTGGAAAAAAAATAGAAAAAAAAAATTTCTTTTACCGAGGGTCGAACTCGGCTGCGTGAGACCCCGTAGGTGAGGCTCCAGCACGCTATCCACTCGGCTAGCCGAAGGTGCTGAAATGGGGCTAGGGTTAGCTAAAGTCAATGTCCTAGACAGGGGTAAACGCGTTTTTCCCTAATAGTAAACTACGTTTTGGTCAATAAATGTTTGAAAAAAAGGTCGAAGATGGGGTTTCCGCATATGTAACGAATCAGAATTTCATGGCGCATCTTCTCAACACAAAATTGGGACGATATATTATCATACCGGTCTTAACGGGGTCATCAAACATTTAAAACTCTCGCAAATGGCTTCCAAGGGATAAAAATCCGGTCAAAGGCAATTAAGCTTTTATTTTAACTGTTTTTTCAGTTGTTCACAACAGAAAAATATATGCTGAAATTGATGGACTAAACGAAAGTATTTGATTTTGGAAAAAAAATAGAAAAAAAAAATTTCTTTTACCGAGGGTCGAACTCGGCTGCGTGAGACCCCGTAGGTGAGGCTCCAGCACGCTATCCACTCGGCTAGCCGAAGGTGCTGAAATGGGGCTAGGGTTAGCTAAAGTCAATGTCCTAGACAGGGGTAAACGCGTTTTTCCCTAATAGTAAACTACGTTTTGGTCAATAAATGTTTGAAAAAAAGGTCGAAGATGGGGTTTCCGCATATGTAACGAATCAGAATTTCATGGCGCATCTTCTCAACACAAAATTGGGACGATATATTATCATACCGGTCTTAACGGGGTCATCAAACATTTAAAACTCTCGCAAATGGCTTCCAAGGGATAAAAATCCGGTCAAAGGCAATTAAGCTTTTATTTTAACTGTTTTTTCAGTTGTTCACAACAGAAAAATATATGCTGAAATTGATGGACTAAACGAAAGTATTTGATTTTGGAAAAAAAATAGAAAAAAAAAATTTCTTTTACCGAGGGTCGAACTCGGCTGCGTGAGACCCCGTAGGTGAGGCTCCAGCACGCTATCCACTCGGCTAGCCGAAGGTGCTGAAATGGGGCTAGGGTTAGCTAAAGTCAATGTCCTAGACAGGGGTAAACGCGTTTTTCCCTAATAGTAAACTACGTTTTGGTCAATAAATGTTTGAAAAAAAGGTCGAAGATGGGGTTTCCGCATATGTAACGAATCAGAATTTCATGGCGCATCTTCTCAACACAAAATTGGGACGATATATTATCATACCGGTCTTAACGGGGTCATCAAACATTTAAAACTCTCGCAAATGGCTTCCAAGGGATAAAAATCCGGTCAAAGGCAATTAAGCTTTTATTTTAACTGTTTTTTCAGTTGTTCACAACAGAAAAATATATGCTGAAATTGATGGACTAAACGAAAGTATTTGATTTTGGAAAAAAAATAGAAAAAAAAAATTTCTTTTACCGAGGGTCGAACTCGGCTGCGTGAGACCCCGTAGGTGAGGCTCCAGCACGCTATCCACTCGGCTAGCCGAAGGTGCTGAAATGGGGCTAGGGTTAGCTAAAGTCAATGTCCTAGACAGGGGTAAACGCGTTTTTCCCTAATAGTAAACTACGTTTTGGTCAATAAATGTTTGAAAAAAAGGTCGAAGATGGGGTTTCCGCATATGTAACGAATCAGAATTTCATGGCGCATCTTCTCAACACAAAATTGGGACGATATATTATCATACCGGTCTTAACGGGGTCATCAAACATTTAAAACTCTCGCAAATGGCTTCCAAGGGATAAAAATCCGGTCAAAGGCAATTAAGCTTTTATTTTAACTGTTTTTTCAGTTGTTCACAACAGAAAAATATATGCTGAAATTGATGGACTAAACGAAAGTATTTGATTTTGGAAAAAAAATAGAAAAAAAAAATTTCTTTTACCGAGGGTCGAACTCGGCTGCGTGAGACCCCGTAGGTGAGGCTCCAGCACGCTATCCACTCGGCTAGCCGAAGGTGCTGAAATGGGGCTAGGGTTAGCTAAAGTCAATGTCCTAGACAGGGGTAAACGCGTTTTTCCCTAATAGTAAACTACGTTTTGGTCAATAAATGTTTGAAAAAAAGGTCGAAGATGGGGTTTCCGCATATGTAACGAATCAGAATTTCATGGCGCATCTTCTCAACACAAAATTGGGACGATATATTATCATACCGGTCTTAACGGGGTCATCAAACATTTAAAACTCTCGCAAATGGCTTCCAAGGGATAAAAATCCGGTCAAAGGCAATTAAGCTTTTATTTTAACTGTTTTTTCAGTTGTTCACAACAGAAAAATATATGCTGAAATTGATGGACTAAACGAAAGTATTTGATTTTGGAAAAAAAATAGAAAAAAAAAATTTCTTTTACCGAGGGTCGAACTCGGCTGCGTGAGACCCCGTAGGTGAGGCTCCAGCACGCTATCCACTCGGCTAGCCGAAGGTGCTGAAATGGGGCTAGGGTTAGCTAAAGTCAATGTCCTAGACAGGGGTAAACGCGTTTTTCCCTAATAGTAAACTACGTTTTGGTCAATAAATGTTTGAAAAAAAGGTCGAAGATGGGGTTTCCGCATATGTAACGAATCAGAATTTCATGGCGCATCTTCTCAACACAAAATTGGGACGATATATTATCATACCGGTCTTAACGGGGTCATCAAACATTTAAAACTCTCGCAAATGGCTTCCAAGGGATAAAAATCCGGTCAAAGGCAATTAAGCTTTTATTTTAACTGTTTTTTCAGTTGTTCACAACAGAAAAATATATGCTGAAATTGATGGACTAAACGAAAGTATTTGATTTTGGAAAAAAAATAGAAAAAAAAAATTTCTTTTACCGAGGGTCGAACTCGGCTGCGTGAGACCCCGTAGGTGAGGCTCCAGCACGCTATCCACTCGGCTAGCCGAAGGTGCTGAAATGGGGCTAGGGTTAGCTAAAGTCAATGTCCTAGACAGGGGTAAACGCGTTTTTCCCTAATAGTAAACTACGTTTTGGTCAATAAATGTTTGAAAAAAAGGTCGAAGATGGGGTTTCCGCATATGTAACGAATCAGAATTTCATGGCGCATCTTCTCAACACAAAATTGGGACGATATATTATCATACCGGTCTTAACGGGGTCATCAAACATTTAAAACTCTCGCAAATGGCTTCCAAGGGATAAAAATCCGGTCAAAGGCAATTAAGCTTTTATTTTAACTGTTTTTTCAGTTGTTCACAACAGAAAAATATATGCTGAAATTGATGGACTAAACGAAAGTATTTGATTTTGGAAAAAAAATAGAAAAAAAAAATTTCTTTTACCGAGGGTCGAACTCGGCTGCGTGAGACCCCGTAGGTGAGGCTCCAGCACGCTATCCACTCGGCTAGCCGAAGGTGCTGAAATGGGGCTAGGGTTAGCTAAAGTCAATGTCCTAGACAGGGGTAAACGCGTTTTTCCCTAATAGTAAACTACGTTTTGGTCAATAAATGTTTGAAAAAAAGGTCGAAGATGGGGTTTCCGCATATGTAACGAATCAGAATTTCATGGCGCATCTTCTCAACACAAAATTGGGACGATATATTATCATACCGGTCTTAACGGGGTCATCAAACATTTAAAACTCTCGCAAATGGCTTCCAAGGGATAAAAATCCGGTCAAAGGCAATTAAGCTTTTATTTTAACTGTTTTTTCAGTTGTTCACAACAGAAAAATATATGCTGAAATTGATGGACTAAACGAAAGTATTTGATTTTGGAAAAAAAATAGAAAAAAAAAATTTCTTTTACCGAGGGTCGAACTCGGCTGCGTGAGACCCCGTAGGTGAGGCTCCAGCACGCTATCCACTCGGCTAGCCGAAGGTGCTGAAATGGGGCTAGGGTTAGCTAAAGTCAATGTCCTAGACAGGGGTAAACGCGTTTTTCCCTAATAGTAAACTACGTTTTGGTCAATAAATGTTTGAAAAAAAGGTCGAAGATGGGGTTTCCGCATATGTAACGAATCAGAATTTCATGGCGCATCTTCTCAACACAAAATTGGGACGATATATTATCATACCGGTCTTAACGGGGTCATCAAACATTTAAAACTCTCGCAAATGGCTTCCAAGGGATAAAAATCCGGTCAAAGGCAATTAAGCTTTTATTTTAACTGTTTTTTCAGTTGTTCACAACAGAAAAATATATGCTGAAATTGATGGACTAAACGAAAGTATTTGATTTTGGAAAAAAAATAGAAAAAAAAAATTTCTTTTACCGAGGGTCGAACTCGGCTGCGTGAGACCCCGTAGGTGAGGCTCCAGCACGCTATCCACTCGGCTAGCCGAAGGTGCTGAAATGGGGCTAGGGTTAGCTAAAGTCAATGTCCTAGACAGGGGTAAACGCGTTTTTCCCTAATAGTAAACTACGTTTTGGTCAATAAATGTTTGAAAAAAAGGTCGAAGATGGGGTTTCCGCATATGTAACGAATCAGAATTTCATGGCGCATCTTCTCAACACAAAATTGGGACGATATATTATCATACCGGTCTTAACGGGGTCATCAAACATTTAAAACTCTCGCAAATGGCTTCCAAGGGATAAAAATCCGGTCAAAGGCAATTAAGCTTTTATTTTAACTGTTTTTTCAGTTGTTCACAACAGAAAAATATATGCTGAAATTGATGGACTAAACGAAAGTATTTGATTTTGGAAAAAAAATAGAAAAAAAAAATTTCTTTTACCGAGGGTCGAACTCGGCTGCGTGAGACCCCGTAGGTGAGGCTCCAGCACGCTATCCACTCGGCTAGCCGAAGGTGCTGAAATGGGGCTAGGGTTAGCTAAAGTCAATGTCCTAGACAGGGGTAAACGCGTTTTTCCCTAATAGTAAACTACGTTTTGGTCAATAAATGTTTGAAAAAAAGGTCGAAGATGGGGTTTCCGCATATGTAACGAATCAGAATTTCATGGCGCATCTTCTCAACACAAAATTGGGACGATATATTATCATACCGGTCTTAACGGGGTCATCAAACATTTAAAACTCTCGCAAATGGCTTCCAAGGGATAAAAATCCGGTCAAAGGCAATTAAGCTTTTATTTTAACTGTTTTTTCAGTTGTTCACAACAGAAAAATATATGCTGAAATTGATGGACTAAACGAAAGTATTTGATTTTGGAAAAAAAATAGAAAAAAAAAATTTCTTTTACCGAGGGTCGAACTCGGCTGCGTGAGACCCCGTAGGTGAGGCTCCAGCACGCTATCCACTCGGCTAGCCGAAGGTGCTGAAATGGGGCTAGGGTTAGCTAAAGTCAATGTCCTAGACAGGGGTAAACGCGTTTTTCCCTAATAGTAAACTACGTTTTGGTCAATAAATGTTTGAAAAAAAGGTCGAAGATGGGGTTTCCGCATATGTAACGAATCAGAATTTCATGGCGCATCTTCTCAACACAAAATTGGGACGATATATTATCATACCGGTCTTAACGGGGTCATCAAACATTTAAAACTCTCGCAAATGGCTTCCAAGGGATAAAAATCCGGTCAAAGGCAATTAAGCTTTTATTTTAACTGTTTTTTCAGTTGTTCACAACAGAAAAATATATGCTGAAATTGATGGACTAAACGAAAGTATTTGATTTTGGAAAAAAAATAGAAAAAAAAAATTTCTTTTACCGAGGGTCGAACTCGGCTGCGTGAGACCCCGTAGGTGAGGCTCCAGCACGCTATCCACTCGGCTAGCCGAAGGTGCTGAAATGGGGCTAGGGTTAGCTAAAGTCAATGTCCTAGACAGGGGTAAACGCGTTTTTCCCTAATAGTAAACTACGTTTTGGTCAATAAATGTTTGAAAAAAAGGTCGAAGATGGGGTTTCCGCATATGTAACGAATCAGAATTTCATGGCGCATCTTCTCAACACAAAATTGGGACGATATATTATCATACCGGTCTTAACGGGGTCATCAAACATTTAAAACTCTCGCAAATGGCTTCCAAGGGATAAAAATCCGGTCAAAGGCAATTAAGCTTTTATTTTAACTGTTTTTTCAGTTGTTCACAACAGAAAAATATATGCTGAAATTGATGGACTAAACGAAAGTATTTGATTTTGGAAAAAAAATAGAAAAAAAAAATTTCTTTTACCGAGGGTCGAACTCGGCTGCGTGAGACCCCGTAGGTGAGGCTCCAGCACGCTATCCACTCGGCTAGCCGAAGGTGCTGAAATGGGGCTAGGGTTAGCTAAAGTCAATGTCCTAGACAGGGGTAAACGCGTTTTTCCCTAATAGTAAACTACGTTTTGGTCAATAAATGTTTGAAAAAAAGGTCGAAGATGGGGTTTCCGCATATGTAACGAATCAGAATTTCATGGCGCATCTTCTCAACACAAAATTGGGACGATATATTATCATACCGGTCTTAACGGGGTCATCAAACATTTAAAACTCTCGCAAATGGCTTCCAAGGGATAAAAATCCGGTCAAAGGCAATTAAGCTTTTATTTTAACTGTTTTTTCAGTTGTTCACAACAGAAAAATATATGCTGAAATTGATGGACTAAACGAAAGTATTTGATTTTGGAAAAAAAATAGAAAAAAAAAATTTCTTTTACCGAGGGTCGAACTCGGCTGCGTGAGACCCCGTAGGTGAGGCTCCAGCACGCTATCCACTCGGCTAGCCGAAGGTGCTGAAATGGGGCTAGGGTTAGCTAAAGTCAATGTCCTAGACAGGGGTAAACGCGTTTTTCCCTAATAGTAAACTACGTTTTGGTCAATAAATGTTTGAAAAAAAGGTCGAAGATGGGGTTTCCGCATATGTAACGAATCAGAATTTCATGGCGCATCTTCTCAACACAAAATTGGGACGATATATTATCATACCGGTCTTAACGGGGTCATCAAACATTTAAAACTCTCGCAAATGGCTTCCAAGGGATAAAAATCCGGTCAAAGGCAATTAAGCTTTTATTTTAACTGTTTTTTCAGTTGTTCACAACAGAAAAATATATGCTGAAATTGATGGACTAAACGAAAGTATTTGATTTTGGAAAAAAAATAGAAAAAAAAAATTTCTTTTACCGAGGGTCGAACTCGGCTGCGTGAGACCCCGTAGGTGAGGCTCCAGCACGCTATCCACTCGGCTAGCCGAAGGTGCTGAAATGGGGCTAGGGTTAGCTAAAGTCAATGTCCTAGACAGGGGTAAACGCGTTTTTCCCTAATAGTAAACTACGTTTTGGTCAATAAATGTTTGAAAAAAAGGTCGAAGATGGGGTTTCCGCATATGTAACGAATCAGAATTTCATGGCGCATCTTCTCAACACAAAATTGGGACGATATATTATCATACCGGTCTTAACGGGGTCATCAAACATTTAAAACTCTCGCAAATGGCTTCCAAGGGATAAAAATCCGGTCAAAGGCAATTAAGCTTTTATTTTAACTGTTTTTTCAGTTGTTCACAACAGAAAAATATATGCTGAAATTGATGGACTAAACGAAAGTATTTGATTTTGGAAAAAAAATAGAAAAAAAAAATTTCTTTTACCGAGGGTCGAACTCGGCTGCGTGAGACCCCGTAGGTGAGGCTCCAGCACGCTATCCACTCGGCTAGCCGAAGGTGCTGAAATGGGGCTAGGGTTAGCTAAAGTCAATGTCCTAGACAGGGGTAAACGCGTTTTTCCCTAATAGTAAACTACGTTTTGGTCAATAAATGTTTGAAAAAAAGGTCGAAGATGGGGTTTCCGCATATGTAACGAATCAGAATTTCATGGCGCATCTTCTCAACACAAAATTGGGACGATATATTATCATACCGGTCTTAACGGGGTCATCAAACATTTAAAACTCTCGCAAATGGCTTCCAAGGGATAAAAATCCGGTCAAAGGCAATTAAGCTTTTATTTTAACTGTTTTTTCAGTTGTTCACAACAGAAAAATATATGCTGAAATTGATGGACTAAACGAAAGTATTTGATTTTGGAAAAAAAATAGAAAAAAAAAATTTCTTTTACCGAGGGTCGAACTCGGCTGCGTGAGACCCCGTAGGTGAGGCTCCAGCACGCTATCCACTCGGCTAGCCGAAGGTGCTGAAATGGGGCTAGGGTTAGCTAAAGTCAATGTCCTAGACAGGGGTAAACGCGTTTTTCCCTAATAGTAAACTACGTTTTGGTCAATAAATGTTTGAAAAAAAGGTCGAAGATGGGGTTTCCGCATATGTAACGAATCAGAATTTCATGGCGCATCTTCTCAACACAAAATTGGGACGATATATTATCATACCGGTCTTAACGGGGTCATCAAACATTTAAAACTCTCGCAAATGGCTTCCAAGGGATAAAAATCCGGTCAAAGGCAATTAAGCTTTTATTTTAACTGTTTTTTCAGTTGTTCACAACAGAAAAATATATGCTGAAATTGATGGACTAAACGAAAGTATTTGATTTTGGAAAAAAAATAGAAAAAAAAAATTTCTTTTACCGAGGGTCGAACTCGGCTGCGTGAGACCCCGTAGGTGAGGCTCCAGCACGCTATCCACCTCGGCTAGCCGAAGGTGCTGAAATGGGGCTAGGGTTAGCTAAAGTCAATGTCCTAGACAGGGGTAAACGCGTTTTTCCCTAATAGTAAACTACGTTTTGGTCAATAAATGTTTGAAAAAAAGGTCGAAGATGGGGTTTCCGCATATGTAACGAATCAGAATTTCATGGCGCATCTTCTCAACACAAAATTGGGACGATATATTATCATACCGGTCTTAACGGGGTCATCAAACATTTAAAACTCTCGCAAATGGCTTCCAAGGGATAAAAATCCGGTCAAAGGCAATTAAGCTTTTATTTTAACTGTTTTTTCAGTTGTTCACAACAGAAAAATATATGCTGAAATTGATGGACTAAACGAAAGTATTTGATTTTGGAAAAAAAATAGAAAAAAAAATTTTCTTTTACCGAGGGTCGAACTCGGCTGCGTGAGACCCCGTAGGTGAGGCTCCAGCACGCTATCCACTCGGCTAGCCGAAGGTGCTGAAATGGGGCTAGGGTTAGCTAAAGTCAATGTCCTAGACAGGGGTAAACGCGTTTTTCCCTAATAGTAAACTACGTTTTGGTCAATAAATGTTTGAAAAAAAGGTCGAAGATGGGGTTTCCGCATATGTAACGAATCAGAATTTCATGGCGCATCTTCTCAACACAAAATTGGGACGATATATTATCATACCGGTCTTAACGGGGTCATCAAACATTTAAAACTCTCGCAAATGGCTTCCAAGGGATAAAAATCCGGTCAAAGGCAATTAAGCTTTTATTTTAACTGTTTTTTCAGTTGTTCACAACAGAAAAATATATGCTGAAATTGATGGACTAAACGAAAGTATTTGATTTTGGAAAAAAAATAGAAAAAAAAAATTTCTTTTACCGAGGGTCGAACTCGGCTGCGTGAGACCCCGTAGGTGAGGCTCCAGCACGCTATCCACTCGGCTAGCCGAAGGTGCTGAAATGGGGCTAGGGTTAGCTAAAGTCAATGTCCTAGACAGGGGTAAACGCGTTTTTTCCCTAATAGTAAACTACGTTTTGGTCAATAAATGTTTGAAAAAAAGGTCGAAGATGGGGTTTCCGCATATGTAACGAATCAGAATTTCATGGCGCATCTTCTCAACACAAAATTGGGACGATATATTATCATACCGGTCTTAACGGGGTCATCAAACATTTAAAACTCTCGCAAATGGCTTCCAAGGGATAAAAATCCGGTCAAAGGCAATTAAGCTTTTATTTTAACTGTTTTTTCAGTTGTTCACAACAGAAAAATATATGCTGAAATTGATGGACTAAACGAAAGTATTTGATTTTGGAAAAAAAATAGAAAAAAAAAATTTCTTTTACCGAGGGTCGAACTCGGCTGCGTGAGACCCCGTAGGTGAGGCTCCAGCACGCTATCCACTCGGCTAGCCGAAGGTGCTGAAATGGGGCTAGGGTTAGCTAAAGTCAATGTCCTAGACAGGGGTAAACGCGTTTTTCCCTAATAGTAAACTACGTTTTGGTCAATAAATGTTTGAAAAAAAGGTCGAAGATGGGGTTTCCGCATATGTAACGAATCAGAATTTCATGGCGCATCTTCTCAACACAAAATTGGGACGATATATTATCATACCGGTCTTAACGGGGTCATCAAACATTTAAAACTCTCGCAAATGGCTTCCAAGGGATAAAAATCCGGTCAAAGGCAATTAAGCTTTTATTTTAACTGTTTTTTCAGTTGTTCACAACAGAAAAATATATGCTGAAATTGATGGACTAAACGAAAGTATTTGATTTTGGAAAAAAAATAGAAAAAAAAAAATTTCTTTTACCGAGGGTCGAACTCGGCTGCGTGAGACCCCGTAGGTGAGGCTCCAGCACGCTATCCACTCGGCTAGCCGAAGGTGCTGAAATGGGGCTAGGGTTAGCTAAAGTCAATGTCCTAGACAGGGGTAAACGCGTTTTTCCCTAATAGTAAACTACGTTTTGGTCAATAAATGTTTGAAAAAAAGGTCGAAGATGGGGTTTCCGCATATGTAACGAATCAGAATTTCATGGCGCATCTTCTCAACACAAAATTGGGACGATATATTATCATACCGGTCTTAACGGGGTCATCAAACATTTAAAACTCTCGCAAATGGCTTCCAAGGGATAAAAATCCGGTCAAAGGCAATTAAGCTTTTATTTTAACTGTTTTTTCAGTTGTTCACAACAGAAAAATATATGCTGAAATTGATGGACTAAACGAAAGTATTTGATTTTGGAAAAAAAATAGAAAAAAAAAATTTCTTTTACCGAGGGTCGAACTCGGCTGCGTGAGACCCCGTAGGTGAGGCTCCAGCACGCTATCCACTCGGCTAGCCGAAGGTGCTGAAATGGGGCTAGGGTTAGCTAAAGTCAATGTCCTAGACAGGGGTAAACGCGTTTTTCCCTAATAGTAAACTACGTTTTGGTCAATAAATGTTTGAAAAAAAGGTCGAAGATGGGGTTTCCGCATATGTAACGAATCAGAATTTCATGGCGCATCTTCTCAACACAAAATTGGGACGATATATTATCATACCGGTCTTAACGGGGTCATCAAACATTTAAAACTCTCGCAAATGGCTTCCAAGGGATAAAAATCCGGTCAAAGGCAATTAAGCTTTTATTTTAACTGTTTTTTCAGTTGTTCACAACAGAAAAATATATGCTGAAATTGATGGACTAAACGAAAGTATTTGATTTTGGAAAAAAAATAGAAAAAAAAAAATTTCTTTTACCGAGGGTCGAACTCGGCTGCGTGAGACCCCGTAGGTGAGGCTCCAGCACGCTATCCACTCGGCTAGCCGAAGGTGCTGAAATGGGGCTAGGGTTAGCTAAAGTCAATGTCCTAGACAGGGGTAAACGCGTTTTTCCCTAATAGTAAACTACGTTTTGGTCAATAAATGTTTGAAAAAAAGGTCGAAGATGGGGTTTCCGCATATGTAACGAATCAGAATTTCATGGCGCATCTTCTCAACACAAAATTGGGACGATATATTATCATACCGGTCTTAACGGGGTCATCAAACATTTAAAACTCTCGCAAATGGCTTCCAAGGGATAAAAATCCGGTCAAAGGCAATTAAGCTTTTATTTTAACTGTTTTTTCAGTTGTTCACAACAGAAAAATATATGCTGAAATTGATGGACTAAACGAAAGTATTTGATTTTGGAAAAAAAAATAGAAAAAAAAAATTTCTTTTACCGAGGGTCGAACTCGGCTGCGTGAGACCCCGTAGGTGAGGCTCCAGCACGCTATCCACTCGGCTAGCCGAAGGTGCTGAAATGGGGCTAGGGTTAGCTAAAGTCAATGTCCTAGACAGGGGTAAACGCGTTTTTCCCTAATAGTAAACTACGTTTTGGTCAATAAATGTTTGAAAAAAAGGTCGAAGATGGGGTTTTCCGCATATGTAACGAATCAGAATTTCATGGCGCATCTTCTCAACACAAAATTGGGACGATATATTATCATACCGGTCTTAACGGGGTCATCAAACATTTAAAACTCTCGCAAATGGCTTCCAAGGGATAAAAATCCGGTCAAAGGCAATTAAGCTTTTATTTTAACTGTTTTTTCAGTTGTTCACAACAGAAAAATATATGCTGAAATTGATGGACTAAACGAAAGTATTTGATTTTGGAAAAAAAATAGAAAAAAAAAATTTCTTTTACCGAGGGTCGAACTCGGCTGCGTGAGACCCCGTAGGTGAGGCTCCAGCACGCTATCCACTCGGCTAGCCGAAGGTGCTGAAATGGGGCTAGGGTTAGCTAAAGTCAATGTCCTAGACAGGGGTAAACGCGTTTTTCCCTAATAGTAAACTACGTTTTGGTCAATAAATGTTTGAAAAAAAGGTCGAAGATGGGGTTTCCGCATATGTAACGAATCAGAATTTCATGGCGCATCTTCTCAACACAAAATTGGGACGATATATTATCATACCGGTCTTAACGGGGTCATCAAACATTTAAAACTCTCGCAAATGGCTTCCAAGGGATAAAAATCCGGTCAAAGGCAATTAAGCTTTTATTTTAACTGTTTTTTCAGTTGTTCACAACAGAAAAATATATGCTGAAATTGATGGACTAAACGAAAGTATTTGATTTTGGAAAAAAAATAGAAAAAAAAAATTTCTTTTACCGAGGGTCGAACTCGGCTGCGTGAGACCCCGTAGGTGAGGCTCCAGCACGCTATCCACTCGGCTAGCCGAAGGTGCTGAAATGGGGCTAGGGTTAGCTAAAGTCAATGTCCTAGACAGGGGTAAACGCGTTTTTCCCTAATAGTAAACTACGTTTTGGTCAATAAATGTTTGAAAAAAAGGTCGAAGATGGGGTTTCCGCATATGTAACGAATCAGAATTTCATGGCGCATCTTCTCAACACAAAATTGGGACGATATATTATCATACCGGTCTTAACGGGGTCATCAAACTT